>OX451735.1:304859509-305537574 GCA_948472305.1 Vicia faba | reverse complement strand
CTCTCTTGACTGAGTGGGTGAGAGAATGTAGGAACTCGTTGGATTAATCCTTGAAAGTGTTTCTGTCCGTTGGATGAGGAGAAAGTGGGGTGATAGGCTGTGACGTTCGTCACACGCAAGTGACTATCGTCACTTGGTCTTCATGGAGCGTGACGTTCGTCACGTCCCCTTGACGGTCGTCAGGGCTTGGTTGCTTGTGGGCCACATGCTCACATGCGTAATGGGCTTTTGGGCTGTTTTCTTCTCCTTAGGCTCTTTTACTACTTTTTGCACCCTTTTTTCTTCATTTCTTCAAAAGTGTTCGACTCAGTGCATATCTGCAAAAATAGAAAAATACCTGCATAATACTTATAAAATAATTTAATTCAAACTAAAGTATGAGAAAATTTGGTGTATATCAAGCCAGAAATATCACATATTTGTGTGTCATCAAAAACCTTGACATTTTTTTGAGAAGACTAAAAATCAATCAATCTCATTCAAACCATTTTGCAATATTGTCTTTCATCTTAAACTTTTCTCAAAAGATTTGACTCTTGTCAATCCTTGTAGTGATGCAGACAACTATACTTCTACGATATATAATGAAGTGAGATATTTTCCACTTGGGTGTTGAGTGAGGCATTTTGATTTTTAAAATCCAAGCCATATCCTTCACATTGAGATGATGCATGTTGTACCCCAAAATTTTCCCTCTCATATTTCTCAATACATTTCAAGAAAGATCTTCAAATTGCTCAAGGAAGTCCAAGAGTTGACCAGACAAGCTCCCTCCTAAGGCAGTCTACCTCAAATTAGGGTTTCATGTTGAATTAAGATACTTTAGTCCAAGGGATCCCAAATTCTCACCATTGTCATAGTATGTTCTCAAGATCATCCATGTCAATTTTCAAGCCTTGCAGAGAAAATTTGCTCACTCAATTGCTCAAATGCCTGAAAATCGACTGTGCTAGGGCAAAACTCAACTGTGGCCCACATATAGTCAAACTTCAATATTTTTGGTCAATATCCTCATTTTGAAGTATATTTCATCATTTGATCAAGGGTTTATCATTATTCATCAAGGATTGCTCATAATTCATCAAGAACAAAAAGTTGCTAAATTAGGGTTTTGTAGGAAAAGTCAACTCAACTTTGACCAAGCATAACTTTATCATACTTTATGATAAATGACCCATAAAAAGCTTATTTTTAATAGGATGAAATTCTATACAATCCATATTCATCTCCCAAGTTCAAAATATGCACTCACAAGAAGTTATGAATTTTGACATTATAGGTCATTTTGAAAAGTCAACAAAAACACCTTTTTTGTCAAAGCTTCTTACATGAACATAGAATACCAAATTGATATGAGACCAAAAGGGTTTCTTAGAGAACATCTCAAGATTTCTAAAAAGTCCAAGAACATCTTCAAAGAGTCAAAATTGAGGAAGTTATGCATTGGTGAAGTTGACCCTTTTTGCAAAATTGTCAAAAGTCAACTATGCCTCAAATTGCAATTTTTGCCAAATGGGCCCAATCTTTTGCACTTGTTTTGAATTGGAAACATGGTCCAAGAGCCATAGCCTTTTCCACTTGTCATTATATTGTTTTTATTATTTATTTTGATTTTTATTTGAATTAAATCAATTTAAATCAAAACAAATCATAGAAAATCAAAAATATTGAAATCTCAAGATTTGGTACATGTTTTAGGTCTTAATATCCAGCTAGCATGAGATTGAATTTGTGTAAAGGCTTGGTGTGCACAAAAAGATTGAGTTTGCTCTATTTTTAGCAAGATTTTCAAGTGTATCAAATCCAAATCAAAAGCAATGATGGAGGAAGATTGTGATCATATTGGTAACCCTAATCCATTCCTCAGTACATAAGGAGTATTTGCAGACCCAAAAGAAGGCTAGAGAGAGGTGCATAAGGTCAGAATAAACTTGTAATTACAGGCCTTCTTGACCATCCCAATCACTTCCTGGGAGTGTAAGCAAGCGAAACCAATAAAAACCAAGGAGTTTCCATTGCCAAATACCACTGTAAGTCATCCACGACATTGATGTATTTTTAAAATCAAATTGTATCATTCTATCACTTATAGCACAAAATAGTTATATATTCTTACTCCTTGAAGCATTTGCAAGCTTTCCGTAATATTTAATTGTGTTTTCATGGCCTGTATTGGAGTTTGCCATTATTAGGGTTCCTTGCTTCGATTTGGGATCTTCGTGTATAGGTGAAATTGGGCCATGAAAGAGCCACCATTGTACTCAGCAGGTCCAGATGAAGCTATCCATGTCTTTAGTTTTTATTTATCATGCGTGTGTTTGATTTTGAGGATATGCAGATTTGTAGTGACGGACAAACGTCCGTAGGTAAAAGTTTGGGACTTTTACCAACAGAGCAAGGAAGAAGAAGATATCGTGGCAAGCAACCATTGGCCTATTCAAAAACACGCGCGTTGAATTGATATATGATGCCTTTTTAATATTTAATTATTGTTTTGTATTATATGAACAATTAAAACGCGTATCTCAGTTGTGGCCAGGTGGTGGGAAAGTGCTTCAAGACCTGGGTTCGAATCCCAGGTCCCCCAATTTCTTCACATTATTTTTCTTTCAGGGATTACATACGTGTACAAGGAAAAGGTCTATCATGTGACCTCATCATCTAGCCTGCCAAGTGGCCAGATGGCCAGATCCAAAGGCTATTAAATGAAGGAGCACCAAAGTCCCCAATCAAGGCAACGCATGGGATCCAAAAAGTCAAAGTGGATCAATTTCTGTTGGGCTCAACACTTGCTATCCACACCCCCCTTCAGATTGCTTCCCAGGCCCAATTTCTCTTTATCTTTTCTTTTTTATATTTTATTTAATTTAGTTTATTTATTTTACTAACAAACTAATTATTTCTTTTATAAAAAAAATCACAAATAATATTTTTTTACCCAATTAGACTTAGGTTTATTTTTTTATCAATTAATTAATTAATTAAATTAGATTTTAATTGTAGGTAACTTTAATTTCTTTTTGTAAATAAATTAAAATTAATAAGAACAATTAGGGATGTATTTCTAACTTAATTATATATATATATATATATATATATATATATATATATATATATATATATATATATATATATATATATATATATATATATATATATATATATATATATATATATATATATATATATATATATATATATATATATATATATATATATATATATATATATATATATATATATATATATATATATATATATATATATTTCTTAAAATAACCAAAAACATAAAAAATAGGCCATTTATTTATTTTCATTAATTAATTTAATCACTAATTATTTTTGTATTTTAATTTTAAAACCTTATTCTTTTTTTCTTAAAAAATAATTATAAACAACAAAAACATTTTCTATTTCGATTAGGTTAGACGGGGTCAAAACCCTAGTTCGCTCTCGTTCTAAATTTCATCGCGCGCACTTTATTGTTTTACTTTTTACTCTATTAATGTAATTGCTCACAAGTTGTAATAGCTTAATTAGGTCTTTATTTTCATTTATCGCTTTGTTTTTTAAAAGGGTTTGTTTTTAGCTATGTAAATACCTGAAGCCTTGTAATAGCGTAGTTTAATTTCCGCGCTTTAAATTCTATAAAAATATTAAACCGTTAGATGTATGATTAGGGTTGCATGACAAGAATGTATGATTAACTTTAAAACAGTTAGATAACCCTAAAATGTGCAAAGATAATAATTTGAAATTGAATCACTCGCACATGCGCACTCCTAGGGTATACTCCCACTCCAGTTGCCTTCGGTAAACGGTCATTAGGTATAGGATGCTTTAGTGGTCATCCTTTTGTCTCAAAGATCAAAGTTACCTCGGAATGGTTGCCTCGGATATTGTTTTCTCGGATAATTGATCTAAGACATTAGGGTTACTACTAAGACATCCTAACATTGCTTTAGTGACCGTACATACCTTTCGAATTGACCCTCAAAACTCCAACGATGGTGCTACCTACTCACTAATAGTGGGATAGCATTGTCCAAAGGAAACAAACATAGAACAATTCTTTTTTCGAGTAGGTAGATTAGTTCTTAAGTACTTGCTCAATCCAAACAAACTTTTTCACACTTACACTCCTTTACAAAAAAAGTTTTCAGAAAACACTTCATTACACTCTTGAAGACAGAAGCAAGGGTTAAATCGAAGTCAAAACAAAAACTTTTCAAATCACACAAACACACAAAGAAGCAATTTTGAAAATCATGAGCAAGTACCTAATAGCCCGTAGATAACTATGGATAGAAAGGGTTCTAATACCTTCCCTTTCTATAATCTACCCCCCGTACTCAGAAATATCTCGAAAAAGCAATTTTTCTGTGCTTTTTTCCTTTCCTTGTTGGATAAAATAAAAGTCGGTGGCGAATCTTGCTTACCGCGACATTTTGCGAACACAAACGCAAAATGCAAACCAGCATTCCAAAAAACAGTCCCGGTTCTGGCCACCGTATCACAGAACTGGCGACTCTGCTGGGGAGTAAATAAGTGGGGTATACCTTAGGATTATTTCATCATATTGTTTTCTATTGTTTGATTTGATTGCTTTATTTTTGTGGGCTTTGTATCAGGGTTACTATAGATCCTAACCCGAATCTGGGGACACCTTTTAGGTAAGTAGCAATAAGCTGTGAGGGAACTGTACGACGTAGATCGATACGGTTGAAGTAGTAGCTATGTTAATGTGGCACATTAGTTGGTACCAGTATCCCTTGTGGAGGAACAAGGAGAATACGGGGCTGCTATATGGGTCGTTAAGCATCAACTGACCTTAGAACCTATAATTGACCAACTTGGTCATATGAAGTAGTGAGATAGCCGGTCTCGGTGTAGAGCTGGGAACTGGTTGATACTCGATGCTACACTCATTGAGATCATACTCTCGAGATGGTTTCAACCGCAAGAAAATATTGCGTGAGCTGAAACTATGACCGATGGAGGATCGTCAGTGATATTGAGAACCTCTAGAACCCGGTTACTATTATTAGGACAGGTTGAACCAACTAAACTGCAAGAGGGTAGTACCTAAACTCCATGCAAGCCTGAAACTTAAGGGCTATTGTGTGACTTGTTTGCCTTTACCATGTTTGATACCTGTTATACCTCTTGTGTATTTTATCATGACATCATGCATCATGACATACCATGCATATTTCATTAGACTAACCATTTCAAAGACCGAGGGGATTCATCTTTGTTCTGTTTTGCAGATTATGGCCTCTATGCGCAGAAATACCATTCGAGTCAACTTCATGAAAATCCCTGCTCAGCTTAGAGAGTTGGTCTCAAAAGTTCTTGATACTTTTTCCTTTGTTAGAAGACATGGTCATCTCCTTAGCATGGTCACTTCAAAATTGGATGAGCAAATGATGAGCGTGTTGTTCCAGTTCTTTGACCCGTTGCATCATTGTTTTACCTTCCCGGACTATCAGATGGTCCCTACTTTGGAAGAGTTTTCTGATTTACTGGGCATATCTATTCTAGAGCAGAAACCCTTTACAGATTTGGAGGAGGTTCCTAGGCCAGAGGATATTGCTTCGGCCCTACACCTAAAAAGGGTTGATGTAGTATCTAACTGGGAGACACGGAGCGGGGCTAAAGGTTTCTTGGCTAAGTTTCTAATGGATCAAGCTCAATTGTTCTGGGATAACTTGGACTTTCAATCTTTCGAAGACATCTTGGCTCTCCTCATCTACGGCTTGGTTCTATTCTCGAATCCAGATTCTTTCATAGATGTGAACGCAGTTAAGATCTTCATGTCTCGTAACCCAGTGCCTACTCTTCTAGGTGATATTTTACATGCTCTCTATAACTGTACTATGCAGAGAAGGGGAACTCTCATGTGTTGTACACCGCTGCTGGCAAGGTGGTTTATTTCGCACCTCCCCAAGTCTGTATTGAAGAGTGAGGAAGGTGTAGGTTGGGCTTATAGAATCATGTCCTTTGCTCATACGGACATCCTTTGGAGTTCTAAAGACATGGAAAGGGTAGCTGTCATTAATCGATGTGGGGAATACCCTAATGTTCCTTTGCTTGGAATTCGAGGGGGTATAACCTACAATCCTTGTTTGGCTTTACGACAGTTTGGACGAGCTCGGAGAGACGGTCCTCATGAGCTGCTGCTTACAGACATTGCCTTTGACTACAAGGGGGATGTTAAGGGACATCGTCGCAGGTTTGTACGAGCTTGGGGCATGGTGAACCGGTCTGACCCACATGAGCTAGGACTGAAGACTTCTCTCCCGATGCAACCTTATCTTCAGTGGGTTCGAGCCCGTGCTCAAAAGCTGGGGATGCCATATGAAGCTGTTTTACCAGTGATTGTAGAGCATACTAATGAAGAAGGGGTTCCTTATACAGTCCTCCATCCCTACATGCCTACTTATTTGGGGGCATTGAAGAGATCTTGGATCCAGCTAAAGGAAGAAAGGGATACTTACAGAGAGAAGTATCATGAGCAGGAATGGAACATCTTGAAGCTCACAAGGCAGCTTGAGAATGAGAGGACAACCAACGATTATGTCAGCACGAAGGGAAAGCGACCATGGGATTTCTGATGTCTTTTATTGTTTCTACTTTAGATTTGCTTTTCAGTATTTCTTTTGTAACGCCTTAAAGGCATTGTTAAACATTGTTACAAGTTTTAATCTAATAAAGTGTGTTTTATTTTGGTTTACAAATTTGAATCTCCCAAAGTCTTTGAAATCATTTCATACGCATTACATTATCATGCACCTCATCACATGTACCATTACAGGTCTTTCATCTTCTTCGCTGTTTATTTCAGCACAAAATGTCTTCTGAAACACCTACTGATCAAGCTATCAAGGCTCTTCAGGCTCAGAATGCTCAATTCCAGGAGATGTTATTGAACTTGGCCAAAGGACAACAAGATCTGAAGACTCTCATCTTGAAGGACAAGAAGAAGAAGAAGAAGAAGAAGAAGGTGGTTCTTCTGAACATGGGTCACAGATTTGGGAATAGGTTGCGAGAGGAGGTTGATCTGTCTCATTCATCTGGAGGAGGAGAGAATCAAGAGGAAAGGAAGGGTCCTAGCCCTGTGGTCTCTGATAATGACACTGATTTTGATGATGAACAGTACCCTCCTGCTGAGGGTAGGTACAAACTACTTGAAGACCGTCTGAACACTATGGATATTCAGAAGGTTCCCGGTTTGGATTTTGGAGATTTGGGGCTGGCATCGGGAGTGGTGATCCCTCATAAGTTTAAGGCTCCGGTTTTTGCTAAGTATGATGGAGCATCCTGCCCAAAGCTTCACCTCCGCTCATATGTCATAAAAATTCAACCCTATATTGCCGATAGAAATCTATGGGTTCATTTCTGTCAAGATAGTCTGTCAGGGACGCAGCTTGAATGGTTCTATCAATTGAAGGGAGCTAATGTCTGCAACTGGGAGGACCTTGCTGCTGCTTTTTACAAGCAATACTAGTATAATGTCGACCTTGCTCCCACGCGTACTCAACTTCAGGGTATGTCTATGGGTGTGAGCGAAGGTTTTAAGGACTACACTCAGAAGTGGAGAGATCTGGCTGGAAGAGTGCAACCCCCTCTGTCTGATAGGGAGTTGGGGGATATGTTTCTTGGGACTTTGTCTGGTCCGTATTTCAATCATTTGATTGGTAGTTAATCGTCTGGGTTCACTGAATTGATAATGACTGGGGAAAGAGTAGAAGTTGTTATCAGAAGTGGCAAGATACAGAAAGGTGCTTCATAAAGCACAGCAAAGAAGCCTTTCAAGAAGGAAGCTAGTGCAGTTTACAGCTCGAGGAGCCAAAACTGACCTGAGCGCCGCCAAGCAGTTAATGCGGTAGTAATATCAAGACCTACTGTTGCCCTACAAGCAACAACCAGCAAAGAGCAGAGAGACCACAAAGACAGTATACTCGGCTCAGTATGACCTTATCTCAAATCTTACCACAATTGTTGAAAACCAACCTGGTAACTCTGAGGGAAGCTCCAAAGAATCCCAGTACCACCTCTCCGTTGTATAATCTGAACGCCCGTTGTGCCTATCACTCTGATAGCCCAGGGCATGATACCAACAACTGTTGGGCCTTGAGGAATAAGGTGCAAGATCAGATTGAAGCTAAGGAGATTGATTTTGATGCTTCGGAGAAACCCAATGTCATAACTGCTCCTATGCCCAAGCATGACTCGGGAGTGAATGCAATTGAATATGATGATGAAGAGTCAGATTTCGACAGCTGGATTTACCCGACTACCGACGGTGGCTTGAACAATTGGACGGTGAAGGACTTCGTGCCCGTTTCTTTTATTACATAGTAATAGAATTTTGTTTTGAGACTTATAACAGACAATTTGAAACTTTGCGGCCCGGTGCCTTGCCCGAGGCACCTTGGCTCTGTTTGTGAGGGCTTACTATTTGTCATTTTCATATATCATCAATAAATCATTGGACATTTTCTTGCATTACAAATTTTGCGCTCCTTATTTTTCTTTTCTATCTTGCACTTTATCAAAACAGATATTTGTTTTACACACACTCACATATTATAATACAGGTCCACATCCACTCTGGATCCCACTGATAACGACTCTGCTACTGCCAGTTATGACTTCGAAAATCCGATCAACCAAGCCGAGGACAAAGGTGAGGATGATTGTGAAGTGCCTGGGGAACTTGCTAGACTGTTACTTCGGGAAGAGAGGGCCATACAGCCGCATGAAGAGCCAGTGGAAACAGTGAATTTGGGTACAGAAGAAGACAAGAAAGAGGTCAAGATCAGTGCAAATCTGGAATCTAGTGTCAAGCAATGATTAATGCAAATGTTGCGTGACTATGTTGAGATCTTTGCTTGGTCTTATGAGGATATGCCTGGGTTGGATACTGATATTGTGGTACACCGCTTGCCAACTAAAGAAGATTGTCCTCTAGTGAAGCAGAAAGTTCGTCGAATGCACCCAGAGATGTCTGAGAAAATCAAAGCTGAGGTTATGAAACAGTTTGATGCCGGTTTTCTAGCAGTTACCTCTTACCCGCAGTGGATTACCAACGTGGTTCCGGTGCCGAAGAAAGATGGTAAGGTTTGTATGTATGTGGACTATAGAGATCTGAACAGGGCGAGCCCTAAGGATGATTTCCCTCTGCCTCATATCGATGTTCTGGTTGACAACACCGCACAACATAAGGTATTTTCCTTTATGGATGGTTTTTCTGGTTACAATCAGATTAAGATGGCTCCCGAAGACATGGAGAAGACAACCTTCGTCACGCAATGGGGTACCTTTTACTACAAAGTCATGCCTTTCTGGTTGAAGAATGTTGGGGCAATGTATCAGCGCGCCATGGTCGCTTTGTTCCACGACATGATTCATCATGAGATTGAGGTTTACGTTGATGATATGATTGCAAGGTCCCAGACTGAGGAAGAACATCTAGACCATCTTCAGAAGCTATTTGACAGGTTAAAGTTGTACAAGCTGAGGTTAAACCCAAACAAGTGCACCTTCGGGGTGAGGTCTGGTAAGTTGTTGGGTTTCGTCGTTAGTGATAAAGGTATTCAAGTGGATCCTGCAAAGGTGAAGGCTATACAGGAGATGCCAACTCCCCGAACAGAAAAAGAAGTCATAGGTTTTTTGGGATGATTGAATTACATTGCTCGATTCATTTCACATCTGACTGCTACTTGTGAACCAATCTTCAAGCTGCTGAAGAAAAATCAAGTGGTAAGATGGAATGATGAATGTCAAGCCTCTTTCGAGAGGATCAAAGAATATCTCCAAAAGCCACCTATTCTGATGCCTCCAGTTGAAGGAAGACCTTTGATCTTATACTTGACAGTACTCGACAATTCAATGGGGTGCATGCTGGGACAGCATGACGAGTCTGGCCGAAAAGAGCATGCTATTTACTACCTTAGCAAAAAGTTTACCGACTATGAGACCCGATACTCGTTGCTTGAGAAAACTTGATGCGCTTTGGCGTGGGCTGCTCACCGGATGAGACAGTATATGCTGACTCACACTACCCTATTGATATCAAATATGGACCCAATCAAGTATATCTTCTAAAAGCCTGCTTTGTCCGGAAGAATAGCAAGATGGCAAATGATCTTGAATGAGTATGACATCCAATACACGACCCAAAAGGTAATCAAGGGAAGTGTGTTAGCAGATAATTTGGTGCATCAGGATGTAGACGACTACCAATCCATGAACTTCAAATTCCCAGATGAGAGCATCATGTTGGTGACCGACTGTGAGAAACCTGGACCGGATGAAGGACCTGAGGAAGGATCCTGATGGTCTATTTACTTTGATGGAGCTTCAAACATGTTGGGTAATGGAATTGGCGCAGTGATCATATCTCCTGAAGGTTGTCATACTCCGTTTATCGCCCGATTATGTTTTAACTGCACCAACAACATGGCGGAGTATGAAGCGTGCATCATGGGCCTTCGAGCAGCTATTGACCTAAGGATTAAGTTCTTGAGTGTATTCGGAGATTCCGCTCTCGTGATCAGTCAGATCAAAGGCGAGTGGGATACGAAACACCCAAATCTTATTCCTTACAAAGAGTATGTACTGACATTGCTTCCACACTTCGAGGAGATAACCTTTGAACATTTCCCCAGAGAGGAGAATCAGTTGGCGGACGCGCTAGCTTTTATGTCTTCTATGTTCAAGGTCAGATGGGACAATGAAGCTCCCCAGATTACCATCGAGAGGTTGGATGAACCCGCACATTGTTGTGATATCGAGACTGAAGAGGTAACAGATAAACCCTGGTTTCATGAGGTAAAGAGGTATCTTGAGGCTCAAGAGTACCCCGAGGGTGCATCTATTAATGATAAGAAGTTCTTGAGGAGGTTCGCGGCGAAGTTCCTCATTAGTAATGGTATCCTTTACAAACGTAACCATGACTCAACCTTACTGCGATGTGTGGACAAAAGCGAGGCAGAAAGGATTATGGTGGAGTTACATGAAGGTACTTTCGGAACTCATTCTAGTGGACATACCATGGCGAAGAAAATCCTACGAGCAGGATATTATTGGTCCACTATGGAAGCCGATTGTTATCAGCATTCTCGGACCTGTCATAAGTGCCAAGTTTATGCCGATAAGGTGCATATACCTCCAGTTCCTCTGAACATCTTGACAGCTCCTTGGCCTTTTGCAATGTGGGGCATCAATATGATTGGCGAGATCAGACCTACTGCGTCCAACGAGCATCGTTTCATCCTGGTAGCAATTGATTATTTCACGAAGTGGGTTAAGGCAGCTTCCTTTGCTACAGTAAGCAAGAACGTCGTGGCACAGTTTATTCGGAATAATTTGATCTATCGATACGGTGTACCAGAGAGGATCATTACGGACAATGGTACAAATCTCAACAATATGATGATCACCGAGCTCGACAAGTAGTTCAAGATACAGCACCACAACTCTTCTCCCTACCGGCCGAAGATGAATGGGGCTATTGAAGTGGCTAATAAGAACATCAAGAAGATTGTGCAGAAGATGACGGTAACATATAAAGACTAGCATGAGATGTTACCATTTTCTCTTCATGGGTACCGTACCTCAGCGCGGATGTTAACAGGGGCAACACCCTATTCCTTGGTATATGGTATGGAAGCAGTCTTGCCCATTGAAGTTCAGATACCCTCTCTTTGGATTATGAAGGATGCAGGTTTGAGCGAAGATGACTAGATCCAAACCCGGCTTGATCAGCTGAACTTAATTGACGAGAAGAGACTTACTGCTATTTGTCATGGTCATACGTATCAAAAACGGATGATCAAGGCATTTAACAAGAAGGTTAGATGACAGGAATATCAAGTCGGGGATCTAGTAATCAAACGCATCATATTGTCACAACGTGATCCCAGGGGCAAGTGGACCCCTATGTACGAAGGGCCATTTGTGGTTAAGAACATTTTCTCAAGAGGAGCCATGATTCTAACCACCATGGATGGTGACGACTTTCCTCACCCCGTCAATGCAGACATAGTGAAAAAATACTATGCATAATCAAAGACCCGCTAGGTTGACTGGCCTAGGCAAAAATAAGGGCTTCCCAGCGAACCAAAAGGGTTCGGGAAAAAATAAGGGATGAAAATAAAAAAATTTGTACACCCGGAAAGTCGAAAACCTGAAAAGGCGGCTTGGGCAAAAAAGGGT
Organism: Vicia faba; assembly: GCA_948472305.1. Taxonomy (NCBI): domain Eukaryota; kingdom Viridiplantae; phylum Streptophyta; class Magnoliopsida; order Fabales; family Fabaceae; genus Vicia; species Vicia faba. Next base: position 305,525,349 of record OX451735.1, on the reverse strand, counting down.
ATCCCGGTGGACTGAAAACCCGAAAGGGCGGTCCAGGCAAAAATTGTAAGTCTAAGAGTGCCTAAGAGGGGGGGTGAATTAGGTATATAAAAATTTATTCGGTTTTATGAGAATACTTGTAGTAATTTGTGGTTAAGTGTTTGAAGGTTTTTGATTATATCTTATCTTTTTTTGATTATGGTGATGAAAACGATAAAAGCGGAAAAGTAAAGAACACGGCGATATATCCTGGTTCCCCTCACAATCCGAGAGTACTCCAGTCCCCTTTCCAACACGAAAGAGATTTCACTATAGTTTAGAATGATTGTACAGCCTATGCTTACTATCTAACCTATAGGGTGACCAAAGGTTCTTAACACCTTTAAGGTCAAACAAACACTAATGTGAATGAAGAACAATCCTCTTCAAATCACAACACTTACTTCCAACAATCCTGGATAGTAAGGGAATACTTTCTTTTTGTAATACAATGATTTATTTGAAAGAGATGGAGAGCACTATCAATCTTTGATTGATCTTCTTCTTCAAGAAAGAAACAATTCTCAAGCAATGATTATAAATGTTCACAATGAATGTATGAAACTTGTAATGATTTCTTAATGAAAATGTATATGGCAAGTTTCACAAAATTTATGATTTGTAAGAACACTTGAAAGTTTGTAAGAATATGCAAATTTGAATGATGAAAATTGTTAATTGAAGAAGGTGATTTGAATTTGAAAATCTGCACAATTTATAATGTCACAGATACCTCTTCATTCATGCCATTTGATATGAAAAGATGAAATGCAATCATGAAAGAATACCATTTGAATTATGTTCAAAAAACAAAAGAAAATCTGTACTGGTTCGCTGGGAACCGGTTCTGACTCAGGCAGAACCCGGTTCCTAGTGAACGTTATAACCCAGAATTCAAAAATAACACGCAGGAACCGGTTCCCCTATAGGTACAACCCGGTTCCTGGTACAAATTACAGGTAAGTGATTTTTGAACAAGTTTGGAACTCGGTTCCCTGTTAGGTAGGAACCGGTTCCTGAAAGTTTATTTTCAAAAAATCCTTTTGAAAAAGATCTCAAACATAGTTTTTCTTATTGTTAAAAAATGTGGGATATGTATATGATTATGAATGCATATTTGTGAACATCTATATTCAAGTTTAAGAATTATTTATACCTTTTGACATTTGTTGTTTCTTTAATAATTCTTCTTCTAATCTTCAAGACTTGTAACAAGGTTTTATATGATATTTGATAAACTTTTTGCACATCCTTTGAATGTTGATATCCATGTTGTCTTCATCAAAACCAATGCTTTACACATGAATTGAGAAGCTTGCAATTACATTCTCCCCCTTTTTGATGATGACAACCAAGTCTTGAAAACAATTCTTGAAATGTTTATGTTGTTTTGTGTAGCAAAAATGTTAAGCAAATTCAAGGCTCCCCCTAAATTGTATGCTCCCCCTAAGTCCGTGATTCTTTGAATTTTGGAGTGAGTTTTATGATAGTTATTTTGGCCTGCAATTTCTTTGAAACAAAACAACACATATGCATATTCTTCCCCCCCTTTGTTAACATCAAAAAGGATGGGGAAAAAGAGTGAAACAAATTAATTTAAAAAACACAAACAATTTTAAACACAACCACACACTAAAACACGAACATAACGAATTGTACGATACAACATATAACAACGAAACATAAGAAACCTAAACAAATTTTTTTTTATTATAAGTTCTATATGCTTTAATAGAAAGAGAATAACCAAGAAATATACCTTCGTCGGATTTCTCGTCAAACTTACCGAGATTGTCTTTGTCATTGTTAAGAACAAAACACTTGCATCCAAAAATGTGGAAGTGAGCAATATTTGGCTTTCTTCCTTTGAAGAGTTCATATGGAGTCTTCTTTATTATAGGTCTAATGATAACTCGATTTCCAACATAACATGTCGTACTAACCGCATCCGCCCAAAAATATTTAGGAAGATTTGCATCACTAAGCATTGTTCTTGCAAGTTCCACTAGAAACCTATTCTTTCTTTCAACTACTCCATTTTGTTATGGAGTTCTAGGTGCTGAAAAATTATGAGAGATACCATGTTCTTCACAAAATTCTTCAAATTGTGCATTTTGGAATTCTCCACCATGATCACTTCTTATGGATACAATCTTTAGTGATTTTTCATTTTGGATTTGCTTAGCATAATTCTTAAAAGCTTTAAAGGCATCACTTTTCTGCATAAGAAACAAAGTCCAAGAATATCTAGAAAAATCATCAACAATAACCAAAGCGAATACATTACCTCCGAAGCTTTTTGTTCTTGATGGACCTAAGAGATCCATGTGTAACAATTGTAGTGGCCTTGTAGTAGACACCACATTCTTAGATTTGAAAGATGATTTTGTTTGTTTCCCTTTTTGACAAGCATCACAAAGTCTATCTTTGACAAATTTTCTCTTAGGCAAACCAATGACAAGATCACGCTTGATTAGTTTATTCAAGTGTTCCATATGAATATGAGCAATCCTTTTGTGCCAAAGCCGTGAATCATCATTGTTTTCCATGAGACATTTTACCTTCAAAGATGGATCATCAAGGGAAATCATAAATATATTATTAATTATTTTACCTTTGAGTTTTACCTCATTGGTTGCCTCATCCATAATAAGGTATTCTTCTTTGTTGAATTTGATCTTGAACCCTCTATCGCAAAGTTGACTTATGCTAAGAAGGTTGTGCTTTAATCCTTCAACATAGAGAACATCCTCAATTTGAATGGATAGAGGTGTGCCAACTATTCCAACGCCAAGTATATTTCCTTTGATGTTGTCTCCATAGGTGACATACCCTTTGGCTTTATGTACCAGATATGAAAATTGGTGTACATCTCCTGTCATATGCTTTGAACATCCACTATCAAGATACCAAACATTTGATGTGGATTTCAAGCATACCTACAAAAACAAATTATTTCTTGTTAGGTACCCAAGTTGCCTTGGGTCCTTCATAGTTAGTTCCCTTTTTCACCCATGTATAATGTCCACTAGCCATACTGAAATTTCTAATATAGCATGCATTGGGTGTGTGTCCAATAATACCACAGTAAAAACAGTTTGGAACAAATTTGCTCTTGCATCTAGGAATTTGTTTTCTTTTAGATACATTAGCCTTTTTCTTTTGATGATTATGAACAACTTGCTTATTTTCTACTTTCTTGGGATTGGAACTATTACTAGCCTTTACAAAAACAGTGGGATTGTTACTTGGTTTCTTAGTATTCACATAACCAAGACCTCTTTTATCATTTGGATAACGTTGTTGGCTTAGTAATCCTTCCAATCCTATTTGTCCTTTTTCATATCGTTCAATGACTCTTTTCAATTGAACAATTTGAAAGACATTTGATTCACACTTGGAGCATGCAAAGTTTTCCTTTTCTTTAATAAAATTCTGTTTTTGAAGATCAAAATCTTTAGTCATGGTGTCAATTTTTTCTAGACAAATTAGAAGTTCTTTTTCTTGTTTTGACACCTTTTTGTATAAACTTTTGCATTATTTCAAGATTTCATCAATTGCACCTTGAACATCATCATCAAAAAGATTAAATTCATTACTAACCTCTTCTTCATCGTCGGAGTGATGTGAGGCCATCAATGCTAGATTTGCACTTTCGTCACTATCTGAATCGGATGAAGAACTTATCTCATTATCTTCCCATGCAACATAAGCCCTTTTGTTCTTGAACTCGTTTTTGCCTTTGAATCCATTTTTCTTGGAGAGTTTTGGACAATCCGGCTTTATGTGACCTTGCTTTCCACATTCATAGCATGTGACATCTTGTGTTGATGTGGAGGCTTCTTTATCTTTATGCTTATAAAATTTCTTTCTTTTGACAAAGTTAGCATTATGAAGATTATTTTTATGACCAAAATATTTTCCTAACCTTTTTACAAGAAGCAAGAAGTTTTCATCTTCCTTCGATGCATCTTTATCTTGACTTTCTTTTGAATCAACTTTCAAAGCAATGCCTTTGGATTTCTTCTCATGATTCTCATGTTTTTCAAGCCTTCCAAGTTTCGTCTCATATTCTTGAAGCTTTACGAAAAGTGTTGTGGAAGTCATAGTTGTTAGGCTTTTCTTTTCGGATATTGCCGTCACTTTTGGTTGCCATTCCCTAGTTAAAGACCTAAGCACTTTAAGATTTAATTCATCGTTAGTTAAAGTCTTACCGAGTGCCTTCAAATGGTTTGTCAAGTGAGTGAATCTCTTTTGCAAGTCAAGGATGGATTCTCCGGGCAGCATTCTGAATAATTCATATTCTTGACTCAAAGTGTTCAATCTAGACCTTTTGACTTCGGCGGTTCCTTCATGAGTTTCTACAAGAGTATCCCAAATTTCCTTTGCCGTTGTACATGCCGATACTCGGAAAAATTCATCCATACTAAGAGAACTTTGGAGAATATTGATTGCCTTTTTATCAAAAAGAACTTTTTTCTTGTCATCGCCATCCCATGATGCTTTAGGCTTTGATGACCCAACACCATTGACAACACACACCGGAGTAAATGGACCATTCTCAACAGCATTCCATATTTCTTCTCCTTGCGCTTCAAGATGAGCCTTCATGCGAATTTTCTAAAAGTCAAAGTATTCACCACAAAACAATGGAGGCTTGTTGTTACTACCACCATCTTTGAAAACTGGATTTTGATTTGCGGAAGCCATTCTGGATCTTTAGGAACAAGTTACCTATAACTTGCTCTGATGCCAATTGTAAGTCTAAGAGTGCCTAAGAGGGGGGGTGAATTAGGTATATAAAAATTTATTCGGTTTTATGAGAATACTTGTAGTAATTTGTGGTTAAGTGTTTGAAGGTTTTTGATTATATCTTATCTTTTTTTGATTATGGTGATGAAAACGATAAAAGCGGAAAAGTAAAGAACACGGCGATATATCCTGGTTCCCCTCACAATCCGAGAGTACTCCAGTCCCCTTTCCAACACAAAAGAGATTTCACTATAGTTTAGAATGATTGTACAGCCTATGCTTACTATCTAACCTATAGGGTGACCAAAGGTTCTTAACACCTTTAAGGTCAAACAAACACTAATGTGAATGAAGAACAATCCTCTTCAAATCACAACACTTACTTCCAACAATCCTGGATAGTAAGGGAATACTTTCTTTTTGTAATACAATGATTTATTTGAAAGAGATGGAGAGCACTATCAATCTTTGATTGATCTTCTTCTTCAAGAAATAAACAATTCTCAAGCAATGATTATAAATGTTCACAATGAATGTATGAAACTTGTAATGATTTCTTAATGAAAATGTATATGGAAAGTTTCACAAAATTTATGATTTGTAAGAACACTTGAAAGTTTGTAAGAATATGCAAATTTGAATGATGAAAATTGTTAATTGAAGAAGGTGATTTGAATTTGAAAATCTGCACAATTTATAATGTCACAAATACCTCTTCATTCATGTCATTTGATATGAAAAGATGCAATGCAATCATGAAATAATACCATTTGAATTATGTTCAAAAAACAAAAGAAAATTTGTACTGGTTCGCTGGGAACCGGTTCCGACCCAGGCAGAACCCGGTTCCTAGTGAACGTTATAACCCAGAATTCAAAAATAACACGCAGGAACCGGTTCCCCTATAGGTACAACCCGGTTCCTGGTACAAATCCCAGGGAAGTGATTTTTGAACAAGTTTGGAACCCGGTTCCCTGTTAGGTAGGAACCGGTTCCTGAAAGTTTATTTTCAAAAAATCCTTTTGAAAAAGATCTCAAACATAGTTTTTCTTATTGTTAAAAAATGTGGGATATGTATATGATTATGAATGCATATTTGTGAACATCTATATTCAAGTTTAAGAATTATTTATACCTTTTGACATTTGTTGTTTCTTTAATAATTCTTCTTCTAATCTTCAAGACTTGTAACAAGGTTTTATATGATATTTGATAAACTTTTTGCACATCCTTTGAATGTTGATATCCATGTTGTCTTCATCAAAACCAATGCTTTACACATGAATTGAGAAGCTTGCAATTACATTCTCCCCCTTTTTGATGATGACAACCAAGTCTTGAAAACAATTCTTGAAATGTTTATGTTGTTTTGTGTAGCAAAAATGTTAAGCAAATTCAAGGCTCCCCCTAAATTGTATGCTCCCCCTAAGTCCGTGATTCTTTGAATTTTGGAGTGAGTTTTATGATAGTTATTTTGGCCTGCAATTTCTTTGAAACAAAACAACACATATGCATATTCTTCCCCCCCTTTGTTAACATCAAAAAGGATGGGGAAAAAGAGTGAAACAAATTAATTTAAAAAACACAAACAATTTTAAACACAACCACACACTAAAACACGAACATAACGAATTGTACGATACAACATATAACAACGAAACATAAGAAACCTAAACAAATTTTTTTTTATTATAAGTTCTATATGCTTTAATAGAAAGAGAATAACCAAGAAATATACCTTCGTCGGATTTCTCGTCAAACTTACCGAGATTGTCTTTGTCATTGTTAAGAACAAAACACTTGCATCCAAAAATGTGGAAGTGAGCAATATTTGGCTTTCTTCCTTTGAAGAGTTCATATGGAGTCTTCTTTATTATAGGTCTAATGATAACTCGATTTCCAACATAACATGTCGTACTAACCGCATCCGCCCAAAAATATTTAGGAAGATTTGCATCACTAAGCATTGTTCTTGCAAGTTCCACTAGAAACCTATTCTTTCTTTCAACTACTCCATTTTGTTATGGAGTTCTAGGTGCTGAAAAATTATGAGAGATACCATGTTCTTCACAAAATTCTTCAAATTGTGCATTTTGGAATTCTCCACCATGATCACTTCTTATGGATACAATCTTTAGTGATTTTTCATTTTGGATTTGCTTAGCATAATTCTTAAAAGCTTTAAAGGCATCACTTTTCTGCATAAGAAACAAAGTCCAAGAATATCTAGAAAAATCATCAACAATAACCAAAGCGAATACATTACCTCCGAAGCTTTTTGTTCTTGATGGACCTAAGAGATCCATGTGTAACAATTGTAGTGGCCTTGTAGTAGACACCACATTCTTAGATTTGAAAGATGATTTTGTTTGTTTCCCTTTTTGACAAGCATCACAAAGTCTATCTTTGACAAATTTTCTCTTAGGCAAACCAATGACAAGATCACGCTTGATTAGTTTATTCAAGTGTTCCATATGAATATGAGCAATCCTTTTGTGCCAAAGCCGTGAATCATCATTGTTTTCCATGAGACATTTTACCTTCAAAGATGGATCATCAAGGGAAATCATAAATATATTATTAATTATTTTACCTTTGAGTTTTACCTCATTGGTTGCCTCATCCATAATAAGGTATTCTTCTTTGTTGAATTTGATCTTGAACCCTCTATCGCAAAGTTGACTTATGCTAAGAAGGTTGTGCTTTAATCCTTCAACATAGAGAACATCCTCAATTTGAATGGATAGAGGTGTGCCAACTATTCCAACGCCAAGTATATTTCCTTTGATGTTGTCTCCATAGGTGACATACCCTTTGGCTTTATGTACCAGATATGAAAATTGGTGTACATCTCCTGTCATATGCTTTGAACATCCACTATCAAGATACCAAACATTTGATGTGGATTTCAAGCATACCTACAAAAACAAATTATTTCTTGTTAGGTACCCAAGTTGCCTTGGGTCCTTCATAGTTAGTTCCCTTTTTCACCCATGTATAATGTCCACTAGCCATACTGAAATTTCTAATATAGCATGCATTGGGTGTGTGTCCAATAATACCACAGTAAAAACAGTTTGGAACAAATTTGCTCTTGCATCTAGGAATTTGTTTTCTTTTAGATACATTAGCCTTTTTCTTTTGATGATTATGAACAACTTGCTTATTTTCTACTTTCTTGGGATTGGAACTATTACTAGCCTTTACAAAAACAGTGGGATTGTTACTTGGTTTCTTAGTATTCACATAACCAAGACCTCTTTTATCATTTGGATAACGTTGTTGGCTTAGTAATCCTTCCAATCCTATTTGTCCTTTTTCATATCGTTCAATGACTCTTTTCAATTGAACAATTTGAAAGACATTTGATTCACACTTGGAGCATGCAAAGTTTTCCTTTTCTTTAATAAAATTCTGTTTTTGAAGATCAAAATCTTTAGTCATGGTGTCAATTTTTTCTAGACAAATTAGAAGTTCTTTTTCTTGTTTTGACACCTTTTTGTATAAACTTTTGCATTATTTCAAGATTTCATCAATTGCACCTTGAACATCATCATCAAAAAGATTAAATTCATTACTAACCTCTTCTTCATCGTCGGAGTGATGTGAGGCCATCAATGCTAGATTTGCACTTTCGTCACTATCTGAATCGGATGAAGAACTTATCTCATTATCTTCCCATGCAACATAAGCCCTTTTGTTCTTGAACTCGTTTTTGCCTTTGAATCCATTTTTCTTGGAGAGTTTTGGACAATCCGGCTTTATGTGACCTTGCTTTCCACATTCATAGCATGTGACATCTTGTGTTGATGTGGAGGCTTCTTTATCTTTATGCTTATAAAATTTCTTTCTTTTGACAAAGTTAGCATTATGAAGATTATTTTTATGACCAAAATATTTTCCTAACCTTTTTACAAGAAGCAAGAAGTTTTCATCTTCCTTCGATGCATCTTTATCTTGACTTTCTTTTGAATCAACTTTCAAAGCAATGCCTTTGGATTTCTTCTCATGATTCTCATGTTTTTCAAGCCTTCCAAGTTTCGTCTCATATTCTTGAAGCTTTACGAAAAGTGTTGTGGAAGTCATAGTTGTTAGGCTTTTCTTTTCGGATATTGCCGTCACTTTTGGTTGCCATTCCCTAGTTAAAGACCTAAGCACTTTAAGATTTAATTCATCGTTAGTTAAAGTCTTACTGAGTGCCTTCAAATGGTTTGTCAAGTGAATGAATCTCTTTTGCAAGTCAAGGATGGATTCTCCGGGCAGCATTCTGAATAATTCATATTCTTGACTCAAAGTGTTCAATCTAGACCTTTTGACTTCGGCGGTTCCTTCATGAGTTTCTACAAGAGTATCCCAAATTTCCTTTGCCGTTGTACATGCCGATACTCGGAAAAATTCATCCATACTAAGAGAACTTTGGAGAATATTGATTGCCTTTTTATCAAAAAGAACTTTTTTCTTGTCATCGCCATCCCATGATGCTTTAGGCTTTGATGACCCAACACCATTGACAACACACACCGGAGTAAATGGACCATTCTCAACAGCATTACATATTTCTTCTCCTTACGCTTCAAGATGAGCCTTCATGCGAATTTTCTAAAAGTCAAAGTATTCACCACAAAACAATGGAGGCTTGTTGTTACTACCACCATCTTTGAAAACTAGATTTTGATTTGCGGAAGCCATTCTAGATCTTTAGGAACAAGTTACCTATAACTTGCTCTGATGCCAATTGTAAGTCTAAGAGTGCCTAAGAGGGGGGGTGAATTAGGTATATAAAAATTTATTCGGTTTTATGAGAATACTTGTAGTAATTTGTGGTTAAGTGTTTGAAGGTTTTTGATTATATCTTATCTTTTTTTGATTATGGTGATGAAAACGATAAAAGCGGAAAAGTAAAGAACACGGCGATATATCCTGGTTCCCCTCACAATCCGAGAGTACTCCAGTCCCCTTTCCAACACAAAAGAGATTTCACTATAGTTTAGAATGATTGTACAGCCTATGCTTACTATCTAACCTATAGGGTGACCAAAGGTTCTTAACACCTTTAAGGTCAAACAAACACTAATGTGAATGAAGAACAATCCTCTTCAAATCACAACACTTACTTCCAACAATCCTGGATAGTAAGGGAATACTTTCTTTTTGTAATACAATGATTTATTTGAAAGAGATGGAGAGCACTATCAATCTTTGATTGATCTTCTTCTTCAAGAAATAAACAATTCTCAAGCAATGATTATAAATGTTCACAATGAATGTATGAAACTTGTAATGATTTCTTAATGAAAATGTATATGGAAAGTTTCACAAAATTTATGATTTGTAAGAACACTTGAAAGTTTGTAAGAATATGCAAATTTGAATGATGAAAATTGTTAATTGAAGAAGGTGATTTGAATTTGAAAATCTGCACAATTTATAATGTCACAAATACCTCTTCATTCATGTCATTCGATATGAAAAGATGCAATGTAATCATGAAATAATACCATTTGAATTATGTTCAAAAAACAAAAGAAAATTTGTACTGGTTCGCTGGGAACCGGTTCCGACCCAGGCAGAACCCGGTTCCTAGTGAACGTTATAACCCAGAATTCAAAAATAACACGCAGGAACCGGTTCCCCTATAGGTACAACCTGGTTCCTGGTACAAATTCCAGGGAAGTGATTTTTGAACAAGTTTGGAACCCGGTTCCCTGTTAGGTAGGAACCGGTTCCTGAAAGTTTATTTTCAAAAAATCCTTTTGAAAAAGATCTCAAACATAGTTTTTCTTATTGTTAAAAAATGTGGGATATGTATATGATTATGAATGCATATTTGTGAACATCTATATTCAAGTTTAAGAATTATTTATACCTTTTGACATTTGTTGTTTCTTTAATAATTCTTCTTCTAATCTTCAAGACTTGTAACAAGGTTTTATATGATATTTGATAAACTTTTTGCACATCCTTTGAATGTTGATATCCATGTTGTCTTCATCAAAACCAATGCTTTACACATGACTTGAGAAGCTTGCAATTACAAAAATTAGGGATAAAAGCCTAACACTATGTCTCATTGGATCATCTTGTAACCAGACTTCTGTATCAACTATCAAGCTCGGACGACACCAATCAATCTGATCTACCTTCAACCAAGTAGCAAAGTGATGATACACTCAAAGACATAGGGGCAATAGCAGAGTTGGAACCCAGTGGGATTGTTCACATAGTTGTTTTTCTTTATTTTTCACAAATTGTATAAACTCTACCATTTCGGCGGTGTACTCTTACTAGGACGTCAGCCTCTTGTACAAAAAATGCCTATTTACAGGCCAACTTCAAAGTCAATACAATTCATTTTCACAAAGAAATTTCGAATTGTTTTTCCTTTTTCTGTTTTGTTTTGCAAAGAACGTCCAATGTTCATTTTTTATATATGCATTTGAAAATAATTGATGCTCATAAATATTTACATGCGAAACAAAAGACGATTACTCGTAATATCAGAAACAGGGGCAGACAAGAAATGTCCAGACCTTACAGTTGCTCTGTCCACCAGGTATAGAGATAGACCTAGTTGAAGAAAACAATTAAAGGTACATTCACTCCCCGCAGAGTAGGAAGTACCCGAATACAGTATTATCAACTCTCCCCAGCTGAGGTTCGCAATCGCGAATGAGTCGGTAAGATTCTCCCCAAGCAGAGTTCATCTATCACCAGCACTGGAAGATTATCCCCAATGGAGTCTGGAAGATTATCCCTAGTAGAATCTAGAAGACCCTCCCCAGTGGAGTTTATTTCTTCCACAAATAGGAAATTCATCCCCAACAGAGTTTATTATCGCTAGCAACGGTAATTCATCCACAACCGAGGGTATTTCTCCAAGATCAGCAAGTCCTCAGCAGAGCATTTCTTCCCCACAGAGTCATTCTCTCACCAATGTATTCTCCAGCAGGATTATTCTCCCAATCATCTTCGGACGTTATCCACAGCGAGTGAAACTCTTTCATTCTCCAGCATGCAGTCCGGGATTTATTTTCCCCAGCTAGAGAATATCATAAAAACATTACACATCCATACATCATGACATGCGCATACGCATCATACAACACAATCTCATTTATTTTGAGAACATCATTGCCTGATACATATCATACATTACATACAGCTAACCTTTACCTTTCAGGAAAGATACAATCAAATTCTCACCAAGTTCAAGATATGAAGCCCGGGTACGACCGGATAATATCTTGATCTCTCCCTCATATTATGAAGCCCGGAGAATGACCAGATAACAGTATCAGAACACCGCGAAGCCTGGATTATGACCAGATAGTGGTATCTCTTAAAAGCAAGCTATGAAGCCCAGATTCGACCGGATAATAGTTTAATCCCCAGCAAGCCGTGAAGCCCGGATTACGACCGGATAGCAGCTCAGTAAGTTACCATGAAGCCTAGCTTCGACCAGATAGTGGTATATCTTTAATACAAGTTATGAAGCCCAGGTTCGACCGGATAGTATCTTGATTTCTCCGAACACCATGAAGCCTGGATTTTGACCAGATAGTGGTATGAGATATCGTGAAGCCTGGATTATGACCAGATAGCGGTAAGAGACACTGAAGCCTGGATTACGACCAGATAATAGTGAGGGACACTGAAGCTTGGATTTTAACCAAATAGCAGTTTACCCTGCCAATTACTATGAAGCCCGGATTCGACCGAATATTAGTAGGCCCAATAGTCAAAGGGAAGCCCGGATGCGACCAGATAACCACTTGATTTCTTCTGAAGCCTGGATTTTGACTAGATAAGAAGTGAGGTATTGTGAAGCATGGATTCGACCAGATAAGTAGTACAAGACACCATGAAGCCTAGATTCGACCAGATAATGGTATGAAACATCGTGAAGCCTAGATTACGACCAGATAGCGGTACAAGACACTGTGAAGCTTGGATTTCGACCAAATAGTAGTTTTACCTGGACAACTACTAAGAAGCCCAGAGTCGACCGGATATTAGTGAGCCCTCAATTCGAGTTGAAGCTCGGATGCGACCGGATAACAACTTAATTCCTTCTGAAGCTTGGATTACGACCAGATAAGAATCGAGAAATTGCGAAGCCTGGATTACGACCAGATAGCAAGTTTAATCTCATCTCCCCAGTAAGTCACTGTAAATCCTGGATTATGACCAGATAGCAGTTAGTCTTATCACTATGAAGCCTGGATTACGACCAGATAGTAGTTCATTCTCACCTCTTCAACTAAGAGACGATTCCTCAGTAGAATAACGGACGACCGAAGCTCCTAAAATTCAACTTTTCTCAAGAAACAAAGATGATTCCCCAGTAGAATAACGGACGACCAAAGCTCCTAAAATTCTATTTTCTCCCAAGACAGAGATCAATATTCCCCAGCGGAATCTTCCTCAACAACAGAAACACAAGCTCTCGCTAAGGAATCTCTTATGCAATCGACACTCCTTCGGATGGCATCTTTAAGCCCATATCCCGTCGTCAATTTCCAAATGGAATCTATAAGCCTATTCCCAACATCACAAGATAAGTACCACTACATGCGAGTGCAAATTTCTGGGCACTCTAGTGTTCAATCATCTTCAACCCTCAGATCACGAAAGGCAGACAAGCCAATCTAAATCCTCTGGTTTAAGAAGATTGAACAGGGGCAGATGTTGTACCCCAAAATTATCCCTCTCATATTTCTTAATATATTTCAAGAAAGATCTTCAAATTTCTCAAGGAAGTCCAAGAATTGACTAGACAAGCTCCCTCCTACGGCAGTCTACCTCAAATTAGGGTTTCATGTTGCTTCAAGATACTTGAGTCCAAGGGATCCTAAATTCTCACCATTGTCCTAGTATGTTCTCAAGATCATCCATGTCAATTTTCAAGCCTTGCAGAGAAAATTTGCTCAGTCAATTGCTCAAATGCCTGAAAATCGAATATGCTAGGGCAAAAGTCAAATGTGGCCCACATACAGTCAAACTTCAAGATTTTTGGTCAATATCCTCATTTTGAAGTATATTTCATCATTTGATCAAGGTTTGATCATGATTCATCAAGGATTGCTCATAATTCATCAAGAACCAAAAGTTGTTAAATTAGGATTTTACAGGAAAAGTCAACTCAACTTTGACCAAGCATAACTTTCTCATACGTTCTAATAAATGACCCATCTAAATCTCATTTTTAAGAGGATGCAATGCTATACAATCCATATTCATCTCCCAAGTTCAAAATATGCACTCACAAGAAGTTATGAATTTTGACATTATAGGTCATTTTGAAAAGTCAACAAAAACACCTTTTTTGTCAAAGCTTCATACATGAACATGAAATACCAAATTGAGATGAGACCAATAGGGTTGCTTAGAGGACATCTCAAGATTTCTAAAAAGTCCAAGAAAACCTTCAAAGAGTCAAAATTGAGGAAGTTATGTATTGGTGAAGTTGACCCTTTTTGCAAAATTGTCAAAAGTCAACTATGCCTCAAATTGCAATTTTTGCCAAATGGGCCCAATCTTTTGCAATTGTTTTCAGTTGGCAACATGGTCCATGAGCCCTAGCCTTTTCCACTTGTCATTATCCTGTTTTTATTATTTATTTTGATTTTTATTTGAATTAAATCAATTTAAATCAAAACAAATCATAGAAAATCCAAAATATTGAAATCTCAAGATTTGGTACATGTTTCAAGTCTTAATATCCAGCTAGCATGAGATTGAATTCGTGAAAAGGCTTGGTGTGCACAAAAAGATTGAGTTTGCTCTATTTTTAGCTAGATTTTCAAGTGTATCAAATCCAAATCAAAAGCAATGATGGAGGAAGATTGTGATCATATTGGCAACCCTAATCCATTCCGCAGTACATAAGGAGTATTTGCATACCCAAAAGAAGGCTAGAGAAAGGCGCATAAGGTCAGAACAAACTTGCAAAAAACAGAAAAAAGTGTAAATTCAAATTCATAGTTCCAAGCAATTACAGGCCTTCCTGACCATCCCAATCACTTCCTGGGAGTGTAAGCAAGCGAAACCAATCATAAACAAGGAGTTTCCATTGCCAAATACCATTGTAAGTCATCCACGACATTGATGTATTTTTAAAATCAAATTGTATCATTCTATCACTTATAGCACAAAATAGTTATAGATTCTTACTCCTTGAAGCATTTGCAAGCTTTCTGTAATATTTAATTGTGTTTTCATGGCCTGTATTGGAGTTTTCCATTATTAGGGTTCTTTGCTTCGATTTGGGATCTTTGTGTATAGGTGAAATTGGGCCATGAAAGAGCCACCATTGTACTTAGCAGGTCCAAAAGAAGATATCCATGGCTTTAGTTTTTATTTATCATACGTGTGTTTGATTTTGAGGATATGCAGATTTGTAGTGACGGACAAACGTCCGTAGGTAAAAGTCTAGGACTTTAACCAACGGGGCAAGGAAGAAGAAGATATCGTGGCAAGCAACCATTGGCCTATTCAAAAAAACGCGCGCTGAATTGATATATGATGCCTTTTTAATATTTAATTAATGTTTTGTATTATATGAACAATTAAAACGCGTAGCTCAGTTGGTGGCCAGGTGGTGGTAAAGTGCTTCAGGACCTGGGTTCGAATCCCAAGTCCCTCAATTTCTTCACATTATTTTTCTTTCAGGGATTACATGCGTGTACAAGGCCAAGGTCTATCATGTGACCTCATCATCCAGCCTGCCAAGTGGCCAGATGGCCAGATCCAAAGGCCATTAAATGAAGGAGCACCAAAGTCCCTAGTCAAGGCAACGCATGGGATCCAAAAAGTCAAAGTGGATCAATTTCTGTTGGGCTCAAGACTTGATATCCAAACACCCCCTTCAGATTGCTTCCCAGGCCCAATTTCTCTTTATCTTTTCTTTTTTATATTTTATTTAATTTAGTTTATTTATTTTACTAACAAACTAATTATTTCTTTTATCAAAAAAAATCACAAATAATATTTTTTACCCAATTAGACTTAGGTTTATTTTTTTATCAATAAATTAATTAATTTAATTAGATTTTAATTGTAGGTAACTTTAATTTCTTTTTGTAAATAAATTAAAATTAATAAGAACAATTAGGGATTTATTTCTAACTTAATTATATTTTTTTTTTCTTAAAATAACCAAAAACATAAAAAATAGGCCATTTATTTATTTTCATTAATTAATTTAATCACTAATTATTTTTTTTTTTAATTTTAAAACCTTATCCTTTTTTTCTTATAAAATAATTAAAAACAACAAAAACATTTTCTCTTTCGATTAGGTTAGACGGGGTCAAAACCCTAGTTCGCTCTCGTTCTAAATTTCATCGCGCGCGCTTTATTGTTTTACTTTTTACCCTATTAATGTAATTGCTCACAAGTTGTAATAGCTTAATTAGGTCTTTATTTTCATTTATCGCTTTATTTTTTTAAAAGGGTTTGTTTTTGGCTATGTAAATACCCGAAGCCTTGTAATAGCGTAGTTTAATTTCCACAAAATATTAAACTGTTAGATGTATGATTAGGGTTGCATGACAAGAATGTATGATTAACTTTAAAACAGTTAGATATCCCTAAAATGTGCAAAGATAATAATTTGAAATTGAATCACTCGCACATGCGCACTCCTAGGGTATACTCCTACTCCGGTTACCTTCGGTAAACGGTCATTAGGTATAGGATGCTTTAGTGGTCGTCCGTTTGTCTCAAAGATCAAAGTTGCCTCGGAATGGTTGCCTCAGATATTGTTGTCTCGGATAATTGATCTAAGACATTAGGGTTACTACTAAGACGTCCTAATATTGCTTTAGTGACCGTACGTCCCTTTCTAATTGACCCTCAAAACTCCAACGATGGTGCTACCTACTCACTAATAGTGGGATAGCATTGTCCAAAGGAAACAAACATAGAACAATTCTTTTTTCAAGTAGGTAGATTAGTTCTTAAGTACTAGCTCAATCCAAACAAACTTTTTCACACTTACACTCCTTTACAAACAACGTTTTCAAAAAACACTTCATTACACTCTTGAAGACAGAAGCAAGGGTTAAATCGAAGTCAAAACAAAAACTTTTCAAATCACACAAACACACAAAGAAGCAATTTTGAAAATCATGAGCAAGTACCTAAGAGCCCGTAGATAACTATGGATAGAAAGGGTGATAATACCTTCCCTTTCTATAATCTACCCCCCGTACTCAGAAATATCTCGAAAAAGGAATTTTTCTGTGCTTTTTTCCTTTCCTTGTTGGATAAAATAAAAGTCGGTGGCGACTCTTGCTTACCACGACATTTTGCAAACAAAAACGCAAAATGCAAACCAGCATTCCAAAAAACAGTCCCGGTTCTGGCCACTGTATCACAATGCAAATTCTCCTTTCTCATGATTTTGGGTAGTAAGTATGTTTTTCCACACGGACAATGACGATGATGTCTTATCTCATAAAATTAACCAACACACTTGTGTTTTTCAGAATTTTCAAAGGTGAACTAAGTGTACCCTGATCCCCTATTGCACGAAAGGTGGTACTAGGCACTAAAGGTTCGCAATCGCGGTGGGTGAAAAAATCATAAAAAATATATTTCTTCTCTCATCTCCACCATCTATTTTACATACAACATTTTATAGCCAAAATATATAGATTTTTACAAAGAGGTTCCTGCAGAGTACCGTAGATGTTTAGGGTGCTAATACCTTCCCTTTTCATAACCAACCCCCTTACCTAGAATCTTTCCCCCTCTTTTTTGGGTTATTAGCTCTTTTCCCATTCCTTTGGAAACAATAAAGCGCGCTGGCAATTTTTATTTTGATTTGTACAAGTCTAGTCAATCCAATGGCTTAGTCTTAAACATTTCTACCGCTACAGAAAAATGGCGACTTCACTGGGGATAGTGGAAAACTTGCCAGTCCATCCCTAAGTGGGTTGAGCCTATCTTTGTTTATATCTGTATATGTGTTATTGTTGTTTATGTGTTATATGTTGTATATATGTTTGTCTGGATTTTCCTGGTTTTCAGGGTGCATGGTGATTACTTATATGTCCTATACCCGGACTTGGGAAAACTTTAAGATAGGACGGGCGGTATAGTCATGTTAACTTTGAGGGAGTAATCCCAAAAAAGGCGGAATGAGATCCCCCACTCAGTGGAGGCCCCTTTGACTGTAGTGTCATTCACCGAGTAATCGGGAAGACGTACTGCTTTCGACCTGGGAGCCTGCTGAAGCTGAGGACCATAGAATACCAAACCCATCTTGGCCTTTTAGGTGTAGTGCGGAAGCTATGACAGAGTAATCCGAAAATAGTTGTCACACGATACTACGCTCAGACGAGTTTTTCTTGAGAATATTACTAATTACCGAGTTAATCGGGAAGTTAGTAATATCTGAAGGAAGAATGTAGACTCTGGAAACCTCTAGAACCTTGTTTGGCAGGTGATAACTTTTAGACCAACACCTTATGGGTAGTACCTTCAACCTCATGCTCGTGACGTTGAACCTATGAACCCTATATGTGTGATCTTGTGTGTGATTGTTGCATCATGCATCCATGCACTCATAAGCATCTTTTGAAGAAATCTTATTTCAAGGGACTTAAAAGTTGACCATTTATGAATATCTCAGGTGCTTTTTAACCACGGATTCTGGAAAAAGAAAGACCGTGAAGTACAATTTCAAGGATCCCAAGATAGATGAGTTGATCAGTCTAATTCCCGAGATCGAGTGTTCTGTAGATTTTCAAAAGAAGTATGGATCCATCATTCCTCTTATAAAGCTTAGGGTGAAGGATGGTATTCTCTCGACCTTGGTCCAGTTATATGATCCGATGTATCATTACTTTACTTTTCCCTACTATTAGTTGATGCCTACACTGGAGAAGTATTCTTATCTCTTGGATTTACCTATTACAGATCGTGTTCCTTTTACTGGTTTGGAGGGTGAGCCAAAACCACATGAGATTGCTGCTTTGATTCATCTGGGGAAGTCTGAGGTGGAAGCCCATATAACTACTAATGGAGGGATTAGAGGATTACCGGCCCAGTTCTTATTGGAGAAAGATAGTTACTTTGCTAGGATGAAGAGTACAGTCACTTTTGAGGCCATCTTTACTCTACTTGCTTACGGGTTATTCTTATTTCCTAATGTGGAAAAGTTTGTTGACATTAATGCTATTAGAATCTTCATGATTGGAAACCCAATTCCCACATTGTTGGTGATGTTTATTACTCTATTCATCTTTGGAATTCTTATCATGGATGGATGATTATCTGTTGCACGCCTTTGTTGTATCGGTGGTTTATCTCTCATATGCCTCAGTCTGATGCTTTCTGGGATGTCAGGAAGGAACCCCGTTGGGCTCCTAAGATCATGGCACTTACTCACTCGGATATTGATTGGTATCATCGAGCTTACCAGGATATAAAGATTGTTGATAGTTGTGGTAGTTTCCCCAATGTACCTCTTCTTGGTACAAAGGGAGGAATTAACTATAACCCTGTTCTTGCACGATGACAATTTGGTTATCCGATGAGGGATAAACCAAATCGTATTCATTTGAGTAGTTTCTTTCTGAAGGAGGGAGGAGACCATAAGGAAGCTAGGGAGCAGATTGCAAAGGCCTGGCATCACATCCACAAGAAGAGTAGGAAAGACTTGGGACCTAGATGGGTTGTTTCTCTGGAGCCATATCTTCAGTGGGTCCAAGTGAGGGCTATTCAGTTGAAAATTCCATATTCCCAGGAAACACCTATGCCAAATTTGTTTGTGAAAACTACTCCTCCCTTATTGGATGATCTAGAAGAGCTGCAGCTTAATTTGGTCAGGATGCAGCAGGAAAAGGATGCTTGGAAGAACAAGTTCCAAACTTTAGAGATTTCCTTTAGAGCAGACTTGAAGGAGAGAGACGACTTGATTGAGATTCTTGAGAGTCGAGTGGTAGAGACTATGGAGAGGCAACATGATTTATTTTCTCCTAAGCCTCAGTCAGATACTGATTACTCACTTCCTGATTCAGGTGATTGGAAGGTGGTTTCCACCAGGTATGCG
Source organism: Vicia faba (assembly GCA_948472305.1). Classification (NCBI taxonomy): domain Eukaryota; kingdom Viridiplantae; phylum Streptophyta; class Magnoliopsida; order Fabales; family Fabaceae; genus Vicia; species Vicia faba. The sequence continues at coordinate 305,505,518 of OX451735.1, read as the reverse complement.
GAAGAAAATCAGAGGTTGAAGGCTCAGATTTCCAGGCTTACGGGGAAGCGCCAGCGTATACAGTGATCTCTGACAGCTTTACTTCTCAGGGTTTTAGACTTTATTTTCATCTTGTACTTGGGATTGTTGAGACTTGTGACCTATTTTGAAGTTATTATAATAAAAAATTTCAGTATTTCAAATGCGTTATTACTTTGATATTTGCAATGTCACTATAAAACTTTAAATCCCTTGAAATATTAAATAACAAAATAAAATCGTGTGCATTACATATCATGCATCATATTGCACATATTTCTTGCATTTCAGAAGGAAGATGGACAACTTAGAACAAGAGAATCGCGAGCTGCGCGAGGAAGTTTCTACTTTGAAGTTCGGCATGGCCAATCTCACTACTCTGATGGAATCTCTAGTGGCTACTCAGAATCAGCCATTGAGTGTTCAACCTCAACCAACAAGGGCTACTACTGAAGCTCCAGCTGTTCCTGTATCTGCTACCCCAGTTGTTGTTCAAAATCGCATGCCTCCAGGTTATCCATGGGGAATGCCAGAGAACTTTGCGCCTGAAGGTTTCAATCTTGGTCCTCAAGATACTCCAGATGTTCAGACTATTGGTACTCCTGCACCTCCTGTAGTGCATGCTGCTCCTGCTGCACCTCCTTCGGTGAATATGGTTCAGTTTGTTAACGATGATGTGTGTCTTCCTTTTCCTCCACAAAGTGAAGACTTGGGTCTCTATGACATAATGGATGATTTTCAAGACCAGTTTGACAAAATGTAGAGGGAGATGAAGGCCCTCAGGGGAAAAGAGTTATTCGGGAAAAATGTGAATGAATTATGCTTGGTCCCGAATGTTAAGATACCTGCAAAGTTTAAGGTCCTGGAGTTTGAGAAGTACAAGGGAAACACTTGCCCTCGTGCTCATATGGTAATGTATGTAAGGAGAATTTCTACCCATACTGATGATCAGCGTCTGTTGATTCACTTTTTTCAGGATAGTTTGACCGATGCTGCGCTGAAGTGGTATATGAGTTTGTACAGCGTCAATATCCATACTTTCAATGACTTGGGAGAAGCATTTATCAGACAATACAAATACAACAGGGACATGGCACCTGACCGTGATCAACTCAGGGCCATGGTTCAGAAATACATGGAATCATTCAAAGAATATGCACAGATATGGCGTGAGGTAGCCGCCCAAGTGATTCCTCCCATGGAGGAGAAGGAGATGACTAAGATTTTCTTGAAGACTCTGGGTGCTTTCTACTATTAAAGGATGCTAGCAAGTGCGCCAAGTGAATTTACTAAAACGGTAGGCATGGGTATCCGTTTAGAAGAGGTTGTAAGAGAGGGCCGTTTAAGAAAGAGTGGAGGATCTGGAGGTGCGAAGAAGCCATCTTATGGGTTTACTAAGAAGAAGGAAGGGTATGCAAATGCTGTGATGCAAGAGAGGAGGGTCAATCCTCCTAGAAGAAATTATCAGTGTCATCAGCAAGTTGCCTCGGTTACTCTAGTTATTGGTGTAGCTCCAACCACCGTTGCTTATCAGAGACCATCCCAGCAGGGGAATCAAGGGTATAATCAGAGAAGGGAGAGTTATGATCCTATTCCTATGAGTTATACAGAGTTACTATCGGAATTGCTTCAGAAGAAGTTGGTTCAGACCCGACCACCTCCCGTTGTATAATCACCTTTGCCTTGGTATTACAAGGCAGACCAAACATGTGCTTTTCATCAGGGAGCACCAGGGCATAATGTTGAGAATTGCTATCCTTTGAAAACTGAGGTGTAGAAATTGGTGAAGTCTGGTATTCTATCTTTCAATGATGTAGGTCCTAATGTGAAAGGCAATCCTCTACCTAAGCATGGAGGAACAAACGCTGTGAATATGGTGGTCGATTGTCCAGGAGACTTTCAGATTTTTGATATTCATCTAGTTAGAGGATATTTGGTGAAAATGCACGTAGACCTCTGAATTTAGCTACTATATGCATGACCATTCCGGTTGTACTATTTGCAGTACAGACTTACAAGGTTGCGACAAGATAAAGGATGATTTGCAGGAGATGATAGATGAGGGCCCCGTCCACATAATCAGGCCTAGGTCAGAGTATGAAAAGGAGGTGAATATGGTTTCTAGATGTCCTGGAGAGTTCAGAATTTTTGATGTGGAGTATATGAATGAAGACCTTGTGCAATTGCATGCTACTTTCTACCACTTGGTTGATCATGTGGAACATCAGTATGGATCTTGCCGAATTTGCTGTCGAGACTCCCGAGGATGTTCAATCGTGAAGAAAGGTGTCCAGTTGTTGTTGGACATTGGAACTATCAAGGTTACAGGTCAAAGGGATGATTACCATGAAGTTGATATGATTGATGTTTGTTTGGCTGAAGAAGAGTCGGATGATGAGTATGCCTCTGCAGATGAGTATTTCTCCTCAGATGAGGATTTATTTTATAGAGATGACTCAATAATGACTGATTATGTTGAAGAAGGGGTAAACGTTATTGTGCCTTATTTTGGTGCACCTTCCCATTTTGAAGTTGAGTATTATAGCAAGCCAGCTGTTACCCCATTAGTGATTAGTTTGTCGGGTCATGTTCCCTACAAGTCAGATAAGGCCGTACCCTACAAATATAACGCTACAATCTTAGAGGATGGTGTGGAAGTTCCCATCAGACAATGCCTGATGTTAGAAATATTGCTGAGACTAGCAAAGTGACCTGCATCGGTCGTGTATTTGCACTAGTTGTTCGAGGAGATGTTAGTGCTGGAAAGAAAATTGTTGAGAATGTTGAACCCAAGAAGGCTACGGGTGAATCTAGTGTAGCTACGTTAGAGAAAGAAGTGGATGATATTTTGAAGATAATCAAGATGAGCGACTACAGAATTATAGATCAGCTACTGCAGACTCCTTCAAAAATATTTATCTTGGCTTTATTGATGAACTCCTCTGCTCATAGAGAATCTCTGATGAGGGTACTGGATCAAGCTTTTATGGAAAATGACATGCCTATAGACCAATTCAACAGTGTAGTAGGGAAAATCACGTCATGTAATAACCAGAGTTTTTGCGACAACGAATTTCCAGATGAAGGAAGGAATCACAACCTGGCCCTCCACATCTCTATGAATTGGAAGAATGATTCACTATCCAATGTGCTGATTGACAATGGATCTGCATTGAATGTTATACCAAGGATCACACTTATGAAGTTGAAATATCAAGGAACACCCATGTGCCAAAGTGGCATTATTGTGAAAGCGTTTGATGGATCAAGGAAATCTGTTATTGGTGAAGTGGACTTGCCTATTCATATAGGCCCACATTTGTTTCAGATTACTTTCCAGATCATGGATATTGTACCCGCTTATAGCTATTTGCTAGGAAGGTCGTGGATACATGAGGCAGGGGCTGTCACTTCAACTTTACATCAGAAACTGAAGTTTGTACGTGAAGGAAAAGTGGTAATCATAAATGGAGAACAGGCATTATTAATATCTCATTTGTCCTCTTTCAGCATTGTGGAGGCAGATGAAGCTGCTGTTGGAACCCAGTTCCAAACCTTATCCATTGATAATATAAGAGGAAATGAAAATTCCATGGTTTCGCTTAAGGATGCACAACAAGTTATGCGTAAGGGTCATAGTGAAGTATGGGGACAAATTGTTGATCCACCTATAAACAAGAACAAAGCCGGCTTGGGGTTCTCTTTGAAGAATGACAGAGGTAAGAGCATGAATCCGAAGTCTTCTACAGGAAACTATCAAGACATCTTCCATAGCGGGGGTTATCTTCATCCGACTGTTTTCGGGATTAATGCCATTGTGGAAGATGAAGTAGAGCCAGAAATGCCGAATGACGTGACTCACGGAGTTAGGGTTCAGAACTGGATCACCATTGATGTTCCCTCTTGCATACATATTTCAAAGTAATTTGATTTGTTAATATTTTTGAAAATATTTCACTCTTCCCAAGGTTGAAGTATTAATATTGTATGGGCTTATCTATTTGCTTGACTTTTAAAATCAATAATAAAAGTTGTCTTTGTTTCCCAAAATGTGTCTTTATTTTATGCTTTTTCTTGGAAAATGGTAATCAGAAAAAACCTTTCAAAATAAATAATAACTGAAATAAAATCTGCATGATCACTTGTTATATGTGTCAGTTTCTAAAAGCAATCATAAATCATATGTGCAGATTAATTAAAAAACCCGTTGAATACAATGATCTTGCACCCTCTCCCAATTTCGAATGTCCTGTGTATGGGGCCGAAGAAGAAGACTATGATGATATTCTAGAAGAGGTCTCACGGTTGCTTGAGCGCGAGGAAAATGCCATTCAGCCATATAAAGAGCCATTGGAAGAAATCAATTTGGGTTCAGAAGAAGATTCGAAAGAAGTCAAGATTGTAGCATTTCTGCATCCTGATGTGAAGAGCAGGTTGATTGAGTTGTTGAAAGAGTATACGGATATTTTTGCTTGGTTGTATCAATATATTCTTGGTCTAGATACAGATATTGTAGAGCACCGTTAACCGTTGAAGCCAGAGTGTCCGCCAATCAAACAGAAGTTGAGAAGAACTCAGCCAGATATGGCAGTGAAGATCAAAGAGGAGGTTCTAAAGCAGATTAATGTTGGTTTTCTTGTGACGTCAGTGTACCCTCAATGGATTGCCAATATTGTTCCAGTACCAAAAAAATACGAAAAAGTTTGCATATGCGTAGATTACAAAGATCTAAATAAAGCTAGTCCAAAAGATGATTTTCCATTACCACACATTGACATGTTAGTGGATAGCACAATAAAATTCAAAGTATTCTCGTTCATGGACAGATTTTCCAGGTATAATCAAATAAGAATGGCTCCAGAGGACATGGAAAAAACAACATTTATCACACCCTGGGGAACATTCTGTTACAGAGTGATGCCCTTCAGGTTGAAGAACGCTGGTGCAACGTACCAGAGGGCTATGACAAACCTATTCCATGATCTGATGCACAAGGAAATTGAGGTATATGTTGATGATATATTTCTAAATCCCAGACTGAAGAAGGGAATGTAGAAGATTTTTTGAAGTTGTTTCAGCATTTGAGGAAGTATCGTCTCCGCTTGAACCCAAATAAATGTACCTTTGGTGTTCGATCGGGGAAATTGTTGGGTTTCATTGTTAGCCAGAAAGGAATTGAAGTTGACCCTGATAAAGTCAAAGCAATTCAAGAGATGCCAGCGCCGAGAACTGAAAAGCCAGTCAGAGGGTTCCTGGGGCGTTTGAATTATATTTCCAGATTCATTTCCCACATGACTGCAACATGTGAACCGATCTTTAAGTTGTTAAAGAAAGATCAAGGTTGTGTGTGGACGGATGACTGCCAAAGGGAATTTGAAAGTATTAAAGAATATCATCTTGAACCTCCTATTTTGCTCCTTCCTGTTGAAGGAAGACCGTTGATTATGTATCTGACAGTGTTAGATAAATCCATGGGTTATATTCTGGGACAACAAGATGAAATGGGGAAGAAAGAGTACGCTATTTATTATCTCAACAAAAAGTTTACTGATTGTGAGTTGCGGTATTCCATGCTGGAAAAGACATGTTGTGCTCTGGTCTGGGCGGAAAAATGTTTGCGGCAGTATATGTTGAATCACACCACTTAGTGGATCTCCAAAATGGATCCAATCAAGTACATTTTTGAAAAGCCTACTCTTACTGGGAGAATTGCCCGCTGGAAGATGCTGTTATCTGAATATGATATCGAATACCGCACTCAAAAATCTATTAAAAACAGCGTGTTGGCAGATTATCTTGCTCACCAACTAGTTGAGGATCATCAGTCTGTGAAGTATGAATTTCCCGATGAGGATGTCATGTTTCTGAAAGTGAAAGATTGTGAAGAACCATTGCCCGAGGAAGGTCATGATCCTGAATCTCGCTGGAGTATGATATTTGATGGAGCTGTGAATGCTTATGGTAAAGGAATTGGTGTTGTGATTTTCACTCCACATGGATCGCACATTCCTTTTACTGCAAGGTTGACATTTGATTGTACTAATAATATGGCAGAATATGAGGCTTGCATCATGGGTCTCGAGGAAGCTATTAATCTCAGAATTAAAATTCTAGATGTGTATGGTGATTCAACTTTGGTAATAAACCATATTAAAGGAGAATGTGATACTCATCACCCCGGATTGATCCCTTACAAATATTATGCTAGGAGGTTGTTACCCTTCTTTAATAAAGTTGAATTCCATCGCATTCCTAGAGATGAAAATCAAATGGCGGATGCTCTAGAAACTCTGGCTTCTATGTATCAAGTGAATACTTGGAATAATATACCTTGAATTATGGTTTGGCGGCTGGATAGGCCCACTCATGTGTTTACAACAGAAGAGGTAGCAGATGACAAACATTGGTATTATGATATCAAGCATTTTCTCTAAACTCAGGAATACTCGATTGGTGCATCGAATAAAGATAGAAAGACATTGAGAAGATTGGCTGGTAGTTTCTTCCTTAGTGAAAATGTGTTGTACAAGAGAAATTATGACATGGTCTTGCTCAGATGCATGGATAGACACGAAGCGGACATGTTGATGCATGAGGTTCATGAAGGTTCATTTGGCACTCATTCCAATGGACATTCGATGGCTAAAAGGATACTAAGGGCAGGTTACTATTGGCTGACAATGGAATCTGATTGTTACAAATTTGCAAAGAAGTGTCATAAATGCCAAATTTATACGGACAAGGTTCACGTGCCTCTGAAACTTCTCAATGTGATCTCTTCCCCATGGCCTTTCTCTATGTGGGGTATTGATATGATTGGAATGATAGAACCCAAAGCTTCGAATGGAGACCGTCTAACTTGGTATCCATTGATTACTTCACCAAGTGAGTGGAGGCTTCTTCATATGCTAATGTTACTAAGCAGGTGGTTGTGCGCTTCATTAAGAATAATCTTATATCTCGGTATGGTGTGCTGAACAGAATTATCACTGATAATGGCTCGAATCTTAACAACAAAATGATGACAGAACTGTGTGAAGAATTCAAGATTTTCCATCACAACTCATCTCCGTACAGGCCAAAGATGAATGAGGTTGTTGAAGCTGCTAATAAGAATATCAAGAAGATTATCCAGAAAATGGTTGTTACTTATAAGGATTTGCATGAAATGCTCCCTTTTGCTTTGCATGGATATCGAACATCTATCCGCACTTGAACAGGAGCAACCCCGTGCTCCCTTGTGTGTGGAATGGAAGTTGTGCTCCCAATCGAGGTTGAGATTCCCTCTTTGTGTGTGATAATGGAAACCAAGTTGTCAGAGGCTGAATGGGTCCAAAACCGGTTTGACCAATTGAATTTGATCGAAGAGAAGAGAATGACGGCTTTGTGTTATGGAAAGTTATATCAGAAAAGTATGAAGAAAGATTTTGATAAGAAGGTCAAACCTCGTGAATTCAGAGAAGGGGACCTTGTGCTCAGGAAGATCATGTCTTTTAACGCTGATTCTAGGGGCAAGTGGACTCTCAATTTTGAAGGCCCATATGTTATCAAGAAAGCCTTCTCTGGCGGTGCATTAATTCTTGAAACTATGGATGGCGAGGAGTTTCCACGTCCCATGAATGCTGATGCAGTCAAGAAATACTTCGCCTAAAGAAATAAAAGAACAGCTCACTAATTTTAAAACTCGAAAGGGCGGCTTAGGCAAAAAAGAGAGTCTCGATAGGCCGAAAACCCGAAAGGGCGGTCTAGGAAAAATTAGAGACATAAACAGAATAAATTTCCTGCTAAGTTGAAAACCCGCAAGGGCGGCTTAGGCAAAAGTTAGGTACTTTCTTGATAAGTAACTACAACAGACAAGACTTGATCATTGGAGCAACAATCTTCTCGGATCCTTATCATACTTCAACAGAAGCTGCTGCTCAGGATTTAAAAAGTTGTTAGAGGGGATAGTGGTCATTGTATCTCAATGTATCTTTTCCATTATATATTACCATTTTCCGAACATTGTAATTATCCATGGGGTCTCGTCATTCGCAGACTACCATTCTATTAATGAAATTTGAGCTTTTACCCAATTCTTTGTATTTCTTATTTTATTTAGCTTGCAAAGACTCCATTTATTATTGATAATAACTTTCAAAGCGAAAAGATTAAATAACAAAATTGATTTTCAAAAAGAATTTACAATTTGCCTTTACTTTAAAATTTGTGACGCAAGAGAGAACAAATAACAAAAGTGGTGATCCCAGGAATGGACGAACTCCAACTGCTTTTAAGAAGTTTTGCCTCCAACAGAAGTTTTTCTCAAGATGTTTCGCCGTATAGGGTTTGTAACTCCAGTATCCCAGGTCAAGTTTTGGTTCATTTCTCCTCTTTTCTGAGTTTGCATGATATGAAGATTCAATCCAAGATTTCTCCATTGAAGGTTTCATTTGTTTAATAGACGTTCTTTTTTCCAGAGAAGTTGGTACAATAATTACTCTCAAAGAACACGGGCCTCAGTTTTCCCTAGTGAAGAACGTATATTGGTTTTCCCTTTGTGAATGTGGTGTTGACCTCCCCAATGAAGTCGGCACGAATCCCTTAATAAATGTTTTGATGATTTAATGTCCGTCTACTCTACTTGAAATTGATTTTTCAAAATCCTCAATAGAGGCATTACTTTTGAAAATATTTGATTCCCCGTTAAAGTTTGAGTGATATTCCCTGGTAAAGCATGGGGGAGGATGTTGTATCTCTATATCTGTACTGTTTGGTCGCTATGTTTTGTTTACTTCTGAATTACTTTTCTCCCCAATAAGTTTAAACCAGACAGTAGGTTTTGTTTCCTCAGTTGGCGCTTACTTTTTATTGGATTGTTCATCTTGGATGTAATTTATCCGAGTGTTGATTGTGCCCGATAACACTCATACATTCATACATACATCATGCATAGCTAAAATTGGCAAATCATCGCTCATTCAAATTCGTTAATATTTTGTTGACATATTACCCTGTTTTGTAGAGTTATGTTGTCCTCTCTCCAATAGAGTGTTGGCCTTAAGCAGAAAGCGTATATTCTTTCAATTTCCCCACTGAGTTATCCCTTGTGGAAGTTTTTGATTTAGCCTCTTGTACAGATCTTTGTCTGGATGATTTGGGTTTCCCTCTTGAGTTTATTTCTCAAAGGAAGTGTTTCAGACGACTGTCTTATTCCAGTTTATTTCTGGTTTGTATTTTTTATCCTCGACAATGTTATTACTTTGGATTTCTGCAAGCTTCGAACATTGGTTTGAGAATGTGCATTTATTTTGCACGAGAAGACCTTTATCTCCTCAAGCAGGACTATATTGGCATTTCCTCAGGAAGTCATATTGCTCTCCCCGAAAATCATTTATTTTTTACAATCCTTCCTACAACAACAAGTACCAGGTTTCTTTATTTAAGCAACATGTACTTCCCTGTAAAAGCCGAAGTAACTTTTTTGCTATCTTCTCTATGAATGGATATTTTTCAGTCCGTTGCCAAAGTACTCCAGTGATTGGCAAGACTTTCAATATCGCAGAGACAGTTCATTGTGAAATCCTTACAAGTGGTAGTCTCTTTATTTGAGACAACTTTTATATTACCCTTTCCAGGAGGAGTGCCTTGGTTAAAGAAGAAGTTGAGACCCGTTCTAGGTGAAACGCCATAATTTTGGGGAAACTTATCTTCTCTCTCTACCTTCAGTAAAAGTTGGTAGGTCACCTTCAATGAAAGTTGGTGATTGTTATCTTTTTGCTACCCTCAGTGAACATTGGTAGTTCATCGTCAGTGAACGGCGGTGCTATGATATATTTTCTCTCTACCTTCAGTGAAAGTTGGTAGGTCACCTTCAGTGAAAGTTGGTTATTGTTATCTTTTTGCTACCGTCAGTGAATGTTGGTAGTTCATCGTCAGTGAATGGCGGTGCTATGATATATTTTCTCTCTACCTTCAGTGAAAGTTGGTAGGTCACCTTCAGTGAAAGTTGGTGATTGTTATCTTTTTGCTACCCTCAGTGAATGTTGGTAGTTCATCCTCAGTGAACGGTGGTGCTATGATATGTTTTCTCTCTACCTTCAGTGAAAGTTGGTAGGTCACCTTCAGTGAAAGTTTGTGATTGTTATCTTTTTTCTACCCTCAGTGAATGTTGGTAGTTCATCGTTAGTGAACAGTGATGCTATGATATTTCTTTTCCTTCTACCTTCAGTGAACATTGGTAGCTCATCGTCAGTGAATGTCGGTGTTGTTATTTCTTTCCTCTTTCTACCTTCAGTGAACGTTGGTAGTTTCACCTTCAGTAGGAGCTGGTGTATCCTTTGACCATTTTACCATCCGCTCTAAGTCGGGTCTTTTGATCCACCAGTGATTTATTTTCCTGGTCGGGTTTCTCTCTTGTTTATTTATTTTGTGACATCCCCAGTGGTGTTTTGTGTCCCTTTGGAGTTGTCCATATGCACGCATATTCATAAGCATTGCATGGCATCTTAGGGCAAAAAATAGAGTTTGTTTTATATTTAAGTATCTTAGATCGCGTTAACAAGAAGATTTTTAAGCTTCGTATCTCCAAATAGAAGAAACTTAAATAAGGGCAATTTTTATACCCTAATTTTCCCCCTAAGATCCCTTCATCATACCATATTGATTCAATCACAACAAGATCACATTAGGGCTTTTGGTCCTCCTCCCTACATTTTGCTTTTCTCTTTGAGGAATCACCAAGCACCTTGACTTATTTTCTTTTATGGTCATGAATATTTTGTCTTAATTTTCCCTTTTAATTAATAAAATGCAATGTTGGTTTGTCTTGTTTGTTACTAATGTAGGTAAAGGCAATGAGATTTAGCAAGTTGCTCTATGGGCTCATGAGTTTATTTCCATGCCCTAGTCAATAAAGCTTGAGAAGTTCAAACCTCACCATTAGGTTTGTTTTGGAAGAAATGGCATGGCAAGTTTATTTTGGTTCACCATATTTCAAGGTTATCAAATTTGATTCAAAAGTACAAGGGGTTGATTGAAGAAGTTGTCATGCTTGGACAAGGATTTATTCCCATTGGTCACAAGTACATATTTCTCTCGATTATCAAGATATGGAAGTGGTTTTGGTGGCTATGAGTTCTCATTTTCATCCTCAGCAACTTCTATTTACAAAGCATTTGTGTTGGTATAAGAAGTTTGTTCAAAATTGTCAAAGTTCCTCAAAGCATTTTCTAGATCTAGGAGTTAGGGCTTTGACCTTCAAAGAAGCATATCTTGCTCATCTTTTGGTATTTTTGAGTGATTCCAAAAACATCCTTCTCTTCAAAGGGTTATCAATAAATCACTTCAAAATTTTCAAGGAGTTTTCATGTGGAAGAAACTTGACGATGAAGAAAGATTACAAGTCCTCTAGATGAACCCCCAATTTCTCATGTGTGACTTCAAGTGATCATAACTTGTTCAATTTTTATCACCTTGAGCCCATTCTTTTTCCACAATGATCTTGAGGATGTGAAATTTATGCCTTATTTTATGTGAAAAGTGAGAAAATGGATGGAAGATTCCCTAAGGATACAAAATATTATAGGCCATTTCATGATTTTTTGTCAACTTCAACAATTCATAACTCTCTCAATTTTTGGAGATTTTGAATAGTTCAAGTTTCAAAATGTCATTCAAGAGGTCTATTTCATGCTATATTTTCTGGTAAAGAGAAAATTTCAAGTGGAAGGCCATGTTTGGATGCAAAACATTATAGGTCACTTTTGAAGAAAAACATGAAATATTTCTAAGTATGGAAAGTCAACTTTTTTCTCAACTTTGACTCAATGCAAATTTCAGCTCAAGCATCCATTTGATTCCATTATTTTTCCATTACAAGGCTTGTAACCTCATCTTTCTAAAGCATCAAGAATCATGCCCTAAGACCCCTTGAGCTGGGAATGCCATTGATTTGAACTTGGTAACTTGGAATTGAAGTTTCTTCAAAAGTTAGAATTTGAAATCATTGGTTTAACTTCTAAACACTTTGTTTCTGCACATTTTTGCCTCTAAACATGTTTAGTGAACTTCCATAAGTCATTAGCACAACAAAACGCGCGTTTTGAATGAGTTTTAATCAAATTGGAAGTCACACTTTTCTTGTTTGCAATTTCACACGATTTCCCTCCAAACTTCATCATTTCACACGCTTGGACATTCCATTTGATTCCATATAAATAGAGGGTCATCCCCCATTCATTTCCTCAAGCTTGGATATCCAGAATCACCCTGCCAAACTTGTTCCATAACTCAAAATTATGCAACTTCGAAATCCATTTTCAAGCCTTTTTCAATCCAATTTTTCTATCAATTTACCTTCCTTGATCTTCCTTGAAGTTATCCATATAATTACATTCAAGGATCGTGCCCTATATTGCTCCATAGAAGTCCAGTTTCAGAGATCTGCAACTCAATTTCAATAGGTAGATTCCTTCATCAATTCTTCAAAACTTTGATATCATTGTGATGCTCTCATTGCCCTGGTTCTAGTCGCAACACTTACTTCTATCTGGAACCTTATTTTGACCATGAAATTTCAAATCCCTTTTCAAAACTTTCTTTCCAAATTTCTTGAGCTACAGTTTATATAAATTTATCGTGAAGGTGTGGTTGTCTTTGTCTTAAAGAGACGAAGGGAATGGAATAGGTATCGTGCTCTAATTCTACAGATTAAGCAACCTAGTTTTGGGATTGGCTAGAGGTTGAAGATGACCAACGTGTCATCCTTCAACCAATGAAACAACGCTATTTGGATTTTTTTTAATTTATGATTTATATTTGATTCAGTGCTTTATTCCCTAATGACCATGATATGCACAGTGTGCCAGATCCTTGGATTTGATTACTAACATGTTTTGACTCTCATCCAATGGTCGACATATTTTTGACTTTATTTTTATTTTCTTATTTTTATATTTAATTGTTTTAAATTTCAAGAAATCATAGAAACTTCATTTTTAGTCAAAAAAATCTGAAAAAATTATGAAAAATAATTTTGATTTTTCTCTTTCTGATTTTTATTTTTCACCATTTTATTTTGTGTTTTGATATTTTTTATAAATTTCCACTTTATTTGAATTGTTTTAAATGTTTAAAAATACTTTTATGCATTTTTAAATTTTGGAAAAATTATGTAATGATCCAATGATATTGTCACAAATATTGGTGACCTCATTTATTTTTTATTTTTGACTTTTTTATTTTTTATCATTTTTGGTTTATTTTACTCATTTCTTTTAATTTTAAAAATAATTTATGACTTTAAAAAATTACCAAAATTTTTATAAAATCATTTTAGTTCATTTATGATTTTTCTATGGTCTTACTTTTTTATTTCTTGATTAATTTGAATATAATTGATATTTTCTCTTTTATTTCTATTTTAAAACATTTTTAAAACCTTTTTTAATGTATATATTAAATGCAATATTATTTTGTGATTATTTTCTGGCTGATCTTGGATTAAACTTTTGGTCATGAACTTTGTTAGCATCATTGGATCCATGGTGTTGAGTCTAACTCCACAAAAATGGATGAATGATTTTAATAATAGTTTAATTTAAATTTAATTCAAATGTGGTTTGTATATTCTCTCCCACCCCTCTTCATCTTGTCCCTTTCTCATTGCACTAAATGTTATTGGAGCATGATCTCTATATCATGTCTCAAAACAAATGGTGCATAGTGTAACACCCTCTAAAAACCCGCATATAATTTTCGCAAATATTAAAAATTATAAACTCAGAGTACATGTAATAATCGAGGAATGCTACAATTCTCTTTTAATAAAATAAATTCCTGTCATGCATAATTTTAGTAGTAACTCATACATGTTTACACAGCGGAATACTTTAATTAATAAAATCAAATGTTATAATATTTTCCAAAATCATCAGGGATTAACACCTGGAAAAGTCAACATCATATTATAACAATTAAAAGAAAATAAACGAGTCTGACTAAAGCAGCTCGACAACCAAACGTTCCCGGAGTTACAACTATCAGAGCATGACCCGGACATACTAAAACGAAACTAACTAGACACGATAAGCCTTCGCCAAGCACCTGAGCGAAGCTCCTCAATCTGAAATATTCAACAGTAAGGGTGAGCTTCTCAAATATACATTTGGTTATACATTCATAACAATCAATTCACGAAATCATAAACATCACCCAATCAATAGCATATTTCATAGTTTACAAAATCATTACAATTCACATATATCCATGACATGTTGCCTTTCCTTTTTGCAAAACATTCATCAAACATCATCAACCATTTATCAAATCATACGTGCATACAGACAATCAAACATAACATTGGAAAAATCATCCATTCATGTTATATTCGAGTAATGCAACACACCCATGCATGTGGTACCACTTCACCGCCCCATTAAATCTCGGGTCACGGATAACTCACCGTTCCATTATATCGCGGACACGGCTACCACCTCAACGTTCCATTAAATCGCGGACACGTATATTGGCCACCATGTTAATTCCACACAATGGGAATTAACAAATGCAACATGATATGTAAGTATGTAACACTCAGCATACTATGAACATCGATCAACATATCATGCACATCAACAATATCAAACATAACATGATACGAAATAGCATGTAACCACTCAGCATACCATTTAAACATAAATCATATCAAGTTACGAATAGCATGTAATCACTCAGCATACTATTCAAACATCAACCAATCACATCAATTATATCATAATTCATGCTCGATACATATCTAAAAGCATGGCAATAAAAATCCGACATCAAAGCACTAAAACCAAAATTTCAGAAAATCATCACAGCAGAGCAACACGGGCACCCGTGTTGTGCAACACGGCCCGTGTTGTACAGCACGTCCAGAAAAATGCACATTTAATTTTATCAGCACAGGGGCTCTGACACGGGTACCCGTGTTGTGCAACACGGCCCGTGTCGTGCAACCAGGAGCACACCCCTTCCAACTCAGAAGAGCAACACGGCCACCCGTGTTGTGCAACACGGCCCGTGTTGCTGAGCGCGCACAGGAATTTCCTGAACCTGCAGCAGCTCAGAAACGGCAGTCCAAACGCGGGAAAACGTCCGCCAAAACGCATAATTCAGTACCTAACGCATCGAGTTTGTACAATTCACAACAACACCAAAATATCCAAGTTACCAACAATTATTGGAATAACCTTAACCGGGGATTAACCGTCCTTTTGGGGAATTCTACTGACACTAAGGTTATCCCTACAACTTCCAAGGTAATTTCACGATCATTAGATATATACTCCCAATTCCTCATTTGGGACCTAAAACTCTTAATCGATTCATAAAAATTGGGACTCTAACCCTTTTCTAACAAGGTTCAGTCCTACGGTTATCGATCCCTAGAAACACCTAAAAATTGGGATTTTCCTACAATTACCCGAATCAACCGTACATAAACCCATAAACAAATATAAATCGAGTATAAACCCCCCTTACCTTATCAATTAGCAGCTTTGAGTTCTTGGGCGATGTTCTTCGTTCTTCGTTCTTCAGAGCTCTATTTTCCCAATTCCAACTTCTGTTCTTACGTGAAAAACCAAAAAATGAGAAAATGGCCTAAGTCCCAAACATAACTTTATTTCTCTGCACCCCCACCCTTTACTAACAACATCAAGCCCAATAACATAAAATTCTAATATTCCTTATTTCTTTTATTTTCCTCAAATACTCCAAAATAATTAATTCTTTTTATTTTATTAATTCTAATAAAATAAATTCCCAAATTCCAATAAATCAATTAATTGAAAACGGGGTGTTACAACTCTCCCCCACTAAAAGAGTTTTCGTCCTCGAAAACATACCTTAGACGAACAGCTCCGGATAAGCCTCTTTCATCTGGCTCTCCAGCTCCCAAGTGATATTTCCATCTGCTGGACCTCCCCAAGCAACCTTCACCAATGCTATCTCTTTACCTCTTAACTGTTTCACTTCCCGATCTTCTATCCTCATAGGCAATGCTTCTACTGTCAGGTTATCTCTTACCTGTACATCATCTATTTGGATTACATGAGATGGGTCTGGAATGTATCTCCTCAACTGAGAAACATGAAAAACATCGTGCAAATTCGCAAGTCTCGGAGGTAAAGCAATGCGATAAGCAACTTCTCCAACTCTTTCCGTAATCTGAAACGGACCAATAAAACGCGGAGTCAACTTCTTAGACTTCAACGCCCGACCAATACCCGTCATCGGAGTAACTCTCATAAACACATGATCTCCAGCACTGAATTCTAAATTCTTTCTCCTCTTATCATGATAACTTTTCTGACGACTCTGAGAAGCTCTCATCTTTTCTTGAATCAATTTGATCTTTTCAGTAGTCTGCTGAACAATCTCTGGCCCAACTACCGAACTCTCTCCAGATTCATACCAACACAAAGGTGTTCTACACCGTCTACCATACAATGCCTCAAACGGAGCCATACCAATACTCGAATGGTAACTATTGTTATAAGTAAATTCAATCAATGGCAAATAGCTATCCCAAGCTCCACCTTTCTCTAAAACACAAGCACGCAATAAATCTTCCAACGATTGAATCGTCCTCTCCGTCTGTCCATCAGTCTGAGGATGGTAAGCTGAACTCAATCTCAACTTAGTACCCAAAGCCTTCTGCAATCCTTCCCAAAATTTTGAAGTGAACCTCGGATCTCTATCTGACACAATACTAGAAGGAACCCCATGCAAACTCACTATTTTCTCAATATATAACTGTGCCAATCTCTCCATCGAGTAATCCATTCGCACCGGTATAAAATGAGCAGACTTAGTCAACCTATCCACAATGACCCATATCGCTTCACAATTCATAGGAGTCCTTGGCAACCCAGATACGAAATCCATAGATATACTATCCCACTTCCATTCTGGAATAAACACTGGTTGCATAAATCCAGACGGCTTCTGATGCTCAATCTTCGATTTCTGACAGATTAAACATGCATACACAAATTCAGCTATTTCCTTTTTCATTCCCGGCCACCAAAACAATTTCTTTAAATCATGATACATTTTCGTGGCACCCGGATGAATGCTCATCCCACTGCGATGTCCTTCCTCTAATATACTTTTCTTGATTTCTGCGACATCAGGAACACAAACTCTATCGCTAAATCTCATAACATCATTCTCATCAATTCTAAACTCACCACCTTGACCTTGGTTGATCAATGTCAATTTATCAACTAAATTAACATCGGATTTCTGCCCGATTCTGATCTCTTCTAGGATACCACTAGTAAGTTTCAACATACCCAAACGAACACACTTCGGAGTACTTTCACAAACCAAACTCAAATCTCGGAATTGCTCAATTAAATCCAATTCACGAACCATCATCATAGACATATGCAAGGACTTCCTGCTCAAAGCATCTGCAACTACATTTGCCTTGCCAGGATGGTAATTCAAACCAAAATCATAATCCTTGAGAAATTCCAACCACCTTCTTTGCCTCATATTGAGCTCTTTCTGATCGAAAAGATACTTCAAACTCTTATGGTCACTATACACTTCAAATCTCGAACCATACAGATAATGTCTCCACAATTTCAAGACAAACACAACTGCTGCCAGTTCTAAGTCATGAGTAGGATAGTTCCTTTCATGAACCTTCAACTGTCTCGAAGCATACGCAACTACCTGTTGATTCTGCATTAAAACACCACCTAGACCCAACAGAGATGCATCACAATAGACCACAAAAGATTCCACCGGATTCGGCAAAATCAGAATAGGAGCACTAGTCAATCTCCGCTTCAATTCTTGGAAACCTTTCTCACAATCAGAATCCCAAATAAACGCTTGTCCTTTACGAGTCAATTTCGTCAACGGCAATGCTAACTTTGAGAATCCTTCGATAAACTTTCTATAATAACCTGCAAGACCAAGAAAACTTCTGATTTCCGAAACAGTCTTCGGCGCTTCCCACTGAGATACTGCTTCTACTTTTGTAGGATCCACTGCAATACCATTCTTAGAAATCACATGTCCAAGAAAACTAACTTCACTCAGCCAGAACTCACATTTGGACAACTTTGCATACAACTTCCTATCTTTCAACAACTCTAGCACAATTCTGAGATGTTCCGCATGTTCTTCGTCATTCTTGGAATAAATCAGAATGTCATCAATAAAAACCACAACAAACTTATCCAGATACGGATGAAAAATCCTGTTCATATATTCCATGAAAACACCAGGTGCATTAGTAACTCCGAACGGCATAACAGAATATTCATAATGCCCATACCTCGTTCGAAAAGCAGTCTTTTGAATGTCTTCCGCTTTCACACGAATCTGATGATATCCAGATCTCAAGTCAATCTTACTGAATACACTAGCTCCAATTAGTTGATCCATCAAATCGTCAATCCTCGGTAACGGATACCGATTCTTAATGGTTACCTTGTTCAATTGCCTGTAATCAACACATAGTCTCATAGAACCTTCTTTCTTCTTAACCAACAGTACCGGAGCACCCCAAGGCGAAACACTTGGACGAATAAACTTCTTCTCCAGTAAATCTTCCAACTGACTCTTCAATTCAGCCAACTCAGACGCAGACATACGATATGGCGCCATCGACACCGGTCTCGTACCAGGAATTAAATCTATAGAGAATTCCACCTCTCTCTCAGGAGGTAATTCACCAACATCATCCGGAAAGACTTCTGGAAAATCACATACCACTGGCAATTCACCACTCCTGACCTTTCCCGTTGCATCTAACGAAGCAAGTAACATAAACACGTTAGCACCATCTTCCATTGCTTCTTGTACCTGCCTAGCAGTCATAGTCAAATTCTCGACACCAACTGCTTCTGGAAAATTCACCGTCTTAGCAAAACAGTTCAGATGAACCCGGTTGAATTCCAACCAGTTCATCCCAAGGATAATATCAATTTGTTCAAGCGGTAGGCACACTAAATCCATACCGAAACTTCTACCAAAAATCTCAATAGGACAAATCCTACATACAAGTGAAGTTGTCACTGAACCCGATGCAGGAGTATCAACAACCATGCTACCTTGCATACCAGATATGTCCAGTTTCAACCTCTCAGCACAATCCAAGGAAATGAAAGAATGAGTTGCACCAGTATCAATAATTGCAACTAAAGGTGTGCCATGAATAAAACACGTACCTTTAATCAATCGATCCTCTGGAGTAGTCTCAGATCCAGACAAAGCGAACACTCTTCCACTTGACTGATCCTTCCTAGGCTTAGGACACTGCGGACGAATGTGACCTTCTTCGCCACAATTGTAACAAGTAACAGACTTCCCTTTGCAATCAATAGACAAATGACCGGCCTTTCCACATTTATAGCACTTCTTCTCATCACTCTTGCAATCTCGAATGTGATGACCAGACTCACCACACTTGTAGCATCTGATAGGAGCCTTAGAATCTCCCCCACTAGGCCTTTTCCAACCGCCTGATCTCTGGTTATCTCTACCATATGGCTTGCCACGGTCCATATGTTGCTTTCCTCTTTTATCAACAGCCCCACGAGAGTGAGACGACCGATTCTTGGTAATGTCTTCTTCCAAGATTCTGCTACAATCCACCAGATCAGAAAATCTACGAATACGCTGGTACCTGATTCCCTGCTTAATCTCATCTCGGAGACCATTCTCAAATTTGATACATTTAGAGAATTCTCCAGCCTCATCATTGTTGTAGTGTGCATAATACTTTGCCAGCTCAGTGAACTTAGTAGCATACTCACTAACAGTCAGATTGCCCTGCTTAAGCTCCAAAAACTCAATTTCCTTTCTTCCCCGAACATCTTCAGGAAAGTACCTCCTCAGAAAAGCCCTTCTGAAGTTAGCCCAAGTCAGTGCCTCTCCATCCTGAACCATTTCAGTCCTTGTGGCAACCCACCAGTCGTCGGCCTCTTCTGCCAACATATGCGTACCATATCTGACTTTCAGATCTTCAGCACAATCAATCACACGGAAAATCCTTTCGATTTCCTTCAGCCACTTCTGAGCACCTTCAGGGTCATGTGTACCTTTGAACAACGGAGGATTGTTCCTTTGGAAATTTCCCAATTGCCTATCAGCACCAATCACGCCTCCAGTTGGGTTTCCAGCAAGTACACCAGCTAACATCCCCAAAGCCTCAGCGAGTGCAGCATCATTTCGTCCGTTACCTCCAGCCATATTCCTGAGAATTAAAACATACTCCACATCAGAATACAGTATCGACAGTGTTACCTTGCACTAGTCGCATACGAAAAGGAATGACTGACTCAAAACTCTGGTCACAACGACCAACTATGCTCTGATACCACTATTGTAACACCCTCTAAAAACCCGCATATAATTTTCGCAAATATTAAAAATTATAAACTCAGAGTACATGTAATAATCGAGGAATGCTACAATTCTCTTTTAATAAAATAAATTCCTGTCATGCATAATTTTAGTAGTAACTCATACATGTTTACACAGCGGAATACTTTAATTAATAAAATCAAATGTTATAATATTTTCCAAAATCATCAGGGATTAACACCTGGAAAAGTCAACATCATATTATAACAATTAAAAGAAAATAAACGAGTCTGACTAAAGCAGCTCGACAACCAAACGTTCCCGGAGTTACAACTATCAGAGCATGACCCGGACATACTAAAACGAAACTAACTAGACACGATAAGCCTTCGCCAAGCACCTGAGCGAAGCTCCTCAATCTGAAATATTCAACAGTAAGGGTGAGCTTCTCAAATATACATTTGGTTATACATTCATAACAATCAATTCACGAAATCATAAACATCACCCAATCAATAGCATATTTCATAGTTTACAAAATCATTACAATTCACATATATCCATGACATGTTGCCTTTCCTTTTTGCAAAACATTCATCAAACATCATCAACCATTTATCAAATCATACGTGCATACAGACAATCAAACATAACATTGGAAAAATCATCCATTCATGTTATATTCGAGTAATGCAACACACCCATGCATGTGGTACCACTTCACCGCCCCATTAAATCTCGGGTCACGGATAACTCACCGTTCCATTATATCGCGGACACGGCTACCACCTCAACGTTCCATTAAATCGCGGACACGTATATTGGCCACCATGTTAATTCCACACAATGGGAATTAACAAATGCAACATGATATGTAAGTATGTAACACTCAGCATACTATGAACATCGATCAACATATCATGCACATCAACAATATCAAACATAACATGATACGAAATAGCATGTAACCACTCAGCATACCATTTAAACATAAATCATATCAAGTTACGAATAGCATGTAATCACTCAGCATACTATTCAAACATCAACCAATCACATCAATTATATCATAATTCATGCTCGATACATATCTAAAAGCATGGCAATAAAAATCCGACATCAAAGCACTAAAACCAAAATTTCAGAAAATCATCACAGCAGAGCAACACGGGCACCCGTGTTGTGCAACACGGCCCGTGTTGTACAGCACGTCCAGAAAAATGCACATTTAATTTTATCAGCACAGGGGCTCTGACACGGGTACCCGTGTTGTGCAACACGGCCCGTGTCGTGCAACCAGGAGCACACCCCTTCCAACTCAGAAGAGCAACACGGCCACCCGTGTTGTGCAACACGGCCCGTGTTGCTGAGCGCGCACAGGAATTTCCTGAACCTGCAGCAGCTCAGAAACGGCAGTCCAAACGCGGGAAAACGTCCGCCAAAACGCATAATTCAGTACCTAACGCATCGAGTTTGTACAATTCACAACAACACCAAAATATCCAAGTTACCAACAATTATTGGAATAACCTTAACCGGGGATTAACCGTCCTTTTGGGGAATTCTACTGACACTAAGGTTATCCCTACAACTTCCAAGGTAATTTCACGATCATTAGATATATACTCCCAATTCCTCATTTGGGACCTAAAACTCTTAATCGATTCATAAAAATTGGGACTCTAACCCTTTTCTAACAAGGTTCAGTCCTACGGTTATCGATCCCTAGAAACACCTAAAAATTGGGATTTTCCTACAATTACCCGAATCAACCGTACATAAACCCATAAACAAATATAAATCGAGTATAAACCCCCCTTACCTTATCAATTAGCAGCTTTGAGTTCTTGGGCGATGTTCTTCGTTCTTCGTTCTTCAGAGCTCTATTTTCCCAATTCCAACTTCTGTTCTTACGTGAAAAACCAAAAAATGAGAAAATGGCCTAAGTCCCAAACATAACTTTATTTCTCTGCACCCCCACCCTTTACTAACAACATCAAGCCCAATAACATAAAATTCTAATATTCCTTATTTCTTTTATTTTCCTCAAATACTCCAAAATAATTAATTCTTTTTATTTTATTAATTCTAATAAAATAAATTCCCAAATTCCAATAAATCAATTAATTGAAAACGGGGTGTTACACATAGATTTCTATTGACCGGCCTTAAAATAGGTGCGACTTCTATATAAGTCCACTTAAAATTGCTTAACGTAGCACTAAATTTTGTCTCGATTCGAATAAGTTATCATTCGTGGCCCAAATCTATGTTTGCAAGCCCAAGTATGTTAATTTGACCTCTTTGATCCAATAACCTTGAGATTCATTGTGTGGAGGCTTTGGTTCTACCAATCCTCTAATGGATCTACAACACTTTTGGTCAACACGGATCACTTAAACATCGTTGATCATTAAATGGTACTTTTGAGGATTCCAAATGGATGATAACTTGACAAAAAGAAAATGCAACTTGTTGTGTGGAGGATTTTGTTCTACCAATCCTCTAATGAGTTCCAAATGCAAGTTTCAAGATGGTCATCCAACTAACCACTAATTATTAAATTGTTTTTACTTTATGCCCTTTTATTTTTATGCTTTATGTACCATTTACATTAAGCATTACATTTCATGTCTTTTTTTTTATCTTGCTCACTTGAGCCTTTTTTTTTCTCTTCTAAGACACCTAATAATCAACATGAACCATAAAAATCTTTAATGATACTTAGAATATTTGGTTACTATCCTTGGCATTATAGAGTATTGGACTTCTTGGACTAAGGATTAGAAACCTTGGCCTATGTTGGAGACCTTGTGACCTTAATTGATATTTTGTATGGAGTTCTTGAGGTTTACCTCAAGACATTGGGTTATTTATTTGTTTTATGTGCAGGTTATTATGATTGCATTCTTTGTTTGTAATCTGGAATTCACCCGTATATAGCCGTTACTCTACCCAATTTTTATGAAGACTTAATACACTTGAAATTTGGTTCTCACGAGAGGTCTAGTATCTTTGCTTGCTTGGTTTCAATCCAAATAATGGGAATTCTATCTTGGCTCATAATGTCATGTATTGGCTTATTGTTGGTTAGATGGTTCTTATCCCTAGACGTTACCTTATTCTTTAGGGTAGCCTCTTCTTCTCCTCCCATCTTCTTAAATATCAAAAAAATCTTCTCCCTCCTTTTGAAAACTATTCTTATTTTTAAAACTGAACTACTTTCATAATAAACTTGGACTTAGGTCCATGCATTTTCAAAACATCTATCACAAATAAACTTCAATCAACATTAATAAAACCTTGACATTATTTTAGAAGACTAAAAATAAATCAATCTCATTCAAACCATTTTGCCATCTTGGCTTTCATCTTAAACTTTTCTCAAAAGATTCGACTCTTGTCAATCCTTGTAGTGATGCAAACAACTATACTTCTACGATATATAGTGAAGTGAGATATTTTCCACTTGGGTGTTGAGTGAGGCATTGTTGATTTTTAAAATCCAAGTCATATCCTCCACTTTGAGATGATGCAAATTCTCCTTTCTCATGATTGTGGGTAGTAAGTATGTTTTTCCAGACGGACAATGACGATGATGTCTTATCTTATAAAATTAACCAACACACTTGTGTTTTTAAAATTTTTCAAAGGTGAACTATGTGTACCCTGATCCTCTATTGCACGAAAGATGGTACATAGGAACTAAAGGTTCACAACCACAATGGGTGCAAAAATCATAAAATATATTTATTCTCTCATCTCCACCATCTATTTTACATACAACATTTTATAGCTAAAATATACAGATTTTTACAAAGAGGTTACTGCGGAGTACCATAGATATTTAGGGTGCTAATACATTCCCTTTGCATAACCAACCCCTTTACCTAGAATCTTTCCCCCTCTTTTTTGGGTTATTCACTCTTTTCCCATTCCTTTGGAAACAATAAGGCACAATGGCGATTTTGATTTTGATTTGTACAAGTCTAGTCAATCCAATGGCTTAGTCTTAAACATTTCTAGCGCTATAATGTCCACCTGCTGTAGTCATATAACATAACTAATCCATACTTTTTTCCATTGATTGGATTAGTTTTACCGGTCCAAACAAATCAAAGTGCGGAAGTTCAAATGGCCTGGAGGAAGAAAAAATATTCTTTTCTTAGAAAGAATTTTTTTTTTAAATCTTACCCTTCTGACATGCTTCTTAAAGATCATCTGAAGTAAACTTCAATTTATGCAGGCCTCTGACAAATTCAAGCTTGTTCATCTGAGAAATTGTTTCTAAAGCTAACATAACCTAAACATCAGTGCCACGTCCACTGCTCCTTATTAACAGACATGCGACATTTTACCTTTTGTTATATAAGGTCAGAAAGTATGATCTTATAAGTGTTGTTTCTTTTTCTTTCATTGAAAAGGATAAAGCCATCCTTTTAACTAACAACTTTACAAAAGTTTTAATTAAATATTATATCGTAACCATTATCACTTAATTTGACTTATGGATAATAGGTTATACTTTAATCCTTCAACAAGTAAAACATAAGTTAGAGAGGGAAATGAACTACTACCTATTGTTCTGGAGACTATGATCTTCCCTTTTTGATCACCTCTGAAACCCATGACATTTGTAGGCTTAAGTTCTAGGTTTTGGAACATATTCCTTTTTCCCATCATGTGTTGAAAGAAGCCAGAGTCTAGGTACCAAGACATGTGTTTCAATTGGATTGCTAAGGATGTCTGTGACATAGATTATCTTGTCTTTTGGTACCCATAGTTTCTTGGGTCCTTTATTGCTAGTTCTACCATAGTTGTGAACAACTTTGGTTTCACAGTAGAATAATCATATTTACAAGTGTGAAAACTATTTGGTTTGTTAATCCTCTATTTTTAGGATTGACATTAATTTTAGTAAAACAAATATAGCAGCAATATGTTAGATAGAATGTGTTAACTTGTTAAATAGGAATAGGTTGAACAATAATTTCTATCTTATGTTGGGACATGTTGAGTTGAAGTGTTTCAACATCTGGAGCAACATGTCAAATAAGATGTCCTATGCAGGGTCATACGACATTGCGCCTGGGCTGAGCTGAACCATTGGAGTTTGTTATGATTTAACAGATGGAGAATATTCTGGGAATATTATGCAATATTATGTGGCGTTGATTTGTAGGTCAATAAGAATCAATAAGAATATTGAATAATATTTACATTCTAAATAAAGAGACTTTTTAGGAAAGATTTGATTGAAGACATATTTTGTAGCAGAATCTTCTGCAGATTTGTAACAGATAAAAAGTTATGATTTGAAGCTCAAATCCAGTTGGGAGATAGGTTATAAATAGAAGCATTGTAACCTAGGTAAAGGTATCAACTGAGAATTAGAACGATGTAATCATTAGGGTTGGGTCTGTAAGCCACTCTCTAGCAAAGTTGGTATGTGTGATCCACTTAACATATGAGTTAGATTGTGTTACTTGGATTTCAAGGTCCTGTTCTCACTCAGAATCCTGTAGGTAATGCATTGAGTATTGTTATTGGAGGAAGATTTTAAGTAACTCCAATTTGTGTTCTTGTCAAGTGTCTTGATGAGTATTGTCATAGAAGTGTGTCTTCTGTTTTATGTCATGGAAGTGTCTCTTCCTGTGTTGTTGTCCAAACATTGTCTGTGATTGATGGGGGATTAAGGAGGGCATTATATCTTTGTGAGTCTTAGATATAAGTATAGCACGAGTAATGATTATGTAGATCATAAACTGGTATGTTTGATGTAGGGTTTATGAATTGATATTATCATAGCGGACTTGTCCCTGGCTTGGTATACCCCCAGAGTATGAGAGTTGCTCCGATCTGGGTTAACAACTTCTGTGTGTTGTTTATAACTTTTTAGTACTGTTATGAATGTTTATACCTTACATGTGTTGTTTAAGTCAAATCAGATGTCCCAACATGTGATAGGACATCTGAATTCTATCATACCAGACTTTCAAATGGTATCAGAGCAGGCATCATGTTCTGTTTCAGGGTGAGATCCTAGGGAAGTTACTTTCTGATCATGGGCAAGGAAGGAATTTTACTGAAAAGTTGTTTGAACTTGGATAATTCATATTGTTGTTTGAATGGTCCCTTGAAGTGGAGGATAAACTATTCGTGACAGGGTGTGTATTGGACCTGTCTGTTGTTATCAGGATTGTAGCTTTGGTGGTGAGATGCTATGTTAGGTTTGATTTATTTTCAAACCTAAGGTTGTTTTGTTTGCACTTGGACTGTGGTGAATGTATGCAAGGTATTTGTGTTGTGCCTGATGAATGTTGAGGAGCATTTGGTGTGTTTTTTCTACTGCATAATATCTGTTGTAACCCTGGTCGACATGACATTAGGGAGTGGTTTCCTTAGAATGTTTATCCTATAGTGATGGGATATGTGCAAGACCATTTTAACCATCTCTGTAAATTTGCCAATAATACTTGGGTTTTATTTCTCAAGCCCACTCATAAAGGAACTTTAGTGTGTGGTTGATATATTTTTCAAGAAATCTATTATTTACCTGACAGACTATTGAAAAAGGGATAACGCCATTTATTTTGGCCTCTGAAAGAATCTTCCTAATTCTTGACCTAATTAGGAAAGTTACTTTGTCTTGTTATTGTTGGTGTAGATGGAGCTTGGACTATTTTTGAAGACCTTGAAGGTGATCAAGGTATGTTTTGATTTTCTGGAAGCAATGATGGCTTCAGAACCAAGTTCAGCTTTGTGTTCCAGAAGAATGGAACTGATGTCCTACCAGATGTTGGGACATCATGTCAGCGGGCGTGCAGGCTTCCTATTGAATTTTAGATGCTTTGGGTGCTAAACAAATGTGTAATGATCACATGTGTTTAGAACCTACTCCTGATTTGGAAGAGGAGGCATTTGGATTGTGTATCTAAGATGTTTTATGCAGAAAACATGTCTTAGATTGGTGGACTGGTTGAATGTTGATCAACCAATTGGTTACTTCTTGGCTCAGTTTATTTCTGATCCAAGTTAGTAGAAGTGTAGAGGCTGAGCTCTATTGTCTAATAGAGCTGTGATATCTCATCCAGGTTCCTTATATATAAAAGTCAAATGTCAAGGACATTTTCTATCACATCTTGTTTATTCTTATGATCAAAGGAGTCAAATTTATGGAATTTTGTTTGTGGCCATAAAACAGATTCTGCTTGAGGGGAGTAATGGTGGTGTGCACTAACCACATGTTATACTGATATTAAAGGAGGAGAATTTTTAAATGTCAAGGTGTTTCTAGTAGTTGGTGCAGAAGAATCCCTAATATGGAGTTGGATATTCTTGAAGAAATGTCAAACGTAATGTCTTGACATCCTTGTATTAAGAATTTATTTTTATCAATATGACTGGTGGTGTGTCTCATTAAAAGGACAAAGGTTGTTTACTCAAACTTGATATCACTTATCAAGTCTATGAGAGCATGGAATTCTTATTCGGTTGTTGTGGAAAGGTCTTTAAAGGGTTGTGTGCATTGAAGATGTATCAACCAGAATTTTGTGGTTGATTGGTGTCTTCCTGTTGAAGTGTCATCTGAATCACCTAGGATGAGCATTTCAGATTTTTGTTTGGAGAAAGTAGGAGGAGTTTGTTTTGGAACCAAAGGATCATGATTATTTTTGTTTGGGAAGTTTCACCTCAAGCATGGGTTCAATTATGTGGTGGCCTCACATAATGGAACATTTGTCTTTGCAAGGTATGAAGGGTGTTGTACCCCAAAATTTTCCCTCCCGTTTTCTTCAAAATATCTTCTCATGCTTCTAGGGTTTTCAATTGCTCAAGATTACTCAAGGGTTGGCCAGACAAACTCTTCTCCTTAGCAGTTGACCTACAACTAGGGTTTCACTTTTCTCAAGGAAAATTAGGCTTCTAATTCCTCAAGTGGATTTCATGGTTCTTCATATGTCTCAAGGAATGGTCATGCCAAATTCTAAGCCTTGCAGTACAAGTTTGCTCAGTCAATTGCTCAGATGGCTGAAAATTAACTATATTGGGTAAAAAGTCAATTATGGTTAAACATACAGTCAAACTTCAAAATTTTTGGTCAACAACCAGATTTTGAAGTCACATTCATCATTTGATCATGATTTATCAATAAAACTCAAGATTCATCAAAAGTTAAAAGTTACTAAATTAGGGTTTTCTTAAGGAGAAGTCAACTAAACACTTTGACCAAGCATAAATTTCATAAACTTCATTAGAAAATTCTCGCCCAAAGCTCATTTTGAAGGAAATTCAATTCTCTACAACTTTTCCTGTCTAAGCTCAAGTCCAAAAATGCTTCATTTGAGAGATATAGGCCAAAACATTACAGGTCATTTCAAAAGTCAACAAAAAAACACTTTTTGTCAAGGCAACTTCCATCAAGATACGGTATTCAAATGAAAAAATGATCAACATAGATATTGTAGAGGACATATTGAGCTTTCAAAAAAAGTCCAAGATCATGTTCATATGATAAACATTGAGAGGGTTATAATTGTTGCAAGTTGGGAAATTTTGAGAAAATGCATGAAACCTAAATTGAGAAAACTTGAGTTTTTGGGCTAATGGGCCGATCTTTCAAGGTCCAAGCGTGTATTAGACCTTAATGTGAACCTCTGAACTTATTCATACACCCCTTGTATTTTTATTCCATTTATTTTTTATTTTATTTATTTAAATTCAAAATAAATGAAATAAAATGAAAGGCTTTCATATAAAGGTCCAAGCCCACTCTTGTTTGACCTAATTCTTCTCTATATATCCCACATATTTTAGACAAGACAAGCACAAAAAACCTTGCAAGATCATCTTCCAAAAAACTCCAAAAGTTATCCAAATTAGGGCAAATCAAAACCCCATCTTCAAGCCTCCATCAAGGCTAAATACCTGTCCCATTCAACTCCAGAAGCACTATACGGTAAGATTGGATCGATTGTGATGATCCAAAGGGCATAAAACCAGCATACATGCATCGCCC
This sequence comes from Vicia faba, assembly GCA_948472305.1. Taxonomy (NCBI): domain Eukaryota; kingdom Viridiplantae; phylum Streptophyta; class Magnoliopsida; order Fabales; family Fabaceae; genus Vicia; species Vicia faba. Next base: position 305,476,129 of record OX451735.1, on the reverse strand, counting down.
GTCTTGGTTTTTTCATAAAATTCATACTGTCATTTTCATATTATTTTAATTCATACTAACCTTTATTAATATGCTTATTAGATGTTAATGTGCAGGATTGAACCATCGCATGGCCCCCATAATGGTTGAATCGTGTATTGTCATGTTTAATCTGTTTCATGTTATTTACGTCGTATCTCATCATGCAAGATGATTTAGCCAAAATAAATGGCACTATTGAACTCACAAGGCTCAAATTAGAGGGGTAGGGTACCATTGAATCACTGATGTGCTTTATGTTTGCAGGGATAAAAAAGAGCTCGCCGAAGAAGACGACCGGAGCTAGGGCTCCGATGCCTCTCTGGTCCAGGGAATAGTTTTTGTTTTATATTTAATTAGTTTCAGTGATATACCAGATGAAACAGCCACCCCAGTGGCAAGCGCGCGCTTGATAAGGCATTCTTGTACCAAGGCGTGGGTTCGATCCCTGCCTTTTGATATTTTATTATTTCATATTTTCTAATTCTTACAGGTTCATTACATGTTGCGCTGATTCTATTCTCCTAACACAGGCGCGCGCCTGACATAGTGGCAAGGCATGTTGTTGAAAGGGAAAAGGGCGTTGGTTCAACACCCACCCCTGACATTTATATTATTTTTTATCTCTAACCTTGTTTGTCATTAATTCTTTTTCCTTAAACCCTATTTTTTCACTTAACCCAAAAAACATAAAAACCTTTATTTACAAAACCTAATTACTAGATTTAGGTTTAATTAACTTTTTTTAATTTAACAATTAACCTCTTTTTTAATTTTAAAATTAATTAGATTTTAGGTTTTTTAATTAACTTAATTTTTTTAGTTAAAATTAGTTAGGTTTTATTTAATTATCTCCATCATAAATCTTTTTTTCACAAAAAAACCTAACCAACATTTTCTTCTCTCTCTTTTCCCATCTTTGATCTTTATTTTCATTTAAGTTTTTTAGATCAATTGTATAGGTTTCGCGAATGTAATAGCCTAGATTTCCTTCTTTCTTTTTTACTATTATGTAATTTCTTTGGGATGTAATAGTTGTAGGTTTTACTTTTCGCACCTCTATTATGTATTTGCCCCAAAGCATTGTAATAACCTACGTTTTATATTTCTGTCTTTATTTTCTGCTACTATATTTACTATATTACTGCTTAGTAATTAGGTTTGTATGGAAAGACTAAAACCAAACGCTTGAAAACCTTAAGTTCAAAGATAAATAACTGAATTGGACACATTTGCACACTTACACCTCTAGGGTAGCCTCTATTTGTTACCTTCGGAACAAACGATCATGTCCCTCGAAAGTGGGGATGTTTTAGCAAAGACCCTCGAATAAAAGATCATAGTCCCTCGATGACCTTTGACGTTGCCTTTCGAAAAATGACCTAGTCCCTTACGAAAATTTTAAAGCATCCTTACAAGTTGCCTTCAGTGATCGTACAATGACCCTACGCCTGTCCCTTCATATCCAATAGACGGGGCTACCTAGCAACTAATGGTATGGATAAAACTATCTCTAAAGGAGAAGGAAAATAAGAAGAACGACCTTGAGTGGGTAAAATTGTTAATCACTCTCTCAAAATATTTTCTAAAAACATTTTCACACATCACTTTCAAAAAATATTTTCTAAAAACACTTTGTATGCGTTCTTGAGGACTGATTCAAGAGCCATTACAAAGATAGCCGTACTTTGGCTTTTCGAAATATTTTCAAACACATACACAAAAAAATAAAATTTTCAAAGTGAGCTAAGAGATTAAGAACCCGTAGATAACTACGGATGTAAAGGGTGCTAACACCTTCCCTTTTCATAACCTACCCCCCGAACTCAAAATCTGCCAAGGTCTTTCTTGTTGTTTTTACCCTTTCCTTATTGGATAAAGGAAAAGTCGGTGGCGACTCTAGATATTTTCAACATTTGGATAAAACTCAAAACAAGTTAGTTCTCCCACCGTATTACAAAGGGAATCCTTGTATTTTAGAAGATTGGGAGCAACAGACTTAGTCTGAACAATCTATTTGTGGTATGATGATCAGTCAATGCCATGTTTGTTGAAGTCTTCTCCAGATACCTTTAGAGGGAATCTCCCCTTTAGGTGAAGAAGAATGGAAACTAACACCTCAAAGTCAGACAGGGGGTCTATGTTTATTAGAAGAAGTTTTTCTCGAGGTGTGCATGCTCTGCATGTTTTTTGTTCTGAGTTTGAAGGTTGACCAACTACTGATGGTTGATCCTCTTGTATCCCTTGCAAGAGTGGTGTATGGATTACTATGGGTAATATCTCTAAATCCATAGTAAATGATCAAGTCCATGTGTTTTAGACTGATGTCGGAACTGATGATGGAACATCATTGTTATTCTTTGCTTCTTTATCCAAGGAAGTTTTTGGATTTGTTCATGATGGGGTGTAAGGTCAAGCCATTGACCTACTTTGGTAATAGTCAATGGTGTGAATGGGTGTCCCAAGAAAAACAGTCTTTGTAATCTTTCAACAACTTAATCAGCTTAACCTTCATCTCCGACCTCACCTTTATACTGATGTAAGTTGGTCTTTTTGTTACTCCATCTCCTAGATCTACTTCATTCAAAGGGTCTTGGGCTTGCATCTTTTATACTGAATCCAATGGGTTTTTTTCGAACCACAAAGCCTCATTGTCGTAATACAATCTAGCCTTTGACTTTCTAAAGCTGTTGTTTGGCCATATTGGCCTTCTTGATTTTTTAATTTAGCTTCGACAACCAAATTTTGTAACCTCTCAGCCTCTAAAGCCGATATTATTTTATTTTTAGCCACATAGGCTGAAATTCGAGCTAGAATTTCTGACTCACTGGTCATTTTCGCCGACCACAAGCCACCCCGTAGGTGGATTCGACTCCCTTGGCACCACTACTTCTTTAGTGTCCCAGATGAATCCATGATCCAGATCCAAACTTAGAAAATGATTTGCATTTTCTTTAGGAGTGTAAATTTTATCATCACAAGGCTCCACATTTTCCTTGTGTTGGTTAAAAGACTTCCTTCCACCTTTCTGCTCATCAATTTTATAATAACTCTGATCTGCCTCGATATTTCGAAGACGCCATCTTTTCTCCAAATGGATATCCTTTGGTGCAGGGTTGATGCTACTTCACCTATCCCATGAATGTATTCACAACCTAACAATAGATTAGAGTTTTCCTTGGAATTTATTACCATGAATAGTGTCGATCTGGTGGTTGTACCGATAACCAATTTGACATGGATAATGCCAAGTATGCTGCTTGTTTTTCCTTCAGAGTTGGATAAAACCATGTTGTATGGTCGAAGATCTGTACCACACTTCTCCATTTTCTTGAATAAATCACGGGGCATCAAATTCATAGCTTCCCCCCATCGACAAATACTTTGTTCACTGGCATACCATACACTTTTTCCCTTATGAATACAGGCTTGAGGTGATACAACAATCTTGGGCTTGGTTTCTCAAATATAAATTTTTGTTCCTCCGCCACACCACAACTCATCACATAGTAACATAATGGTTTTTCATCAGCCGCTTTGTCTGGCACATAGTCTTCCTCATTTTTAGATACCTCCGACACTTTGTCGTACTTCATAAGTAATACTATAATAATACCACAATTAATTATGAAGTTTTCGTCGTAGTTCTCGTCAACCATTTCATCTTCAGGCAGAGGATCATACTCAACTTCCTCTTTTTACTCTTCATCTTCAAGCATGGGAGTATATTATATGCTTTGTGTTGCCAATATCTCTTTGTCTCCTAGAGGGGTCACTCTCATAGCCAATCTCTTATTTTCCAGGATATTTTCTTTCTCATTTAGCCTCCCCCTTGTATAATACCTTTTCTGAATTGGAATTTCGACAGATTTTACAACTTCCATAGGTTTCACAGCTTCTATAGGTTTCATAGCTTCCATATGCTTCACAAGTTTGACATTCTTAGCAGTCTCGACGGGCTTCAACTGTGATATTGAGGCTTCTTTTAAAGCTTTCTTATTTCTACTGTGTTCCGGTCATTGGGTTTTTCCCTTATAATTAGGAGAAAACTGATATCCATTGGATTCCACCCTTTTTTCCTAAGACTCCATCTCTTGATCGATTATCTTCCACTTTGGCCTTTTTCCTCCTTTTTGATTCACCGGTTCCATCCATTTTTCTTGTGGGGTGTCAAACGGAGGACGAAAGGTTTTTTGTCGAGGCTGCTGGAAAGGCCTTCGGTATTCCTCATTGCATCGAGGGATTCCTCTTTTGTCAACCACAAATCCTGGGACTGAATACTTCTCTTCCTTAAGAGCCTTCTTCTTAAGAGCTTCATATTTCTCATTCGCTATACTGCATCTCAGGCATAACTTGGCTTTTGACCCTTTCACTTTGCATTTTTCTTGAAAGTTAGCTAAATCTTCGTCATCCTGAGGATATAATGCTTGTAGTTCATCCTCAGCTTTTATGTCGAAACCCTTAGTAGTTTCAACCATCATAACCTCCATATCAAAGCCCTCACTAGCTCTGACCATCATGCAATCCAAAGGCTCAACATACAAAGCCTCTTCGACTTTCAACGGATCAATATCGACCTGCATCTTTGGCTTCTCTCCAAATTGAAGCATGCCTTCTTTCAATTCCTTCTGCACCAAATCCCTGAAAAGGACACATTGAGATGTAGTATGACCAAGAAAATTATGAAACTTACAAAATCCCTTTTTTTCTTTTATTCTAAAGGGGGGTTTTTCAGTTCTTGAGGAACAATAATTTGACCATCAGTTAGTAATAAATCAAATATTTCATTACACTCTGTTATATCAAAAGTGTAAGTTTTTGTGATGGCTTTTCCATTCTTCTCAGTTTTGACTGGATTTTTCCCGTTTGATGGTCTTAAAGACTTACAGGCATAGGGAGGTCCTGGATGGAGTTCAACTACATTAACCTCAATTTCTTTGGCAGACTCATTGTCGTCTGAAGAACACTTATTAGATGCTACGTAGACAACTTTCCCTTTCTTGGTGTATTTACTAGTTTTGGCTTTTTCAACCTTTAAGCGCTCAATTTGGAAAACTCTGTTTGCTAGTTATGCTATATCCTTGATATATTGAGTATCTAACTTCTTCCTAATAGAATAGTATAAACCTTTTGTGACCATTTCAACTAACTCATGTTCAGGGACCTGTGTAAAACATTTGGCCTTTAGGAGCCTAAACCTATTAATATAGACATCAATCGACTCATATGCTTTTCATTTCACACTTGCCAATTTTGTCAAGCTTATTTTTGAATGCTCCATGTAAAATTACCCATGGAGAAATCTCTCCATCTGAGTCCAAGTATGAACTAAATGTGGAGGGAGTGTTGTAAACTAGGTAAACATGTTATTTGTTATGGAATTTGGAAAATACTTCATTTTCAAATACTCATTATTCGCTATATCACCGACTTCGGTTTGATACCTAGCAACATGTTCAACTATTGACTCATCGGTGTCACCAGCAAACTTGGTAAATTTTAGGAATTTCCACCCCCTGGGTAATTCTATTTGTAAAACAAAACCATGTAATGGTGAAGAGTAGGTAGGCATATGGCAACTAGTATTCAAACCATTTTGTATCATAAGACGTTCGACAATAGCCTCTAAGTTGTACTCTCTGGCTAACGCATCATGTAGAACCTATCTAACTATGTGGTCGGCATTTTGGTTCCTATCAACCACAACTACCAGAGGATATTCGATCACCCTGGGAATTTCTTCGACCCCTTCAAGAATCTCTACCTTCTGATCAATAGTTTCTTCGACCACTTCTTCTGGTCAAACATATATTTATGGTCGGGGTTGCCCACTATATCGAATTGATACTTTAGGGGCACCTAAGTAGTCCCCCAATTGGGTCATTTTAGTTTCCAACTATTGTTACTCCGAGTTGAACTTTGGATTAATGGTCTAAGTATGACATCCATTTGTTGAGTAAGCATATTGACCATTTCGTGATTACTTTCATCCATCTGCTGCCTTATAATAGCAACATAACTTGTGGTGAAAGTGGGCATTTCTTGGGACGAGAATTCCAACCCACTCAAGTGAACAAATTGGTTCCCCATAGGTCCTGACCCATGATAAGGTGAAAACAACGATGTCGGGTTTTCAAAAAATATCGAACCTGCCATCAAAGATGTTGGTATTCCATAAATTCTTTCACCACCAATATATGGCCCAGAAGCCATTGTCCTAGGCGGCCTTAAGTACCAGATTTACTTGGTGAGAACATTGGTCCACTTTGGGCATTCGACACTATAGCCACAATGCTTGATATGGATACACTAATGTCAGAGTATTGCGAAGCAATTCTGTTTCCTCCTAGGGGTTGGTGTCCACTGGAACTAGTTTTTTTAGGATCTACCATTTTCCTACCGCTTCTTAAAATCATGCACTCTCAGTATTGAAGTTAAGGAGAATAACATGCAAAAATAATGATAAGTTAACACAACGGGTCCCATCGGGTGTGCCAATTTGTTTGCACATATTTTAGGCAAATAATTTATGGCCTCTTAATTAAAGGTTACTTCTAGGATTAGCAACAAGAATCCTAGACTTAGTGTTAAGTTTGATATGATTTTTGGTGTTTGAAATGGATAAAGACAGAATGGGAAATGAAACAAATAAACAAAGAATAATTTACAAGGTAAAAAAGTAAACATACTAAAATTTGAAAGTAAATTTCTTGGAATTAAAATTGGAAGCATACATACATGTCAAACTTGAACTCGTTTCTCTCTAGAATGCAGATACTTTGAGTAATTCGTTGAATGTAACAAAATGCGAACTCTTAAATGAATCTAAAAACTTGCTTAAATAGATAAAGAATGTAACCGTTTGACCATTACTAAACTACCACGTTTTGAGTTCGTGTAGAACATGCCTTTGAAACCTCCCATGTTCTGTTGACAATTGTCAATGGTAAATGCTTCATTTTCAACCGCTTCCGTTTTCAACCTTTTTTCGACCTGGCCTCAAATCCCAACATCTAACTTTAGTTAAGTCCCTAAAACCTTTCTAAACAACCTGTGTCAACCTCTCTTACCCAGCTGTTGGCGGCGTCGATGCTCCTCCTCCTTTGATGGTAACCTTTGACTTGCACCCTGTTTCTTTAATTGAAAATTGCTGGCTAACAGTCATTAGTAGAGCTTCTCGCCTCACATGAGCAAGTCTCCTAAATTGTCTCAAAACACTACCATACATGACTTCTCGTCGTCGTGGGTAACGTCACCATCATATCAACGTAATATACCTACTAAGATTTCTGAATCTCCCTACTGACTTCACTTAATGGCATAAAACTCAATCGTTGTTGTTGATGCTATAGTTTAGGACATAAACACTACAAGTATTAACTGCATAAAAATTTTAAGATTAGTCATCAAAAATCTAATGAAATTTATAGATGAGTAAATAAAATATTTTATTTAATATTATTTTTTTTTCCTTTTCAAAAAAAAATATAATCAATTGTCTAGTACTTCTATGTTGATATTAAGAAAAACGCCAACAATTGAAATGAATCATTCCAACCCAATTTCTAAGGGACTATCACGAAATAGAAATTGCTATTTAAAGAAGTAAATTAGTAATTTTTTTAAATTGTTAGATCTCAATCATGAAATGTCATACAAGATAATACCAATCGTTAGTTGGTCTAGTGGTGATTGATCCTAGACTTGGTAGGGATGAGCACGGTTTAACTCCCCACAATTGCGATCTCGATTCCAATCGAAAGGGAACTGGAACCATTTAATGTCGGAATTGATCCCCGAACCGGACTACATTGATGTTGAAAATCGAAAATATGAGTATTCTTCATGGTTTCTAATTAAGTTAATTTTTATCTACTCAGCTCTAAGGAATTGATTAGGAGTTAATTTTTAGAGGGTTTTGGAGGGTTGAGTTTATATCTTAAAATGTGTGATATTTTTTAAAAATTTAAAAAGAAATAAAATTTTATATGCTAATGTATTATATTATTTTGGAAAAAGCTAACATGTACCCTAAAAGCACAGACTAATAAGTTATTTGTAGAAATATTGTCTTGGAACATGTGCATTCAATATTTTAAAACTTTAAATAAGATTTTATTATATTTAATTACATTTAAATTTTTCTAATTATAGAATCCTTAATTATAGAATCACATATTAGCATGACTCTATTATTTTTTAAACTTTTTAAAAATATTACACACATTTCAAGTTATAAATGTAACCCTCCAAAACCTTCTTCTCTAAAACCCTCCAAAAACCAACTCTCAAACAATCCTTAAAAGTTGTGTAAAGTTACCCCAATGTTAAATGTTTTTAAAAATAATAAATAATTATACTATTTAGTAAACTAGCCGGATACTTGTGCATTCCCGCAAATACTGATGTGTGTCGAATAAATGTCATAAAAAATAATTTAAAATTAGATTAAAACTTAATAATAAAAAATAAACTATCATATATAATAACAATGTGTTGAAACCACCTTTAGTGGTTTCTAAAATTAACAAACCAAGAATTAGCAATAATAATAAAAGTATCAGATTATAAATTTTTATTAAAAATTAAAATTTATATATTACAAAAGAAAGTGTATTAAAAGATAAAGTTGTACCTCTAAACTGTTCTATGTTGTAGGTATAAAATATAATATATAATATTGACCAATAAATAAAAACATAGTAAGTGTATAAAATATATAACATATGTATGTCAAAATGTGTAACACATGTTTCAAGAACATGTATATGAAAGTGTTGAAACTGAAAAAACAAATGAGAATAGGTAGGGTATGATATGAGTCATATTAAATGAGATAAAAACCTTTTATCTTCTATATGTCATTTAGTATACCAAGAGAACAAAAAGAACTTTCCTCTGTAAAGATCTTTCACACTAACGCACACAAAGATAATCTTTTTCTCTATGTCCAAGAAATTTGAAAAATGAGTCATACAAAGTAAACATGATGTTCTTTTGGGTAAGATAAAACATGGATTTCTTTCTGAGCTCCTTATTTATAGATTATATGTTATACAAATTACTTAAGTAGAACTAAATATGCAAAGGTGTATCAGTTGCATGCTATTTGAAATGAAGTTTTTTGTTGACTACCTTGTTTGGAAGGGGTTTCATTGGCAAATCTCTTGAAGTCATGCTGACAGAAACGGTGTGGAGGAGACTTAGCAGGGAGAAAGTCATTTTTGGTTTTTCGGAGAAGCGCAATCTTGCAGTAGAATGGAAGAAAAAGTTTGAAGCTGCAAGAACTGCGAATGCAGTTGACAAGGGATCGTCAAGACATGATGGTTTCTTCAACGGAATGCATGTTACTTTTTAAAAACTCGATTCATGAAATATAAGAAATGTGATTTCTTGTTTAATTTTTTTGCAGTTTAACTTCCCATGGGAAGGGAAGATTCACAGATGAATTCATTTTAGAGAAATACCACCAATATTTAGAAGAAGATGAAGAGTATGAGTTAAGGACATGAAAGACAAGAAAATCATTGTCATATAAAGAGTTTGTTGTCGTAGCTAGTGAATGTGAAGTAGAACTGATCAAAGAGGCTCATGGAGAAGAACCCGCTGCTGTGAATACAACAGATAAAGGGTAAGACAAACCCGCTCCACTTGTAACTCATATATGTATATCATATGACATACCAGGGAAATTAATTTTAGTAATGTTTATGATTTTTTCTTTAAAAACTTACCGTGAAGTGTTAAATCATGTTAGTGTTGTTAGAAAAGATGTATCAATGGATGACAAAACAAAATTTAATGAACATATCTATGTCTAAATTTTCTGTTGTTAAAACAGTTTATTGAGTTTACTTGATTAAATAAAACCTTTTTCTTTTGGATGGGATGATAATGCGGGGGTGTAGAGAATATTGCTCCTGATGGAAGAATTGACGATTCAGAGTTTGAAACACATGATTGCAGCTGTCGGAAACAGGTGACCAGTGCCAGGGTGATCAGGACCAATGTGATGGTAAGTGTTATATGAAATATATTCGGCTAATCATATTTGGTCTGTAGAATTAATAAAAATAAATTGTCATGTGTTATGGATTATGTGCAGCAAATTCCTGCCGATGTTATTAAGAGGTGCTTAATGGAACCCCAGACTTCAATCGAACTTTTCGACATGGATAAGAATGTTTCCCATTAGTGTGTTGTGAAGAGTAGGGATGGAAAGACCGAGAAGTTCTTTGCCAGGGGATGATATAAATTTGCTGCTAATCGTGAATTGAATGAAAGAGATTTGTTTTATTTCAAGATCAAGTACCCTCCAATGAATTGGGTCTTAGTTAAAGTGGTAAAACCACAACACTGAATCCTGGCTGGTGAAGGATGTTTAGAGTCGTATCAGTTAATCGTGTAGGTGTTTTGTGAAGGTGTTGTGGTTTTTTTGTGTCTAAAATGACAATCCAGAATCTGAACGTTGATGGATGTTTTGAGTCGTATCACTTACGTGTGTGACTGTTTTGTATCAGTGTTGTTATGTCTTCGTAGGTGTCTTGTTGATATATATGTAATTTGAATAAGTTTTATTGTAATGTGTTGATCCCATATCAAAACTTGTGGTATTAGTATTTTAAGTATTGTATTTTGAACATGAAATCTGGTTTATATATAATGTTTAATTCATGTTATAATCAACATGTATTATGTTGTGGTTATCAAACAAAATCGGCATGCCATAATAAGTAGGCATAGAGGCATCATGTTATTGTTTCACATAGTAATAAGACTATATAGATGGAAGGATTTCGTAACTATTATGTTCTATTATTCCCAGTAACTTTAGTTTTATAACATATCACTGAATGAATTTGTATATTAAGTTATAAAGTCAATGCTAATAAAGAATAGTTATTGAGAAACCACATTTTAATCTATAGATTGAGTTGCATTCTAAATAATTTCCATGAACATTTAAATAATTAATCACAGTAACATTGTAGGAAAATTTGTCCATGACGTTATAGTTCAGGAAAATATTGTTTAACTTCTGAAAACTGTATTAACACAACAAATGAGTCAAACAACTCAAATTTCTTTGGTTAATACGTTATAATAGTGGAAATAATATCTTAACGCATACAAGACAATTTGTATTACAAATCTAAAGGGATTTCACCTATTAAAATAGTTAGAAAAGAAAAGGGAAATTTTAAAGAAAGCTTTAACATAATAAATTAGACATATCCTACTTGATTGAATATTTAAGTCAATACAATATGTGTTGCAGTGTTCTTAAATATGTTAAAACTTAGCAAAACTGTAAGTAATGTTGTAGTGAGATCCATCATTGCTCTGTTTGACATGGTAAACATTGATATCTTTTATAACATAATGCTTCATGAAATTGAATCTCTGTTTGGTCATGTACTAAAGATAACCAAAATTAATTGTAGTAGTAGCAGAAATTACAGAATATATGTATAAAAATTAAACTATACAACCGCCCCTTAAAGCACTGTGAGTCCGTGACATTAGGTGCGATAGTTAAAATATGGAAGCTAGTACGTGCAGTGTGGTCGGATTTAAAAGAGAACAAGTTTAGTTGTATATTACCCTTAAAGGATGTGGAAAACTTCTTTGTAAACAACGTTATTGGTAGTAAACTTAGGGTTGAGTTTGTCATCGTGTATCAAAATCTTGATCCCCTTTTTCGTAGTAACTCTTGAAAGCGCGACATAAATTTGACCATGAATGAATACATCGTTGGGATATAAATTCCAATCCAGTGGCGGAGCCAGGAAAATTATGAAGTCTGGGCAAGTTTTCATTGGCTTCATAATTTTCTACCAAGAGAGTACAATGCTAATCCCAAAGGAATTATTTCCTTGAATTACAATTACCTCTTCAATTTGTAAGATTTCGGATTTTATAATATATACATGTTAAAATTCCGGATTCTATAATATATACATGTTACAGTATTTCAGGTGTGCTCACAAAATGAACAAACCTATAAAAGCCGAGAAAATTAGTTCAACACGCTCATTTGTGTGAAATTAAGTACTGCCTAAAAACACCGCTATCAATTCAAATTTCAAATAATGTTGTCAAATGCAGATCGGCGAAGTGGTGGTTTGTTAAAATTCTGGTATGCTACAATGTTGTAGAGCCACTATTTGAGAACACATTATACTAAGTAGCATAACAAAAAACAATAGGGATGTGATCAAATTCCGCTACACTATAGTACAATAGCTATAACTGCTATTTAACAACAATGATTCCAAGATATGCCAATCTAAGTTATCAACAAATAAAAAATTATGATAACAAGCCATACCTTTCAATAGTTCCTCTGGAAAACCATGTGGCATCGCTTTCGTGCTTCCAAGCATTTCGATCTTTGACTGCAATTAGAGAAAGTACTGCACATTGCATTGTTCCAAACAGGCAATAGAAGGCCACTATGGTCAACTGAGATGGATATCCTCTAAGAATTGCTGCCTGCAAATATACGATCATTAGAATCAAATATCTTTGCGCCCATTGATTTCTCTAAATACATACTAGATATCTCACCTGAGCAATATTCCATATGGAAAGAGATAAAGAGGCAGTGAATAGAAAGAGACCTCCAATGACCCAGTTGCTGGTTTCTTCTAATAGAGACTGAAATTCTTGCGATGCCGAGGGTTGAGTTTGAAAGCTGCAAATGGGAGCGCCTTTGTAAAGGGTCACTAGCAATGCTCCTGAGATAGACAGTATTGTCCCCACCATTTTGATCTGGCTTATTGAACTTCCAACATCCAACTTTTCCATCCTACAATTATTATGCATAGTTACAAGTTTGCATAAGAACCTCTAAACAAGAAGCACATTACCTGAAAATGACAGCTAGAACGAAAGTGATTGCTGGAGTCAAGTTGCTCATAGCAGATCCAAGGGTGGGAGAGCTGTAGCTTATGCCAGTGAATACACAATTCTGCATTATAGTGATGCTGCAAATCTCCAATCATCAGGATTCTTCATTTACATTCAATACTTTTTTAATCTCAAAGGAATATAATTTATAAAACAATCCACCACCGCAATTGTGGCAGCCATATCTGATCGCAATTTCAATAAATACGAAGAAACTCACTTTGAACAATACAACTAATGTAAACATACCCGACCAGGCCGAGGAGGAAGAATTTGACAAGAAGTGAGAAAGACAGTGGCGGTCTTGTTGTCCTGTTGATGAGGAAAGAAGAAGGGAGGAGAATGGAAGTGGCAAGAGCATTGGAGTAAAGAACAAAGATAAAGTGATTCATTCCTCTTGTGGACATGGCTGCTTTGCTCAATGTGGTCAACCCAACATCAAGAATCTCTACAATCACCATTGCTGCAAATGGAATACTTTCCAACAAATAGAGTTTCAGTTCCATTTCAGAATGAGTCTCTGCCTTTTCTTCACTATTGTTTTCAGACAGTACTGTAAGATGGAAAGGAGGACCATTGCCACCTAACTTATGAAATTATTGTAATAATAGGTGTGTAAGGCTGAGGCTCATTACATTATTGCCTCTCTGGATTGGATTCTAGGATGCCCAATAAGAAAAATATTCGTTCAGAAATTTTACCGAACACTTGGTGGACATAGCACGAAACAACAAATTCAACACCACAACCTGCAACAACAACAACAAATAACAAAACAACAACAATGATGTAGGAGATATGAATTGAAACAGAAGCAAGAAGAAGAAAGAATCGGCGGAGGAAGGTGATGCTCACCGATAATTGATTGAATTGAATGGAAACCGGAAAGGCAAGAGTGGTGTTACGGTGTGTATCTGTTTACGGTATGGTGTGTCGGAAGATGGCCATAGAAGATCTCCATCGCGAGATGGTGAAGCATGGTCGGGCGGAGCCTGGGCAGCTGCCCTACCTGGCCGGACGCTGGCTCCGCCACTGTTCCAACCCAATCCAAAGATTATCCTTGTGATTTGTTTATCGTCGTTGCGTATGAAAAAATAATTAGAAATTGTCGTCGGTTTAATTTGAATGGCCAAGGTGATTGGGAAGGGGACATGTCCATTCTTGGAATGTAAATCAACTTTCCATTTGTTTTTCCACCCATGGTGGCTGCTTTAATAACATGCCTTCCCATCTTTGTAATGATAAGTCTTGTGTCGTTACATAACCCTTCTGATTGATTGATGTTCCTCATCAGCATAATCGGAGTTCCGACCTTTAACTTGATGAGATGGTTGGGCAACCCAGAAGTTTTTAAAGAACTAAGGAACTCGGGACTGAGTACATTGAGGAAGTTGATGTCATATATTTGCGAATGAACAACCGAGTTTGAGCTATAGTAGTCACATAAATCACCTTCGATTAAAAAGTCATAATATCAGTTATCGGAAGATTAGATATTTATGCATATTAAAGTAACAAATTGTTAAAGGTTAGATATTTATGCATATTAAAGTCAAATTTTGAGGTAGATATTTATGAATGATAATTGCGAAGGAAATCCGAGTAAGTACTCTGGATAATGCCAACAATAGGATTGGTAAAATTAGTTATTAAAAGTTCAGGGGACACGTCAATTTCAACAAAATTGTCATTTGGTTCAGCTACTTTTCCTTCTACAGTACGCAGTAGCCAATTTGAGAAGCTTTCGATTTCCCTTCTTTCTTCCTCAACCGATCCACATTGTAGTTGCATATTTTTCGTTAAAGTCAAAACTTGTACATAATTCCATATATATGAAGAATTGATCACAAAGTGTACGATATCCGAACGATTTCCCTTGGGGACCATCAATAATATTTTCCTGAAGTTACCCCTAAACACAACTACTTTCCCACTGAAGACATCTTCCAAATTGGCAAAGGTACTCATGACATCTTTTAATGTTCTATTAAGAGCTTCAAATGAATTTTTTTGAGCAATGGGAGCCTCATCCCAAATAATCAGCTTGATTTTCCTTAGGAACTCTGCGACGTTTTCCTTGTAATTCACCTTGCAAGTTGAATTCTCCAATGTAGGAACAAGTATTTTGAATTTGGAATGAGCGGTCCTACCTTATGGTAAAAAAAGAGATGTTATTCCACTTGTTGCAATGGTTAGACATATGTCATGTTTTGACCTCAAGGCACTTGCCAGTGTTCGCCATATATACGTCTTCCATGTTCCTCCGTAACCATGTAAGAAATAAGCTCCTCCTTTTTGCGCACGCACCGCATGAATGGTTTTTTCGTATATAATCCTTTGTTCATCTACAAAGTTGAACATTATCAATATGTAATATCACATCAGTTGAACACCAATTTCTAAGTGTTTGTAGTGAAAGGGAAAAGTACCGTGTCAATGAATAACAGTAAACTAAAACCATGTTGGTTGTAATACCTGTAAGAGCACTGAAAAGTGTAGTGAATTCCACCTTCATGATCAGGATATCATAATTGCGCTCATCATAAATCAGTCGATTTCCCAACTGTTGAATAACATATCCATTTAGATATGGGATATGTTTAAAATCTTCAAGACTTCTGCGATTGGACTGAAGCAAACTCTTAATGGCATGTAAAGTCAAATTCTACAACTCTCCATCACTCAGAATTAATGCCAAAAAAAGAATTAACACAAGGTTTTTTTGGATCAGTAAGCATAATGATAGCACGTAGAAATGACACATAAACAACGACACAAATAAAAGAAACATTAGCACTTCAGTGTCAGTTAATTATAATATATTAATGTTACATATATAGTGATAACGTATGTCCATAAATGTAGAGTGTAGTGTAAAGAATTTTTCACGATAGTGTTATATGAAATACAAAATATATTTTAAGAGAAGGGTACCAAAAACTCAGAAATAGGTTACATACATGGATTTTGTGCAATCTGTCTTTGTTCGTGCAAAAATCCATCAAATAATAAGATCCATGTCTCATCCCAAACATGGCCATGTCTATTAACTGCACCGAACACTAGCATAACAACGAACAAATTTCGAAGGAAATGACATGCTCCTCATTCACTTGTCTCTTTGATAGCTCCAATGTATTATCTATCGTCAAGGCAACCTATTGTGAAACATGCATCCCTAAACGAATGATATTGTGCATCGCCAACCTTTTGAATTTCTTCGTAACATGTAGGTCCTTTGGCCAATATCAACATCATTCTTAGGTAGGAAAGTTCACCAGTTGTAGGGGGAACCCAAATCAAACGCCCAATTGTGAACCCTAATTTACGCGACTTCCATAATCTTTTCCTTTTTTCATAAACGAACTTGGTCACAAAATCATAAATTAGAAAGACTACACAAACCATGGACCATATGGGCCTCGACTAAGTTGTATAAAGTAGGATGTAAATGAGGGTCTGGAAACTCTGCACATATCATGTTATCAATGTCAGATGACCTCATATATTTGCTATCAGGGTGCAAGAATATTAAAATGTGAGCGTGTGGCAAGCCTCTTTTCCGAAACTCAATGGTACACATAACTAAAAAAAGGAACACAAATTTAATTGGGTTATTATAAACGTATCAGACATGTAATGGAAAATAGATTGAAAGAAGGTTTGTAAGACTTACATGTCAATACCCTTCCCCAAAGATGTCATTTGGTTATATCGACCATGAGCTCGTCAAACTTGATTTTGAATACTTTAGAAATGATGTTCGGGCGATCATGTGGCTTTAACTTTTTGTTGGCTAGCAAACACGTACTTTCAGGACAATTGGGATTGCAAGTAAATGTGATGAATAAATATGGGAATCCTATTTTACTCGAAATAACCATAGCATCAAAATAAAGTTGATCTATGTACCTATGACTCCCAACAAATGACAAAGGCAACACCACTCATTTTCCTTTCTTTCCATTATCACGCATTCGAGAACCGTCATGCTGGTCATTTAAATTATTATATTTTCCAACTCTTAACTTTGATTGATTTCTTCTTAACCAATTAGGATGTTAGGACTCCATCATATAATAACCATCAACTAAAAACTATCGGAATATTTTCCTGGACCATATCAATGTTTTAGCTTCAATTTTGCATTCTTGCAACCGCAAACAAAACCAATCTTTAATTGTCTTACAACTTTTTATTATAACCTCAACATCATTTTTATACTTATGAAGTATACCTTTTCTGTAACCATCTTCACCATAGCAAAATATCTGAGGATATTGGTATTCTAGGTAACTTGGGTGCAGCTCGTCAATTCTTTGGAAATTACCATCACGAGCCTGGATAATTATGTCTCTTTTAGAACCAATATCAATATCACCAACAATAAGTGCACTACTTCAGATATTATTGGTCTCTTATATACGCGGCCGTCCTCGAGGCGTTCAGAAATAAGTTTAAACTTTAAATCTAAGACAGAGTTTTCCTTCAAAACATCTCTTGCCATTCTAAATGCTTTAGCATACACATTACACCAGTCCAACATAAGCTTCAAGTTAGTTAAAATTTCTTTTTCAACGTTGTTGTTATCTCTACAATTTATATTATTAAAGTAGGTCAAATACAATTAATTATTTGCAACTAATGTAACATTAAAATATATAATATCACGTACCTGAAACAATCAATCATGTTATTGACCACATGTTTGGTGTCAAATATATAAAGTTGTGCATATTAGGGAGGCCAGCCAACTTCTAGAAGAAAAGTCCCAATTCGATGTTGTGATACGGTGGGAGAACTGACTATTTTTAGTTACTACTGGCTTTTGCGTTTTTTGTTCGCAAATGTACGGTAAGCAAGTGTTGCCACAGTCTTTTATTTTATCCAATAATGGAAAAGGGAAAAAGAAAAGAAAAAACATTTTTCGAGATGTTTATGAGTACGGGGGGTAGATTATAGAAAGGGAAGGTGTTAACACCCATTCTATCCATGGTTTACCATGGGCTCTTAGGTACTTTCTCATTTTTAAATTGCTTTTGTGTGTGTTTTGAAAAGCTTTTGAAAAATTCCTTAGTGCGGCGTTTCACTTTATGGTAACCCTTGTATCAGTCCTCAAGAGTGTGATAAAGCGTTTTTGAAAACTTTGTTTGAAAAGTATTTGAAAGTGTAAGTGTGAAAAATTGATTGTTTTGAGAAAGTACTTAAAAAGTTTCTACCTACTCGAAAAAGAGTGTTTGTTTTCTTATTTCCTTTAAAAAGTGTTATCCTACTATTAAAGAGTAGGTAGCTCCATTGTAGGAGTTTAAGGGACAATCGAAAGGGACGCAATGGTCATTGAAAGCAACATGTAAAGATACCTTAGAATTTCGTAGGGACTGTCATCATAAGATCATTTCTTGTAGGCAACTCGAGGGATAGTAAGGGACTATGATCTTTATGACGACTTTGAATTGTGGGTCTTTGCTAAGATATCCCTACATTCGAGGGACATGACCATTGTTTCTGAGGCAACCAAGTTAGGAATACCCTAGGGGTGCAAGTGTGCAACATTGTTTGTTTTCAGATATTTATCTTGAAGTTAAGTGATCTACCGATTGATTGATTAAGCATACAAGCCTAGGTTGCTAACAATTATATACAAGCATAAGATATAAAAGCGAGAAAGTAAAAAGAGTCATATGCTATTACAAGGCTTTTGGACAGATACATGACGAATTGACTGAAAGTAAATTTGCGGAAATTAAACCCTAATTAATCTATTACAAACCGGGCGCAGTTACATCAATAGTGAAAAAAAGTAATCGTACGACAAAAATAATTACGCGCGAGAATCAAAAACTGGAAAAAGTTTAAAACCCTAAAAAAACCCTAATTTGATCATTAAAATATTTTTGAATTTTTTGTGAAAAAAGATTTGAATTTAAACTAATTTCTAATTGATTTTAATTAATGAAAAATAAATTAAAGTTGAAGAAATTAATTTATTTACAAAAATTAATTTATATAAAAAAAACTAACCTATTTTTTTGTGATTTTGATTTTATGATTTTCTAAAAAAATATTGATTAACAAAAATAATTAAACAAAATAATAAAAAAAACTAGAAAAGATGAGAAATTAATCCTGAGGGGTGTAGGCCCAAATTGGAGGTGATGTTGTTGAATTCTGTTCCAGGCCCAGTCAGGTTGGCCCATCACCAGCGTTGAATTCAGTGAGAAGCTTGCCACGAGAGTCCACCATGCGCCTGCATGCTTGAGGCGTTCGATCTGGATAGTGAATGATCCAATGATGATGATACAGAGGCATATGGTGCACGTACATGTGAAGAAACCACTGAATATGCAAATAATTATTAAGAAAAATAACATGTAGGAGGCAGGGATCGAACCCCTGACCTCCTACACGCACGCCTTGCAAACCCTTCCCCTTTTCCACTGAACCAAGCTACTCAATAGTTTATATAAACACAAATAATATATTATATAGAATGAAAAGTCAGTGTAATAAATAAAACACACGAGATTCAAACTGTCCAACCAGGCTTGGATACGCCATCGTCTTCCTTGCTAGGACTGTCGTTTTAGACAGGACTTTTACTCACGAACATAGGTTGTAGCTACAAACCTATGCATCTCAAAAATCATATCCAGGCAACATAAATCAAATCTAATTACACAAATTAATTGGGTTTGATCTCTTGAATGCAGCTGTATCCATCTTTGGCCCTGATTTTTCCTGAAACGAAAATCCCTAAAAAGAAACTCTAAACCCTAATAATGGCAGGTTGTCTAATACACATCAAAACTCACAATTAAATATGCAAACATGTTCTAAATAATGATACAAACATGAATGTATAGTTAGAAATCGTTTATCAGGCATAAATTTCAAAAATCAATTTCAAGAAGGAAGGCAAAGTGTGGTACTCGTGCAAAGCGTTTATGGGCGTGTTGAGGCTTGGTAATGGTCCAAATAGCTCCCAAATACTTCCAGGAATGAATTGTTGACCTTGAAACACCTTGAATCTCCTTGTAGAAGAAAATCTGATTGCCTCTTTCTTGTTCTAACTTTGAGTTTTGTGCTCTCAATTCACACGGCCAAACCCTGTTTTTATGCTTTGGAAATGTTGTCTATATATAATAGAAGTAATTAGGTTAACAAAACTGTATTCAATCTTTGCAAATTGTTGAAAAAGATTTGATTTTTTTGCCTTGTATGATTTGTTTCTAAAACAAACCAAATCATGATATTTTCCAATCAATTAGCCCTTGCACGAATTTTCCTGATTTGCTAGCTGTTCATGGACTCATAATGTGCTCACAAAATCAAATCATTGATTTTATTTGATTATTCCACTTTTTAAATTGATTTATTTTGATTTAAATGAATAAAAAATTAAAATAAATAATAAAAATAATGAAATAATAGGTGGATAAGCTCAGGGGTCATGGGCCATCTTAGGAACAAGTTTAAAACAAGAAAACATGGGCCCATTTGGAAAAAAAAGTCATTTTGATCAATGTTGACTTCATGCACATTTCCAAAAATTGGTCAACTTTAGTGATGCACATCTCTCTCATTTTTAACCATAAGAAGGTGTTCTTGGACTTTTTAGAAATCTTAGGGTGTCCTATAAACAACCCTTTTGGTTTCATCTCAATTGGATCTTTCATGTTCTTTTAAGGAGCTTTGACCAAAAAGGTGTTTTTGTAGACTTTTTGAAATGACCTATAATGTAGGAACTTATATCTTTTGATTGAGGCATTTCTTGACATTGAGGGCTGAAGAGAAGTTATAAGGAATTTTATTCTCTTCAAAATGAGCCTTGGTTGGAAAATTTCTGATAAAGTATGAGAAAGTTATGCTTGGTCAAAGTTTGGTTGACTTTTCCTATAGAAACCCTAAATTACCATTTTTGACTTTTGATGAGTTAGGAGCATTTTTTGAGGAATCATGATCAACCCTTGATCAAATGATGGATGTTACTTCAAAATGGTGATGATGGCCAAAAATATTGAAGTTTGACTGTACTTGGGCCACAATTGACTTTTGACCTAACACAGTTGATTTCCAAGCATCTAAGCAGTTGATTGAGCAAACTTGTAGTGCAAGGCATGAAACTTGGCATGAATGATATTTGGGACATATTATGGAAATGGAGACCATTTGGGACCCTTGGAACTCAACCATCTTGCTTGAAATTGAAACCCTAGTTTGAGCCTTGTTGCCTTAGGAGGAGGATTTGTCTAGTCAACCCTTAGTCAACCTTGAGCAATTAAGGACGTCTAGAGCATGTCTTTGAGTGAAATGAGAGGGAAAATTTTGGGGTACAACAGATGCCCCTGTTCAATCTTCTTAAACATGAGGATATAGGTTGGTTGGTCTGCCTTTCGTGATCTGAAGGTGGAAGATGATTGAACACTAGAGTTCCCAAAAATATGCACTCGCCTTAAATGATGCTTGATTTGTATAGGTAGTATCGGGAATGGGCTTACAGATGCCATTTAGAGAAGATGACAGAAGATCATCGGCGATGGGCTTAAAGATGCCATCCGGAGAATGTGACGGTTGCATAAGAGATTCCTTTGCAAGAATTCTTGTACCTGCCATTGAGGAGGACTTCGCCGGGGAATGTTGATTTATGTTCTGGGAAATAGAGTCTAGGAGCTTTGGTTGTCCATTACTCTACTGGGAAATTAACTCTTGATTGATGAGACAAAAGTGAGTTGTTATTTGGTCGAGTATGGATTTCATGGCGACTTACTGGGGAATATGAAATCGACCGTATCTGGTCGGGTCCAGGTTTTATAGTGTTGTAAACTGTTGTCCGGAGATAAAAGAGAAGGAACCTATATAGGGATTTCTCGGGATAAGTCCATGCAAAACTGCGTTAGGTAATTCATGAAAAGGAGCTTGGATAGTAGGGCTATGAGAAGGAACCTGGGTAGTAGGGTTACTTCGAAATAAAGCCTGGGTGGTAGGGTTGTGAGAAGGAACCTGGGTAGTAGGGTTACTTCGAACTAAAGCCTGGGTAGTAGAGCTATGAGAAGGAACATGGGTAGTAGGGTTACTTTGAAATAAAAGCTTGGGTAGTAGGGCTATGAGAAGGAACCTGGGTAGTGGGGTTACTTCGAAATAAAAGTCTGGGTAGTAAGGCTACTTCGAAATGAAAGCTTGGGTAGTATGGCTATGAGAAGGAACCTGGGTAGTAGGGTTAATTCGAAATAAAGCCTAGGTAGTAGGGCTATGAGAAGGAATCTGGGTAGTAGGGTTACTTCGAAATAAATCCTGGGTAGTAGGGTTATGAGTAGGAACCTGGGTAGTACGGTTACTTCGAAATAAAAGCCTGGGTAGTAGGGCTATGAGAAGAAACTTGGATAGTAGGGTTACTTCGAAATAAAATCCTGGGTAGTAGGGCTATGAGAAGGAACCTGGGTAGTAGGGTTACTTCGATATAAAGCCTGGGTAGTAGGGCTATGAGAAGGAACCTGGGTAGTAGGGTTACTTCGAAATAAAGCCTGGGTAGTAGGGCTATGAGAAGGAACCTGGGTAGTAGTGTTACTTCAAAATAAAAGCATGGGTAGTAGGGCTATGAGAAGGAACTTGGGTAGTAGGGTTACTTCGAAATAAAAGCCTGGGTAGTAGGGATATGAGAAGGAACTTGGGTATTAGGGTTACTTCGAAATAAAAGACCGGGTAGTAGGGCTATGATAAGAAACCTGGGTAGTAGGGTTACTTTGAAATAAATCCCGGGTAGTAGGGCTATGAGAAGGAACCTGGGTAGTAGGGTTACTTCGAAATAAAATCCTGGGTAGTAGGGCTACTTCGAAATGAAAGTTTGGGTAGTAGGGCTATAAGGAGGAACCTGGGTAGTAAGGTTACTTCGAAATAAATCCTGGGTAGTAGGGCTATGAGAAGGAACCTGGATAGTAGGGTTACTTCGAAATAAAGCCTGGGTAGTAGGGATATGAGAAGGAACCTGGGTAGTAGGGTTACTTCAAAATAAAGCCTGGGTAGTAGGGCTATGAGAAGGAACCTGGGTAGTAGGATTACTTCGAAATAAATCATGGGTAGTAGGGCTATGAGTAGGAACCTGGGTAGTAGGGTTACTTCGAAATAAAAGCTGGGTAGTAGGGCTATGAGAAGAAACGTGGGTAGTAGGGTTACTTCGAAATAAAGCCTAGGTAGTAGGGCTGCCTCATTTGATCACGTAGATTAGTTGACCCATTTGGTTTCGGGAACTGATTTTCCATTAGTTGTCTGCAGATATGACATGTATAGCTTCATGGATTTAATCTTGAACTGTTGGAATTATTGATGATAACCATCTTTCCTGAAAAGGTACAAGATTAATTATATGTGATGCATGAAATGCATTGTGTGATGATGTTCTCAAAATAAATGAGATTATGTTGTATATAATATGTATGTACACGTCATGATGTATGAACATGAAATGCTATTGTGACATATCTGAGTCTGGGAAAATAAATCCCTGACTGTTGTTGGAGAGTACTAGAAATTGAATTCCTGACCGTTGTAGAAAAAGTGGTTCTTCTACTTCCGCAGGGGATGGTGAACGAAGATGACTATGTCATGGATTTACTCCTTTCTGTTTGTGAATGTTCTTCCTAGGAAATACTTTGCTGGAGAATAACTCTGCGGGGGAATAACTCTGTTTGATAGAGGAGATACTTTGCTGGAAGATTTTGCCGATTCAGAGAAATAAACTCCGCCAGGGGATGAGCTTCCGTAGCTAGAGAAATAAATTATGTTGGGGATTGAGCTTCTGTATTCATAGAAATAAACTCTGCTCGGGAAAAAACTTTATGAACCACTTGCGATTATAAAATTCGGCTAGGGAATATAGATGTCGGCTCTCTAAAGGAACTTTGCTGGGGAAAGTAGCTCCAATTTGGGGAAGCCAATGTCATAGCTTTGGTTGCCTCTACTCTATGGGGAACATAGACGTCACTAGGACGTATGCTGAGGGTACGGTGATGACTTCGCATCGGGACGTTTCTTCCTCTGTACCTGCTGGAGAAAGTACCTACGGAGATTATATGGATGAATCTACGTCATGATTATACTTTAACATGTATTGAACGAGTTTCAGAATGACATTCATCTTTGGATCGTATCTGAACTGTATTTGAAACATGTGTTGAATGATTGTCAGAATGACATCCTTCTCTGGATCATATATGCACTGTATTTGAAACACGTGTTTGATGAGTGTTAGAATGACATTTGTCTCTGGATCATATCTGAACTATTTCTAGATGAAAATCTTCTTTATTTAGAATGTTTCCGCTGGGGTATGAGAACACCTGACACCATTAGGCTGCATGCTGAGAATATGGTCGTGACCTTGTAGTAGAATGCCCCTGTCTAGATACCTGTTGTAGAAAATATCGACCGGGGATTTTGTAGATGGTTTGACTGTTATCCCAACTCTTGGAGTCCTTGGTAAATGCAGATTAGGGTAATAAACTTTCTACTAATTAGAGAAGTGACGAGATCACGGGACGTAGTCGTACGCTTTAATCCCTAACTTTTGCCTGGACTGTCTTTTCAGATTTTCAGTCCATCGGGATACCCTTGTTTTCCCAAGCCGCCTTTTCAGGTTTTCAACTTGTCGGGTGTATAGATTTTTCATATATGTATCCCTAATTTTTGCCCGAACTCTTCTGGTTCTCCGGGATGCCCTTATTTTTGCATAGGCCAGTCGACCTAACGGGTCTTTTTATTTTTTTTATAAGTAGTATCTTCCGACTATGTCCACATTCACCGGGTACGGAGAATTGTCATTGTCCATAGTAGTAAGTGTTGTCACACTGCCAGAAGATGTTTGCTTGATCGTACATGATTCGTTGCTAGAATTCATGTCTAATGCCCTAAGTGATTCAAACGGAGGTTTGACCCTGGCCATTTGGCATTTTTGAGAGATTCCTGGTGTGATACGGTGGGAGAACTGAATTGAGGTTTTGCGTTTGTATTCGTAAATGTTGCGGTTTAGCAAGAGTTGCCACCGACTTTTCTTTTATCCAATAAAGAAAGGTGAAAAAGCACAAGAAAGACCTTTCGAGATGTTTTCTTGAGTTCGGGGGGTAGATTATGAAAAGGGAAGGTATTAGCACCCTTTTCATCCATGGTTTTCCATGGGCTCTTAGTTACTCGCTAGATCGCTTGCTTTTTTTTGAATGTGCTTTGTGGTGTGGATTTTTGAAAGTATTTTGAAAATATAACTTTGTAATGATTCTCGTTTCTATAAGTACGCTTACAAAGTGTTTGTTTTGAAAATAGCTCAAAGATGTGTCTGTGAAATGTGTTTTTGAAAGTGATTTTGAAAAGGGTTTTCTTTGTAATGGCTCGTGTCTCTATAAGAACGCGTACAAAGTGTTGTATTTTGAAAGTGTTTCAAATGGAAGTGTTGGTGTATAAAATGTTTTTGTTGTGAGCAAGCGAGTAACTGAGAGCGAACCTACCTACTCAAAAGGTCTTAGATGTGCTTTTCCTCCTCCTTTAGATGTTGCTACCTCACCATTGATTTGGTAAGAAGCCCCGTCGTTGGATGTGAAGGGACGGGCGTTGGGTCATCATATGACCATGATAGCAATGTTGTGATATGACTTAGCACTTTTCTTTTAGGGACTAAGATCATTTTGAAAGGCAACTTCGATAGCGTCATTGAGGGACTATGATCTTGTATTTCGATTGTTTGTGCTAAGACATCCCACATGCATAACATGGCCATTTTTGTAAGGCAACAAGTGAGATTACCCTAAGGGTGCATGTGTGCAAGTGTGTTTGATTGCATGCATTTGTCTTTGATTTTTAGTGGTATACTTGTTGATTTTATCTCTTGCCATACACGCCTAATTACTATACAGTATAAGGAAAACAATAAATTATGGAAAATAAAATTCTACGCTATTACAATATTTAGGGGATGGGGGTACATATGTACGAATGGGGATTGCAAGTAAAAATAAGTCCTAAGTTATTATTACAACCATATTAAAATGTATAATATAATAAAGAAATGGACTTGTTTAAAAAAAAATTTGTCTTTAAGGAAATAAATTAAAAGGAAAATATTTTTATGTTTTTTTATGTTGTGATTTAAAAAGATGAAAAGGAAAATAAATGCAAGGTAGGAACATCGTGTTGCTACAAACAAGGAAACAAGGGTCAGAAGTTCTGAAGCCAGACGCGTGACTAAGAAGGAAACGTCAGTGGGATCAGAAGCTCTGGATTGGTACACTCTGAAGTCCTGCAAGACATGTTAGAGGAAAAACACAGAAGTTCTGGATTGCTATGTGCTGAACTTCTGAATGTCAGAACATTGAGAAAACCTTAGAAACTCTGTGCGTGTCAAAAGAGTAGGAAGAACTCAGAAGTTCTGTATGGTGCTAAGACAGTGAACGAACAGTCTGCACTTCAGCATGTTATCAGTGCATGAAAACCAGAAGTTCAGTGTATTTGTCATGTGAGGAGAACTCAGAAGTTCTATGCTGAGTTAAGATTGTGAGTGAACATCAGAAGTTCTGTATTGTGCTGAGCTAATGGGTGAACATCAGAAGTTCAATGTGTGTTAATAATGAGTGGAAAACAGAAGTTCTATGTTACATTTCAGCTCTTAATCAACATAATAACAATTTATTCAGTTCAATAAATCAGAATGATCACAGCACAATAAATCATAAAAGTTCCAATCCTAAGTCTGAGCCTAACATTATTCTAGAAGTTCTGATCCATAGTTTTTCTATTCAGACAATGATATGTACAACATCAATACTATGATATTTACATGCTAATGATGTTCAGAATGAGAAGCAAGTAAAGTCAGACAGACTTACCTGGAGCATGCTTGGAGCTTTGAGTGGATGTCTTTGGATGTTCTGAATCAGCAAGAGAGACGGAAGAGTGGTTTTGTCCTTTTGTTCAAAGGGAAGAACAAAGGTTTGTTTTTGTGTATGGGATTTCTGGATTTTTATGAAGGTTTCACAACTTCCTTTTCTCTCTTTCTTTTCAAAAGCCAGCCAACATTTAGCCTCTCGTCCAAAAAAATCCCCCTTGAATGTATGAAGGAGCCAGGTATTTATAGATGAATTTGCTGTGATTTTTGGGAAAAAAAACAAATAGGATTTGAACCTGTTTTGGCATCCTGTTCCTTTTCTTTTTCATCACAGTTTTTGTATGCTAGTTTGGTGTAATCATGGGATGCAGGTGTAGGCTGAGCTAGCTATTGGTTATAGGTCTGCAACAAGTTGTATAAGCAAGGTTTTGGGATTTGGTCATGTTCTGACCAAAGCTTTGAAAATAGCCTTCTTGTGCTGAAGCGTTGCCTTGTCTTTGAAGCAAGCATGGTGGCTGTCAGCAGGAATTATGGAAAAGTAAAAAGTAAAGCATGGGCTTAGTAGCAAAGTTGCTATCCCAAGACAGTAGAGGTACACGTGGTGAGAATCCTTTGGATAAAGACTCAGAAGGTAGTTATGAGCATTAAATGAGCATTAAATAATGATGAGACTTATCACAACCAGAAATCCTGCAACGTGAAACTCTACACCAAGGCTTTGTCCAGGATCAGAAGTTCTGCCTTAGCGTAGCATCCATCCTCTGATCTTTGTATCTTCTGGCTCCATCATGTTCTGAAGGAGCTTTCATACTTTCTAGAAAGCTTGCAGCACGCTCCTTAACCTTCTTTGCATTACCCTAGCAAACTCTGACTGAACTTGCATAGATGCTGAAGAGACATGTTCTGACTAGAGACCATGTGTTAAACCATGTTTACAACTTCTGACTGCACCTGCCTGGAGACTGGCTCAGAAGTTCTGAAATGTCATTTTTTTCATTAAATACTTAGAAAAATCCCAAGTATTTAGAAATTTGGCTTTTCCATAGTAAATTTGACTTTTGAATTTCTTAATGAAACAAACTTCATATTCCAACATGTTTTGATGAAATATGATTCTTGAGATTTGATATTGATCCAAAAGTCAAAGTTTTACTTTTTAGTGTGCAAATGACCATTTTACCCTTATGAATGGTTTGCTTGGAAAATTGATAATTCAAGGCTTGGAAAATTGATAATTCAAGGCTTGGAAACTTGATAGAAGCAAACTTGGGATCTAGGGTGATTTCTTAAGAAAAGAGAGGGCAAATTTTGGGATACAACACCTGGAATCTTGACTTGACTGCTCCAGACGATGGACAATGATGATGTTGTGCCCCTTGATTATGAATGGCCTATCACTGGAATGTCTTTCCATCTGAGGTGACTCTGCCCATTGAGAATATTTTTGTTCATCGAATATTCGTCGTGTGAATTTCTCTGATGTTGAAAAAATAGTCATATGTAAATAATGGTATTTTAAGAATGCAAAGCTTATGTCTGTCTTGAAGATTGAAAAATCATTTTTTAGTAAAACAAAACAAATTTTGTAAGAGTGCGATGTCAACTCAGGATTTATAGCAAACCTTACAGGAGTCAGAATACCTTTTGAAAAATATGGTTTCAAACTAACCCATGCTCCATCTAGGAATTTTAAGGGTTATAATGTGGCCTGGTTCACGGTTCAAGAAACAAAGGATAAAGCTCAAATTTTATTTGTACCCACCCGTTCTGTGTGATGCCCTTCAGTCCTATGCTCGGTTAATTGCACGTTTAGAATCCCAGTTGAGTTTGGCATCTTGTCCTTGATGTTCCGGTGATGGTTCAGATACTGAAAATTTATTTGGAAGAGGCAGCCATTATTGTAATCCTTTTTTATGGATTTGTAGTAACCTATTTTTTTGGTTTTCGTTATCCCTTCTTTTGCCTGAACTGTTTCTTTTGTGATTACAGTCAGCGGGATGCCCCGGTTTTTCTTAAGTCTCCTTCAAAGGTTTTGACTTAATGGGCTTTTATTTTGAGAGATAATGATTTCCTGCTTTAATGATTATGCAGAACCATGACCATCTTCTGATTTGGAAGGACGTCTTCGAGGCAATTCATTATGTGTGAAGTGGAAGATTGCGACTGAATGCACCTCTGAATTAATTGAGAAAACTACCTTGCCCTAGGTTATGATTAAAGGTTTTAATTTGTGTGAAAAGAAAAACTCCTACTTCTTTAGCTCGAAGGGGTTGACTATGGATTACCTTCCTTATAACTCCACTATTTAGGATTTGAAACAACGTCTGTACATCGTCAGCGGGGTTTGTTCAAAAGTATACTGTGGAGATTGTGGTATCATTTTTGTCATCCTCCCTCTAAAGGCTTAGAGCTTTTGATCGAGAGTTGAATATCATAAAAAAGGAAGCAGTTTAAATATAGTGAACACGAATGAATTGATTCAAAACAAACATATGCAATGCATTGATAAAGTAACAGAGTTTGACATGGATAGATGTTCAAATAACCAAAAGAAAATTACAAATTGAAAATTCTAATGAACAAAAGCCTCTTTGCCTAAACTTGTTACTTCAGATGGTGTGTCTTTGAGGGATGGTAGAAGAACTCAGCATGGCCATCTTATGTAAACTCCAGCACCCCTTCATCAATAAAGTTTTGAACTTTATATTTCAACCTCCAATAGTCGTCAGTATCATGCCCCGGGCTGTTGGAGTGGTATGCACACCTCGCATCAGGATTGTAGTTAGGGGAAGAAGTCTTGGGATTCAGATGAGGTCCTATCAACGTAATCATATTCATCCTTAACAGGTGTTGCAAAGCTTGAGACAGCGACATGTTGAGTTTGGTAAACTGGATTTTGGGTATATCCGGCTTATTCTGATTAACACGTTGTTTTTGGTGAGGTTTTTGTTTGACCCGTGATGTGGTAGCAATTTGTAAAAGTCCACTCTTTACCAGACCAACCTCTTGTCTTCTCGGAAGTTGATCAATGACTTGGTCCCCAACCTCGATTGTTTGCTTCATATGGCTGCAGCCGTCTTGATGAAGTTTCTTGATAATGGCTCTCAGCTCTTCTTGTCCCCGGGCCAGGCCTTGGATAAGAGCCCTCTGCCCCAACATTTGGGTTCTCATTATTTCAACTTCAGCTTGTAGTTGTTCCAACCGTTCATCCTTATTGTCTTCAGGATTTTTCTTGGCTAGGTTCACAGCAAGGAGTGCTTTCAACTCTTCTTGCCCCTTGGATAGGTTTAGGAACATTTCCATCAACTGAGCTTCTTGAGTTTGGAGATCTCTGTTGTCTTGTTTGAGAGCCATTGCTGAAATAAACAACGAAGAAGATGAGAAACATGTACTGGAGACTACCTGTTATGCAATGACATGTATGATATGCAACTGTTTTCAAGGATATCGCGGGGTAAACAAGAAAAATGTTAGGCGTTGAACTTTACAGCTTTGATTGAAACACTTCTTATCATTGAAGTTCCTTCTACGAGAGTCAAGCTCACCATATCAAGTGGGTCATATCCCCTGACTCAAGTTATCATGTTTTAATCTTTTGACGACATTAGCTAGAGGAAAATAAATCCCCTTGCCCCTTGCTAGATGTATGGTTCATCGTAACCTGCATCACAGGCCCTCGAGATCCTTGAAATGGTTAGTATGATATGTCATGTTATGATGTTATGATGTGTATGCTATGCATCAAGCAAAAATGCAGGGTAAGAAAACAATTTATCGGGTTTATACAAACAAGGTCCTGCAAAGAATACAAACAAAGCCATGCAATGAGTTCAAATTGTTAGGAAAAGAAAGCAAACAAGTCACACAAGTAGCCTTAGGTTTAGGCTTGCATGGATTCCATAGGTAAGTACCCTCTTGAATTTTAGTTGGTTTCAAACCTGTCTTAGAAAAGTAATCGGGTTATAAGGATTCTCAATATCATTGATCATCCTTTATCGGGCATTGTTTCAGCTCAGGTAATCTTTTCTTGCAGCCGAAATATCCAGAAAGTCTGATCTCAATGAGTGTAGCATCGCGTATCAACCAATCCCCAGCTTTATACTGAGGTCGGCTATCTCACTAATTTCTAATGGCCAAGTTTTTTTAACTAAGGTTCTAAGGTCTGTTAGTGCTTCACGACACCACGCGGCGACCCCGTATTCTCCTTGTTTCAACACGAAGGATACCGGTACCAACCAAAGTGTCACACCAACACAGCCATCGCTTAAGCCATATCAGTCTATGTCGTACAGTCTCCACGATCTATTGCTATTTACCTAAAAAGTGTCATCGGATCCGGGTGTAGGATCTTCAAATATACCCAAGCAAAAACCCTTAAAGATAAAGCAGGCAAAACAAACAAGAAAGCAATTTAAAAATGACCTAGATCAACCCCACTTTATAATTATCCCCAGCAGATTCGCCAGTTCTGTGATACGGTGGGAGAACTGACTGTTTTTAGTTACTACTGGTTTTTGCGTTTTTTGTTTGCAAATGTACGGTAAGCAAGAGTTGCCATCGTCTTTTATTTTATCCAACAAAGGAAAAGGGAAAAAGAACAGAAAAACCTTTTTCGAGATATTTTATAGAAAGGGAAGGTGTTAGAACCCTTTCTATCCATGGTTTACCATAGCCTCTTAGGTACTTGCTCATTTTTAAATTGCTTTTGTGTGTGTTTTGAAAAGCTTCGAAAAATGCCTTAGTGCGACGTTTCACTTTATGGTAACCCTTGTATCAGTCCTCAAGAGTGTGATAAAGCGTTTTTGAAAACTTTGTTTGAAAACTGTTTGAAAGTGTAAGTGTGAAAAATTGATTGTTTTGAGCAAGTACTTAAAAGTTTCTAGCTACTCAAAAAAGACTGCTCATTTTCTTATTTCCTTTAGACAGCGCTATCCTACTATTAAGGAGTAGGTAGCTCCATCATTGGATTTTAAGGGACAACTGAAAGGGACGTAATGGTCATTGAAGGCAACATGTAAAGATACCTTAGAATTTCGTAGGGACTGTCATCATAAGATCATTTCTCGTAGGTAAGTCGAGGGACAATAAGGGACTATGATCTTTATGACGACTTTGAACTGCGGGTCTTTGCTAAGATATCCCTACGTTCAAGGGACATGACCATTGTTTCTGAGGCAACCAAGTGAGGAATACCCTAGGGGTGCAAGTGTGCAGCAGTGTTTGTTTTCAAATATTTATCTTGAAGCTAAGTGATCTACCGATTGATTGATTAAGCATACAAACCTAGGTTGCTAACAATTATATACAAGCATAAGATATAAAAGTGAGAAAGTAAAAAGAGTCCTACACTATTACAAGGCTTTTGGACAGATACATGAAGAATTGACTGAAAGTAAATTTGCGGAAATTAAACCCTGATTAATCTATTACAAATCGGGCGCAATTACATCAATAGTGAAAAAAATAATCGTACGGAAAAAATAATTACGCACGAGAATCAAAAACTGGAAATAGTTTAAAACCCTAAAAAAAACACTAATTTGATCATTAAAATATTTTTGGATTTTTTGTGAGAAAAGATTTGAATTTACCCTAATTTCTAATTGATTTTAATTAATTAAAAAAAATTAAAGTTGAAGAAATTAATTTATTTACAAAAATTAATTTATATAAAAAAAACTAACCTATTTTTTTGTGATTTTGATTATATGATTTTATAAAAAAAACTGATTAATAAAAATAATTTAAAAAAAATAAAAATAAAAAAAAACTAGAAAAGATGAGAAATTAAGCCTGAGGGGGTGTAGGCCCAAATTGGAGGTGATGTTGCTGAATTCTGTTTCAGGCTCAGTCAGGTTGGCCCATCACCAGCGTTGAATTTAGTGAGAAGCTTGCCATGAGAGTCAACCATGCGCCTGCATGCTTGAGGCGTTGGATCTAGATAGTGAATGATTCAATGATGATGATACGGAGGTGTATGGTGCATGTAAATGTGAAGAAACCACTGAATCTGCAAATA
The DNA here is from genome assembly GCA_948472305.1 of Vicia faba. Classification (NCBI taxonomy): domain Eukaryota; kingdom Viridiplantae; phylum Streptophyta; class Magnoliopsida; order Fabales; family Fabaceae; genus Vicia; species Vicia faba. The sequence goes on along the minus strand of OX451735.1, from coordinate 305,443,316 downwards.
GTTATTAAGAAAAATAACATGTAGGAGGCAGGGATCGAACCCCTTGCCCCCTACACGCGCACCTTACAAACCCTTCCCCTTTGCCACTGAACCAAGCTACTCAATCATTTATATAAACATAAATAATATATTATATAGAATGAAAAGTCAGTGTAATAAATAAATTGTGTGAGATTCAAACTATCCAACCAGGCTTGGACACGCTATCGTCTTCCTCGCTAGGACTGTCGTTTTAGACAGGACTTTTACCCACGGACATAGGTTGTAGCTACAAACATGTGCATCTCAAAAATCATATCCAGGCAACATAAATCAAATCTAATTACACGAATCAATTGGGTTTGATCTCTTGAATGTAGTGGTATCCATCTTTGGCCCTGATTTTTCTTGAAACGAAAAGCCCTAAAAAGAAACTCTAAACCCTAACAATGGTAGGTTGTCCAATATGCATCAAAACTCACAATTAAATATTCAAACATGTTCTAAATAATGATACAAACATGAATGTATAGTTATAAATCGTTTATCTGGCGTAAATTGCAAAAATCAATTTCAAGAAGGAAGGAAAACTGCGGTACTCGTGCAGAGCGTTTCTGGGCGTGTTGAGGCTTGGTAATGGTCCAAATAGCTCCCAAATACTTCCAGGAATTAATTGTTGGCCTTGAAACACCTTGAATCTCCCTGTAGAATGAAATCTGATAGCCTCTTTCTTGTTGAAAATTTGAGTTTTGTGCTCTCAATTCACACGGCCAAACCCTGTTTTTATGCTTTGGAAATGTTGTCTATATATAATAAAAGCAATTAGGTTAACAAAACTGTATTAAATCTTTGCAAATTATTGAAAAAGATTTGACTTTTTGCCTTATATGATTTATTTCTAAAACAAACCAAATCATGATCTTTTCCAATCAATTAGCCCTTGCATGAATGTGCCTGATTTGCTAGCTATTCATGGACTCATAATGTGCTCACAAAATCAAATCATTGATTTTATTTGATTATTCCACTATATAAATTGATTTATTTTGATTTAAATGAATAAAAAATCAAAATAAATAATAAAAATTATGAAATAAAAGGTGGATAAGCTCAGGGGCCGTGGGCCGTCTTAGGAACAAGTTTCAAACAAGAAAACATGGGCCCATTTAGAAAAAAAAAGTCATTTTGATCAATGTTGACTTCCTGCACATTTCCAAAAATTGGTCAACTTTAGCGATGCACATATCTATAACTTTTAACCCTAAGAAGGTGTTCACTGACTTTTTAGAAAGCTTAGGATGTCCTTTAAACAACCATTTTGGTTTCATCTCAATTAGATCTTCCATGTTCATGTAAGGAGCTTTGACCCAAAAGGTGTTTTTGTTGACTTTTTGAAATGACCTATAATGTAGGAACTTGTATCTTTTGATTGAGGCATTTCTTGAACTTGAGGGCTGAAGAGAAGTTGTAAGGAATTGGATTCTCTTAAAAATGAGACTTGGTTGGAAAATTTATGATGAAGTATGAGAAAGTTATGCTTGGTCAAAGTTTGATTGACTTTTCCTATAGAAACCCTAAATTGGCATTTTTGACTTTTGATGAGTTAGGAGCATTTTTTGAGGAATCATGATCAACCATTGATCAAATGATGGATATTACTTAAAAATGGTGATGTTGACCAAAAATTTTGAAGTTTGACTGTACTTGGGCCATAGTTGACTTTTGACCTAACATAGTTGATTTCCAGGCATCTGAGCAGTTGACTGAGCAAACTTGTAGTGCAGGGCATGAAACTTGGCATGGATGATATTGGAGACATATTAGGGAAATAGAGACCATTTGGGAACCTTGTAACTAAACCATCTTGATTGAAATTGAAACCCTAGTTTGAGCCTTGTTGCCTTAGGCGGAGGATTTGTCTAGTCAACCCTTAGTCAACCTTGAGCAATTGAGGACCTCTAGAGGCATGTCTTTGAGTGAAATGAGAGGGCAAATTTTGGGGTACAACAGATGCCAAGTGGGTCCATGAAGCCGCAATGTAGATGGCCTCTACCGTTAGAATGTGTGGTATCAAACTTCATTCCAGGAGAAGTGAACGCAAACATTGCATTGTATGTTCTAATGTTATTTTGGTAATTCCTACTTGCTGGCATTGTATCGTCATAAAGAAGTTTTTGTAGTAACTGAGGTGGTTGTTCCATGAATGGGAGAATAATGGAGAGGTCTTCACATTTGTTAACCAAACTCTTGGCAGGCGGAGTCTTTTCAAAAAGAATTTTGTGGCTATCCATCAGGCGTTGTATACCTTTCTTCAGCCTTTTACAACCATTGTATTATTTCGTACAGCACACACAGTCATTTTCACAGCAAGGGAAAATCCCAGCTTTCAACAGATTGTTCTTGATTATATTCAGCAGAGTGGTCAATTCTTCAACAGAGGCAATGAAAATTGTATCTTCAACAACATTAACACCTTTGTCGTGCTTCGGCATTGGAGCGGTAATTACATTCGGCATTGGAGGAGGATCAAATTCAATGGTATTGTTATCAATCAAATCCTGGATTTTGTTTTTTAAGGCCCAACACTGCTCAGTCTCGTGTCCGGGGCTGTTTGAGTGGTAAGCACACTTTGCATTCAGATTATATTTTGGTGACGAGGTGTCAGGGTTGGCGGGAGGATCGCGCAATGTCACTAAATTAACCTTGATCAAATGTTGAAAGGCTTGAGATAGTGACATGCCTAACCTTGTAAACTGTCTTCTTGGAGTTTCAAAACATTGATGATTTATAGGTGGTCTTGGAGTAGGAGTTGGATTGGAGATTCGGACAGCATTGACAGATGGATGATCATTCTTCTTGGTATGGGCCCTTGCCCCATATATAGCATTAACTTCCTTCTTTGCAGCAAATGGTTTCTTGATAGGATTAGAGGTGGAGGTAGATGCTACAAAGATCTTCCCACTTTTGATGCCACTTTCAACTCTTTCACCGGTTAAGATTAATTTGGTGAAACCAGAAGAAGAGCAGCCAACCAACAGATTAAAGAAAGGACCAGATAAAGTGCCCATGAACATGTCGATGTGCTCCCTATCAGTCAAGGGAGGTTGAACTCTACTAGCAAGGTCTCTCCACTTTTGTGCATATTCCTTAAATCTTTCATTCTTTCCCATGGTCATATCTTGTAATTGGACCCTGGTTGGTGCCAAGTCGGCATTGTATTGATACTGATGGTAGAAGGCAGTAGCTATATCCTCCCAAGTGTTGATACGAGAACCATCTAACTGATAAAACAAATCAAGTTGTGTTCCAGCCAATCTTTCTTGGAAAAAGTGAACCCAGAGCTTCTTATCAGCAGTGTGCGGCTGTATCTTGCATACATAAGATTTCAAATGGATTTTGGGACAAGAAATCCCATCGTACTTTGCAAAGATTGGTACTTTGAATTTGTGTGGAATGATTACCCCAGAGGTCAGACCCAAATCATCAAAATCAAAACAGGGGACGACTTGAATTTCAATAGCTTTCAGTCTGTCTTCTAACTGCTTGTATTTGATGTCAGCGGGTGGATACTGCTCGTTGAAATAATCATCATCAAATTTTTGATTATTAGCACATTCATCCTGAGTACTCTTGACCTCACCGACCTAGTTCTCGTCCTCTTCAGATGAGTCTCCTCCTACCGGGATTTGACGGATTCTCTCCTCGAACCTTCTACCCATGTTGAGCAGAGCTTTCTTCCTTGGCTTCTTTTTAATGGCCAGCAAAGCCATCATATCTTGTTTCCCTTTGGCTAGGGCGAGTAGAGCTTCCTGAAACTGATAATTCTGGGCTTGGAGTTCCGTCACAGTTTTCTCTAGATCCATCTTGCTGAAATAAACATCATAAAGATAAGGAAACCTATTATGCGAAAACCTGTCATGTTATGATGCATGAATATGTATATACAAATGATTTTAAGGATTAATGAAATTTAAATTTGTATAGACAAAAGAATGAACAAACGTTAACTTTCATTAGTCAAAACAAGAAAGATTACATCATGCCTCTTGGGCTTACAAGACAACTTTCTAAGATAAAAAGACCGAACACATTCTCTTTGGCGCGAGATAAGCGTTCACACTTTGTTCTTCTTGTAGATGCTTCGTAAGCTCCAAGACCCTCTTTTCACTAGCATAGAATTGAGCCTCGAAAGTATCTCGTTCTTCCTTCAGCTGGATCCAACCCTTTTGTAAGTCTTCGAGAGAGGTAGGCATATCAGGATGGAGGAGAGTGTAGGGAACATCTCCTTCGACCACAGGCTCCACAATGACCGGTAAGATGGAGGGATAAGGCATCACAAGTTTCTGAGCACGAGCTCGTACCCATTTAAGGTAAGGCTCGAGGGGAATGGAATTCTTGTGTCCTAGTGTCTTTCTATCCACTTTGTTCACCATCTTCCATGCTCGGATAAACCTCTAATGGTAACCTTGATCGTCATTCTCATAGTCGAATACTAATCCTTGGATAAGCATCTCATGTGGACCATCCCTTCGGGCGTAACTAAATTGTCTTAAGGCTAAGCAAGGGTTGTAAGTGATACCTCCTCTAATTCCAAGCAAAGGGACATTAGGGAACTCTCCACAACGGTCGATGATAGTAACATTCTCCAAAGAGCGAGAACACCAATGAATATCTGAATGTTTGAGCGTCATCAACCTATGTGACCACCTTGAACCTTGCTTGTTCTTCAATACAGATTGGGGAAGATGCGAAATAAACCATCTTGCCAAGAGAGGAGTACAACACATGAGGATACCTCTTTTCCTCGTGGTACGAGTATGAAAGGAATGAAGGATGTCCCCTAGCAAAGTAGGCACTTGGTTACGAAACATGAAGATTTTGACAGTGTTCTCGTCTATGAGTTGGTCAGGATTTGGAAACAAAACCATCCCATATATGAGAAGATCCACAATTTCCTCAAAGGTTTGCAAGTCCAAGGAATTCCAACATCTTTGGGCTTTCTCAAACAAGAACCTTACTAGGAAGCCTTTAACACCACTCCTTGTTTCCCAATTAGTTGTGATATCAGATGGTTGCAAGCGTAGAGCTTGAGCAATATATTCTGGCTTTGGATCTCTTTCCGTACTGTTGAAAGGTAGTTGATTGGGAATGGGAATCCTTAAGGGTCAGGAGAATTCTTCCAAAGTTGGCACAAGTTGATAATCGGGAAATGTGAAGCAATGGTGTAGGGGATCAAAGAACTAAAAGAGCACTTTCATCATGTCCTCATCGGTGTTGGAGGTGACCAAGTTGAGTAGGCGACCATGTCTTTCGGTAAATGGAGAATTTTCAGGAATCCTTGATGCTAGCTCTTTGAGTTGAGGAGGGATCCTTACGAGATTGACTTGAATGGTTTTCATGCGAAGAGAATCCATGTCCTACAAAATAGAACAAAGATAAATCCCATAATCCTTGAAATGGTTAATGAATATGAGTATGATGTTATGATGTTTATGATGTTATGTACAAGTAAATATATACAAACAAAGCAAACAAGTCCTTAGGTTTAGGCTTGCATGGAGTCTCATAGGTAAGTACCCTCTTGAAGTTTAGTTGGCTCAAACCTGTCCTAGAAATAGTAACTGGGTTCTAAGGAGCTCAATATCGCTGATTTGTTTTCTTGGGCATTGTTTCAGCGCAAGCCTCTTAAATGGTGTTGTACCCCAAAATTTTCCCTCTCATATTTCTCAAAACATGGCAAAAAAAATCTCCAAGTGGCTCAAGGTTTGCTCAAGAGTAGGTCAGATAAGTCATCTCCTAAGGCAGTCTTCCCCAAATTAGGATTTTGTGTTGCATCAAGATCCTCGAATCCAAATGGCCTTAAGTGCTCCCCAATGCCCTAATATGATCTCAAGATCATCCATGTCAAATTTCAGGCCTTGCAGAGGAAGTTTGCTCAGTCAATTGCTCAAAGGGCCCAAAAATCGACTATGTTAGGGCAAAAGTCAACTGTGACCTACAAACAGTCAAACATCAAGATTTTTTGTCAACATTATCATTTGAAGTATATTTCATCATTTGATCAAGGTTTGATCATGATTCATCAAAGATTGCTCAAAATTCATCAAGACTCAAAAGTTGCTAAATTAGGGTTTTGTAGAAAAAGTCAACTCAACTTTGACCAAGCATAACTTTCTCATACTTTATTATAAATGACCCATCCAAAGCTAATTTTTAAGAGGATCCAATTTCCTACAATCCATCTTCATACCCCAAGATCAAAAAATACACTCACAAGAAGTTATAAATTTGGACATTATAGGTCATTTTTGAAAGTCAACAAAAACACCTTTTTTGACAAAGCTTATAACTTGAGCATGGAATATAAAAATGAGATGATACCAAAAGGGTTGGTTAGAGGACATCTCAAGCTTTCTAAAAAGTCCAAGAACACTTCCAAAAGTTCACAATTGAAGAAGTTATGCATTGTTGAAGTTGGGCATTTTTGCAAAATTGCCAAAAGTCAACCATCCCCAAAACTTCAAATTTTGTCAAATAGGCCCATTCTTTTCCACTTGATTTGAGCTTGCATAGTTTCCCACGTGTCCTAGCTTCATCCATGAGCCCATATTCTATTTTTATTATTTTATTTGATTTTTATTTGAATTTATTCATTTTAAATCAAATTAAATCATATAAAATCCAAAACTTTGATTACATGAGATATTTTTACTATTTCAGGTCTTGATTATCATCATCAACATCATCAAAATTCGTATCAAGCAATTCATGTACAAAAAGATTGAAAATTGGAAAATTTGGAAGGTTTAGTAATGGAGAATCAAATCAAATTGGAAATCATTATTGGAGCAAGATTTGAATCAAGTTTGTTACCCTAATACATTACACACTACATAAACAAGACAAAGGGACATGAATAAGGGTTGGAGGCTGCAGAAAGAGAAAATACAAAAGTCGAAAAATTCACTAAAAAGTGGGGAATCAAATTCATAGCTAGAGACATTTTCAGGGTTTGGCAAGCATCCCAATCGCTTCCTGGACGTTCATTGAAGCTAAACCAATCAAAAGCAAGTGTTCTCACACACCACAAAGCGCTGTAAGTGTCACGCGATTTCCCTTTGTACTTGGTTTCGTATCTCAAAAATTATGCATTGTTATAATGAAATAATTGCATATTTGTAATCACCATGCCATTTGCAAGCTTTTGACATTAACCAATTTCATTTATATGACAAATATGAAGATCTGCCATTGCTAGTGTTTCGTCCTTGTTTTTGGGGCTTTTATTTTCAGGTATAATTGGCCATAATAATGGCTATGGTTATGACTAGCTGGCCGAGACGAACTCAACCATGGGTTCAGAATGCATTTCCATGGCGCCTATAGGATTTTGGAGATGGCCTGGCTTATAGCTACAGACTTCTGTCCTTTGGTATAGGTCTGAATTGTTTTAGCCACGGTTCAACAAAGAAGATTAAGGCGTGTCACGCCATCGTTGGTCCTTTCAAAACCACGCGCGCATTTTTGTTTTGTTCTGACCATTGACTTGCTTTATTACATAATGTATTCTTTTCATATTATTAACAAATGAAACAAAACAGCGTAGTGGCAAGGCAGGCATTCTAGTCACCATCAGGACCTGGGTTCGAATCCCAGGTCCCCCCAATTTCTCATTGTTTTTTCTCTTTAGGCGATTGTGTGTGTATTCCAGCCTGCAGCTCACCGTGCACCATCAAGCATTCAGTAGCCAGATGGCCATTGGCCAGATCTGGTGGCCAAGATCTGAAGGTCCACCATGAAGCCAAGTCAGCGCACACACAGCAAATCCAGGAAAGGCTAACAAGGCCAGCGTTTTGGGCCTCAGGATTGCTGATCCACACTCCCAATTTCAGGCCCATACCCCCTCTCTCTTTCTATTTTATTTATTTTGTTCATTTTAATTGTTTTATTATTTTTGCTTAATTAACTAACCAATCAAAAATTCTTTTCTTTAAAATAAAACCACAAAAATATTTTTATATTTAATCAAATTTTAATTTTAATTTTTATTAATAAATACTAATTAAATTAGTTTAGGTTTTAATTAGAATAACTCTAACTTATTTTTGTAAATAATTAAAATTAAATTAGATTCAATTAGGTTTTTAATTACTAACTTAATTATTTTATTTTTCTTTCTCAAAATAACAAAAACCAAAAATAATTTATTTTTATTAATTAATTTATTAACTTAGTAATTAACTTAGGTAATTTCTTTCTTAATTCAAAAACAACAAAAAAGATGTTTCCTTTAAACCAAAAGGGTCAAAACCCTGATCTTGCACTCGATCTAATATCCCGCGGGATTTATTTATTTTTATCATATTAATGTACTTGCCTCCGGTTTGTAATAGTTAATAGGACCTTTATTTATTTTTTATCGCTTTATTTATTTTTAAAGGGTTTGTCTTTGGCGATGTAAATACCCGACGCCTTGTAATTTAAATTCCGCATTTTATTTCCGCAAATTATAACTGTTAGATGTTTGATAATAGGGATGCATGACAAGACTGAATGTTTAAACCTAAAATCAACTTAGATCACCCTTAACATGTACAAAGATAAAAAATAACTGAAAACGACACACTCGCACATGCGCACTCTTAGGGTAAACCTCACTTGGTTGCCTTCGTACGCGGTCATTGAGTATAGGTAGTTTTAGAGGTCACCCTCCTGTCTAAAGATCATAGTCGCCTCGAAATGGTTGCCTCGGATATTGTTGCCTCAAACAAATGATCTAAGACATTAGGGTTACGGCTAAGGCGTCCTAACATTGCTTTAGTGGCCACACGTCCCTCATTCGAATTGACCCTCAAACTCCAACGACGATGCTACCTACTCATCAATAGTGGGATAGCATTGTCTAAAGGAAGATAGCATAGAACGATTCCTTTTTCGAGTAGGTAGATGGTTCTTAAGTACTTTCTCTTTCAAAAAACAAAAACTTTTCACACTTACACTTTTTTCGAATAAAGTTTTCAAAAACACTTCATACACTCTTGAGGACAGAAGCAAGAGTTAAATCGAAGTTTTCAAACAAAAAGTTTTTCAAACCCACAAGCACAAAGAAAACCATTTTAAATACAATATGAGCAAGTACCTAAGATCCCGTGGATAACCACTGATAGAAAGGGTGCTAACACCTTACCTTTCTATAATCTACCCCCCGAACCCGAGAAATATCTTGAAAAAGGAATTTTTCTGTGATTTTTTGCTTTCCTTGTTGGATAATATAAAAGTCGGTGGCGACTCTTGCTTACCGCGACATTTTGTGAAAACAAACTCAAAACACAAACCATCATTCCAAAAAACAGTCAGTTCTTCCCACCGTATCACAGAACTGGCGACTCTGCTGGGGATGATTTTTAAGTGGGGTGTACCTTAGGAATGGTTCATATTGTTTTCAATTGCTTGACTTGTATGATTTATCTTTGTGGGCTTGAATCGGATTTACTATAGATCCTAACCCGGATCTAGGGGATACCTTTTAGGTAAGTAGCAATAAACTGTGAGGGAACTATACGGTGTAGACCGATACGGTTGAAGCAGTAGCTATGTTGGTGTGGCACTTTAGTATGTACTGATATCCCTTGTGGCGCAACGAGGAGAATATGGGTCTGCTAAGGGGTCATTAAGCACCAACTGACCTTAGAACCTTTAAATTGACCAACTTGGCCATAGAACAGTAGCAGTATGCTACACTCATTGAGACTAAACTCTCGCGATGATTCTGGCCGTAAGAAAAGGTTGCTAAAATGGAATTATGACCGATCGAGGGTAGTCAGTGATATTGAGATCCTCTCGAACTTGGTTACTATTTTTAGGACAGGTTTGAACCAACTGAATTTAAAGAGGGTAGTACCTAGACTCATTGCCATCCTGAAATCTAAGGGCTCTCTGTGTGATTTGTGTGCCTTTACCATGTTTGCTATTTGTGGATACTTGTGGTGTGTTTTCTATCATGACATCATGACATCATGACATTGCATGCATCTTGCATTGAACTAACCCATTTAAAAGACAGAGGGGATCCATCTTTGTTCTGTTTTGTAGGTCATGGCACCCATGCATAGAAACACCATTCAGATCAACTTTGTCCAGATTCCCACTCAGCTTAAGGAATTGGTTGCAAAGGTTTCTGATACTACTTCCTTTATCAGAAGACATGGTCACCTTTTGGGTTTGGTCACTTCCAAATTGGATGAGCAGATGATGAGTGTCTTAGTCCAGTTCTTTGATCCACTGTACCACTGCTTTACTTTTCCGGACTACCAGTTGGTCCCCACCTTGGAAGAGTTCTCTGATCTTCTTGGAATCTCGATTCTGGAGCAAACCCCGTTCACAGGTTGGGAGAAAGTCCTTAGGCCAGAAGAGATTGCTTCAGCCCTGCATCTGAAAAAGGCTGAGGTAATGGCTAATTGGGAGACTCCTAGTGGAGCAAAGGGATTTTTTACTAAATTCTTGGTTGGTGAAGCTAATCAGTTCTGGGACAGTCTAGACTTCCAGGCATTTGAAGAAATTCTGGCTCTTCTCATATATGGTTTGGTGTTGTTTCCTAACTCAGATGCTTTTATCGACGTGAATGCGGTAAATATTTTCATATTCGGTAATCCTGTGCCCACTCTCTTGGGTGACATTCTTCATTCTCTTTATGCCCGTACTGCTCAGAAGCGGGGAACCCTTATGAGTTGTGCTCCATTGCTGGCGAGGTGGTTTATTTCTCATCTCCCCAAATTAGTTTTAAAGAACAAAGAAGGCATGGGTTGGGCCTACAGGATCATCTCTCTCTCTCATAATGACATCATTTGGACTTTTAAGGGTATGGACGAGGTGGCTATTATTGATAGCTGTGGGGAATACCCCAATGTTCCACTGCTAGGAACCCATGGAGGAATCACTTATAATCCGTGCTTGGCCTTATGTCAGTTTGGGTGAGCTAGAAGGGAAGGACCTCATGAGTTGCTAATGCCTAGTATTGTCTTTGATTTCTAAGGGGATAGTGACGAGCAACGCCGCAGATTCATAAGAGCTTGGGATAGAGTACACATGTCTGATCCACACGATCCGGGTGCGAAGACTTCTCTACCAATGGAACCATATCTCCGATGGGTTCGCATCCGTGCCCAAAAGCTGGGAATGCCCTATGAAGTTGTCTTGCCTATCATTGTTGAAGTTGCTGATGAAGAAGGGGTTCCTCCTACCATCCACTACACCAAATTTGTCTTTTAGCAGCACCCCTACTAAAGCGCTTTTTGTAAAAGCGCTGGTATAGGTTGCGCTAAAAACAAAATAAAAAAACACGCTAAAAAAGCGCTCTTAAAGGGGGGGGTTACAAAAGCGCTTTCAGAAAGCGCTCTTAGAGGCTGGGGTACGAAGGCGCTTTTGAAAAGCGCTCTTATAGTGGGGGGGTATGAAAGCGCTTTCTGAAAGCGCTCTTATAGGGGGCTTATGAAAGCGCTTTCAAAAGCGCTGATATAGGGGGTGGGGTACAAGAGAGCTTTTATCCTCAAAAGCACTGGTATAGCCTTAGTTACGAAAGCGCTTTTCAAAAGCGCTGTCATACCCTCTTTACAATTAAATTTTTTTAAAACAAAATCTTGCATTCTTCTTCCAAATCCCTAAACGCGTTCTTCTTCCAAATCCCTAATTTCTGCTGAAAATGCACAAAATCTTGCATTCTCAGAAACGCGTTCATCGTCTTCCATCTTTGCTTGCATCTTGTCTTCAACTCTTTGCTTGCGTGGTATTGCTTTTACTTCAAAGACCGGAGGGATTAGCAGGTATCGAACTTTGATTCTGTCTTTGAGAAATTCCGATCAGAGGCTCCTAAAAACAGAGCAAACCTCGTTCTGTTCTTGGCTGATAATGATCCTTCTACCTCTCTCAGCTGGTGCCCTGGTATTTTTCTTTTCTTAGTTGATTGTTTTTTTTTGATAACATAGCACTATGTAGACACACTGTTTGTGAAAATGCTGCATAAGAAAAATTGGATCCGGAAATTATTTTGGGTGATCGATTTGTTACTAGTATATGTTTGGAATCAAAGCCCTATCTAGTTTTTAGAAGCCCTGTGTGTAGGTTAGCCAGAGTTTCACTATGGCAAGACAAATAGAGGTCTTATTTAATCACGATTTAATCGGATAGATATTTTATGTGCCCGTATTTAGTTGTAATTTAACCCTGACAAATTTAGGGTCATGTGCGATAGTCTTCCTTGCATGCCCTCATGTGCGATAGTCTTCCTTGCATGCTCTCAAAGACGAATGAATTTGAGGAAATCATGGTGGCATTGTAATTTTGTTGATGCTTTGAAATGTAATTTTGCCAAGATCAGAGTAGCATGACGTGATTCTGCCAAACTCATCACAAATCCAAACATGCACTAAAACTTATTTTATCTTTGAAATGAAAATTGAGCTATGAATATTAGACTTTTGTATTATGTGTAAGTGTAACTATAACGGCGTTACACCGTAGAAGAATTTGGTCTAACCCCAATGTTCTGCCATAAGTTGTTTAGTACAAAATGCTGTTGCCAAATAGCAACTATAGTGGTGCTACAGCACTATTGTGAATTTTAAATATATGCTATCTGCAATTGACAACGGGGTGTATTGAGAATTACTCAAGTTCATGTTACCGGATGTATTGAGAAATACTCAATTTCGACTTTGAAAAGAGACAAGACTTGAAAAAAAGTTAATAGTGATAAAAATGATGATGTATTGGTGTGTCTATAAGAAGAAAGATCTGTGCGCGTTTTAGGGAAAAAGAATTTCCTAAAATTGATGTTATGTGATTCTGATTTATTTTGGGTGTTTTATATATTTGATTTGCAGTTTGAGAAGCATGATACTTCTTCCATTTATGAAAATCCATGAGGTTATGTTTTTTTATGATGTTTGCTTTGTCTTTTTAGACTGTGTGAGAGCTGAGCCAGTGATTCTCAAGAAGCTAGAGGCTTCACCTAATGGTATTGCTTGCGGAATTTTTCTTATATTTTTTTTTAAGGTTTTCTGTTTTAGTAAATGTATTTGCACTCATTTTCTAATTCTTCATTGCCATATACAGAGAAGACAAGTCCTGGTTTGATATCAGTAGACCTTCTTACTGACACTATAGAAGGTACGGTTTCTTTTGAAGTTTTCTTTGCAACTCATTTGTCGATGTATTCTATTTTGATTTTGAATTTCATTTCATCTTTCAGGGGGAAGGAAACCTTCAGTTGCTGCTATTGATGGTCTTGCCCTGGGTGGAGGGTTGGAGCTTGCGTGGTTTTGAGAATAAAGTTTTGGTATTGCTTCTCAATCGTCTTCCATCTTTGCTGCTGCTTTTTGCTGTTTTGCTATTTGAATTGAATCTACTCACATCTTCGTCTAAGGTGATTTTCATTATTTTATTATTATGCCTTACAGTGTAGCTTTTTTGGTGAATACAAATGCTTTTTTTTTTATATCAATTTTCATAGCCATGTTTCTTTCAAAAGATTTCTTGTACTATGTCTCATATGAATCCTCTCCGATTCTCTAAGACTATTTTTGGAGCCAATCTAATAAGCTTAACAGTTATGATCTTGCAATAAGTTTAAAGTTTTCTATTGTAAATGTTCCATGAAATTTGGATATCCAAAATAATATTGTTAAAGTTAAAAGTGGGTAGGGTCCAATTTTGTGTAAACAACTGTATAAGTAAGGCTATGACTTATTTATCAATCAATGTAAAACTCAGTATACCTGGTAACTATTCATCAGTAAGATTTGTGGTTTTATTTTTCAATGAAAATATGAAAAATATATAATTTTCTCTTACACATATGATATAGACCTCTAGTTATATTTATTAGGATTAGTTCAGTTCATTAAGATTTATTATTTTATTTATTTTTAGTTAGTATTTTTTGAATTTCTAAATTTGAATGTCCTATTTTTAAGAAAAGATTTAGGTTAAAACATAAGCTACCTATTAACTAGTAATTTTAGGAGAAACCAATCACAAACTCCGCCACTGCCGCCTGCATAGGTCTTAAGAACATATTTTCAGTTGGTTACAATACTTCCTTCCTACCACTTCATCAACAAAGGTCATGGCTACGGAATATCCTGAACATGCTCAGGATATTCCGTAGCCATGACCTTTGTTGATGAAGTGGTAGGAAGGAAGTATTGTAACCAACTGAAAATATGTTCTTAAGACCTATGCAGGCGGCAGTGGCGGAGTTTGTGATTGGTTTCTCCTAAAATTACTAGTTAATAGGTAGCTTATGTTTTAACTTAAATCTTTTCTTAAAAATAGGACATTCAAATTTAAAAATTCAAAAAATACTAACTAAAAATAAATAAAATAATAAATCTTAATGAACTGAACTAATCCTAATAAATATAACTAGAGGTCTATATCATAATGTCTTGCAACAGTGGTTTAAAATTATTATGCCTTACAGTGTAGCTTTTTTGGTGAATATCATTATATTATATATCTTTTTTTGAATTTCTTTTCAATATGCTTGAAATAGATAGATCAATCAATGTCTCTAATATTGCTCTTTAGATATTGTTTAACATCCAGCATATGGCTTAGTAGTAGTAAGCTTAGATGCTGAGTTTGTATAGTTAAGAGTGTGAATCTGCTGAAATTAAATGCTGAGTTTGTATAGTGAAGTGAAAATATGGATTAAGGGATAAAATGTGTATAATTGATATTGATATAACTGTAATCATAAATTTTAGTCATTGTATTTTGATATTTGTTGACACATCTACTATACATACAATAAAAATTTTAAACAAGACTATCAAAAATTAAGTTCAAACTTAAAACATCTTTTTATTTAAAAGAGATTTCTTACAATTTTAATTTCATATATTTATCTATCGTTAAGTGAGGTACTTACTAACTTTGTGAATTGAATTCGCCATAGGGGTTACTTGTGAAGAGTGAAAGTTTGACCGTTTTTGTTTAGCTTAATTAAGACATGGATAAGACATGGATGAATTCAAACCGATTGTCGAAAGAGTACGAGAAAGGGGTATGGGAATTTGTTGAGTTTGCGGTTGCGCACTCCAAAGACCCGCTTCGAATGCCGTGTCCTTGCTTGGGTTGCTGTTATGCCGGGGGTAAGGTTGACGGGAATCAGTTGGGATCTCATTTACTACGGTTTGGAATTGATAGAAGTTATACATGTTGGACAATGCATGGTGAGAAAAGTACCGGGAATGCTGAGTCGAGTTGTAATAGGAAGTATGCTTCAAACGACGATTGCACAGACACATACGATTGTGATCGAGTCGAAGAGATTGCAGAAGCGCTTGAAGAAGATCTTGCGGATTGTCCCAAAATGTTTGAGAGGTTGGTAAGCGATGCAGAGAAACCGTTGTATGTTGGTTGTTCAAAATTCACAAGATTGTCTGCGGTGTTAAAGTTGTACAACTTAAAGGCGGACAATGGATGGTCGGATAAAAGTTTCACAGAGTTATTAGCCCTTATGAAAGATATGCTACCAGAGGATAATGTTCTTCCCAATCGAACGTATGAAGCCAAAAAGATGTTGTCTTCTATTGGAATGAGCTATGATAAGATACATGCATGTCCAAACGATTGCGTTTTGTTTCGAAACGAGTATGCAGCGTTGAATGAGTGTCCTAAATGTGGTGCCCCTCGATATAAGAAAAAGTTGTCTCCTGCTAAAGTCTTATGGTATTTTCCTATAATTCCGAGATTTAGACGCATGTATCGTAGTGAGACCGATTCAAGACACTTGACTTGGCATGCAGATGAAAGAATTATTGATGGAAAGTTGCGACATCCGGCAGACTCACCACAATGGAGTAAAGTTGATACTGAATATCCTGAATTTGGAAAAGAAGCAAGAAACCTTCGGTTGTCATTGTCTACTGATGGAATGAACCCGCATGGTATTCAAAGTATCTCGCATAGCACATGGCCTGTGATTCTTATGATTTATAACTTACCTCCGTGGCTATGTATGAAGCGTAAGTACATGATGTTATCTATGCTAATTTCTGGGCCTAAACAACCAGGGAATGACATAGACGTATACTTGGCACCCTTAATCGAAGATTTAAAGTTTTCGTGGGAGAGAGGTGTGGAGGTTTACGATGGGTATAGGAAAGAAAGTTTCAACTTGAGGGCGATGTGGTTTGGAACAATTAATGATTTTCCAGCATACGGAAATCTATCCGGGTACAGCAACAAGGGTCAAAAGGCGTGTCCTGTTTGTGAAGATGAAACCGATACGACACGATTGGCGCTTTGTCAGAAGAATGTCTTTCTCGGCCATCGTAGATTCTTAAATTCTAATCATCACTACCGTGGGTGGAGAAAAGCATTCAATGGAGAGGCCGAACATCGTACAGCCCCGCCTTTTTTGTCAGGTGATCAAATTTTTGAAAAGGTGAAAGATGTGAGCACTCAGTTTGGCAAGCCTTTTGCACATTCAATTGTCAAGGGTGGGTGGAAGAAGAAGTCAATTTTCTTTGAACTTCCATATTGGAAGTCGTTGTACGTAAGACATTTCCTGGATGTTATGCATATTGAAAAAAATGTATTTGACAGCGTTATAGGTACGCTACTCAATATACAAGGAAAGTCTAAGGATGGCGTTAACATAAGGAATGACATGGTAAACATGGGGATGAGAACTGAATTGGGGCCCGTGACGAAAGGAAGACGAACATATCTGCCACCTGCTGTTTACACTCTATCTAGAAAGGAGAAGAAAACATTGTGTAAGTTCCTTAGTGAAGTAAAAGTTCCAGAAGGCTACTCTTCAGATATTAGAAGACTTGTGTCCATGAAAGACCTCAAGTTAAAGAGTTTGAAGACGCATGATTGCCATGTTATAATGGAACATTTTTTACCAATAGGTATACGTTCTATTCTGCCAGAAAAAGTAAGAAGCGCAATAACTAAGCTGTGTTTCTTCTTCAGGTCTATTTGCAGTAAGGTGGTCGATCCCGCGATCTTACCAACATTGCAAAATGAGATAGTTGTTACTTTATGTGATCTTGAAATGTATTTTCCTCCCTCGTTTTTTGACATAATGGTTCATCTAGTCGTTCATCTTGTGAAAGAGACACAACTGTGCGGACCAGCTTATATGAGATGGATGTACCCTGCTGAACGTTATATGAAAATATTAAAAGGGTACGTGAAAAACAGAAGTCGACCAGAGGGTTGTATTGCCGAGCGATACGTTGCTGAAGAAGCGGTTGAGTTTTGTACTGAATATCTGTCAAATGTTCAATCAATTGGACTCCCCAAATCTCATATTGTCGAAAAAAAAGAAGGAAAAAGGCTAATTGGAAATAAAGTTGTGACAGTATCAATGGTCGAACGGGATCAAGTGCACTTGTATGTTCTGCACAATGAGATTGAGGTTGAGCCGTTTGTTGAAATGCACAAAGTTGTTCTCCGAGATTTAAATCCAAATAGAAATGAGAACTGGATAGTACGAGAGCACAATCGAAGTTTCATACCGTGGTTTAGAGATCATATTTATTCAAAGTATCGTTCAGATCCTGCTTCAGTAACAGAAAGGTTGAGATGTTTAGCCTATGGTCCATCTGTAATTGTGCTTTCTTATAGCGCATACGCAATTAATGGATACACATTTTATACCAAAGAACAGGATGATAAAAGTACTATGCAAAATAGTGGTGTTACCTTGGTAGCTGAAGCTATGCACATATCAAGTGCGAATGACTTAAATCCGAAATTTGCAAATTTGTCATATTTTGGGGTTATCGAGCGCATTTTGGTGTTTGATTACGCGAAGTTTCAGATTCCTGTATTTGGTTGCAAGTGGGTTGAAAATAATAGTGGCGTACGAATGGATAAGTCAGGATTTTTGCAAGTGGATCTCAATAGGGTAGGGTACAAAGATGAGCCTTTCATTCTAGCCTCTCAAGCTAAACAAGTGTTCTATGTCAATGATCCGACAAGTACGAAATGGTCTATAGTGCTTTTATCTAACAAAATAGTTGATGAAAAAATTGAAGATCAAGGTGATATTGGTGTTGGCATTGAATCTTGTACAAGAAACGATCAAAATGAGAATGAATCTTGTATTAGAAATGATCATAATGAGGGTATTTGGATCAATCCAACCGTCCGCATTGTTAAGAGACGCGTAGTACACAATCCTACCAAGAAAAGAAAGAGACGTTAGTGATAAAGTTAGTGTTAATAGTGTCAATGTTTTAGTTTGTTTGATACAGGTTCAAAATTTGAAGCATTTTTTCTGTGTCAATGTTTCTTGGAATTGGATTAGTATATATTTTGTATGCTATGATGACTTGTTGCAATGATGAAACTTGATTGTTGTTGTTATATGTCGCTATGAGGTCGATATTGATGATGGTACTGTAATGTTAGTTTAATGGTGTACATGTTCAAATATATACATGTTCTCTCTATTTCAATCTTAATATGAGTATCATCTAATATTATTTTTGTCATTTTTGTCTCCTTCATTTTCCTTCATTTTTGTCTTACTGGTTCATATACCATCTACATATTATCTAGTTGTTCAAGAGTTAAGGGGTAATTCGAATTAAAGGTATTATCTTTTTATTTTGTTTTAAAGTTTTCATTTTTGTTTTTAGTATATCCTCCAACAGTGTTTTGTTTTTATTTTAATATTAAGATGTTTTTTCTAACATTTTTTTTTATGTTTTAGGTATCTCTTCAAAGCAAGAAAAATATTACTGGACTGCTTATTTATTATCTATGGGTTTAGTTTCTTTTGTTGTTAAATACTTTATTATTTTTAGTAAAAGGGGTTGAGTTTTGAGGTTAGAATTGTGTAAGGTTTTGTGTCACTTTGTTAGAGTATGAATCCCCTCATCTTTGCCTAAAAGAAATATCATGAACATGCTTTTAATATTGATAGAGTATGCATCCCCTCATCTTTGCCTAAAAGAAATATCATGAAAAAGTAATATTGATTGTATCACATGCTTTTATTTTATTAATATCTTCACGTTGAACAATTAATAATGGATTGATTTTTTTTCTTCTTATAATAACTTCTATGTTGTAATTTTTTGAAATGTTTCTCATATAAAGTTAGTGTTAATAGTGTACTAATGTGCTTTAGTTTGTTTGATACAGGTTCAATGGCTCCAGATAGAGATGCTCCACCTGAAAACCCACCTGAAAACTCACAAGAAAACTCACAAGAAAGAGTTGCTTCGGATACAAATGCTCCACCTGATACTGAAGCAAAAGAGGTTGCACGAGGCATCACTATTATGAAGGGAATCATTCGACATAGAGACCAAGGATTAGTATACCGATTGGAATGGAATTCTGATAAACAACCAATTGGTCCTAATTCTGCAAAGTTGACAAGTTATATTGGTACACTTGTCCGTATGCATATTCCGGTCTCCGTAGCTACCTGGAAATCGAAAACGAAAAATTTAGAATTGGAGGAGAAAAAACAAGCGATTTGGGAAGAGCTTCAGGTATATATCATATATGGTTAATTGTTGTTATTATATTGACGATAAATTGTTTAAATTACTTATACTAACACACTATGCGTACGTTTTTTTGCAGAGGACTTTTGAGATACCAGATGAACGTAAAAGCTACATACTTAGTTTGGCCGGCAAAAGATATAGAGGGTGGAAAAGTTTTTTGACAAACACCTATCTTAAGGATAAAGATGGAAAATTTCTTGAAGAGGCACCGGGACGGCCAACAAAGTATGCGACCTTCATTGATGAAGCAGATTGGGCTGAGTTTTTAAAGCAAAGAGATGAAGCTTTTCAGAAAAAGAGTGCCACGAATAGTAAGAGAGCATCCAAACCCGCGTATCCATACAAGAAAGGGCGTTTGGGATATGCACGCTTAGAGGATAAAATTGTAAGTAAATAGAAATGCGTTTTAATTAATTGTCTACATGTGCATGTTTTAATTGACGATTTTATCGTTTGTGTCAATGCATAGTTAGAGGAGACTAAAAGTGAGGAAGCTTCACTTCCTGTACATGTGTTGTGGAAGGAAGCTCGTGTGGGCAAGAATCAAGCTGTCGATCCCGATGTTCAGAGAGTTTATACTGAATGTGTAAGTATAATACTGTGTCTTTAATTAAATCAAATGTTTTTTAATATATAAATGATTTTTTATCTCCACTAATAATTATTTAAATGTAAATGAATTACAGGAGACCTTGTCGCAATCGGCATCCACCGGTGAGGAGAGCGTACTTAGTAGAGTACTAGATGCTCCCGAGTATCCCGGTCGGGTGAGGGGTAAGGGTCATGGTGTGACTCCAACCTCTTTTTATAAGAGTTCTAGGAGAAGATCAAATCTTACCAATGAAGAAGTGTTGCAAAATTTGCAGGAATTGCAAGCACAGGTCTCTGAATTGCAAAGAGATAAAGATATGTATATGAGAGAAAAATGCAACACTTCATCGGTGAGAGAAACTAGTGATAAGGCTAGTATCAACTATCAAAAGAAATTTCCCGAGGTAATTATAATTTTTTTTCCTTACAAACTGTTCTATTTTATTAATGATAATGACTTTATATTTTCTATTTGTTTAGGGCATTTCATCTTGCCAACTATACTTATCGTCACCGAATTATCGACTAGTTGGCAAGGGAAAAGTGCACAACACTTCGGGAGATTTACTTCACCACAGACCCCTCCCGGATGGACACCTGAAAGTATCGGTGGATGTTGTATTAGATCGTGATGCGATTCTACCGGTACCTGACATGGTCTCAGAGACGACATTGCTGCGAGATGCAATAGGATCATTTGTTGCATGGCCCTCGGAGCTCATTACCATTAGTGATGAGGTATACTGAAAACGATTATGAATCATTTAGTTTTCGAATGTCAATTCTAAACCGTTTATTAATTATTTTTTACATTTTAATTTTAGACTGCTCCTATAAAACCCGCAATTAAGGGTAAAGGGATTTTACAGGAGGAGGAGTCTGTTGCATCACTAAAAGAGGTACATTTAAAGTGTTAATATATAGTCTGAATCTAAATCTGCATGATTTTATATTTTACCTAACTTATATGATTTTTAGGCATCCGCTCGGGAGTCACAACAAGTGACGCAGCAGGTTCGTAGCTTACCACCCACTGGTCCTCCGAAGCAAGCGGCAAAAAAAGGCGGTGCTTTTGTGCCTCGATACCGTTCGACACTCGCAACAATGGTTGATATGTCCGATTTGAAGGATGGTGGTTTACGTGAAATCAACATGGATGAAAGTGTCTTCGGTATTGAATTCCAGTCACATATTACATTTGATGACTTGGAAGAGATTTTTAGGCATGATCAACTAGGCGTCAGTAATATGCACTCATACATCCGGTAATATTCACTCATCCGATATATTATTTAATTAGTCCCACAATATAATTTATTTACACATTTCAATGAAAATAATCTAATGTTTATTATGTTTTTATTTAAGGTTGTTGTATGACAGAGTGTTGCGCGGGACTGCATTGTCTAACAGATTCCGTTTCGTGTCTTCCGCCCATTGCAGCGGAATGACAATTGCTTCGGAACCGGAATCAGTTAGACAGCGCTTAGTAGATAGATTCATGTCCACCGGCAATACAGAAAGTCTGCATCTTTGGGCGTATAATACCCGACCAGTAGGGTTAGTTTCTCATTCTTGGTTCATCTAATCTCTGTTTCTTTTGTGTATAGCAAAATTTTCATATAACCTATTGTTTTAATTTATAGAGCACACTGGTTGCTGCTTGCTATCAACCCGATAAGAGAAGTCGTGTATTATCTGAATTCGGTAAATGGTGAATGGACCAATTATCCGGCTATGAAGGAAATCGTTGATTTGTAAGTGGGATCGTTCTAAATATATATTCGTGTATATTTATATATTTTCTTATTTGTGGGATTGATTTAAACATATGCTTTTATATATTTAATAATTAGATCAATACAAGTGTTCCGTAGTCAACGGGACGCACAGGTATCCCGGACTAAATCAAACAACATCACTTGGATCCAAGTGCAGGTACATTACTTTTCACAATTTTGCTTATAATATTTATGCTACTTGGTAAAACAAGACAACTATAGAATCTTATTTGTTTTATTATGTAGTGTCCGCAACAGCGAAACAGTCATGATTGCGGATACTTTGTTTTGAGGTTCATGAAAGAAATCCTTCAGGCGAATCAATTAGAGATTCCGCTCACGGTATGAATTTATAACTTAAGATAATTTCATATAATTTATTACATTTAACTAAATATATCATTTATATTATGTTTTTGTTTTGTAGTACCTTGACGAATTCCGTGCTGCTGCGTACCCGAAGCTTAAGTTGGAAGAAATTAAAGAAGATTTGTGTCAATATTACATTAAGCAATTTTTCATGTAGGATTTGTGTCGATTTGAACTATAATATTATTGATGTAATGATGTATATATATAATTTTGGATATTATAATGGTATTATATTAGTATATATATTGTCTTACTGATGGCTGAAATAATAGCGTCGAAAATATATTACAGGTCAAAAATATATTACAGGTCGAAAATATTACAGGTCGAAAACATTACAGGTCGACTGGGAGGATTAAATTATAGGCTGCACATAAAAATACCTCATTTAGAAACGACAGCGCTTTTAAAAAGCGCTCTTAAAGGTCCACCTACTAAAGCGCTTCTAAGTAAAAGCGCTGCCAAAGACCAGTAAAAAAGCATAAAAAATTAAAAAAAAACGCAGCATACAAAAGCGCTTTTGGAAAAGCGCTCTTATAGGGGGGCCTATCAGAGCGCTTTTTCCAGAAAAAGCGCTCTCATAGGGGGGCCTACCAGAGCGCTTTTCCAAAAGCGCTTTTGTATGCTGCGTTTTTTTTTTAATTTTTTATGCTTTTTTACTGGTCTTTGGCAGCGCTTTCTGGGAAAAGCGCTCTTAAAGGGGGGTCTACCAGAGCGCTTTTTCCAGGAAAGCGCTCTTATAGGGGGTCCTACCAGAGCGCTTTTTCCAGGAAAGCGCTCTTAAAGGGGGGGTCTACCAGAGCGCTTTTAGAAGCGCTTTTGTTACCTACGCCAGCGCCAGCTATTAAAGCGCTTTTAAGCGCTTTTAAAGGCCAAAATAAGCGCTTTAGTAGCCCTTTTCCGTAGTAGTGATCCTCCATCCATACATGCCTACTGACATTGGGGCATTGAAGAGATCATGGATGCAGCTGAGGGAAGAGCGGGATACTTACCGAGAAAAGTATCACGAGCAAGAGCAGAAAATTCAGAAGTTGACTAGGCAGCTGGAGAATGAGCGGATCCTCAATGACTATGTCCGCACCGACAAGAAACGACCATGGGAGCACTGATTGTCTTTTTGATTATTTCTAGTTTTAATTTACTTTTCAGTTTTTCTTTCTTGTAACACCTTAAAGGCATCTGTCGAACAATTGAATTTCAAAGTTTATCTAATAAAAGTGTGTTTCGTTTTGTTTACGAATTTGAATCCCTAAAAGTCTTTGAAATCATTATCATGCGCATATCATTCCCATGCACCTCATAACAGGTACCCCTACAGATTTTCTCATTTTCTTCGCTGTTTATTTCAGCATCATGTCTTCCGAACCATCAATTGAACAAGCAATCAAGGCTCTACAGGCTCAAAACGCCCAGTTCCAGGAATTATTCATGAGTTTGGCTAAGGGTCAGCAAGATCTGAAGACCCTTATCCTGAAAGAGAAGAAGAAGAAGAAGAAGAAGACGGTCCTATTTAATATGGGTCGCAGGTTCGGAAACGATTTGCGAGAAGAGGTTGATTTGACCCCCTCATCTGGAGGGAAAGATAACCAGGAAGAAAGAAGGGATCCTAGCCCTGTGGTTTCAGACAACGAGACTGACTTCGACAAAGACTAGTATCCTCCGGGTGAGGATAAATACAAGCAACTGGAAGACCGGTTGAGTGCGATGGAAGTTCAGAAAGTGCCTGGTCTGGACTTTGGTGATCTGGGTCTGTCATTTGGGGTGGTGATTCCCCACAAGTTTAAAGCATCAGCCTTTTCTAAGTACGACGGAGTTTCTTGTCCAAAACTGCACCTCCGTTCGTATGTTAGGAAGATTCATCCATACAACGCTGACAAGAATCTCTGGATCCACTTCTTTCAAGACAGTCTCTCAGGGACTCAGCTTGAATGGTTTTACCAGTTAGAAGGAGCTAGTATCTGTAATTGGGAGGATTTGGCCGCTGCTTTCTACAGGCAGTACCAATACAATGCCGACCTCGCTCCCACGCGTAACCAACTCCATGGTATGTCTATGGGTGCGGGCGAAGGTTTCAAAGATTACGCTCAGAAGTGGAGGGACCTCGCTGGAAGAGTGCAACCACCCTTGGCTGATAGGGAGCTAGTGGTTATGTTTCTGGGGACATTGTCTGGTCCGTATTTCAACCATCTGATTGGGAGTTCTTCGTCCGGGTTTATAGAGCTGATTATGACCGGGGAAAGGATTGAGGCTGGTATCAAATTTGGTAAAATATAGAAGGGTGCTTCATCAGGCACCGAGAAGAAGCCTTTTAAAAAGAAGTCCAGTGCTGTGTACATTTCAAAAAGTCAGAATAGACCAGAACGCCGGCAAGCTGTCAATGTGGTGGTTATATCAAGACCTGTTGTTGCTCCTCAGCGCAACAATCAGCCAAGGGCCGAGAGACCGCAAAGACAATTCACTCAGCTCAACATGACTTTATCCCAAATATTGCCACAATTATTGAAAACCAATTTGGTGATTCTGAAGGAGGCCCCGAAGACTCCCAACACAACATCGCCAATGTATGATCCGAATTCCCGTTGTGCTTTTCACTTTGGTAGCCCGGGGCATGACACGGATAACTGTTGGGTCTTAAAGAACAAAGTATAGGACTTGATTGATGCTAAGGAGATTGAGTTTGAAGCACCTGAAAGACCTAATGTTGTGACTGCTCCTATGCCCAAGCATGGAGTGAATGCTATAGATGAAGACTCGTTTGTGGTTTCTGTGAACGACATTATTACCCCATTGATGACTGTAAAGAAGAACCTTTTGTTAGTCGGTTTATTTTCGGGCTGTGATGAAGGTTGCCGTATGTGTTCTGTCCTACCTATCGGTTGCCCTCTCTTGAAGTCAGGTGTCCAACGCCTGATGGATAATAAAGAAATTCTGTTTGAGAAGACTCTTGTTCCTTTGGTTCCTACTGAGGAAGTTTCTATAATCACCATTTTCGACAATTCTTCCAAGGCTTCCTAGAGAAAGCCTGTTAGAATTACATTTGTTCCAAGAATCGCACCATTGATCATCACTATTCCTGGGCCTATCCCCTATACATCCAATAAAGTTGTCCCTTGGCATTACGGGGCTGACGTATATTATCACGGAGTTAAGCAAGACTTGAGTGCTGAGAGTCTGAGACTGACGTCAGCAATATTGTTGGACCTGCCAAAGTCACCCGCAGCGAAAGACTTTTCTCCCCTGATATCTCTCCACCAACTGTTCGGAAACCTATTGTTATTACACCTGCCAGTGTACTTGTTGTTATCCCTGTTCAAGTTCCCATTCTTACCCCTGTTGCCGAGTCATCTGATACTCGGGGCAAAGAGGCCATCGGTGAGCCTGCCCAGACGGAGGCACCGAAGAAGATCACTGTTGAAGCCTCTAGACAAGAGATGAAGGAAATTTTGAAGATCATCAAAAAGAGCGACTACAATGTAGTCGAGCAGCTGGGGTAAACCCCGTACAAAATCTCTATGTTGTCTCTGTTGCTATGCTCAGAAGCCCATGCCAAGGCTCTGATTGCTTTCCTAAAGACTGCACACGTACCACAAGAAACATCAGCTGATCAGTTTAAAGATCGCGTGGCTAGTCTGACTGCTGATAATGGGTTGAGTTTCTCTGACGCCGACTTGACTGCTAAGGGGAAGAATCACAACGATTCCCTGCATGTCTCCATTGAATGCAGGGGCACTACTCTCGCTCATGTATTAGTGTATACTAGGTCTTCGTTGAATGTGTTACCTAAGAAAGCTCTAGACCGGTTAGACTGTGAAGGGTTGGAGCTGAAGCCAAGTAACATCGTAGTCAGGGCTTTTGATGGGTCCAAGAGAATGGTACACGGAGAGGTGGATATTCCGATTAAGGTTGGTTCTCAGGTTTTCGCATCTACATTCTATGTGATGGACATTCGGCCATCTTATTCTTGTTTGCTGGGTCGTCCGTGGATCCACAAAGCTGAGGCAGTGACGTCTATGCTCCACCAGAAGCTAAAATACCTGGTGAAAGGGAAAATTGTGATAGTACAAGGAGAAGAGGAGTACATGGTGAGCCACCTCAACTCTTTACGATATGTAGAGATGGATGGGGAGTTCATTGAGACCCCGTTTCAACATTTTGAAGAGGTTCCCCAGACGCTGGCATCAACTGAGACTGTTGTTGAAGATCCTACAACGAAGGTGGCTTCCTTTAAGGATGCCCGGGCTGTTGTTGAGAAAGATGGGTGTGCAAATTGGGGCTAACTCCCTGATTTTGCACATAAGACTAACAAGTTTCGTTTGGGTTTCACTGCAGAGGCTCAAAGGGCTGTTCGGAATGCACGGATCGGAAGACCACCCTTGTTCATCAGCAATTCAGGAGTGAATGCCATTGAGGAGAATGTTGAAGATTCTGAGTTCGACAGTTGGATCTATCCTACTACTGATGATGGACTAAGCAACTGGACAGCAAAGGACTTCATCCCAATTTCTTTTGTTACCCAGTAATGAGACTTTTGTTTTGAATTTGTAACAGACAATGTTTTAAACTTTACGACCCGGTGTCTTACCCGGGGCACCATGGTTTCATTTGTGAGGGCCTTATGTGTGTCATCTACATATATAATTAATAAAAGCATTGGACGTTTCTTGCATTTCAAATTTTGCGCTCCTTGTTTTTCTTTTATTATATATTGCAAAAACAACTATTTTACACACACTCACGTATACAGGTCTACATCCACTCTGGATCTCACTGGTAACGACTCTTCTACTGCCGGTTATGACTTCGAAAGTTCGATCAACTTAGCCGAAGACGAAGGTGAAGATGATTGTGAAGTGCCTGGTGAACTTGCTAGATTACTACTCCAGGAAGAGAGGGTTATACAGCCGCATGAAGAGCCCGTGGAAACAGTGAATGCGGGTACAGAGCTAGACAAGAAAGAGGTTAAGATCGGTGCAAATCTGGAGCTTAGTGTGAAGCAACGGTTGATTCAGATGCTGCGAGACTATGTTGAGATCTTTGCCTAGTCTTATGAAGATATGCCTGGGTTGGATACTGATATTGTGGTTCATCGCCTGCCTACCAAGGAAGACTGTCCTCCAGTAAAACAGAAAGTCTGCCGAATGCACCCAGAGATGTCTGAGAAAATCAAGGATGAAGTGATGAAACAATTTGATGTCGGTTTTCTAGCAGTTACTTCTTACCCACAGTGGGTGGCCAACGTGGTTCCGGTGCCGAAGAAATATGGTAAGGTTCGAATGTGTGTTGACTATAGGGACCCGAATAGGGCAAGTCCCAAGGATGATTTCCCTCTACCTCATATCGACATTCTGGTTGACAACACCGCACAACATAAGGTCATCTCCTTTATGGATGGTTTCTCTGGTTATAATCAGATTAAGATGGCTCCTGAAGACATGGAGAAGACAACCTTTGTTACTCAATGGGGGACCTTTTGCTACAAGGTCATGCCTTTTGGACTGAAAAATGTTGGGGCAATGTATCAGCGCGCCATGGTCGCCTTGTTCCATGACATGATCCATCATGAGATTGAGCTATACGTCGACGACATGATTACAAGATCCCAGACTGAGGAAGAGCATCTTGACCACCTTCAGAAGTTATTTGACAGGTTGAAGTTGTACAAGCTGAGGTTAAACTCGAACAAGTGCACCTTCGGGGTGAGATCTGGTAAGCTGCTGGGTTTCATCGTAAACGATAAAGGCATTCAAGTGGATCCCGCAAAGGTGAAGGCTATACAAGAAATGCCAGCTCCCCGAACAGAGAAAGAAGTTAGAGGCTTTCTGGGACGTCTGAACTATATTTCCCGATTCATCTCGCACCTGACTGCTACTTGTGAGCCAATCTTCAAGCTACTGAAGAAAGATCAAGTAGTACGTTGGAATGATGAATGCCATGTCTCTTTCGAAAGGATCAAAGAGTTTCTCCAAGAGCCTCCTATTCTGATTCCTCCAATTGAAGGGAGACCTCTGATCTTATACTTGATAGTACTCGACAATTCGATGGGGTGCGTGATGGGGCAGCATGACGAGTCTAGCCGAAAAGAGCATGCTATTTATTGCCTTAGAAAAAGGTTTACCGACTACGAGACCCGATACTCGTTACTCGAGAAAACTTGTCGCGCTTTGGCATGGGCTGCTCGCCGGCTGAGACAGTATATGCTGACTCACACTACTCTATTGATATCAAAGATGGATCCAATCAAGTATATCTTCGAGAAGCCTTCCTTATTCGGAAGAATAGCAAGATGGCAGATGATCTTGACTGAGTATGACATCCAATACACAACCCAAAAGGCAATCAAGGGAAGTGTGTTTGCAGACCATTTGGCACATCAGGAAGTGGATGATTACCAGTATATGAACTTTGAATTTCCGGATGAGAATATCATGTTAGTAACTGATTGTGAGACACCTGGACCGGATGAAGGACCTGAGGAAGGATCCCAATGCTCTATGTACTTTGATGGAGCTTCAAACGCTTTGGGTAATGGCATTGGCGCCGTGATCATATCTCCTAAAGGCTCTCATACTCCGTTCACCGCCCGACTATGTTTCAACTGCACCAACAACATGGCGGAGTATGAAGCATGCATCATGGGTCTTCGAGCAGCAATTAACCTAAGGATTAAGTTTCTAAGTGTCTTCATAGATTCTGCTCTCGTGATCAGTTAGATCAAAGGCGAGTGGGATACGAAACACCCGAATCTTATTCCTTACAAAGAGTATGTATTGACGTTGCTTCCCCATTTTGAGGAGATAACCTTTGAACACTTCCCTAGAGATGAGAATCAGTTGGCGAACGCGCTAGCTACGATGTCTTCTATGTTCAAAGTTAATTGGGACAACGAGGCTCCCCGGATTATCATTGAAAGGTTGGACGAACCCGCACATTGCTGCGACATTAAGACTGAAGAAGTAACAGAAAAGCCCTGGTTTCATGAGGTGAAGAGGTATCTTGAAGCTCAGGAGTATCCCGAGGGTGCATCTGTTAATGACAAGAAGTTTATGAGGAGGTTCACGGCGAAGTTCTTCATCAGCAATGGTATTCCTTACAAGTGAAACCATGATTCAACCTTATTGCGATGTGTGGATAAGAACGAGGCAGGAAGGATCATGGCGGATTTACATGAAGGTACTTTCAGGACTCATTCCAGTGGACATACCATGGCAAAGAAAATCCTTCGGGCAGGATATTTTTGGTCCACAATGGAAGCCGACTGTTATCAGCATTCTCGGACCTGTTACAAGTGCCAAGTCTATGCTGATAAGGTGCACATACCTCCGGTTCCTCTGAACGTCTTGACAGCTCCGTGGCCTTTGGCAATGTGGGGCATTAATATGATCGACGAGACCAGACCTACGGTATCCAACGGGCATTGTTTCATCTTGGTAGCAATTGATTACTTTACGAAGTGGGTTGAAGCAGCTTCCTTTGCTACAGTAACCAAGAACGTCGTAGCACGGTTCATTCGGCATAACATGATCTGTCGATATGGTGTATCGGAGAGGATCATTACGGATAATGGCACAAATCTCAATAATAAGATGATCACCGAGCTCTGCAAACAATTCAAGATACAGCATCACAACTCTTCTCCTTATCGGCCGAATATGAATGGGGCTGTTGAAGCGGCTAATAAGAACATCAAGAAGATTGTGCAGAAGATGACGGTGACATATAAAGACTGGCACAAGATGTTACCATTTGCTCTTCATGGGTACCGTACCTCAGCACGGACGTCAACATGGGCAACACCCTATTCCTTGGTTTATGGCATGGAGGTTGTATTGTCCATTGAAGTTCAGATACCCTCTCTTCGAATCATGAAGGATGCAAGTTTAAGCGAAGATGACTGGATTCAGACCCGACTTGATTAGCTGAACTTAATTGATGAAAAGAGACTTACTGCTATTTGTCATGGTCACACATATCAAAATCGGATGATCAAGGCATTTAACAAGAAAGTTAGACGACAAGAGTATCAAGTTGGAGACCTGGTTATCAAGCACATCATATTACCTCAAGGTGATCCCAGGGGAAAATGGACCCCTACTTACGAAGGGCCATTTGTAGTTAAGAACATTTTCTCAGGAGGAGATATGATTCTAACCACTATGGATGGTGACGACCTTCCTCACCCCGTCAATGTAGACATAGTGAAAAGATACTACGCATAATCAAAGACCCGCTTGGTTGACTGGCCTAGGCAAAAATAAGGGCTTCCCGAAGAACCAAAAGGGTTCGGGAAAAAATAAGGGATGAAAATGAAAAAAAATCTGTACACCCGGCAAGTCGAAAACCTGAAAAGGCAGCTTGGGCAAAAAAGGGTATCCCGGTGGACTGAAAACCCGAAAGGGCGGTCCAGGAAAAAATTAGGGATCAAAGTGTAACACTATGTCTCATTGGATCACCTCGCAACCAGACTTCAGTATCAACTATCAAGCTCGGACGACACTAATCAATCTGATCTACCTTCAACCAAGTAGCAAAGTGATGAGATGCTCGAGGACATAAAGGCAATAGCAGAGTTGGAACCCAGTGGGATTATTCACATAGCTGTTTTGTTTTCTTTTACACAAAATGTATAAAATATCTGTTCGACGGTGTTCTCTTACTAGGACGCCAGCCTCTTGTACAAAAACGCCTATTTACAGGCCAAACTTCAAAATCAGTACAATTCATTTTCAGAAAAGTTTCAAACTGTTTCCCTTTTTCTGTTTTGTTTTGCAAAGAACATCCAATGTTCATTTTTGATATATGCATTTGACATTAATTGCTGCTCATGAATATTTACATACAAAACAAGAGACGATTACTGGTAATATCAGAAACAGGGGCAATAAAATTGTCCAAACTGTACAGTTGTTCTATCCACCAGGTACAACGGTAAATTCAGCTGAAGAATATGGCCAAGGTGCAGTCACTCCCCACAGAGTAAGAAAGAGACAGTAATGATAGCTCTCCCCAGCTGAGACTTGCAACTGTGAATGAATCAGTAATATTCTCCCCAAGCAGAGCTTATCTACCATCAGCACTGAAAAGGCTTAATATCCCCGACAGTCTTAATGTTCCCCAGCGGAGTATAAGAGTATTCCCCGGCAGAATGCAAAATATCCTCAGTGGAGTTTGAAATTTTTCCCAGCGCAGTCTGAAGAAGCTTCCCCAGCGGAATTTGGAGAATCATCCCCAGTAGACTTTGGTAGATTGTCCCCAGCAGAGCTCAAAGTATTATCCCCATAAGAGTCTAAAAGGTTATCCCCAGTGAAGTCGCAACTGAAAGGTCATCCCCAGCGGAGTTCTTTCCTTTCACAAACAAGAAGTCAATCCCCAACAGGATTCAGTATCACCAGCAACTGTAATTTATCCCCAATGGAATTTATCAGTGGAATCCTCTACAGAGCATCTCTTCCCCACAGAGTAACCTCCTCATCAGTTTATTCCCCAACGAAGTTATCCTCTCCTGCAAGTTTATTCTCACAGTCATCTTCATTCGCCATCCCCAGCGGAAACGAAGAATTCAACTCTTTTCTCCAACAGCTATCCGAGATTTATTTTCCCCAGCTAAAAACATTACATTTCCATACATCATGATACATGCATATACGCATCACACAACACAATCTCATTTATTTTGAGAACATCATTGCTTGATATATATCATGCATTGCATACAACTGACCTTTACCTTTCAGGAAGGATGCAGTTAAGTTCTCAGCTATGTCAAACTACTGACCGGTTCTTAAATCTCAATCGAACTAGTCTCGGTTGAATTACAGATAAGGTTTTAAATCTCAACAATTTTCCTCCGTTGTAGTGTGGACGAGTTCTTAAATCTCAACAGAATTATCCTCTGTTGAAGTACAGACAATTCCTAGATCTCGATGAAGATGTTTCCCTCAGTCGAAGTACTGACCGGTTCTTAAATCTCAACTGAATTAGTCTCGGTTGAATTACAGATAAGGTTCTAAATCTCGACAATTTTCCTCCGTCGAAGTGTGGACGAGTTCTTAAATCTCAACAAAATTATTCTCCGTTGAAGTACAGACAGTTCCTAGATCTCGATGAAGATGTTTCCCTCAGTCGAAGTACTGACCGGTTCTTAAATCTCAACTGAATTATTCTCGGTTGAATTACAGATAAGGTTCTAAATCTCGACAATTTCCTCGGTCAAAGTGTGGACGAGTTCTTAAATCTCAACAAAATTATTCTCCATTGAAGTACAGACAGTTCCTAGATCTCGATGAAGATGTTTCCCTCAGTCGAAGTACTGACCGGTTCTTAAATCTCAACTGAATTAGTCTCGGTTGAATTACAGATAAGGTTCTAAATCTCGACAATTTCCTCCGTCGCAGTGTGGACGAGTTCTTAAATCTCAACATAATTATTCTCTGTTGAAGTACAGACAGTTCCTAGATCTCGATGAATATGTTTCCCTCAGTCAAAGTACTAACCGGTTCTTAAATCTCAACTGAATTAGTCTCGGTTGAATTACAGATAAGGTTCTAAATCTCGACATTTTTCCTCCATCGAAGTGTGGACGAGTTCTTAAATCTCAACAGAATTATTCTCTGTTGAAGTACAGACAATTCCTAGATCTCGACGAAGATGTTTCCCTCAGTCGAAGTACTTACCGGTTCTTAAATCTCAAATGAATTAGTCTCGGTTGAGTTACATATAAGGTTCTAAATCTCGACAATTTTCATCCGTCGAAGTGTGGACAAGTTCTTAAATCTCAACAAAAATATCCTCGGTTGAATTACAGACAGTCCTAGATCTTGATGATGATGTTTCCCTCAGTCGAAGTACTGACCGGTTCTTAAATCTCAACTGAATTTGTCTCGGTTGAATTACAGATAAGGTTCTAAATCTCGACAAATTTCCCCCCAGTTGAATTACGGACAAGTTCTTAAAACTCAGCAGAGGTGTTCTCTCAGCTAAGGTACAAGCAAGTTCCTAAATCTCAACAAAGATCAGACTTCCCCAGCGGAATCTTCCACAATAACAGGTATACAACTTCTCGCTAAGGAATCTCTTATGCGATCGAAACTCCTGCAGATGGCATCTTTAAGCCCATCCTCCCGTCAGCAATCTCCAAATGGCATCTGTAAGCCCATTCCCAACATCACAAGGCTGATACCACTACATGCGAGTGCAAATTTCTGGGCACTCTAGTGTTCAATCATCTTCCACCTTCGGATCACGAAAGACACGAAAGCCAATCTACATCCTCAGGTTTAAGAAGATTGAACAGGGGCACCTGTTGTACCCAAAAATTTTCCCTCTCATATTTCTCAAAACATGGCAAGAAAAATCTCCAAGTGGCTCAAGGTTTGCTCAAGAGTGGGTCAGACAAGTCATTTCCTAAGGCAGTCTTCCCCAAATTAGGGTTTTGTGTTGCATCAAGATACTTGAATACAAATGGCCTCAATTTCTCCCCAATGCCCTAATATGCTCTCAAGATCATCCATGTCAAGTTTCAAGCCTTGCAGAGGAAGTTTGCTCAGTCAATTGCTCAAAGGGCCCAAAAATCGACTGTGCTAGGGCAAAAGTCAACTGTGACCTACAAACAGTCAAACTTCAAGATTTTTTGTCAACATTCTCATTTTGAAGGATATTTCATCATTTGATCAAGGGTTGATCATGATTCATCAAAGATTGCTCAAAATTCATCAAGACTCAAAAGTTGCTAAATTAGGGTTTTGAAGGAAAAGTCAACTCAACTTTGACCAAGCATAACTTTCTCATAATTTATGAGAAATGACCCATCCAAAGCTCATTTTGAAGAGTATGAAATTTCCTACAATCCATATTCATACCCCAAGATCAAAAAATTCACTCACAAGAAGTTATAAATTTGGACATTATAGGTCATTTTTGAAAGTCAACAAAAACACCTTTTTTCCAAAGCTTATAACTTGAGCATGGAACATTAAAATGCGATGAGAACAAAAGGGTTGGTTAGAGGACATCTCGAGCTTTCTAAAAAGTACAAGAACACTTCCAAAAGTTCAAAATTGAAGAAGTTATGCATTGTTGAAGTTGGGCATTTTTGCAAAATTGCCAAAAGTCAACCATCCCCAAAACTTCAAATTTTGTCAAATAGGCCCATTCTTTTCCACTTGATTTGAGCTTGCATAGTTTCCCACGTGTCCTAGCTTCAGCCATGAGCCCATATTCTATTTTTATTATTTAATTTGATTTTTATTTGAATTTATTCATTTTAAATCAAATTAAATCATATAAAATCCAAAACTTTAATTACATGAGATCTTTTTGCTATTTCAGGTCTTGATTATCATCATGAACATCATCAAAATTCGTATCAAGCAATCCATGTACAAAAAGATTGAAAATTGGCAAATTTGGAAGGTTTAGTAATGGAGAATCAAATCAAATTGGAAATCATTATTGGAGCAAGATTTGAATCAAGTTTGTTACCCTAATACATTACACACTACATAAACAAGGCAGAGGGACATGAATAAGGGTTGGAGGCTGCAGAAAGAGAAAATACAAAAGTCGAAAAATTCACTAAAAAGTGGGGAATCAAATTCATAGCTAGAGACATTTTCAGGGTTTGGCAAGCATCCCAATCGCTTCCTGGACGTTCATTGAAGCTAAACCAATCAAAAGTAAGTGTTCTCACACACCACAAAGCACTGTAAGTGTCACGCGATTTCCCTCTGTACTTGGTTTCGTATCTCAAAAATTATGCATTGTTATAATGAAATAATTGCATATTTGTAATCACCATGCCATTTGCAAGCTTTTGACATTAACCAATTTCATTTATATGACAAATATGAAGATCTGCCATTGCTAGGGTTTCATCCTTGTTTTTGGGGCTTTTATTTTCAGGTACAATTGGCCATAATAATGGCTATGGTTATGACTAGTTGGTGATGGCCTGGCTTATAGCTACGGACTTATGTCCGTTGGTATAGGTCTGAATTGTTTTAGCCACGGTTCAATAAAGAAGATGAAGGCGTGTCACGCCATCGTTGGTCCTTTCAAAACCACGCGCACATTTTTGTTTTGTTCTGACCATTGACTTGCTTTATTAAATAATGTATTCTTTTCATATTATTAACAAATGAAACAAAACAGCGTAGTGGAAAGGCAGGCGTTCCAGTCACCATCAGGACCTGGGTTCGAATCCCAGGTCCCCCCCAATTTCTCATTGTTTTTTCTCTTCAGGCGATTGTGTGTGTATTCCAGCCTGCAGCTCACCGTGCACCATCAAGCATTCAGTAGCCAGATGGCCATTGGCCAGATCTGGTGGCCAAGATCTGAAGGTCCACCATGAAGCCAAGTCAGCGCACACACACCAAATCCAAGAAAGGCCAACAAGGCCAGCGTTTTGGGCCTCAGGATTGCTGATCCACACTCCCAATTTCAGGCCCATACCCCCTCTCTCTTTCTATTTTATTTATTTTGTTCATTTTAATTGTTTTATTATTTTTGCTTAATTAACTAACCAATCAAAAATTCTTTTCTTTAAAATAAAACCACAAAAATATTTTTATATTTAATCAAATTTTAATTTTAATTTTTATTAATAAATACTAATTAAATTAATTTAGATTTTAATTAGAATAACTGTAACTTATTTTTGTAAATAATTAAAATTAAATTAGATTCAATTAGGTTTTTAATTACTAACTTAATTATTTTATTTTTCTTTCTCAAAATAACAAAAACCAAAAATAATTTATTTTTATTAATTAATTTATTAACTTAGTAATTAACTTAGATAATTTATTTCTTAATTCAAAAACAACAAAAAAAGATGTTTCCTTTAAACCAAAAGGGTCAAAACCCTGATCTTGCGCTCGATCTAATTTCCCGCGCGATTTATTTATTTTTATCATATTAATGTACTTGCCTCCGGTTTGTAATAGTTAATAGGACCTTTATTTATTTTTTATCGCTTTATTTATTTTTAAAGGGTTTGTCTTTGGCGATGTAAATACCCGACGCCTTGTAATTTAAATTCCGTATTTTATTTCCACAAATTATAACTATTAGATGTTTGATAATAGGGATGCATGACAAGACTGAATGTTTAAACCTAAAATCAACTTAGATCACCCTTAACATGTACAAAGATAAAAAATAACTGAAAACGA
Organism: Vicia faba; assembly: GCA_948472305.1. Classification (NCBI taxonomy): domain Eukaryota; kingdom Viridiplantae; phylum Streptophyta; class Magnoliopsida; order Fabales; family Fabaceae; genus Vicia; species Vicia faba. The sequence goes on along the minus strand of OX451735.1, from coordinate 305,406,881 downwards.
CACACTCGCACATGCGCACTCTTAGGATATACTTCACTTGGTTGCCTTCCTACGCGGTCATTGAGTATAGGTAGTTTTAGAGGTCGCCCTCCTGTTTAAAGATCATAGTCCCCTCGAAATGGTTGCCTCGGATATTGTTGCCTCAAACAAATGATCTAAGACATTAGGGTTACCGCTAAGGCGTCCTAACATTTCTTTAGTGACCGCACGTCCCTCATTCGAATTGACCCTCAAACTCCAACGACGATGCTACCTACTCATCAATAGTGGGATAGCATTGTCTAAAGGAAGATAACATAGAACGATTCCTTTTTCGAGTAGGTAGATGGTTCTTAAGTACTTGCTCTTTCAAAAAACAAAAACTTTTCACACTTACACTTTTTTCGAATAAAGTTTTCAAAAACACTTCATACACTCTTGAGGACAAAAGCAAGAGTTAAATCGAAGTTTTCAAACAAAAACTTTTTCAAACCCACAAGCACAAAGAAAATCATTTTAAAAACAATATGAGCAAGTACCTAAGAGCCCGTGGATAACCACGGATAGAAAGGGTGCTAACACCTTCCCTTTCTATAATCTACCCCCGGAACCCGAGAAATATCTCGAAAAAGGAATTTTTCTGTGCTTTTTACCTTTCCTTGTTGGATAATATAAAAGTCGGTGGCGACTCTTGCTTACCGCGACATTTTGCAAAAACAAATGCAAAATGCAAACCAACATTCCAAAAAACAGTAAGTTTTTCCCACCGTATCACAAATGGCGATCGAAATATCCCAAAAAACCAAACCTCAATGAGTGAAGTATCGAGTATCTACCAACTTCGGACTGCACCAAAGCCGGTCATCTCACTACGTCCTAATGGCCAAGTTGGTCAAGTAAAGGTTCTAAAAGTCGGTTAGTGCTTCATGACATCACTCAGCGGAACCGTATTCTCCTTGACTACTCAAGGGCTACTGGTACCCACAAATATGTCACACTAACGTAGCTATTGCTTAGACCGTTTCGGTATACCATGCACAATTTCTACAACGTATTGCTACTTACCTATAAGGTATCCCAAATTCGGGTAAAGGATTCAAACCTAAACAAAGAACCAAAATGTAAAGCACACAAGTCAAACAAAGAAAGCAAGTAATTATGATCTAACCCTAAGGTAACCCCACTTTTAAGAGTTTCCCCAGCAGAGTCTCCAGTTCTGTGATACGGTGGGATAACTGACTTGGGTTGTTTGCGTTTGTATTCGCAATTTTTGCGGTTAGCAAGAGTCGCCACCGACTTTTCTTTTATCCAATAAGGAAAGGTGAAAAAGCACAGGAAAGACCTTTAGAGATGTTTTCTTGAGTTCGAGGGGTAGATTATGAAAAGGGAAGGTAGTAGCACCCTTTTCATCCATGGTTTTCCATGGGATCTTAGTTACTTGCTAGATCACTTGCTTTTGTTGGAAATGTGTTTTGTGACTTTTTGAAAGTATTTTGAAAAGGGGCCATCGTTTAGGCAAACTTTTGTAATGATTCTCGTTCATAAGAATGTATACAAAGGTGTTGAGATTTTGAAAATATTTCATGTTTGGGAAGTGTTTTGAAAGTGTTTTTGAAAGTTTTTGTTTGTGAAAATAGAAAGGATGTTTGTTTTGAAATTGAGAAAGTGATTAGGAGCATTCTACCTACTCAAAAAGGTCTTAGGTGTTCTTTTCCTTCTCCTTTAGATGTTGCTATCTTACCATTGTTTTGGTAAGAAGCCACATCGTTGGATGTGAAGGGACGGGCGTGGGTCGTCATATAACCATGATAGCAATGTTGTGAGATGACTTAGCATTTTTCTTTAGGGACTAAGATCATTTCGAAAGGCAACTTTGATAGTGTCATCGAGGGACTATGATCTTGTATTTTTTTGATTTGTTTGTGCTAAGACATCCCACATGCATAACATGGCCATTTTTATAAGGCAACGAGTGGAATAACCCTAGGGGTGCTAGTTTGCAAGTGTATTTGATTTCATGCATAATTTTGTCTTGAATTAGGGTTTTCTAAACATTGGTTTTAGTCTTGCCATACACACCCTAATTACTAACAATATATGATAGCAATAAAGTGCGGAAAATAAAGATTCTACGCTATTACAATCATTAGGGGGATGAGGTGTACATATTTACAAATGGGGATTGAAAATTAAATCCTAAGTTAATATTACAACCACATTGAATGGATAAGAATGTACAAGAAATGTAAAATGCTTATTAATTTAAGAAAATAAATAAATTTTGTTTAAGAAAATATTTTTTGGTCTTTTTGTGTTGAAAGGAATAAAATATAATATGTGAATATGAAATATTTTTGGTGTTTTTGATTAATGGAAAATAAAAGTGATGGTAAAAGGAAAGGAAAGAAGACAAAATGAACGTAAATGCTGAAACATAAGAGGTCAGAACTTCTGACTCTAACGTGCTGCACAAACAGAAACAAACATTAATAGAAATATGGAAGGTCAGATGTTCTGGATCTGCTGGTAACACTGAAGTTTCCAGGAGTTCTGATATAACTGGAAGAACTTTTCCTCTCTTTTCCATGCTAGTAAGAATATCTGCAACTCAGTCACTTCTCCACAAAATAGAAAATACACATATAACAGTTTATGGCAGGCTTCATAATGCTTCAGAAACAAGAGATATTAGAACTATAAATCAGAATCAAGCATGAATTTGCTAAACCTAATTATGAGTTCTAATTTCTTCAAGAAGCTCTGAATTGGAATTCCCTATACTTAGGCAGGAAGATGCATGAAATCTCAGAATATGTACATCATAAAAATGAGAATGTCTACATTGTATTTTTAAACGTGCAAATCTGACAATGTCTAAGTAATATGATGAGAGTCAGCAGGAGCTTACCTTGTAGCTAGAAAATACCCTGTGAGCTGGAACCTGGTTTTGGCCACTTGTGATGTTCTGAACAGCTTCCTCACGTGTTCAGCAGGATGGAAACTATCAACTTGGGTTGTGAATGATTTAGAAACTTCTGGAGCAAACAAGGGATAAAGTTTTGACTTTTTGAGGTAGACGTTGATGGAGAATGAGTGACAGTTTAACTACAGAATTTTGGATGGCTTTTGAATATATATCAGAAACTGTATGGGTGGTTTTGGTCAAGAAGCACTTGAGGAAAAAAAATGGAGTTTGAATACAAGAACCAAAAAGCTAACATGTTTTATATTTTTGTGTTTATAGTTTCTTGGACTCTTGGAATTTTTTGCAGGGGTTCAAGGCTTTTCTTTCTCAAATTTTCTGACCCTTTTATAGTGGCCAAAGGCTTTCAATTTATAGGCAAAGATCTTGTAGTTTGGAGAGTGCAACCATCACATGCTAGGGTGCTGTCTTGCTATTGAGGAAAGTATGGTGGTTAGTAACCTTAGTAGCGCCTAAGCTGGAATTGAAAGCAGGAATTAAGGAAAAGTAACCTCAAAATAAAAAGCAACGCATGGGCCCAGCCTATTCTTGTGAAAAAGTTGCTTTTCCAAGACAATAAAGGTACTTCTATGCCACACGTGGAGAAATCCTTTGAACAAAAGCCTATAAGTGGTTGTGAGAATTAAACGACAATGAGATTGATCAACCCAGAAATTCCGCAACGTGATATTCTGCATCATTGCTTTGTTCTGGATCAGAAGTTCAGCTTCAGCTGACTTAGAATAAACAATTAACTTCTGATCCTTGAATCCCTTTGCTCCAGCATGTTTTAAAGGAGCTCTCAGACTTTCCAGGAAGTTTGTAGCATGCTTCGTAACCTTCTTTGAATTTCCCCTTGCAAACTCTGACTGAACCTTTGTGAAAGCTGGCCCAGAAGTTCTGACCAAACTTTGTCTTGAGAATAACCAAAATTTGCTGAGTACTTTAGTTTCAAGGACGTATCTCTGAGGAGTTGTAACTTGAAATCCCATCATTTCTAGGATAATTTCTATTCTGCAATGTTTTAGATCTCACTGAAATCTATAACTATTGTATCAAAAGTTCTTCCAGAATCAGCTTCCATTATGGTGATAATCTGATCAGAAGTTCTGAGTTTGTCATGTGTCTTAAACACTTAGAAAAATTCCAAGTATTTAGAAATTTGACTTTTGCATTTCTTGACGAAACAAATCTCATATTCCAACATGTCTTGATGAAATATGACTCTTGAAACTTGATTTTGATCAAAAGTCAAAGTTTGACTTTTCAATGTGCAAATGACCATTTTACCCTTGTGAATAACTTTCTTGAAAAATTTGTAGTTCAAGGCTAGGAAATGGATGGAAGAAAAACCTGGGGATCCAGGGTGATCCCTTGAGAAATGAGAGGGTAAATTTTGGGGTACAACAGATGCCCCTGTTCAAACTTCTTGAACCTGAAGAGCTAGATTGGCGGATCCGCCATTCGTGACTTTAAAGGTGAAAGATGATTTGAACATTAAAGTGCCTAGAAATTTGCACTCGAAGATGGATGGTGAATGGGCTTATAGATGCCATTTGGAGGAATGTTGGTGAACGTTGGAAGAAGTATCAACACAAATCTCTTGTTGATTTTCACTAAAAATTGACATTTTGCCTGTGAGAAAAAGAGTTAGTAAAGTGCAGATGCTTGCATGATGTTCACCAGATGTGGTATTATGCTAGATGCATATGGTATGTACATGCTATGACGTATGAATGTGAGGTATATGTTTTTGTCCGGGAAAATAAATCTCTGACTACTGTTGAGGAAATTCTGGGAGGTTGAATCCCTGATTGCCGTTGGAGATGAAGAATATGCATATCTCCAAATTTTGTTGAAAGGATGCTTTCACTGGGGAATATCTCTTGAACGTCAGATGTTATCTGGTCGGATCCAGGCTTCACAGTTGCTGAGGATGAAGTAGTCGACTACTATCTGGTCAGATCCAGGCTTCATAGTAACTTACGGGAGGAAGAGATGAATTAACTATTATCTGGTCGGATTCCAGGCTTTGTAAAAAATTACTTGAAGTTGAATATATATCTGGTCGGATCCAGGCTTCACAACAACTTGCTGGTGATACGAAAGTTAATTGTTATCTGGTCGGATCCAGGCTTCGCAGTAACTTGAAATGGTAACTACTATCTGGTCGGATCCAGGCTTCGCAATAACTTAAAATTGAATAGTTATCTGGTCGAATCCAGGCTTCATGGTTTTTGGAAAGCTATATTATTATCCGGTCGAGTCCAAGCTTCATAGTGTCTTTCGGGGGATCACCGTTAATTGTTATTTGGTCGGGCTCCAGGCTTTGCAATAAAGTTTAGAAAACTGTTATCTAGTCGGGTCCATGCTTTGCAGTAAACTGTTTATTATCTGGTCAGGTCCAGGCTTCATAATAAAACATTTGAAAAAATGTTATCTGGTCGGGTCCAGGCTTTGCAGATTTCTGAGGTTGATGTGGTCAATTGTTATCTGGTCAGATCCAGGTTTCACAACGAATCTCTAAGGAAGATTTCTATCTGGTCAGATCCAGGCTTCACAATAACTTAGTTGTAAAGATGAAGTTGAGAACTGATATCTAGTCGGGTCCAGATTTCTCAGCAATCTGTTGGGGATATGGAGGAAACTCTAGTGGGGAAAAGAAGTTAAACCTTGATCGGGTTAAGTTCAGGTTCTTCTATATATTTGAAGATTTAGGCTATTATCTGGTCGGGTACAGGTTTCATAGCATTTTAAAATTGAGATCAACTGTTATCTGGTCGGATCCAGGTTTCAGATACTCAAACTGTTATCTAGTCGGGCCCAGGTTTCAGTAATTGAAGAAGTCAAACTACTATCTGGTCGGGTCCAGGCTCCAGTAATAACTTGAAGATTGTGCTAATATCTGGTCAAATCCATGCTTCATAGCATCTTTTGGAGATATTAAAGGCTTTGTTGATGGCTTTACTAGGGATCAGGGGTTCTGGCCCTGTGATTTGCAATAATCTGAAAGGGAAATTCAAACTGGAGAGTGTAGACTCAGTCGGGTAAGGCAGAGTCAGCTTGGGGAAGATATACTCAACTGAGGATAATAGACTCCATTTGGGGGTAATAGCCTTAGCTGGGGAAGATATACTCAGCAGGTAAAATACACTCAGCTGGGAATGATAGGCTCAGCTGGGAACTTCGTGGTGTCTTGATTGTTGTATGTTGAGAATTTCGAATTCGGCTAGGGAAATAACCCTATTGAGGAAGTGAATTTCCTTTAGAAAGAGATCCCCTAGGCTTCAATTTGTGAAAATTGACTTAGATGGGGAGAAGGCGACAAAGAAGTCGAGGCTTTGGTCAGGGATTATCCTATGCAAAAAGGCTTTGTGGGCAACTCCGTCGGGAAAAGGTTTATTGACGCCGTCCTTGTGGGGATAATGATGATGAGATAACTTTGTGGGGCTATTTCAAAGAGATGCTTACTTGATGCTTAGCATGACTCATGTGCCAAAGAGTTTTAATTATGTTCATATGCATATGTTCATTCAATTTTAGTCATTGGACAAATTTGCATTCAAAACAAAAACATAAATTTTTGCACTTCAAAGGGTATTTGTATTGATATTTTGCCCCTGAATAGGCGTTTTTGTACAGAGAGACGGAGATCCTAGTAAGAGGAAATCATCGAAAGGAAAACAAAATTGAGAAATGAAAACAAATAGCCATGTGAAATGATCTCATTGCCTTCCAACTCTATTATTTCCCCAATGTCTTCGAATGTCTCTTGCCGTTGATCGAAGTTGATTGGATCAATCTTGGACCATTTGAACTTGGACCTTGGTGATAGAATGGATTTCACGGGACATAGTTGTACGCTTTTAATCCTTAATTTTTGCCTGGACCGCCCTTTCAGGTTTTCAGCCCACCAGGATACCCTTTTTTGCCCAAGTCGCCCTTTCGGGTTTTCAACTTGTCGGGTGTACAATCTTTTGCATATATCCTTAATTTTTGCACAAACCTTTTGGTTTGCCGGGATGCCCTTATTTTGCTTAGGTGTGTGAACCTAACGGGTCTCTTATGTGTAGTATTTTTTAACTATGTCCGCATTGATAGAATATGGGAAATCTTCACCATCCATGGTAGTCAGCATCATCGCACCGCCAGAGAAAAATATCTTGACAACAAATGGCCCTTCATAGGTGGGAGTCCATTTGCCTCTGGGGTCGCCTTGTGGTAAAATGATGCGTTTTATCACCAAGTCACCAACTTGATATATTCGAGGCTTGACCTTTTTGTTGAAAACCTTGATCATTCATTTTTGGTACGTCTGACCATGGCAAACAGCAGCTAATCGTTTTTCATCAATCAAGTTCAGCTAATCCAATCTCGTTTGAATCCACTCGTCTTTGCCTAGGCCTGCCTCAGTCATAATCCTCAGCAAGGGAATCTGAACTTCCATTGGAAGAACAACTTCCATTGGAAGAACAACTTCCATGCCATAAACCAAGGAAAAGGGAGTTGCCCTTGTTGAGGTTCTAGCTGCAGTACGATAACCATGTAAAGCAAACGGAAACATCTCGTGCCAATCCTTATAGGTTACTACCATATTTTGCACAATCTTCTTGATATTTTTATTGGCTGCTTCGACTGCACCGTTCATTTTTGGTCTATATGGAGAAGAATTGTGATGTTTGATTTTAAACTGAGTGCAAAGCTCAGTGATCATAGCATTGTTGAGGTTAGTCCTATTTATGGTGATTATCCTTTCAGGGATACCATAACAACAGATGAGGTTGTGTCTAATGAATCTGGCTACCACGTTCTTGGTGACTCAGGCAAATGAGGCGGCTTCGACCCATTTGGTAAAATAGTCAATAGCAACAAGAATGAAGCGATGTCTGTTGGAAGCGGTGGGCTTGATCTCTCCGATCATGTCAATGCCCCACATTGCAAACAGCCACAGAGCGGTCATGACATTCAAAAGGATTAGAGGCACATGGACCTTGTCAACATAGATTTGGCATTTGTGACAGGTTCTTGAATGTTGATGGCAATCTGTCTCCATCGTTGACCAATAGTAAGCCGCTCTTAAGATTTTCTTAGCTATCATATGTCTACTTAAGTAAGTACCAAAGAGACCATCGTACATGTCTTCCACGACTTTCTCTGCCCCCCTCTTGTCCACACATCAGAGTAGAGTTGAATCATGGTTTCGCTTGTACAATATCCCATTACTTAGGAAGAATTTGGCTGCAAATCTTCTCAAGAATTGTCTGTCATTGATAGATGCCCCTTCTGGATACTCTTGATCTTCAAGGTATCTCATCACCTCATGGTACCATGGTTTTTCCGCATCAGTGTCAAACTCATAGCAATGTGCAGGTTCATCGAATCTTTCAATTGTAATCATAGGGGGCTTCATTGTCCCGTCTGACCTTGAACATTGAAGACATGGTTGCCAAGGCGTCAGCCAACTAGTTTTCTTCCCTAGGGAAGTGCTCAAAAGTGATCTTTTCAAAGTAAGGAATTAAGGATAGCACAAGTTCCTTGTATGGGATAATATTAGGGTGTTTAGTGTCCCAATCTACTTTTACTTGGCTGATCACTAGGGAGGAATCCCCAAATACATTCAAATGCTTGATCCTCAAGTCAATAGCAGCTTTCAGACCTAAGATGCATGCTTTATACTCGGCCATATTGTTTGTGCAATCGAAGCATAGTCTGGAAGTGAAAGGAGTGTGGCAACCTTCAGGAGAGATGATCACGACACCAATTCTATTACCCAAGGCGTTGGAAGCCCCATTGAATACCATAGTCCATCGGGATCCTTGTTCAGGTCCGTCATACGGTCCAGATTTCGCACAGCCGGTTACCAGCAAAATGTTCTCATCAGGGAAGTCGAAGTTCATTAACTAATAATCATCCACAACTTGATGGGCCAAATGATCTGCTAGTACACTTCATTTGATGGCTTTTTGAGTCGTGTATTGAATGTCGTACTCAGTCAAGATCATTTGCCATCTGGCTATCCGTCCGGAAAGGGCAGGTTTCTCGAAGATGTACTTGATTGGATCCATCTTAGAAATCAACAAAGTGGTATGAGTCAACATATATTTTCTTAGCCGGCGAGCAGCCCATGCCAGAGCGCAACAAGTTTTCTCGAGCAGTGAATATCTGGTTTCACAGTCGGTAAACTTTTTGCTCAGGTAATAAATAGCATGCTCTTTTCGTCCAGACTCATCATGTTGGCCCAAAACACACCCCATAGAATTCTTTAGTACTGTCAAGTACATGATCAAGGGTCTTCCTTCAACTGGAGGCATGCGAATATGAGGTTCTTGTAGGTATTCTTTGATTTTGTCGAAAGCAATATGGAATTCATCGTTCCATCTGACTACTTGATCTTTCTTCAAGAGTTTGAAGAGTGGTTCACAAGTAGCAGTTAAGTGGGATATGAAACGGGCAATGTAATTGAGACGACTCAAGAATCCTCTGACTTCTTTTTCAGAATGAGGGACTGGAATTTCTTGGATGGCCTTTATCTTGGCAGGATCAACTTCAATGCCTTTATTGCTGACAACAAAACCTAAAAGCTTTCCAGAGCATACTCCAAACATGCACTTGTTAGGGTTTAACCTCAGCTTGTACTTCTTCAGCCTCTCAAATAATTTGTGTAGGTGATTGAGATGTTATTCCTCAGTTTGTGATATGGAAATCATATCATCCACATATACCTCTATCTCATGATGAATCATATCATGAAACAAAGCTACCATAGCTCTTTGATATGTTGCCCCTGCATTTTTTAGTCCGAACGGTATGACCTTGTAGCAGAAGGTGCCCCATTGTGTAACGAAAGTGGTCTTCTCCATGTCTTCGAGATCCAACCTTATTTGATTATAACCTGAGAAGCCATCCATGAATGAGAAGAATTTATATTGAGCAGTATTATCAACTAAGACATCAATGTGTGGTAGAGGGAAGTCATCCTTAGGGCTTGCCCTATTCAGATCCCTATAGTCTACGCACATGCGAACTTTCCCGTCTTTCTTTGGCACTGGCACCATATTGGCAACCCATTGAGGATATGATGTTATAGCTAGGAACCCTGTATAAAATTTTTTCATCACCTCGGCTTTGATCTTTTCAGACATATCAGGCCTCATGCGACAAATGTTTTGCTTGACAGGCGGACAATCTTCTTTTGTCGGCAGACGATGAACTACGATGTCGGTATCCAACCCAGGAATATATTCATAAGACCAAGCAAAAACTTCCACATAATCATGAAACATTTGAACCAACCTGCTCTTGACACTGCTTTCCAAGTTAGCGCCGATCTTGATTTCCTTCTTATCTGCCTTAGTACCCAGGTTGATAACTTCAACTGACTCCTCGTGCGGATGAATAGATTTTTCCTCTTGTAATAGAAGTCTGGATAGTTCTCCCGGTATGTCACAATCTTCCTTGCCTTCGTCTTCAGCTTGGTTGATATGACATTCAAAGTCATAGTCGACAATAGTAGAGTTATTAGCAATATGACCCAAAGTGGATGTGGATCTTCAAAAGTGTGTGTGTGTGTGTGTGTGTGTGTGTGTGTGTGTGTGTGTGTGTGTGTGTGCATGTAAGATACATGGCTATTTTGAAAATGTATTTGAAAGAAAGGAAAGACAATGAACACAAATATTTGAATGCAAAAGAGTCCAATGTACTGAATGATCATATGATTAGATGAACATAAATAAAACCCTTGACAAATGGACAAAAGTGCCCCGGGCCAGACATATGGTTGAAAAGTCATTGTCAAAATATTACAGACGACATGTTCTTGAATTGAAAGAAAAGTAATAACAAGTAGATTACTCCTCAATGAAGGAGATGGGCACAAAGTCCTTTGTATGCCAATTCTTCAACTCCGTTGTAGTTGGGTACACCCACTCCTCAAATGCCGCTTCTTCTTCAGAATCACCCACGGCGTTGACTTTGTGGCTTCTAATGCGAATAGGTGGCTTTCCAGCACGAACACGCCTCACTTCTTTCTGAGCTTTAACAGTGAAGCCCAAACCAAATTTGTCTGCTTTAAAAGGGATATAGAGGAGTTACCCCCAAATATCACAGTTTCCTTCTTCAATTTCCGCACGGGCATCCTTGACTGAAACCATCTTTGGCGTGGCCTTAACAACTTTAGACTCATCAGAAGAACATTTAGTAGTAGCAATCATCGGTGGTACGACCTCAAAGGCTTGACATGGGGTTTCAATGAATTCCCCATCCATCTCTACGTACTTGAAAGAATTAAGGTGGCTAACCATAAACTCTTCTTCTCCATAAACAGTGAATATTTTGTCTTTGACTGGGTATTTGAGTTTCTGATGGAGGGTTGAGGTCACTTCCCCAGCCTTATGAATCCACGGGCGACCTAACAAGCAAGAATAGGTCGGACGAATAGCCATAATATAGAAGGTGGAGTTGAAGGTTTGGGAGCCCACTTTGATTGGGAGATCTACTTCCCCATGAACAGTCATCTTTGATCCATCAAACACCCTTATGATGATATCACTTGGCTTCAAGATTAAATCTTCATAGTCAAGACGGTCTAATGCCCCATTTGGTAACACATTCAGAGAAGAACCAGTGTCGACTAGCACATGTTCTAAGGTAGTCCATTTGCACTCGACAGAAAAATGTAAAGCTTTGTTGTGATTCTTCCAGAGAGGTGTTAATTCAGCATCTGAAAACCCCAGGACATTATCAACTGTCGGGCTAGCCACCCAATTCTCAAATTGGTCTGTTATTGTCTCATGGGGGACATGAGCTTTTTTCATAAACTGGATTAATGTTCGAGCATGGGCATGAGAGCAAAGCAGCAACGCCAACATTGAAATCTTAGAGGGAGTTTTCTCCAACTGTTCTACAATTTTGAAGTCGCTTCTCTTGATGATTTTCAAAATCTCGTCCATTTCACGGGCGAAGGGTTCTTCATAAGCTACATCTTTGGAAGGTACCTAAATCATATCAGGCTCAACAACCTTCCCCTTCCCTCTGGTATCGGTATTTGGCTTGGCAGCAGTAATGCGGATGGGCGTTTTTGTAACTACTGGAGGTGAGATATTGGGTGAGAATATTCTCCCAGTTCTAGTTACTTTTCTTGAGCCAGCTATGTTGCCAATATCGTCATCTTTCCCTTCTTCAATCCAGGCATCTTATTTAATCCCATGATAGAATACTTCAGCACCATAATTCCATGGTACCGCTTTATTTGAAGAGTAGGGATTTGGTCCGGGATTGGTAATGATTAAGGGAGCAATAATTGGTTCATTTGAAATCCTAATAGGACTTTTGGAGGTGATCCGAATAGGTTTGTTTGAGATGGTAATAATGGAGAGGTCTTCACATTTGTTAACCAACCTTTTGGCAGGCGGAGTCTTTTCAAAAAGAATTTCGTGGCTATCCATCAGGCGTTGTATACCTTTCTTCAGCCTTTTACAACCATTATATTGTTTCGTACAACACACAGTCTTTTTCACAGCCAGGAAAAATCCCAGATTTCAACAGATTGTTCTTGATTATATTCAGCGGAGTAGTCAATTCTTCAACAGAGGCAATGAAAATTGTATCTTCGACAACATTAACACCTTTGTCGTGCTTCGGCATTAGAGCGGTAATTACATTCGGCGTTGGAGGAGGATCAAATTCAATGGTCTTGTTATCAATCAAATCCTGGATTTTGTTTTTCAAGGCCCAGCACTGCTCAGTCTCGTGTCCGGGGCTGTTTGAGTGGTAAGCACACTTTGCATTCAGATTATATTTTGGTGACGAGGTGTCAGGGTTGGCGGGAGGATCGCGCAATGTCACTAAATTAACCTTGAGCAAATGTTGAAGGGCTTGAGATAGTGACATGCCTAACCTTGTAAACTGTCTTCTTGGAGTTTCGAAACATTGATGATTTGCAGGTGGTCTTGGAGTAGGAGTTGGATTGGAGATTCGGACAACATTGACAGATGGATGATCATTCTTCTTGGTATGGGCCCTTGCCCCATACATAGCATTAACTTCCTTCTTTGCAGCAAAAGGTTTCTTGATAGGATTGGAGGTGGAGGTAGATGCTACAGAGATCTTCCCACTTTTGATGCCACTTTCAACTCTTTCACCGGTTAAGATTAATTTGGTGAAACCAGAAGAAGAGCAGCCAACCAACAGATTAAAGAAAGGACCAGATAAAGTTCCCATGAACATGTCGATGTGCTCCCTATCAGTCAAGGGAGGTTGGACTCTACTAGCAAGGTCTCTCCACTTTTGTGCATATTCCTTAAATCTTTCATTCTTTCCCATGGTCATATCTTGTAATTGGACCCTGGTTGGTGCCAAGTCGGCATTATATTGATACTTATGGTAGAAGGCAGTAGCTAGATCCTCCTAAGTGTTGATACGAGAAGCATCTAACTGATAAATCAAATCAAGTTGTGTTCCAGCCAATCTTTCTTGGAAAAAGTGAACCCAAAGCTTCTTATCAGCAGTGTGCGGCTGTATCTTGCGTACATAAGATTTCAAATGGAGTTTGGGATAAGAAACCCCATCGTACTTTGCAAAGATTGGTACTTTGAATTTGTGGGGAATGATTACCCCAGAGGTCAGACCCAAATCATCAAAATCTAAACAAGGGACGACTTGAATTTCAACAGCTTTCAGTCTGTCAGCGGGTGGATACTGCTCGTTGAAATAATCATCATCAGATTCTTAATTATTAGCACATTCAGCCTGAGTACTCTTGACCTCACCAACCTGGTTCTCGTCCTCTTCAGATGAGTCTCCTTCTACCGGTATTTGACGGATTCTCTCCTTGAACCTTCTACCCATGTTGAGCGGAGCTTTCTTTCTTGGCTTATTTTTAATGGCCAGCAGAGCCACCATATCTTGTTGCCCTTTGGCTAGGGCGAGTAGTGCTTCCTGAAACTGAGAATTCTAGGCTTGGAGTTCCGTCACAGTTTTCTCTAGATCTATCTTGCTGAAATAAACAGCAGAAAGATAAGAAAACCTGTTATGCAAAAACCTGTCATGTTATGATGCATGAATATGTATATGCAAATGATTTCAAGGATTAATGAAATTTAAATTTTTATAGACAAAAGAATGAAAAAACGTTAACTTTCATTAGTCAAAACAAGAAAGATTACATCATGCCTCTTGGGCTTACAAGACAACTTTCTAAGATAAAAAGACCGAACGCATTCTCTTTAGCGGGAGATAAGCGTTCTCACTTTGTTCTTCTTGTAGATTCTTAGTAAGCTCCAAGTTCCTCTTTTCACTAGCATAGAATTGAGCCTCGAAAGTATCTCGTTCTTCCTTCAGCTAGATCCAACCCTTTTGTAAGTCTTCGAGAGAGGTAGGCATATCGGGATGGAGGAGAGTGTATGGAACATCTCCTTTGACCACAGGCTCCACAATGACCGGTAAGATGGATGGATAAGGCATCACAAGTTTCTGAGCACGAGCTCATACCCATTTAAGGTAAGGCTCGAGGGGAATGGAATTCTTGTGTCCTAGTGTCTTGCTATCCACTTTGTTCACCATCCTCCATGCTCAAATAAACCTCTGACGGTAACCTTGATCGTCATTCTCGTAGTCGAATACCAATCCTTGGATAAGCATCTCATGTGGAGCATCCCTTCGGGCGTAACCAAACTGTCTTAAGGCTAAGCAGGGGTTGTAAGTGATACCTCCTCTAATGCCAAGCAAAGGGACATTAGGGAACTCTCCATAACGGTCGACGATAGTAACATTCTCCAAAGAACGAGAATACCAATGAATATCTGAATGTTTGAGCGTCATCAACCTATGTGACCACCTTGAACCTTACTCGTTCTTCAATACAAATTGGGGAAGATGCGAAATAAACCATCTTGCCAAGAGAGGAGTACAACACATGAGGATACCTCTTTTCCTCGTGGTACGAGTATGAAAGGAATGAAGGATGTCCCCTAGTAAAGTAGGCATTGGGTTACGAAACATGAAGATTTTGACGGTGTTCTCGTCTATGAGTTGGTCAGGATTTGGAAACAAAACCATCCCATAGATGAGGAGAGCCACAATTTCCTCAAAGGTTTTCAAGTCCAAGGAATTCCAACATCTCTGGGCTTTTTCAAACAAGAACCTTTCTAGGAAGCCTTTGACACCACTCCTTGTTTCCCAATTAGTTATGATATCAGATGGTTGCAAGCATAGAGTTTGAGCAATATCTTCTGGCTTTGGTATCTTTCCGTACCGTTGAAAGGTAGTTGATTGAGAATGGGAATCCTCAAGAGTCGAGAGAATTCTTCCATAGTTGGCACAAGTTGATAATCGGGAAATGTGAAGCAATGGTGTAGGGGATCAAAGAACTGAAAGAGCACTTTCATCATGTCCTCATCTGTGTTGGAGGTGACCAAGTTGAGTAGGCGACCATGTCTTTCGGTAAATGGAGAATTTTTAGGAATCCTTGATGCTAGCTCTTTGAGTTGAGGAGGGATCCTTATGAGATTGACTTGAATGGTTTTCCTGCGAAGAGAATCCATGTCCTACAAAACAAAACAAAGATAAATCCCATAATCCTTGAAATGGTTAGTGAATATGAGTATGATGTTATGATTTTTATGATGTTATGTACAAGTAAATATATACAAACAAAGCAAACAAGTCCTTAGGTTTAGGCTTGCATGGAGTCTCATAGGTAAGTACCCTCTTGAAGTTTAGTTGGCTCAAACCTGTCCTAGAAATAGTAACCGAGTTCTAAGGAGCTCAATATCACTGATTTGTTTTCTCGGGCATTGTTTCAGCGCAAGCCTCTTAAATGGCGACCAAAATATACCAAAAAACTAAACCTCAATGAGTGTAGTATCGAGTATCTACCAACTTCGGACTGCACCAAAGTCGGTCATCTCACTACGTCCTAATGGCCAAGTTGGTCAAGTAAAGGTTCTAAAAGTCGGTTAGTGCTTCATGACATCACTCAGCGGCCCCGTATTCTCCTTGACTACTCAAGGGCTACCAGTACCCACAAATATGTCACACTAACGTAGCTATTGCTTAGACCTTTTCGGTATACCACGCACAATTTCCACAACGTATTGCTACTTACCTCTAAGGTATCCCAAATTCGGGTAAAGGATTCAAACCCAAACAAAGAACCAAAATGTAAAGCACACAAGTCAAACAAAGAAAGAAAGTAATTGTGATCTAACCCTAAGGTAACCCCACTTTTAAGAGTTTCCCCAGCAGAGTCTCCAGTTCTGTGATACGGTGGGAGAAATGACTTGGGTTGTTTGCGTTTGTATTCACAAATGTTGTGGTTAGCAAGGGTAGCCACCCACTTTTCTTTTATCCAATAAGGAAATGTGAAAAAGCACAGGAAAGACCTTTAGAGATGTTTTCTTGAGTTCGAGGGGTAGATTATGAAAAGGGAAGGTATTAGCACCGTTTTCATCCATGGTTTTCCATGGGCTCTTAGTTACTTTCTAGATCACTTGCTTTTGTTGGAAATGTGTTTTGTGTGATTTTTTGAAAGTATTTTGAAAAGGGGCCATCATTTAGGCAAACTTTTGTAATGATTCTCGTTCGTAAGAATGTTTACAAAGGTGTTGAGATTTTGAAAATATTTCATGTTTGGATAGCGTTTTGAAAGTGTTTTTGAAAGTTTTTGTTTATGAAAATAGCAAGGATGTTTGTTTTGAAATTGAGCAAGTGATTAGGAGCATTCTACCTACTCAAAAAGGTCTTAGGTGTTGTTTTCCTCCTCCTTTAGATGTTGCTATCTTACCATTGTTTTGGTAAGAAGCCACATTGTTGGATGTGAAGGGACGGGCATGGGTCGTCGTATAACCATGATAGGAATGTTGTGAGATGACTTAGCATTTTTCTTTAGGGACTAAGATTATTTTGAAAGACAACTTTGATAGCGTCATCGAGAGACTATGATCTTGTATTTTTTTGATTTGTTTGTGCTAAGACATCCCACATGTATAACATAGCCATTTTTGTAAGGCAACAAGTAGAATAACCCTAGGGGTGCTAGTGTGCAAGTGTATTTGATTGCATGCATAATTTTGTCTTGAATTAGGGTTTTCTAAACATTGGTTTTAGTCTTGCCATACACACCCTAATTACTAACAATATATGAAAGCAATAAAGTGCAGAAAATAAAGATTTTACGCTATTACAATCGTTAAGGGGATCGGGTGTACATATTTACAAATGGGGATTGCAAATTAAATCCTAAGTTACTATTACAACCACGTTGAATGGATAAGAATGTACAAGAAATGTAAAATGCTTATTTATTTAAGAAAATAAATAAATTTTGTTTAAGAAATTATTTTTTGGTCTTTTTGATTTGAAAGAAATAAAATATAATATGTGAATATGAAATATTTTTGGTGTTTTTGATTAATGGAAAATAAAAGTGATGGTAAAAGGAAAGGAAAGAAGACAGAATCAACGTAAATGCTGAAACATAAGAGGTCAGAACTTCTGACTCTGATGTGCTGCACAAACAGAAACAAATGTTAATAGAAATAGGGAAGGTCAGATGTTCTAGATCTGCTGGTAACATAGAAGTTTCTAGCAGTTCTGATGCAACTGGAAGAACTTTGCCTCTCTTTTCCATGCTAGTCAGAATATTTGCAACTCAGTCACTTCTCCACAAAATAGAAAATACACATATAACAGTTTATGGCAGGCTTCATAATGCTTCAGAAATAAGAGATATCAGAACTATAAATCAGAATCAAGCATGAATTTGCTAAACCTAATTATGAGTTCTAATTTCTTCAAGAAGCTCTGAACTGGAATTCCCTCAACTTAGGCAGGCAGATGCATGAAATTTCAGAATATGTACATCATCAGAATCAGAATGTCTACATTGTATTTTTAAACGTGTAAATTTGACAATGTCTAAGTAATATGATGAGAGTCAGCAAGAGCTTACCTTGTATCTGGAAAATACCCTGTGAGTTGGAACCTGGTTTTGGCCACTTGTGATGTTCTGAACAGCTTCCTCACGTGTTCAACAGGATGGAAACTTTCAACTTGGGTTGTGAATGATTTAGAAACTTTTGGAGCAAACAAGGGATAAAGTTTTGACTTTTTGAGGTAGACGTTGATAGAGAATGAGTGACAGTTTGACTACAGAATTTTTGATGGCTTTTGAATATATATCAGAAACTGTATGGGTGGTTTTGGTCAAGAAGCACTTGTGGAAAAAAATGGAGTTTGAATACAAGAACCAAAAAGCTAACAGGTTTTATATTTTTGTGTTTATAGTTTCTTGGACTCTTGGAATTTTTTGCAGGGGTTCAAGGCTTTTCTTTCTCAAATTTTCCGACCCTTTTACAGTGGCCAAAGGCTTTCAATTTATAGGCAAAGATCTTGTAGTTTGGAGAGTGCAACCATCACATGCTAGGGTGTTGTCTTGCTATTGAAGCAAGTATGGTGGTTAGTAGCCTTAGCAGCGCCTAAGCTGGAATTGTAAGCAGTAATTAAGGAAAAGTAACCTCAAAAGCAAAAGCAACACATGGGCCCAACCTATTCTTGTGCAAAAGTTTCTTTTCCAAGACAATAAAGGTACTTCTATGCCACACGTGGAGAAATCTTTTGAACAAAAGCCCATAAGTGGTTGTGAGCATTAAATGAGAATTAAATGACGATGAGATTGATCAACCCAAAAATCCCGCAACGTGATATTCTGCATCATTGCTTAGTTCTGGATCAGAAGGTCAGCTTTAGCGTGACTTAGAAAAGACAATCAACTTCTGATCCTTGAATCCCTTTGCTCCAGCATGTTCTGAATGAGCTCTCAGGCTTTCCAGGAAGTTTGTAGCATGCTTCGTAACCTTCTTTGAATTTCCCCTTGCAAACTCTAACTGAACCTTTGTGAAAACTGGCCCAGAAGTTCTGACCAAACTCTGTCTTGAGAATATCCAGAATTTGCTGAGTGCTTTAGTTTCAAGGACGTGTCTCTGAGGAGTTGTAACTTGAAATCCCAGCATTTCTAGGAGAAGTTTGTTCTGCAATGTTTTAGATCTCACTGAAATCTATAACTATTGTATCAGAAGTTCTTCTTGAATCAACTTGCATTATGATGATAATCTGATCAGAAGTTCTGAGTTTGTCATATGTCTTAAACACTTAGAAAATTCCAAGTATTTAGAAATTTGACTTTTACATTTCTTGATGAAACAAATCTCATATTCCAACATGTCTTGATGAAATATGACTCTTGAAACTTGATTTTGATCAAAAGTCAAAGTTTGGCTTTTCAGTGTGCAAATGACCATTTTACCCTTGTGAATAACTTTCTTGAAAAATTTGTAGTTCAAGGCTGGGAAATGGATGAAAGAAAAACCTGGGGATCCAGGGTGATCCCTTGAGAAATGAGAGGGTAAATTTTGGGGTACAACAGTATCATAGAAGTAGAGCTGGAAGTGAGAGAGAACAAGTAAAAATAGGAAGAAGTGGTATCACCTATTGATCCAGTTGAAGAGAAAACTAAACTAGAAATCAAGTTGTTGTATCCATCTCGAAATGCAAAGAAGGACACAAAAGAGAAAGAGTTTGATAAATTTGTCCAGTTGTTCAAAAAGCTAGAGATCAATATACCATTCTTTGAAGCACTCGAGAAAATGCCTTTGTATCAGAAAATCATGAAGGAGGTATTATCAAATAAGAGATCAACAGCAGAGGGATCGATACCTTGTGATGAGAAATTGTGTGTAATTACACCCGAGAGAAAAATACCTATCAAGCATAAGGATCTGGAGTCACTTGCAATACCATGCACCATCAAAGACAAAACTTTCAAGAGGGTTCTTGTTGATTCTGGATCTAGTGTGAGTTTAATGCCATTATCAATTTTCAAGAAGCTCGGTATTGATAAGATAAGCGGGAGTGGGATAAAATTGAAATTTGTTGATCACACTATCAAGCAGTCATATGGAATAACCAAAGATGTATTAGTAGAAATTGACAATTTTGTTTTCCTAATTGATTTTCAGATCATGGACATACTTGAAGATGAAGAGACTCCTATCATTCTTTTTCGATCATTTATGCTAACTATTCGATGCAATTTTGATATCGAGACAGGTAATCTGACACTGAAATCATTTGATGAGGAGATACCTTTGAAGGTGTTGGAGATCAAAAAGCAGGGTGTAGGTGAAAAGAATCAAGCTTCAGCTGGTATGATCAAATTAGCAGGAGATAATAGAAGTTTAAAATCACCCCTAGAGAAAGTCTCCAGCATAAGCTCTCAGGTGGCATCAATAAAAATTTCTAAGTTAAGTCCAGAAGTCAAGAAGAGAAAGAAAAGGAAACTCAAAGGTGATAAGACATTAGTTGGAAGGGACTGGAAGCACAAAGTGGTCAATGCTTTTGATCTAGATGAGTTTTGGGTTGTTAAAAGGACAAGCAACAAGCTGTGAAAGAGGAAGTACCCTCCATAAGGGGAAGAACCATCGAGCCATGTGATGTTAAACAAAGAGCTTCGTAGGAGGCAACCCACGCTTTCTAATAACTTAGTTTTTCTTTTTGTTTTGTTTGCATGTAATAAAAAGGGAGCCTTACTGGTGAGAGTTAGGAGGTAGCAACTGGTGTTGCAGTACCCCCTGTGAGTCACCTGTCTCGAGCTTGTTCTGAAACATTGCGGTCAATGTTTAGTTCAAGTTTTTTTTTTGGGGGAGGGGGGGGGGGGGTTATTGCTTTGCAATTTTTTTTGCTTCTAGCTTTTGATTTTTTTAATGCTAATTGCTGTGTAAATCCACCAGTTGAAGTCCTTACCAAATTTTACCGAAAAAAATTGTTTTCTTCAAGAACTTGTTTCTCATAGAGTTCGGGAATAATATATAGAGACAAGGGGATGGTTGGTTAAGGGTAGGAAGTTCAAAATAACGTGACAATGATATGATTCTAATGTGTAGATTTGTACCAAGTGCTTGAATCCTAAGAAGTACTCCTTGAGTAGTTTATCAATACACTCTGGCATAATATAGATTCACATGCAAGTATGATTGGTTGAGAAATAAATAAAGCTGGCATAGAGGAAGTCAAGGGTGTGATAGGGGCACCCGTGTCAGCTGGCACGGCCCGTCTCAGGGTGCTTGAACCAATAATTCAAAAATTAAATTTCTATGGGTCCAACACGTGAATTTGTGTTTCCTAACACGGCCCGTGTTGGGTTGCGATGTTGATTTCAGTATTTCGGATTATTTTGTTCATTAGTTGGCATGTGAAGGTGTTTTGGGTATTTCCAACCGACCTAAATGAGTTTTTGCTATTTAGAGGAGTATCCATGATGAATTGGAGAACTTTAGACTAGAGATGATTAGGAACGATAAATATTGGTGCTTTCAAGAGATTTGGAGACGGAGATTCCTTCATGAGCGATAGCAAAAGATCAAAGAATTCAAACCTTTTGTAATGTCTAACTTTATTATTGCTTTTCTTTTTAATAATATGAGAGGTTAAACCCCCCAATGCTAGGGGTTGTCCCTAAATTGATTTTGTAATGACTTTGAATTTCTGATTTCATCAATTACATGGTTTTTATTATTAGATTTAAGTGTGCAAGGTTTTTCATGCTTTCTTTATTGGACAAATAAGCACTGTTTTACTATTAATAATTAGCTGGACCGTAATTGTTAAGGTTTTTGTACAATTAGATTATAGTAGATACCACCTAGGACTAGGGATACCCTATAGTTACCAGATTTAACCCTTGATAAAATAATGGCTTGACTCTATCAGATATCTCTAAGGATTTAAGATTTAGGATGGATGGTTAATGGTTTTCTCAGTAAGGACTTAGGGGAAAATAATCTAAAGGGCTGGTAATTGAAGGTAATGAACTTGTTGAAGAGATCAAGAGTAAAGGTTATTACAGGGTAAAATCACACACCTACCCCTAGCATGGTCCTTATATCAGAGAAAAGCCAATTTATATTCCTGCTTTCTGTTAAGTGAAAATTACAAAATCAAAACCCCAAATCAAGTTTTGTTTAATTAAACTACGAATTTAACTCGATAATTGCCTGCAGTCCTTGAGATCGATATCTTGGGAATTTTCTATTATTACTATATTGGAAAAATAATACACTTGTTAATTTACCGGTCAGAACTATACTTCGCTAAGCGAATTCTTATTTCTTCATTAATATTACAAATCAACTTGTCTTCTGGAAACCGCTAAAGTTCGCTAAGCGAGGTGTGGCTCGCTTAGCAAAGTTTCTTTCTTCATCCTGAAGTCTTCTCAAAATATATTTCTTTGACCGCCCTGTTTTGTTAAGCAAAGGCTCGATTCTCTAAGCGAAATGCCTCGCTTCTCCTTGCTGCTGGAGAAATTGGTTGATTTGCTTCTGTCTTGGTTTCGCTACGCAAACTATGACTCGTTAAGAGAATTGTTCTTTTCTCTACATTGTCACTTATCAAAGTGCCTGTTTGCTGGATTTTTATCCTTATGTCTTGACTTTGCTGGGGATTTGCTACAGCTCACTTAGCAAAGTGTTTGATAGTTAGTTTTTTCTTTAGGGACCAAATCTTGCACAAAACAAACCAAACCAAGTAGACTTGCATAATAACATTAATATTCCATAGTTGAGGTTTTTATGTTATAATCTTGTCATTTAAGTAAGATAAATGTTATGTTTTAATAAGACATTTTAACATGAATTAAGCATTTATCAAACTCTCCCCAACTTGAATCTTTGTTTGTCCTTAATCAAAGTAAAACAATAAGCAAGAGTTTCTATATCAGCTTTCACATGATCAACATAAATTTTCAATGAAGTGGTCAAGGCACATGGTTTATGAGGTTGCACATCCAAGTGTTGATGCATTATTACTTTCTTTAGAATTTTAGACATATTCATGAAACAAGTCTTCCACTTAAAATTCATGTCAAGCAATCCAAATCAATAAACATGTTAGTCATGAATCACACCTATCACACTTTTTGTATAAGTAAAAATGATGAGATCTTTTGATCTCTCACATGACAAAACTTGCTAACATCTTGATTGATTCATGCATTCTTCTAAGAAAAATATGTTTACATGTAAAGACAAAGATCACTAAGATATTTTCATGGTTGTAATGTGGCCAAGGTACCAAAGAAGTGTTATTTCCTATGGCTAATGGAAATAAAGGGTTTGTTTGATTTTTCTTTGAAGTTCATTCATGAACTTTTGATTCTTTTGTATCAAATTACTTATATAAACCTTTTATTATTTCTTTCGTTTTGAACACATCCATCTTTTCTATTCCTTGTTCTTTTCTTTTCCTACTTTTCTTTTTCTTTCATTTTCTTTTGATTCTTACCACTTTCCATTTTTTTCTTTTGAACTAAACCTCTTTCTTTTCCTCCCCAACTTGAATAAAACTTTACTTCTCTTTGAATGCTCTTCAAAGTTTTGCACAAGATATCAAAGGTTACAAGGTTCAATACAAGAAAAATAGAATCTATCAATTATGAACTTTTGTGATTTTTCAAAGATATGGAATAATATTCACTAAGTCGTTTACTTAATACATAGTCAGTTCATAATTGATGTATTCATGTCATATGGCTCAAAAAGTGGTTACAATTGATCACTTCTCACAAGGACTAATGAGGCTATATTTTGGTTTACTAGTTACGCTCAAATTCAAATAAATTCCTTGATCCCTTCTATGTTTTTGCAATGATAAACACAAATTCAAGATTAAGCATGAATCAAAGGAGTTAAAACAAGTATTTGTCAGTTTCCTAAGCATATGTTGAACAATGGAAGGTTACCTCACTTTTCTGGTTTTAAACTAAGTGATTCATAAGGAAACATGTTATGGCATAAGATTGAATGAACTGATTTTGTGCAGATTACTCATGTCACGCTCATGCTAAAGGCTTTAAAAAATCAATAAACACTTACTCTGGTTTGTGCAACTCTTTCAAAGTTATGTTATTTTACCCTTGTGCCTTTGTTTCATGTGAATTTTGATCTTCCACTCCTTGCCTTTACATCTCATTTCATAGGACAAAATAATAAACAAGGCTTTAGGATTTGGACATGGGACACTTATAGCTAAATACTTAAGATAAACACATAAAAACTTGAAAGTGAAGAAACTGGCATGATTAGCGTTTTTGCTGATTTTGCTATGTTCGCTTAGCGAAACAGGGCTCGCTTAGCGAACTCTGCAGAATTTAGTTTTTCTGCATGATTTTCTCGGTGATAATGTCATGCCATTTTCTTTGTATTCAAAACTATATATGTAGGGAAATAAATATGTAACGGGTTGGGTTACCTCCCAACAAGTGCTTCTTTAACGTCATTAGCTCGACGCCTGTTTTCTCGAAAAATCAAGGTGGTTTGTATGAATTTTTCAAAGTGTCCTTGCCACCACGCGTTGGCCTTTTTTGGTCATTCATTCTTTTCAATACCAGGCCTATTTCATTAGGAGCTTTGAGTTTGGAATTGTCTTCTTCTTTGTTATGCAAGGCTTGAAACAATTTGAAATCTACTTCTTTATTTTTGCACCTTACTTTCATTGTTCCTTCATCAACATCGATCATTATTCGGCATGTTTTTATAAATGGACAACCTAAGATCAGAGGTATTTTTTCATATTCATCCATATTCACCATAACGAAATTAGTTGGAAATAGAAAACTTTCACGCTTCACCAATACGTTCTTCACTATGCCAATTGGTTATACGGTTGATTTGTCGACAAGTTGTAATTTCACTGTTGTTGGTTGCAAATCAAGCTCACCAATCTTCTTGAGAATGCCAATGGAAGAAGGTTGGTACTTGATCCAAGATACACCAAAGCTTTATCAAACTTGATATTTTCAATGGTGTCTAGTATTGTAACGCTCCCAGGATCAACTTTGATGTTTTGTTCCTATTTCTCTGTTTCAATTCTCTTTCCTTTGCTATTCTCCCCAACTTTGGTTTCAGTTACTTCTTCGATTCTTGTTGTGACAGCATTGCAAGTTTCTTTTGGATTGGTTTGAGTGATGGCGATGAATGTTCCTGTTTGTTGCTCACTCAACTGTTTTGCAATTTTCCCAACTTGTGTTTCTAAATTTCTAATTGACACATTCGTATTATTCTGATTTGCCTCAGAAAACTTCATAAATTGATTCAAGGTATCCTCTAGTTTTGACAACTTGTCAGGCTGAGTGTAGCTTTGGTACTGATTCTTCCTGTTTTGGCCATAGCTTGTCTTGTTGTTGTATGGATAACCTTGATTACTTTGATACAGTACCTGCCTTTATTGCTACTGATTTCCCATATAATTGACTTCTTCATTGATAGGGGGATAGAAACCGGTTTGATGGTCTCCTCTACACAGCTCACACGGTTCTACTTGTTTCATTTTAGGTGTTCCATGCATTTGTTTGAGTTGTTGTGGAAGTTTGGAAATCTGCTTGGTCAATTCTACCACAGTTTTCACGAGAAGCTTGTTTTATGCCAAGATTGCATCATTCGTGTCCAAATCAAGAATACCAATTTTCTTTTGTGTTGCACCTCTCTTGTACTGGACCTGTTGATCACTGAGAGCCATACGGTTGATGATAGCAACAACTTCCCCTACATTTTTGGAAAGTAGCGAACCACCGGTTATTGCATCAAGTAGGAGCTTTGATTAGGGCTGCAATGCATTCCATAAAAATATGAATCTGTGTGAGATTGTCGAAGCCATGATTTGGACATTTGTGCAACATGAATTTGTAACATTCCTAAGCTTCACAAAGACTTTCTGTTGCACTTTGCGTGAATACGGATATTGATGTTTTTGTATCCATAAATCAATTATGTGAGAAGAACATGTTAACAAAGTTTTCTTCCACGACATTCCAATTTGTCATAGTTTCTGTGGGTTGGTCAAGATAAAAATCCTTTACTTTATCAATAAAGGAATGCAAAAACAATCTCATGAAGACAACCTCTTCTTCAGCTTTGGGTGCACCTATCGCATCAACAAGCACATAGAATTTGGTGAGGTGGTGTGTAATACAGTGGGATAACTGACTTGGGTGTTTTGCGTTTTAGCGTAATTATTGCGAATAGCAAGAGTCGCCACCGGCTTTTCTTTTATCCAATAAAGGAAAAGGTGAAAAGAACATGAAAGACCTTTTGAGATATTTTCTTGAGTTCGGGGGGTAGGTTATGAAAAGGGAAGGAGTTAGCACCCTTTTCATCTGTAGTTATCTACGGGCTGTTAGTTGCTTGATCACTTTGAAATGCTTTCTTTGAAATGTGTTTGCGATTGTTTTTGAAAGTATTTTTGAAAAGTGCCTTCGTTTAGGCGAGCTTTGTAATGACTCTTGTCTATATAAGAATGCATACAAAGTGTTGACTTTTAAAAATATTTCATTTGAAAGTGTTGGTGTGTTTGAAAGATGTTTTAAAAATAGTTGTGAGCAAGCAACTATGAATTTTATACCTACTCAAAAAGTCTTTGTTCATTTCCTCCTTCTTTAGATATTGCTATCTTACCATTGATTGGTAGGAAGCCTTATCATTGGATATGAAGAGACATGCGTGGGTCGTTGTATAGTCATAGAAGGAAACATTGTAGGATACCTTAGAAATTTTTTGTAAGCGTCTAAGATCGTTTACTGAAGGCAACACCAAAGGGTCATCGAGGGATTATGATCTTGTATTCGAGGGCCATTGCTAAAGTATCCCACGTTCGAGGGACATAACTATTTTTGTCAAGGCAAAAAGTGTTGATTGTCCTAGAGGTGCTTGTGTGCGAGTGTATTGATTTCATGCATTTTTTCCTTGAATTAGGATTGTCTACTTGTTGATTTTAAGTCTTTCCATACACACCCTAATTACTAGCCCATAATATTGATAACGATAAATTGCAGAATTTTAAAGTTTTACGCTATTACATCTTTTTTGGGGATGGAGATACAAGTTTATGAATGGGGGATGAAAGCAATAAAGTTCTAATTATAATATTACAACCATATTGAATATTGAATGAAAATATAAATATAAATAAATATAAAGATAATGTAAAAAAAGAAGAAAATTGTTTAAAAAAACTTTTATGTATTGACACATGAGCTTATGCATTGATACGAAACCTTTATGTGTTGATATATATCAATCCTTGCTCCTGGAAATAAAAAATAACTCAGTATGAGTCGACACATAAGGGTTTTTATTGACTCATACTATTTTGTATGACACATGCGATTTTTGTACCAACTCATACTCATTTCTTGCCCTTGGAAGTAAAAAACAACTCAGTATGAGTCGACACATAATGGTTTGTATCGACTCATTTCTGTTTTGTATCGATACATACGTGTTTTATGTCGACTCATAACCTGTTTTGTACATAATATGTGTCGACTCATAGTGTTTCGTATCGACTCATACTGGTGTTTTTTTACTTCTATCATTGTTCTGCTACATGTAAAAGTCAGTTCTCAACACATGGTTAGTGAAAATGAAAAGCAAGCATATGGTTAGATTCAAGGCAATGATATCTATGTTTTATCTTCACAAATGAACCACTAATGATGCTTTTTATGAAGAGTTCAAAGTCAAGAAAACTTACCTTGAAACTGAAATTTGTGCTTTGAGTTTGAGTTGGAGAAGTCAAGTTGCAGGTGGTTATTTTTGAGTTTGGAAAATAGTGATGTTACAGAAGTTGTTCTTGAGTTTGAACAACTTTTATATGATATATGTGGAGTGTTTGGATGGTTTTTTTGACAGAAGTTGCAAGGTGTGAGAGGTTCAAAGGGTTTGGACTTAAAAGCTCAAAGATGGAGGTTGTTGTGGACAGTTCTGGTTTTTAGAGTAAAGGGGGTTTTGAGGATTTTCAACACACAAGAAGCTCTCTATTTTTATGACCTCTTTCTTTTGCAAATGCTCCCTCTATTTATAAGCAAGAGGTTTGGGAACAAGAGCTGATTAGGTTTGTAAGACAACATGTTATGGTTAGGTTGGATTGCGAATATCAAGTTATGTTAAATACTCCATAGTCCCATGATGAAGTACCAAAGTTGCTGGTATAGAGGGGTTACTTTCCATGATTTATGGTGGAATAAAATCAGAAGTAAACAAAGTATGGGCTCAAGATAAATTTTGTACCAAAAAGCTTGCTTTTCAAGAATAACAATGGTGCCTTTATGCCATAAATGGAAAGATCTTTTGGACAATGGCTCAAACACTTGGGTAATAGCTCAAAAGTAGGTGTAAGCATTAAATTATGGTGAGATTGGAAAGTTAAAAGTCATGTAACACAAGATTATGTAGCATAGAATAAGGATTTTGTTATGTGTTCTTCAACAAAAGGACTTGCAATTCAAGGATGGATGCCCAACTTCATTCCCTTGAATATCCTAGCTCAAATTTGATAAATTCATGCTCTTAGATGTTTTAAAAAGCTTGAAACATCCTCTATAACTTTTATGTTGGCCATTTTAACAAAATCATCTTGGAACTATGTGAAAAAATGCCAAGAAGTTGGGATAAAATCCTGACCAAAATTTGTATAAAATTTTTCTAAGTGCTAGATGAACATGTCATGTCTTCATGGGCTTATATCTTCAAATCTAAGCATTTTTTGGACACAAAAATTCTAATACAAAGTTGTAGAATTCATCAAGATCTAAAACTTTCATGTTGAAAGTTTCCTTTGAATCATTTTTCATCATGGTGGAAAATTGGTACGAAGTTATGAAATAAACATGTGTAAAACACTTAGAAAAATTTCTAAGTCTTGAAAAGTTTGACTTTTCAAATTGACTTTTGACTTTCTTGACTTTTTGATGATCAAGCTTGATATTCTTGAATGTCTTGATGAATTTTGATCTTTGAGACTTAATATTGACCAAAAAGTCAAAGTTTGACTTTTGGTGTATTAGTTGACTTTTATTAGTACAACTGATTTTTGGTCATCTAGTCAATCGACTGAGCAGAATTTGTGATACAAGACTTGAAACTTGACATGAGAATTCTTGAAGGTCCATAATTATCCATGAAAGTCATTTGAAGTACTATAATTCCAATTATCCTTGTGAAAACTCAAACCCTAACTTGAGGCATCAGTGTTGAGGAGATGTCTTAACCTAGTCAATCCTTGTCCAAGCTTGAGTTATTAAAGATCTTATGGGAAATGTCTTGAGAAATAAGAGGGAAAATTTTGGGATACAACATCTGTCACTTTTCATTCTTCTTAAACCTGAAGAGTATGATTGGTGAGTCCGCCATTCGTGACTTGAAGGTGGAAGATGATTGAACACTAAAGTGCTAGAAATTTGCACTCAACTATGTGTTAGTTGATTGTGTCGGGAATGTGCTTAAAGATTCCATTTGGAGAAGTGATGAAGAGTTTGTCAGAGATGGGCTTACAGATGCCATCCAGAGTGACTGTCGAGGGAGAAGTATCAAAATAAATATTTGGTCGATTTATAATGAAACTGTAGATATCTTTTGCCTATTTTTAAATGGAAGAGATAAATATAAATGAGAAAAGGTCTTTGCTTAGTGACTTCACTAAGGAAATGATTCTAAACAAAATAGGTTTGTTTATTACCTATCATTAACTGGAAGAAGTGAATCTAACCAGAAGAGGTCTTTGTTTACCTGTTATTAACTAGAAGGAGTAAGATCCACTAGAAGAGGTCTTTGATTTGTTGATTGACTTTTCCTACAAGGAAGAGGGTCAACTACATGCAGATGTATGCATGGCGTAATGATGTTCTCAAAATAAATGAGACTATGATGTATACGTTTATCATGTATGTAATATGATATATGAATGTGAAATATTGTTTAAGTGTATCGTTGTCTTGGAAAATAAATCCTTGACAAATGTTGGGGAGCTTTGGGAAGTTAAATCTCAGACTGCTATTGGGAATGAAGAGTACGAAGAGTATGCACAACTTCAAACCTTGTTTAGAATGCTTCCGCTGGGAATTCCTGTTTTGTTGTTTGAGGAGAAATCTATTGGGGAACATTGATTTTGGCCCTTTGCTTGAGGAAACTCTGTGAGGAGTGTTGATTTCTGATTGGGGAATAGAGCTCAAGAGTTTTAGTTGTCCATTGCTCTACTGGGGAGTTACATTTGACTGGGGAGAGTGAAATTTAGTTGTTATCTGGTGGAAATCCAAGATTCGCAGCAACTTGCTAGGGATAATAAAGTTTAATTGTCATCTGGTCGGATTCCAGGCTTAGAAGTAACTTAGATGAAATTAACTGTTATCTGGTCGGATTCCAGACTTCACAAAAAATTGAAGTTAAATTGTTATCTGGTCGGATTCCAAGCTTCTCAACAACTTAGATGAAATTAACTATTATCTGGTTGGATTCCAGGCTTCACAGAAAATTGAAGTTAAAATGTTATCTGGTCGGATTTCAAGCTTCGCAACAACTTACTGAATTTAAATGTTATCTGGTCGGATTCTAGGCTTTGCGGAAAATTGAAGTTAAACTATTATCTGGTCGGATTCCAGGCTTCATAGCAACTTTGATGAAATTAACTGTTATCTGATCGGATTCCAGGCTTCGTAGAAAATTGAAGTTAAACTGTTATCTGGTCGGATTCCAGGCTTCGCAGTAACTTTTATGAAATTAACTGTTATCTAGTCAGATTTCAGGCTTCGCGGTAATTGAAGTTAGACTGTTATCTGGTCGGGTTCCAGGCTTCGCAGCAACTTTGATGAAATTAACTGTTATTTGGTCGGATTCCATGCTTCGCAGAAAATTGAAGTTAAACTGTTATCTGGTCGGATTCTAGGCTTCGCAACAACTTTGATGAAATTAACTATTATCTGGTCAGATTCCAGGCTTCACAGTAATTGAATTTAAACTGTTATTTGATTGGATTCCAGGCTTTGCAGCAACTTTGATGAAATTAACTATTAGCTGGTCAGATTCCAGGCTTCGCGACAACTTAGATGAAAGGATGAAGTTAACTGTTATCTGGTCAGATTCCAGGTTTCACAGTAACTCATTGGGATAGTAACGACTCTGTTGGGGAATGTAATGACTCTACTGGGGATTAAGGTGTTTTGTTCATTGATTTGTAATAGTATGAGAGGCCAACTCAATATGGGGAATTCGTAGTTTGTTGGGGAAATAAACCCGGTTAAAGAGAAAATTTTGACGACCTTCTGGGGAAGTGACTTCTTTAGGTAGAACTCCATAAGAGATTGGGACTCTGGCTAGGGATTGCATGAATCCGTCGGTGGGGATAATCTTATTGAAGTATCTCTGTGGGGCTATCCCAAATCCTTAAGGGGATACTTGTTACATTTGTTAAGAGTTTAATCATGTTCATATGCATATGTTCATTCAATTTTAATCATTGGACACTTTTGCACTCAAAACAGAAAAAACAAAAAGTTTGCACTTCAAAGTATATTTGTATTGATGTTTTCCTATAAACAGGCATTTTTGTACAAGGAGACATAGATCCTAGTAAGAGGAAATCGTCGAAATAAGGAAAGGAATACAAAGTGAAAACATAAATAATAGCCATGTGGAAGTGATCTCATTGGGTTCCAAATTCGCTATTGCCCTATATTTTGGAACATCATCCGTTTTCATTGATAGAAGTTGATTGAATTGATCTTGGACCATTAAACTTGGACCTTGGTAATAAAGATGGCTGCAGAGATCCAACGGGACATAGCCGTATGCTTTAATCCCTAACTTTTTCCTAGACCGCTCTTTCGGGTTTTCAGTCCACCAGGATACCCATTTTCTCCGAAGCCACCCTTTCGGGTTTTCGACTTGGCGGGTGTAAAATCTTTTGCAAGTATCCCTAACTTTTGTCTGAACCTTTTGGTTTTCCAGGATGCCCTTATTTTTGCCTAGGTATGTCAACCTAACGGGTCATTCTTTATGCGTAGTATTTTTTGACTATGTCTGTGTTCATAGGATGCCGAAAATCTTCGCCGTCCATAGTTGTTAGCATCATGGCACCACCAGAGAATACTTTCTTGACAATAAATGATCCTTCGTAAGTGGGAGTCCATTTACCCATGGGATCACTTTGTGGAAGAATGATGTGCTTTATTACCAAGTTTCCAATCTGATATACTCAAGGCTTGATCTTTTTGTTGAAAGCCTTAATCATACGTTTTTGATACATTTGACCATGACAAACAGCAGCCAGTCTTTTCTCTTCGATCAAGTTCAACTGATCCAATCTAGTATGAATCCATTCATCTTCTCCTAAGTCTGGTTCTTTCATAATCCTTAGAGAAGGAATCTAAACTTCGACAGGCAGGACAACTTCCATGCCATAGACCAAGGAGAACGGGGTTACCCCAGTTGATGTTCGTGCTGAAGTACGGTAGCCATGGAGAGTGAATGGTATCATCTCATGCCAATCTTTGTAGGTCACTACCATTTTTTGCATAATCTTCTTTATGTTTTTATTGGTAGCTTCCACTGAACCATTCATCTTAGGTTTGTATGGAGAAGAGTTATGATGTTTTATTCTGAACTGCATGCATAGTTCAATAATAATAACATTGTTGAGATTGGTCATGTTGTCCATGATGATCCTTTCGGGGATACCATAACAGCATATGAGGTTATGCTTGATAAACCGGGCTACAATGTTCTTTGTGACTGAGGCATATGAGGCAGCTTCGACCCATTTGGTAAAGTAGTCGATGGCAACAAGGATGAAACGATGTCCATTAGAGGTAGTGGGCTTAATTTCTTTAA
The DNA here is from genome assembly GCA_948472305.1 of Vicia faba. Classification (NCBI taxonomy): domain Eukaryota; kingdom Viridiplantae; phylum Streptophyta; class Magnoliopsida; order Fabales; family Fabaceae; genus Vicia; species Vicia faba. The sequence goes on along the minus strand of OX451735.1, from coordinate 305,374,235 downwards.
TCATGTCAATGCCCCACATTACAAATGGCCATGTAGCAGTCATGACATTCAAAGGAACTGAAGGCACGTGAACCTTGTCGGCATAGATCTGACAGTTATGGAAAATCATCGAGTGATGGTGACAATCAGTTTCCATTGTTGACTAATAATAACTAGCCCTCAGAATCTTCTTGTCCATAGTGTGTCCACTAGAATGAGTCCCAAAGATACCATCATGCATGTCTTCCATGATCTTTTCTGCCTCCTTCTTGTCCATACAACGGAGTAGAGTAAAATCATGGTTGCACTTATACAAGATTCCATTGCTTAGAAAGAATTTGGCTGAAAATCTTTGAAAGAATTTCCTATCATTGATGGAGGATCCTTCAGGATACTTTTGTGCCTCAAGATATCTCTTCACCTCATGATACCAAGGCTTCTCTTCATCAGTGTAAAGCTCATTGCAGTGCGCGGGTTCATCAAATATTTCAAGTGTAATTCTAGGGGCCTCGTTGTCCCAATTGACCTTGAACATGGAAGACATTGTTGCCAAGGAATCTGCTAACTGATTTTCTTCTCTAGGGAAGTGTTCAAAGGTAAGCTCCTCGAATTGTGGGATCAGGGTTAACACAAGCTCTTTGTAAGGAATCGGGTTAGGATGCTTGGTATCCCACTCTCCTTTGACTTGACTGATTACTAGAGTTGAGTCTCTGAATACATCCAAGAACTTGATCCTTAGGCCAATAGCAGTCTTTAAGCCCAAGATGCATGCTTCTTATTCAGCCATGTTATTTGTACAGTCGAAATGCAGCCTAGCAAGGAAAGGTGTATGGAAACCCTCAGGAGAAATAATCACAACACCAATTCCGTTACCCAAAGTGTTGGAAGCTCCATCAAAAAACATAGTCCATCGGGATCCTTGTTCAGGTCCGTCATACGGTCTAGGCTTTTTACAATTAGTTATCAATATGATATTCTCGTCCAGGAATTCAAAGTTCATGGACTGATAGTCATCAACAGCTTGATGGGCCAAATGATCCACCAGTACACTTCCTTTGATTGCTTTTTATATGGTATACTGAATGTCGTATTCGGTCAAGATCATTTGCCACCTAGCTATTCGTCTGGAGAGAGCTGGCTTCTCGAAGATATACTTGATAGGATACATCTTAGAAATCAATAGAGTGGTGTGAGTCAACATATACTGTCTTAGCCGGCGAGCAGCCCATGCCAAAGCACAACAAGTTTTCTCGAGCAATGAATATCTTATTTCACAGTCGGTATACTTCTTGCTCAGGTAGTATATTGCATGCTCTTTTCGGCCAGACTCGTCATGTTGGCCCAACACACCCCATTGAATTCTCTAATACAGTTAAATACATAATTAGAGGTCTTCCTTCAATTGGAGGCATCAGGATGAGAGGCTCTTCTAAATATTCCTTGATCTTGTCAAAGGTTGCTTGGCAGTCATCGTTCCATCTGACTACTTGATCTTTCTTTAAGAGTTTGAAGATTGGCTCACAAGTAGAAGTTAGGTGAGATATAAATCGAGCAATGTGGTTAAGTCGACCCAAGAAACCTTACTTCCTTCTCAGAGCGGGGAGCTGGAATTTCTTGTATGGATTTAACCTTCGCAGGATCAACTTTAATTCCTTTGCTACTGACGACAAAACCTAAGAGTTTTCCAGGTCATACTCCAAAAGTGCACTTGTTAGGATTCAGCCTTACCTTGTATTTCTTCAACCTCTCAAACAACTTATGAAGATGATTAAGGTGTTGTTCCTCAGTTTGTGACCTTGCAATCATATCATCAATGTAGACTTCTATCTCATGATGGATCATGTCATCGAATAGGGCTACCATAGCTTGTTTATAGGTTACCCGTGAATTTTTTAAACCGAAAGGCATGACCTTGTAACAAAAAGTTCCCCACTATGTGAAAAATGTGGTCTTCTCCATGTCCTTGAGAGCCATCTTGATTTTATTGCATCCAGAGAAGCCATCCATGAAAGAGAATACTTTGTGTTGAGCTGTGTTGTCGATCAAGACGTCAATATGCAGTAGCGGGAAATCATCTTTGGGGCTTGCTCTATTCAAATCCCTGTAACCTACGCACATACGAACCTTCCCATCTTTCTCCGGCATGGGGACCACATTCGCCACCCATTGAGGATATGATGTTACATCCAGAAAACCTGCATTCAATTACTTCATTACTTCGGCCTTTATCTTTTCAGACATGTTTGGCCGGATACGATGCACTTTTTGCTTGACTAGAGGAAAATATTCCTTTGTTGGTAGAAGATGAACCACAATTTCAGTATCCATCCCCGACATATCTTCATATGAACAAGCAAAAACTTCAAAATAGTCATGCAACATCTGGATCAATATGTGTGATCGGTGGATCTGGAACTAATTGTTTAACGCTGGTTCGCGAAATGTCGCGGAAGCAAGAGTCGCCACCGTCTTTTATTTTCTCCAAATGGAAAGGACAAAAGCACAGAAAAATTCCTTAAAGAGATTGCTCTCGGTTCGGGAGGTAGGTTATAGAAAGGGAAGGTGTTAGCACCCTTTCTATCCATGGTTATCCATGGGCTCTTAGATACTTGCTCATTTGTGTTTTCAAAATTGTTTGTTTGCTTTTCAACTGTGGGTTTTAAAAAAGTTTCCTTGAAAATTTCAGTTCGACTCTTGTATCGGTCCTCAAGAGTGTTTGAAAAGTTGCTTTCGAAAGCTTTTTGAAAAGGTGTCGGTGTGAAAAGTATTCTTGATTTTGTTTTGAAATTAGAGCAAGTATCTAGAGTCGTCTACCTACCCTAAGGAATTCGTCTGTGTAAATATCCTTTAGAGTAGTGCCATCCCACCATTGAGAGGTAGGTAGCACCACCGTTGGAGGTGTTCGGGTCAATTCGAAGGTTCGGGACGTGGTGATCACCAGAGCAATGGGAAGATACCTTAGAAGCTACCCTCATGCCAGGTTCCCGGATCATGAGGACTTACTAAGACATCCTCTACTCGACGATCACCTTTCGAGGGGCAAGGCAACAGTGAGGCGTACCCTAGGGGTGGTGTGTGAATTCGTGTGTCAGATTCAGATATTTTATCTTGTTCATGTTATTGGTGATCTACGCTTGTCTTTCTTTAGCCATTCATTCTTGCATGACTTGATTAACAGTTAAAATATTTGCGAGAAACGTAAAGATTCTAAAGCTATTACAAAAGGCGCGGGTCCACATCGCCAAAATTTCCAGAACCCGATTTGACAGAAAAATAAAGAATTAAAAGTGCGACAGATAAAATGTTACATGGCCTTGGGAGAGATACATAAATATTATAAAGAATAAAAAATAAATATGCGAATTGGAATTAAAGTTGAAACGAGGGCGTTGGACCCTTTTTAACTAAATTAAATTAAACGATTATTAAATTAATAAAATTAAAAGGAAAAGAAATTTGTTTTTTTTGGTATTTTTGTATTTTATGATTTTAATGAAAAAAAGAATTAAATGAAATAAAATGCTAACCCTAATGCTAGTTGTTTTTAGTTTTTTTTTTTAGAAAAGATTAAATTTTAACCTAATATTTAACCTAATTATTCACATGCCATTTAATTATAAAAATAAATAATAGGAAATATTTAATTATTATGAAAGAAAAGAAAAAAAGGACAAAAATGATTATAAACCCTAATTCTACCAATTTTAGATTTTTATTAAGGAAAATATTACAATTAAACCTAATTTAATAACTAAAATTAATTAATGCAATTTATTTACAAAAATACTAAAATAAAGATATTTTTTATTTTTTATCTTTTCTGATTTTTTGGTGTTTTTTTTTATATATTATGAAAATATTAATTTAATTAAAAAAACAATAATTAAAAGAAATAAAAATAATGAAAAAATAAAGAATGTAAAAGAGTTTGCAAACCTAAGGGGGTCTGCCCCTAATTTGGAGGTGAAGCCCATCAATTTTGAGCCCAAATAAGTCTGGTCTGATTGACTTTCCAGGAAGTATGCACATGCGTTGACCAACATCCATCATGCTCTTCCAATTAGAACCCTATGATCCATCTCAATAGGCACGTGGACGGACTGATGTTGAGGATGTATGATGCGTCTTCACACTGAAACTGCACACAAGCATTGGATGAAAAATAATATGAAAGGGGGTGGGACCTGGGGCTCGAACCCAGGTCCTGAACATTACCAACCAACACGCTTGCCAATCGTTCCAAACGCACTTTCTGTATGTCAGATATCAAACAAATATTATAAAATAAATCCACGCGTTAGTGCTCTTTGCGTGCGAAAATTTAAACGATCCAATCGTGGATGGCCACCTCGTCTCCTTCTTCCTTGGCTTTATTTTTCCTGAAACAAGAAAACAATCAGCAACGGTTTTACACCGTTCCTATAGACACCTTATTGGAAAATAGCGATTAGCCCCTGGGGCCTCATAAATTAGGCGCGATGGTCTCATTCTCTTCGTCCAAGCGTGTTGAATTGAATGGCCTAGGTTTCAAGCTCCAATTTTTCCATATTCAAAAACCCCTAATTCGAAAACCTAAGAACCCTAAAAAACAACAATGGCAGATTCTCCAATAGTGCATAAAAACGCAATTAGAATATAGGGTTAGCTTCAGAACACATTGCTTAGTATGAATATGTAAACAAAATGCTATGAGAATGTCTCAAAATTAAAACACGAATATGCATTATTATGAAAAAAAATTTGATTATGTACAATGATTTAGGGCTGTAGGGTTGGTGTTCTTGATCCAGGTACGTTGCTTGATGTCCCAGGGATGCAATGGAATGAGTTTCTTGGCTTCAATCGACCTGCAAATGTGTTTTCAGATTTGGAATTTTTAAGCAAAAATTCAAGTTTTGTTCTCCAGATTCTTGCGCAGCTTTTAGGTTATGAGCATTAGGTCTTGCTTGTGTATGTATAGGAGAGTGATTTAGGTTAAAAAACTTGATCAAAATCCATGCATTGATGTGAAAAAGATTTGATTTGCAAACCATAATTTTTCAATCTTTTTTCATGCTTTTTAGTTCTCAATCATATCCAATCAATTCCAATTCTTCCCTAATTTGCTTTGCACGAAATATTGAAGATATTATATGCACAAAAAGATTTGAAATAGTAGGTTTAACATTTTTCATGCATTTTAATTAATTTAAATGAATTATTAATAATAAAAATCCAAATAAATAAATAAAAAATGAAGAAAAACTTCCCTTTGGGCCAAGTGGTCATGCACATGCTTTGGATAATGAATTGTGGAAGAAAAAGAAGCCCATTAGCAATTTTAGGTCATTTGAAGCAATGTTGACTTTTCAAAATATCCAAAACTTTCCCAACTTCCACAAGGCATAACTTGGCCAATTTTTAAGCTTTGCTCATGTTCTTGGACATTTTGGAAAGGACTTTGAGTCCTCTAACCAATGTCTTTGGTCCCATGTCATTTTGATTTACCAATCTCAAGTTATGGCCTTTGACTTAAAGTCCCTTTTTGTTGACTTTTGAAAATGACCTATAATGTTGAAATTGATAACTTTTTGTGAGAGCATTTCTTGGACTTGAAGTGTGAAGGGAAGTTGTTGGAAATGTCTTTCTATTAAAAATGAGCTTTGGATGGAATTTTTCTGATAATCCATGTGAAAGTTATGCCCTGGTCAATTTACAGTTGACTTTTTCAACTGTCCAAATATGGAAACTTTTGCATCTTGATGATTTTTGAGCCAAGCTTTGAGAATCATGATCAAGCATTGATCAAATGATGTTTGTGGCTTCAAAATGAGATGTTGACCAAAAATTTGGACTTTTGACTGTCAAATGACCATTTTGCCCCTACAGTTGACTGTAGTGCAATTAGGGTTTTGACTGTGCAATTTTGTGCTGAAAGTCTTGAAACTTGGTATGAGGATGCTTGACCATATTTGTAGGCATGTGGGACTTGATTGGACCCTTGGAAACTTCATTTTCTTGATCAGAACCAAAACCCTAATTTTGACTGTTAGGAGGCCCTTGAACTGTGCAACCCTTGGGGAATTTTGAAGCTTTGACTTGGCAATTCTTGAAGAATATGGGAGGGAAAATTTTGGGGTACAACAGTTGCCCCTGTTCAATTTTCTTAGACCTGAGGATGCAGATTGGCTGACGTGCCTTTCGTAATCCGAGGGTGGAAGAAGATTGAACACTAGAGTGCCCAGAAATTTGCGCTCACATAGTAGCAGTGATGGTGGAATGGGCTTATAGATGCCATTTAGAGGTTGATGAATAGGATGATGGGCTTATAGATGCCATCTGGATGTTGATCGCGTAAGAGATTCCTTAGCGAGAACTTGCGTACCTGCAAAAGAAAAAATGAGTACCTGACATGTTGCAGGAGCTGGTCTTCAGATGCTTTGTATAGATGTGTCCTGACTGGTTACAGGAGCTCAATCTTTGGATTCTTCAGACGCGCCCTGACGAGATACAGGAATCGAGTATGGTAATGTTAGTCTTCAACGGATACACCCTGGCAAGATTCAGGCATCGGATCCTCGAACTCTTCAGACATACCCTGGCAAGATACAGGAATCGGATCTGGTAATGCTAGTCTTCAACGGATACACCCTGGCAAGATTCAGGCATCGGACCCTCGAACTCTTCAGACACACCCTGGCAAGATACAGGAATTGGATCTGGTAATGCTAGTCTTCAACGGATACACCCTGGCAAGATTCAGGCATCGGACCCTCGAACTCTTCAGACACACCCTGGCAAGATACAGGAATCAGATCTGGTAATGCTAGTCTTCAACGGATACACCCTGGCAAGATTCAGGCATCGGACCCTCGAACTCTTCAGACACACCCTGGCAAGATACAGGAATCGGATCTGGTAATGCTAGTCTTCAACGGATACACCCTGGCAAGATTCAGGTATCGGACCCTCGAACTCTTCAGACACACCCTGGCAAGATACAGGAATCGGATCTGGTAATGCTAGTCTTCAACGGATACACCCTGGCAAGATTCAGGTATCGGATCCTCGAACTCTTCAGACACACCCTGGCAAGATACAGGAATCGGATCTGGTAATGCTAGTCTTCAACGGATACACCCTGGCAAGGTTCAGGTATCGAATCCTCGAACTCTTCAGACACACCCTGGCAAGATACAGGAATCGGATCTGGTAATGCTGGTTTTCAACGGATACACCCTGGCAAGATTCAGGCATCGGATCCTCGAACTCTTCAGACACACCCTAGCAAGATACAGGAATCGGATCTGGTAATGCTAGTCTTCAACGGATACACCCTGGCAAGATTCAGGTATCGGATCCTCGAACTCTTCAGACACACCCTGGCAAGATACAGGAATCGGATCTGGTAATGCTAGTCTTCAACGGATACACCCTGGCAAGATTCAGGCATCGGACCCTCGAACTCTTCAGACACACCTTGGCAAGATACAGGAATCGGATCTGGTAATGCTAGTCTTCAATGGATACACCCTGGAAAGATTCAGGTATCAGATCCTCGAACTCTTCAGACACACCCTGGCAAGATACAGGAATCGGATCTGGTAATGCTAGTCTTCAACGGATACACCCTGGCAAGATTCAGGCATCGGACCCTCGAACTCTTCAGACACACCCTAGCAAGATACAGGAATCGGATCTGGTAATGCTAGTCTTCAACGGATACACCCTGGCAAGATTCAGGTATCGGACCCTCGAACTCTTCAGACACACCCTGGCAAGATACAGGAATCGGATCTGGTAATGCTAGTCTTCAACGGATACACCCTGGCAAGATTCAGGTATCGGATCCTCGAACTCTTCAGACACACCCTGGCAAGATACAGGAATCAGATCTGGTAATGCTAGTCTTCAACGAATACACCCTGGCAAGATTCAGGTATCGGATCCTCGAACTCTTCAGACACACCCTGGCAAGATACAGGAATCAGATCTGGTAATGCTAGTCTTCAACGGATACACCCTGGCAAGATTCAGGCATCGGATCCTCGAACTCTTCAGACACACCCTGGCAAGATACAGGAATCGGATCTGGTAATGCTAGTCTTCAACGGATATCCCTGGCAAGATTCAGGTATCGGATCCTCGAACTCTTCAGACACACCCTGGCAAGATACAGGAATCGGATCTGGTAATGCTAGTCTTCAACGGATACACCCTGGCAAGATTCAGGCATCGGACCCTCGAACTCTTCAGACACACCCTGGCAAGATACAGGAATCAGATCTGGTAATGCTAGTCTTCAACGGATACACCCTGGCAAGATTCAGGTATCAGATCCTCGAACTCTTCAGACACACCCTGGCAAGATACAGGAATCGGATCTGGTAATGCTAGTCTTCAACGGATACACCCTGGCAAGATTCAGGTATCGGATCCTCGAACTCTTCAGACACACCCTGGCAAGATACAGGAATCGGATCTGGTAATTGGTCATCAACAGATACACCCTGGCAAGATTCAGGAATCGGATCTTTAGTTGCGACCATTGATGGTAATCATTTTTGTACTTTTGTCCTGAAAAGACAAGCGTTAGTTGTATGCGATGTCATGTTGTATGACATGCGGGATGCTCTCTGAATAAGTGATATTGTATGTTCATGATGCGTATATGCATGCTATAATGTATGAATATGTTTCTGAATGTATTTTTTTCTTCTAGGAAAGTAAATCCTTGACGGGTGCCGGGAAGTCACTCCTGGGCTGATATTGAAGAATGGATTTTGCCTCCGCTGTGGATGATAATTTGCAAGGATACCGGTTGGGAGAAGATAACTCCGTTGGGGTATAAACTTGGCGAATGGGATACTCTGCGGGGAGCAAAGTACTCTAGCCATCTTGCTGGGAAGCAATACTCTGTGGGGAGAGAGACTTTGTTTAGTGTCGAAAATAACTTGCTGGGGATATCTTTGCTGTGTTGGAAGTGTTAATAGACTTCGCTGGGGATAAGAAAGAACTGTGTTGATGACGACCTTTCCGTGGCTTTTGGCTGAGGATAACCCAGTTATATCCTGGTAGGGAAATAACTCTTTGAATAAAGCCGGACGACGCGTTCGCGCTCTGCGAGGGTAAGCTTCCAGAATCTACTGGGGATAAGCTTACTGCTTGGGGAGATGAATTCCAACTTTTTGGGGACACTGGGTTGGACTCCTGGGGAAGTTTTGAACTGTACCGGGGAAGTGACTCCTTTGCACGTTGATAGAACGTCGGGGAACAATCTTAAATCAAGACTGCCGGGGATGCTTGTTAAGAATATATGTATATATGCTGCTGGGGAATGTTGAGATCTGCTGGAGGATTCCCAACTTCCTTAAGTTTGATAGTAGATTTGCTTGAGGAGAGTGTACTGACTTGCTGTTTCACTCTCTGGGGAATTAGGATATCTGGTTATGTTCTTTAGCTGAACCTACCTTGGTACCTTGGAGGACAGAACAATTAGATTGCTTAGACAACTCTTTATTGCCCCTGTTTCTAATGTTACCTGTAATTAATCCTTTGTTTCGTATGCAAATATTCATGAGTTAGCAAATTATTGTCAATGCATATATCACAAATTGAACCTTGGACGTTCTTCGCAAAACCAAACAGAAAAAGAAAAACAATTGGCACTTTTAACTGAAAAGTATATTTGTATTGATTTTTGAATGGCCTGAAAATAGGCGTTTTGTGTACAAGAGGCTGACGTCCTAGTAAGAGAACGCCGCCGAACAAAAGAGTTTATACAAATTTTGTACAAAAGAAAATAAAACAGCTGTGTGAAATGAATGATCCCACTGGGTTTCAACTCTGCTATTGCCTTTATAACTCCGAGCGTCTCATCACTTGATGACCTTGGTTGAAGGTGAAGCTGACTGATCGATGCTGTCTGAACTTGATATAGATACCGGATTCTGGATGCAGAGTGATCAATGAGACATAGTATTACGCTTTATCCCTAATTTTTGCCTGGACCGCCCTTTCGGGTTTTCAGTCCACCGGGATACCCATTTTTGCCCAAGCCGCCTTTTCAGGTTTTCGACTTGTCGGGTGTACAGATTTTTTCATTTCATCCCTTCATTTTGCCCGAACCCTTTTGGTTCGACGGGAAGCCCTAATTTTTGCCTAGGCATGTCAGCGTAGCGGGTCTTTTTTCATGCGTAGTATCTTTTTACTATGTCTGCATTGGCGGGGTGAGGAAGGTCGTCACCATCCATGTTGGTTAGAATCATGGCTCCTCCTGAGAACACATGTTTAACCACAAATGGCCCTTCGTACGTAGGGGTCCATTTTCCCCTTGGATCACTCTGAGGCAGGATGATTCCCTTGATTACCAGATCCCCAATTTGATATTCCTGTGGTCTGACCTTTTTAGTTAAATGCCCTGATCATCCGTTTCTGATACGTCTGACCATGACAGATAGCAGCAAGTCTCTTTTCATCAATAAGGTTGAGCTTATCAAGTCGTGTCTGGATCCAATCATCTTCATTCAGATTTGCATCCTTCATTATCCGGAGAGAGGGTATTTGCACTTCGATCGGTAAGACTGCCTCCATACCATAAACCAAAGAGAAAGGAGTTGCCCCGGTTGACGTCCTAGCTGAGGTACAGTACCCATGTAGAGAAAACGGTAACATCTCATGCCAATCTTTATAAGTCACTGTCATCTTCTGCACGATTTTCTTGATGTTCTTATTTGCTGCTTCGACAGCCCCATTCATCTTCGGTCTGTAAGGAGAAGAATTGTGGTGCTGTATCTTGAACTGCTCGCAGAGCTCAGTGATCATCTTGTTATTCAGATTGGTACCGTTGTCTGTAATAATTCTCTCAAGGACGCCGTGTCGACAGATCAGATTATGCCGAATGAACCGTGCCACAACAGTCTTGGTTACCGTAGCGTAGGAAGCTGCTTCGACCCACTTTGTAAAATAATCAATCGCCACTAGGATGAAGCGATGCCCATTAGACGCCGTAGGTTTAATCTCACCGATCATGTCTATGCCCCACATTGCAAACGGCCAAGGCGCAGTCAGAACATTCAGGGGAACCGGAGGAACATGCACCTTGTCTGCATAAATCTGGCACTTATGGCATGTCCTAGAATGTTGGTAGCAGTCAGCTTCCATTGTGGACCAGTAATACCCTGCCCGAAGGATCTTCTTTGCCATCGTATGCCCACTGGAATGTGTACCAAAGGTCCCTTCATGCAGCTCTTCCATGATCCTTTCTGCTTCAGTCTTATCCACACAACACAGTAAGGTTGAATCATGGTTTCGCTTGTACAAGATGTCGTTGCTAAGGAAGAACTTTGCTGCGAACCTTCTCAGGAAATTCTTATCATTGATAGAGGCACCTTCAGGGTATTCCTGAGTTTCCAAGTATCTCTTCACCTCATGGTACCAAGGCTTTTCAGTCACCAACTCAGTCTCGAGATCACAACAGTATGCCGGTTCGTCCAGTTTCCAGATGATGATCCGGGGAGCCTCATTATCCCATTTGACCTTGAACATAGAAGACATTGTAGCTAACGCGTCCGCCAGCTGATTCTCTTCTCTTGGAAAGTGTTCAAAGGTTATCTTCGTGAAGTGGGGGATCAAGGTCAACACACATTCTCTGTAAGGAATAAGATTCGGATGTTTCGTATCCCACTCTCCTTTGATCTGATTGATCACAAGAGCGGAATCTCCGAAGACACTCAGAAACTTGATCCTTAGATCGATCGCAGCTTGAAGACCCATGATGCACGCCTCATACTCTGCCATGTTGTTGGTACAGTTGAAACATAGCCGGGCAGTGAGTGGAGTATGAGTACCTTGGGGGGATATGATTATGGCGCCGATACCGTTACCCAAAGCGTTGGAGGCTCCGTCAAAGTGCATAGACCATCGGGATCCTTCCTCAGGTCCTTCATCCGGTCCAGGTACTTCATAATCAGTCACAATCATGATGCTTTCGTCTGGAAACTCAAAGTTCATTGACTGATAATTATCGACTGCCTGATGTGCCAAGTGGTCTGCCAATACACTTCCCTTGATGGCTTTCTGGGTCGTGTACTGAATGTCGTATTCCGTCAAGATCATTTGCCATCTTGCTATTCTCCCAGACAGGGCAGGCTTTTCGAATATGTACTTTATCGGATCCATCTTTGAGATCAACAAGGTAGTGTGAGTCAGCATATACTGTCTCAGCCGGCGAGCAGCCCATACCAAAGCGCAGCAAGTTTTCTCGAGCAGTGAGTATCGGGTCTCACAGTCGGTAAACTTTTTGCTAAGGTAATAAATGGCATGCTCTTTTCGGCCAGACTCGTCATGCTGCCCCAGCACACACCCCATTGAGTTGTCAAGCACTGTTAGATATAATATCAGAGGTCTCCCTTCAACCGGTGGCATAAGGATGGGTGGTTCTTGGAGATACTCCTTGATTCTGTCAAAGGCGGCCTGACATTCATCATTCCAACGTACTACCTGATCTTTCTTCAGCAGCTTGAAGATTGGCTCACAGGTAGCAGTCAGGTGTGAGATGAATCGAGCAATGTAATTCAGGCGTCCTAAAAAGCCTCTGACCTCCTTCTCTGTGCTAGGGACTGGCATCTCTTGAATAGCTTTAACTTTAGCAGGGTCCACTTGAATACCCTTATCACTTACAACGAAGCCTAGCAACTTTCCAGATCTTACCCCGAAGGTGCACTTGTTCGGGTTCAACCTCAGCTTGTATAGTTTCAACCGGTCAAACAACTTCTGCAGATGATCTAGGTGCTCTTCCTCAGTCTGGGACCTTGCGATCATGTCGTCCACATACACTTCTATCTCATGATGGATCATGTCATGAAATAAAGCAACCATGGCACGTTGGTAAGTTTCCCCAGCGTTCTTCAACCCGAATGGCATGACCTTGTAACAGAAGGTGCCCCACTGAGTAACAAATGTAGTCTTTTCCATGTCTTCAGGTGCCATCTTGATCTGATTGTAACCTGAAAAACCATCCATGAAAGAGAACACCTTATGCTGAGCTGTATTGTCAACAAGGACATCAATGTGAGGTAGGGGGAAGTCATCCTTGGGGCTGGCCCTGTTCAGATCCCTGTAGTCGACACACATTCTGACCTTACCGTCCTTCTTAGGTACCGGCACCACATTAGCAACCCACTGAGGGTAAGAAGTCACTGCAAGGAACCCAACATCAAACTGCTTCATAACCTCGACCTTGATCTTCTCAGACATCTCTGGACGCATACGGCGGACCTTTTGCTTAACCGGAGGGCAATCTTCCTTAGTTGGCAAGTGATGGACCACAATATCGGTATCCAACCCGGGCATGTCTTCCTAGGACCAAGCAAAGATCTCCATATAATCATGCAGCATCTGAGTCAACCGTTGCTTCACGCTGAGCTCTAGGTTGGCACCAATCTTTACCTCTTTCCTGTCTGCCTCCGTACCCAGGTTTATCGTTTCCACTGGCTCTTCATGGGGTTGAATTGCCCTCTCTTCCTGAAGCAACAGTCTTGCAAGCTCTCCAGGCACTTCGCAATCATCTTCGCCTTCGTCTTCGGCTAAGTTGATCGGATTTTTGAAGTCATAATTGGCAGTAGCAGAGTCGTTATCAGTGAGATCCAGAGTGGATTGAAACCTGTATGAGTGAGTGTGTGTGTAAATACAGCTATTTTGAAATATATGTAAAGGAAAGAAAGACAGAAAAGGAGCATAAGATTTGCAATGCGAGAAAACGTTCAAGATTTTCATTTATGATATATGAAATGACAATTTATATGCCCTCACAAATGAAGCCAACGGTGCCCCGGGTAAGACACCGGGCCATAGAGTTTATTTATTGTTTATTACAAATAACGAAACAAAGAAGTTTATTACTGCGTAACAAAGGTAACAGGAGTATGGTCCTTGACAATCCAATTGGTCAATCCGCCTTCAGTCGTTGGATAGATCCAGCTATTGAACTCAGCTTCGTCCACTTCATGGTCTTCCCCAACAGCATTCACTCCTGGATTTGTAATGAGCACAGGAGGTCTTCTAGTCTTCGCCTTCCGCATAGCCTTCTGAACCTCTGTAGTAAAACCCAGCCCAAATTTGTCAGTTTTCTGTGTAAAGTCGGGAAGCCTGCCCCAGTTAGCACATTCACCTTTTTGAACCACAGCCCGGGCATCCTTCAGGGAAGCCATCTTCAAAGGGACATTCTCTTCTACCGCTGTTTCTGCTGCTGCTGAAATTGGAAGCACCTCCTCGAAATGCTGAAAGGGGGTTTCAATAAACTCCCCGTCCATCTCAATGTATCTTAAAGAATTCAAGTGGCTTACCATATATTCCTCCTCTCCTTGCACAATGACGATCTTCCCTCTGACGGGGTACTTCAGCTTCTAGTGCAAGGTAGAGGTCACTGCCCCAGCTTTATGGATCCAAGGTCGACCCAGTAAGCAAGAGTATGATGGACGGATATCCATCACATAAAATGTAGAGTCAAACACCTGAGAACCCACACGAATGGGAATGTCAACCTCTCCATGAACCATCCTTTTTGAACCGTCAAAGGCCCTGACGATGATATTGCTGGGTCTTAATTCCAGGCCTTCACAATCCAAACGGTCTAAAGCCTTCTTTGGTAGAACATTCAAGGAAGAACCAGTATCCACCAATACATGTGCCAGAGTAGTGCCCCTGCATTCGATAGAGACATGCAGGGCATCATTGTGGTCTCTTCCTTTTGCAGTCAGGTCAGCATCTGAGAAACCTAAGCCATTGTCTGCTGTCAGATTTGCTACGCAGTCAGTGAACTGGACTGCAGATGTCTCCTGTGGAACATGGGCCGTCTTGAGAAATGAGATCAAGGCCTTAACATGGGCCTCGGAGCATAGGAGCAAGGAGAGCATGGAGATTTTGGAGGGCGTATGCCCCAGCTGCTCGACAACGTTGAAATCACTCTTCTTTATAATTTTTAAAATCTCCTCCATTTCTTGTTGGGAGACCTCGGTGGTTATAGGTATAGGTGCCTCCATCTGGGCAGGCTCAACTTCAATTCCTTTGCCCCGAGCATTGGATGACTCGGCAGCAGGAGAAACAACTTGATCAGCAACAGGAATAGGTACACTTGTAGGTGTTATAAGGAGGGGTCTTCGAGTAGCAGGCGGTGCAATGTCAGGCGAGAAGAGCCTGTCACTGCGGGTGACTTTGGCTGGGCCAGTGATATCACAGATACTGGAGCCAGTGTTGAACTCTTGTTTAATCCCGTTTAGATACACATCGGCCCCATAATGCCAGGGGACAGCTTTATCAGATACATAGGGAAGAGGCCCCGGAACAGTGATAACCACAGGTGCAACAATCATGATTTGAACAGGCTTCTTCGGGAGAGCCTTGATTGGTTTATTGAAGATGGTAACCACAGAAACTTCTTCCACCGGAACCAATTGAACAGCAGACTTCTTAAATAGAATCTCCTTGCTATCCATTAGGCTTTGGATGCCTAACTTCAGCAAGGGACAACCAGATAGGGAAATAGCACAGAACAGGCAACCCTCACTGCAACCCGGAAATAAACCGGCCAGCAGTAGGTTCCTCTTGAAGGTCTTCAAAGGAGTAGCTAGATCATCCACAGAAACAGCGTAAACATCTTCGTCAACAGCATTTACTCCATGCTGAGGCATAGGAGCAGTAACCACATTCGGCCTCTCAGGCGCTTCAAACTGTATCTCTTTCGCGTCGATAAGGTCTTGCACCTTATTCCTTAATTCCCAACAGTCATCAGTGGAATGCCCCGGGCTATCGGAGTGATAAGCACAGCGGGCATTCGGATTGTACTTAGGAGATGTAGTATTTGCAAACTTCGGAGCCTCTCTGACGGTTACTAAGTTGGTTGAGAGCAACTGTGGTAAGATCTGCGACAAGGTCATACTCAAACGGGTGAATTCCCTTCTGGGTCTCTCAGCCCTTGGTTGGTTAGCTTGCCGAGGATCGGCTGCAGGCTTTGCAATCACCAATGCGTTGACAGATTGGCGGCGCTCTGGTTTGTCTTGCCTTCTAGGCCCATACACCACACTGGCCTCTTTTTTGAAGGGTTTCTTCTCTGAACCTGTAGATGCACCCTTTGGAATCTTACCCGACTTCAACCCAGCCTCAATTCTCTCTCCAGTCAGGATCAGATCAGTGAACCCTGCAGACGAATTCCCGATAAGATGGTTGAAAAATGGCCCAGATAGGGTCCCCAAGAACATGTCTACCAACTCCCGATCAGTCAACGGAGGCTGCACCCTGCCAGCCAGATCCCTCCACTTCTGAGCGTACTCCTTAAAACCTTCACTTGAACCTAACGACATACCCTGGAGTTGGGTACGTGTAGGGGCAAGGTCGGCATTATATTTATACTGCTTATAGAAAGCAGTAGCCAACTCCTCCCAGTTACGAACCTTGGTCCCATCCAGCTGATAGAACCATTCGAGATGAGTCCCTGAAAGACTCTCCTGGAAGAAGTGGATCCATAAATTCTTATCCGCTGAGTACGGTTGAATCTTCCGAACATAGGACCTGAGATGTAGCTTGGGACAAGACGCCCCGTCGTACTTAGTGAAAGATGGTGCTTTGAACTTATGAGGAATAATCACACCAGTAGACAAACCCAGATCTCCGAAATCCAGCCCAGGCACCTGTTGTATCTCCATAGCATTCAACCTATCCTCCTGTTGCTTGTATCTGTCTTCTGCAGGAGGGTACTGCTCTTCATCAAAATCAGTCTCGTTGTCGGAGACTACCGAACTAGGACCTTTTTCCGCTTGAGGAGTACTCTTGCCAATAGAAGAACCAGCCTCTTCATTCTGCAGAGTATTTCCAAACCTTCGGCCCGAGCTAAACAGAACAGTTCTTCTCTTCTTCTTCTTCTCCTTCTTCAGGAGCAGAGCCTTCAGCTCTTCTTGGCCTTGAGCCAAACCCTTGATTAATTCCTAAAATTGCGCATTCTGCGCCTGAAGAGCTTTGATGGATGTCTCAGTTGATGATGAGTCAGGATTCATGATGCTGAAATAAACAACGAAGAACGGTAAGCAACCTGAAAAGGAGAAATCCTGCTATGCACATGATGAATGGAATGCGTATGATTTATGTTTTCAAAGACAATCGGGAATCAACTTTGTAAACAAAAAGGAACACACTTCATTAGATTCAACTTTGAAACTGAATTTATTCAACAGGTTGCCCTTAGGCATTACATGAAAGGAAATACTGAAAAGGGAAATAAAACTGTAAAAGAATATCCGGAGCTCTTTATTGATCCCATGGTCTCCTCTTCTCAGTACGGATGTAGGCATTCAGAGCTCTCTCATTCTCCAACTGCTTTGTCAGCTTCTGGATCTTTGATTCCTGCTCGTTGAACTTTTCCCGGTAAGAATCCCGCTCTTCTCGCAGTTGCGACCAAGATCTCTTCAATGTCTCATAATCAGTAGGTATCTAAGGAGGAAGGACAGTTGGAGGAACACCATCTTTGTCAGGACACTCAAGAATGACGGGTCTGACAGCTTCATACGGCATACCTAACTTCTGAGCACGGATGCGAACCCATTTGTAGTAGGCTTCCATAGGTAAATAAGTCTTTGGCCCCAACTCTTGTGGGTCAGCTTTATGAACTTTGTCCCAAGCCTTGATGAACCTACGACGCAGCTCGTCACTATCCACCTGAAACTCAAAACTGATGTGAGGCACCAACATCTCATGGGGGCCTGCTCTTCTTGCTCTTCCAAACTGATGGAGCGCTAGACATGGATTGTAAGAGATCCCTCCTTGGGTACCGATCAGAGGAACATTAGGGTATTCCCCGCATCGATCAATGACAGCTATCTCATCCAAACCTCTGCAAGTCCAAATGATGTCTTTGTCAGTGAGAGACATTAACCTGTGAGCCCAACCTCTTCCTTCTTGATTCTTCAGTACGAACTTGGGGAGGTGAGAAATAAACCACCTCACCAACAAAGGGATACAACACCATAGGGTTCCTCGTCTTCGGGTAGTACGAGCGTGAAGTTGTTGCAAGATGTCACCCAAGAGAGTGGGTACGGGATTCTGAGACATAAAGATCCTTATGGCAGTGACATTGATGAAGTTGTCAGGATTAAGAAATAAGACTAACCCATAGATTAGGAGAGCCAAGATGTCTTCATATGCCCTAAAGTCCAGGTCATTCCAGAAACTGTTAGCTTTACCAATCAGAAACTTGGCCAAGAAACCCTTAACTCCGCTTCTAGTCACCCAGTTGTCTATTACCTCTTGATGTGTCAAGGGAAGAGCTGCAACAACATCCTCAAGCCTGAGGGTCTTTTCCCAACCAGTGAAGGGAGTCTGATCCAAGATAGGGATACCAAGCAAATCAGAGAAATCTTCCAGGGTAGGGACCAGCTGGAAGTCTTGAAAGGTGAAGCACTGGTACAGAGGGTCATAGAACTGGGTCAGAACGCTCATCAACTATTGATCCCGCTTTGCAGTGACTAAACTGAGAAGAGAACCATGCCTCTGAATGAAGGAAGTGGTATTTGGAATTTTGCTAACCAACTCATCAAGCAACTCAGGTGAACGAACAAAGTTGAACCGGATAGTATTCCTTCGCACAGGCATCATGATGTCCTACAAAACAGAGCAAAGGTGAAACCCTCTTGTCTTTGAAATGGTCAGTCCTTATGCAGGATGCATGCAATGCTCATGATGTTATGATGTTATGATAAAGCACACCACAAATAGATACACAGGCAAACATGGTAAGGCACACAAGTCACACAAGGCAAGCCCCTAAAGTTTAGGCCAGCATGAGGTCTAGGTACTACCCTCTTTCAGTTTGTTGGTTCATACCTGTCCTATCAAAGTAACCGGGTTCTTAGAGGATCCCAATATCATTGACTACCCTCAATCGATCATAACTCCAGCATCGCAATCTTTTCTTGCGGCCAGAACCATCACGAGAGTTTAGCCTCAATGGGCGTAGCGTACTGCTACTGTTCTAATGGCCAAGTTGTGTCAATTAAGGTTCTAAGGTTGTTGGTGCTTAATGACTCCTTAGAAGACCCATATTCTCCTCGTTGCAACACAAGGGATATCGGTACAGACCAAGGTGCCACACCAACGTAGCCACTGCTTCACCTGTGTCGGTCTACGCCGGACAGGTCCCTCACAGCTTATGCTACCTAAACAGGGTATCCCCAGATCCGGGTTAGGATCTATGTAACTCCCAGGCAACCCACAATAATAAAGCACACAAATCAATACAATTGAAAACACAGTTATGAACTAGCCCTAAGGTACACCTCACTTTAAGTTTAAATCCCCAGCAGAGTCACCAGTTCTGTGATCGGTGGATCTGGAACTGACTGTTTAACGCTGGTTCGCGAAATGTCGCGGAAGCAAGAGTCGCCACCATCTTTTATTTTCTCCAAATGGAAAGGACAAAAGCACAGAAAAATTCCTTAAAGAGATTGCTCTCGGTTCGGGAGGTAGGTTATAGAAAGGGAAGGTGTTAGCACCCTTTCTATCCATGGTTATCCATGGGCTCTTAGATACTTGCTCATTTGTGTTTTCAAAATTGTTTGTTTGCTTTTCAACTGTGGGTTTTAAAAAAGTTTCCTTGAAAATTTCAGTTCGACTCTTGTATCGGTCCTCAAGAGTGTTTGAAAAGTTGCTTTCGAAAGCTTTTTGAAAAGGTGTTGGTGTGAAAAGTATTCTTGATTTTGTTTTGAAATTAGAGCAAGTATCTAGAGTCGTCTACCTACCCTAAGGAATTCTTCTGTGTAAATGTCCTTTAGAGTAGTGCCATCCCACCATTGAGAGGTAGGTAGCACCACCGTTGGAGGTGTTCGGGTCAATTCGAAGGTTCGGGACGTGGTGATCACCAGAGCAATGGGAAGATACCTTAGAAGCTACCCTCATGCCAGGTTCCCGGATCATGAGGACTTACTAAGACATCCTCTACTCGACGATCACCTTTCGAGGGGCAAGGCAACAGTGAGGCGTACCCTAGGGGTGGTGTGTGAATTCGTGTGTCAGATTCAGATATTTTATCTTGTTCATGTTATTGGTGATCTACGCTTGTCTTTATTTAGCCATTCATTCTTGCATGCCTTGATTAACAGTTAAAATATTTGTGAGAAACGTAAAGATTCTAAAGCTATTACAAAAGGCGCGGGTCCACATCGCCAAAATTTCCAGAACCCGATTTGACAGAAAAATAAAGAATTAAAAGTGCGACAGATAAAATGTTACATGGCCTTGGGAGAGATACATAAATATTATAAAGAATAAAAAATAAATATGCGAATTGAAATTAAAGTTGAAACGAGGGCGTTGGACCCTTTTTAACTAAATTAAATTAAACGATTATTAAATTAATAAAATTAAAAGGAAAAGAAATTTGTTTTTTTGGTATTTTTGTATTTTATGATTTTAATGAAAAAAAGAATTAAATGAAATAAAATGCTAACCCTAATGCTAGTTGTTTTTAGTTTTTTTTTTAGAAAAGATTAAATTTTAACCTAATATTTAACCTAATTATTCACATGCCATTTAATTATAAAAATAAATAATAGGAAATATTTAATTATTATGAAAGAAAAGAAAAAAAGGACAAAAATGATTATAAACCCTAATTCTACCAATTTTAGATTTTTATTAAGGAAAATATTACAATTAAACCTAATTTAATAACTAAAATTAATTAATGCAATTTATTTACAAAAATACTAAAATAAAGATATTTATTATTTTTTATCTTTTCTGATTTTTTGGTGTTTTTTTTATATATTATGAAAATATTAAATTAATTAAAAAAACAATAATTAAAAGAAATAAAAATAATGAAAAAATAAAGAATGTAAAAGAGTTTGCAAACCTAAGGGGGTCTGCCCCTAATTTGGAGGTGAAGCCCATCAATTTTGAGCCCAAATAAGTCTGGTCTGATTGACTTTCCAGGAAGTATGCACATGCGTTGACCAACATCCATCATGCTCTTCCAATTAGAACCCTATGATCCATCTCAATAGGCACGTGGACGGACTGATGTTGAGGATGTATGATGCGTCTTCACACTGAAACTGCACACAAGCATTGGATGAAAAATAATATGAAAGGGGGTGGGACCTGGGGCTCGAACCCAGGTCCTGAACATTACCAACCAACACGCTTGCCAATCGTTCCAAACGCACTTTCTGTATGTTAGATATCAAACAAATATTATAAAATAAATCCACGCGTTAGTGCTCTTTGCGCGCGAAAATTTAAACGATCCAATCGTGGATGGCCACCTCGTCTCCTTCTTCCTTGGCTTTATTTTTCCTGAAACAAGAAAACAATCAGCAACGGTTTTACACCGTTCCTATAGACACCTTATTGGAAAATAGCGATTAGCCCCTGGGGCCTCATAAATTAGGCGCGATGGTCTCATTCTCTTCGTCCAAGCGTGTTGAATTGAATGGCCTAGGTTTCAAGCTCCAATTTTTCCATATTCAAAAACCCCTAATTCGAAAACCTAAGAACCCTAAAAAACAACAATGGCAGATTCTCCAATAGTGCATAAAAACGCAATTAGAATATAGGGTTAGCTTCATAACACATTGCTTAGTATGAATATGTAAACAAAATGCTATGAGAATGTCTCAAAATTAAAACACGAATATGCATTATTATGAAAAAAAATTTGATTATGTACAATGATTTAGGGCTGTAGGGTTGGTGTTCTTGATCCAGGTACGTTGCTTGATGTCCCAGGGATGCAATGGAATGAGTTTCTTGGCTTCAATCGACCCGCAAATGTGTTTTCAGATTTGGAATTTTTAAGCAAAAATTCAAGTTTTGTTCTCCAGATTCTTGCGCAGCTTTTAGGTTATGAGCATTAGGTCTTGCTTGTGTATGTATAGGAGAGTGATTTAGGTTAAAAAACTTGATCAAAATCCATGCATTGATGTGAAAAAGATTTGATTTGCAAACCATAATTTTTCAATCTTTTTTCATGCTTTTTAGTTCTCAATCATATCCAATCAATTCCAATTCTTCCCTAATTTGCTTTGCACGAAATATTGAAGATATTATATGCACAAAAAGATTTGAAATAGTAGGTTTAACATTTTTCATGCATTTTAATTAATTTAAATGAATTATTAATAATAAAAATCCAAATAAATAAATAAAAAATGAAGAAAAACTTCCCTTTGGGCCAAGTGGTCGTGCACATGCTTTGGATAATGAATTGTGGAAGAAAAAGAAGCCCATTAGCAATTTTAGGTCATTTGAAGCAATGTTGACTTTTCAAAATATCCAAAAATTTCCCAACTTCCACAAGGCATAACTTGGCCAATTTTTAAGCTTTGCTCATGTTCTTGGACATTTTGGAAAGGTCTTTGAGTCCTCTAACCAATGTCTTTGGTCCCATGTCATTTTGATTTACCAATCTCAAGTTATGGCCTTTGACTTAAAGTCCCTTTTTGTTGGCTTTTGAAAATGACCTATAATGTTGAAATTGATAACTTTTTGTGAGAGCATTTCTTGGACTTGAAGTGTGAAGGGAAGTTGTTGGAAATGTCTTTCTATTCAAAATGAGCTTTGGATGGAATTTTTCTGATAATCCATGTGAAAGTTATGCCCTGGTCAATTTACAGTTGACTTTTTCAGCTGTCCAAATATGGAAACTTTTGCATCTTGATGATTTTTGAGCCAAGCTTTGAGAATCATGATCAAGCATTGATCAAATGATGTTTGTGGCTTCAAAATGAGATGTTGACCAAAAATTTGGACTTTTGACTGTCAAATGACCATTTTGCCCCTATAGTTGACTGTAGTGCAATTAGGGTTTTGACTGTGCAATTTTGTGCTGAAAGTCTTGAAACTTGGTATGAGGATGCTTGACCATATTTGTAGGCATGTGGGACTTGATTGGACCCTTGGAAACTTCATTTTCTTGATCAGAACCAAAACCCTAATTTTGACTGTTAGGAGGCCCTTGAACTGTGCAACCCTTGGGGAATTTTGAAGCTTTGACTTGGCAATTCTTGAAGAATATGGGAGGGCAAATTTTGGGGTACAACAATATGTCTTTGACACTGTCTTCCAAGTTAGCGTCAATCTTGACTTCCTTCTTATCTGCCTCAGTACCCAGGTTGACCACTTCAACTGGCTCTTCATGCGGTTGAGTGGCTTTTTCTTCTTACATTAGAAGTCTGGCTAGTTCCCCAGGTACTTCACAATCTTCTTTGCCTTCGTCTTCGGCTTGGTTGATTGGATGTTCAAAGTCATAGTTGGCAATAGCGAAGTCGTTGGCAATGAGATCTGGAGTGGATGTGAATCTACAAATGTGTGTATGTGTGCAGGTAAGGTCACATGGCTATTTTGAAAATGCAATAAAGAAAAATAAAGACAATGAGCGCAAAATTTGAATGTGAAGAGTCCAACTTTTTCATTAAATGATCATATGGAATATAATAATGAACAACCCCTTAACAAATGGACCATGGTGCCCTGGGCAAAAGCACATGGTTTAAAGTCATTGTTTGGAATTAAAATTACAGACAAAAGTTCTTGAATTGATAAAAACAATAAATGGTAATTATTCATCGTCGAAGGAGATGGCAATGAAATCCTTTGCACGCCAGTTGTCGAGTCTTTCACCGGAAGTCGGGTAAATCCATTCGTCAAAGTCACAATCATCCTTAGAATCTTCAATAGCATTCACTTCATGATTACCAATGTGAAGAGCTGGTTTTCCTATGTGATCACGTCTGACCTCCTTTTGAGCTTTGGCAGTGAATCTCAACCCAAACTTGTCTGCTTTGAAAGGATAGTTAAGGAGTTGTCCCCAATTTTTACTACTTCCATCTTCAATCACAGCGCGAGCATCTTTGAGTGAAACCATCCTCGGCATAACTTCATCAGCTTTTGGAATGTCATAAGAGATTTTGGTGGCGGCAACTAAAGGAGAAACCACTTCGAAAGCTTGACACTAAGTTTATATGAACTTGTCGTCCATCTCGACATACTTAAACGAATTCAGGTGACTAACTATGAACTCTTCTTCACCACAAACGGTAACAATCTTTCCTTTGACTGGACACTTCAATTTTTGATGCAAAGTGGAAGTCACTGCTCCCGCCCCATGTATCCAAGCTCGTCCAGGTAAACAAGAGTAAGCGGCACATATATCCATCACGTAGAAATTAGAATTGAAATCTTGTGAACCAACTTTAATGGGGAGATCCACTTATCTAAGTAACATCCTCTTGGATCCATCAAAATCCCTCACCACAATGTCACTTGGCTTTAACACCAAACCATCGCAATGCAACTGATCCAAGGCACCTTTGGGTAAGACATTTAGAGAGGACCCTGTATCCACCAAGACATGGGCCAGAGTAGTTCCTTTGAATTCAATAGATACATGTAAAGCCTTGTTATGATTCCTTCCAACTGGTGTCAAGTCAGCATCAGAGAACCCCAATCCATTATCAGCAATCAGACTCTCCATACAGTTTTCAAATTGATCGATTGTGGTCTCTTGAGGAACATGCGCTTTCTTAAAAAATATGATTAAAGCTTGGGAATGAGCATCGGGACAAAGCAACAAAGACAACATAGAGATTTTGGAGGGGGTTTTCCCCAGTTGCTCTACTATCTTGAAATCACTCTTTTTTATAATCTTCAAGATTTCCTCCATTTCTTGGGTGGAAAGTTCCTCAGCAGCAATGCCTTTGGCAGGCGCCTCTAATCCAGCGGGCTCAATTACTTTCTCTTTACCCCTAGTGTCAGTACTAGGCTTATCACTGGTAATACAGACATGTGTAGTTGTAGTAGTTGGAGGTGAAATTTAGGAGATAAAATTCTCCCCATTCTTGTCACATTGCTAGAACCAACAATATTGGTAACATCATCAGCTTTGTCTTCATTGATCCAAGAGTCTTGTTTAATTCCGTGATAGTAAACTTCAGCACCGTAATTCCAAGAGACTTCTTTGTCTGAGGAGTAAGGAATCGGCCCAAGAGTAGTAATTATCAAGGGAGCAATCGTTGGTTCGTTGGAAATCCTAATAGGACCCTTTGAAGAGATTCTAAGAGGCTTTTTGGAAATTGTTATGATGGAAATGTCTTCAGCTTTATTGGTCAAACTTTTGATGGATGAAGCTCTTTCCAACATGATCTCATGACTATTTATCAGGCGTTGAACACCTTCTTTCAGCCATTTGCATCGATTTACTTATTCGGCGCAGCAATTACAGTCTTTCAAACAGCCAGGGAAAACCCCAGCTCTTAGCGAGTTCTCTTTAATAATGGTCAGTGGAGTAGCCAAATATTCAACGGAGGAAACAAAAATAGTGTCTTCAATTATATTGACACCTTTGCTATGATTTGGCATTGGTGCAGTTATAACATTAGAAGTTGTAGGTGGATCAAACTCAATAGTTTTATTGTCGATAAGATCTTGAATCTTATTTTTTAGAGCCCAACATTGATCAGTGTCATGCCCAGGGCTATCGGAGCGATAGGCACATTTGGCGTTAGGATTGCATTTAGGAGATGAAATATTGGGATTTGATGGTGGATCACACAGTGTTACCAAGTTAGCCTTCAACATGTGTTGCAAGGCTTAGGACAGTGACATGTTAATCCTCATGGACTGTCTTCTTGGAACCTTAAACCTTTGATGGTTGGCTTGTTGTGGTTGTTTTTGAGCAGACGGAGGGCTGGAGATCAAAACAGTGTTAACAGATGGACGACGATCCTTCTTGGTATGGGCCATTGACCCCTATACATCATTTGCTTCTTTCTTTCCATTAAAGGGCTTCTTTATAGTGTTTGATGTAGAAGCAGATGCCATGGGAAATTTTTCCACTCTTGATACCACTCTCGACCCTTTCACCAGTCAAAATTAACTCACTGAAACCGGACGATGAGCTCCCAATTAACAAGTTAAAAATGGGCCAGTTAATATTCCTATGAACATATCCACCAACTCTCTATCAGTCAGTGATGGTTATACTCTACCAGCAAGGTCTCTCCATTTTTGCGCATATTCTTTAAAACCTTCATTGGAACCCATTGTCATTCCTTGTAACCGAACCCTAGTTGGTGCCAAATCAGCGTTGTACTAATATTGGCGGTAGAATACGGTGGCCAGATCTTCCCAAGTATGAATATTGGAACCCTCCAACTGGTAAAACCATTCTAACTGAGTCCCAAATAGACTTTCTTGAAAGAAGTGTACCCAGAGCTTCTTGTTAGTGGTATGCGGTTGTATTTTGCGGACGTAGGACCTCAAATGAAGCTTTGGGCATGAAATACCATCGTACCTAGCAAATATTGGAATTTTGAATTTGTGGGGGATAACAACCCCAGGTACTAATCCCAAATCACCAAAATCCAAACCAGATACGGCTTGAATTTCCACAGCTTTCAACCTATCTTCTAGTTGCTTATACTTGTCTTCAGCCAGTGGATGTTGCTCATCAAAGTAATCTTCATCCTCAGAAGCTTGATTGTTTGCAACCCCAGCACAGGTGCTTCTTGCATCTTTATTTTGGTTTTCATCCTCCTCGGACGACTCTTCAACCACTTGTACTTGACGAACAGGGCCTTTAAACTTTTTCCCCATGTTGATCAGGGCCTTCTTCTTAGTCTTTTTCTTGGGAACCAGAAGTGACATTAGTTCTTGCTGTCCTTTGGCCAAATTGAGCAAGGTTTCTTGAAATTGAGAGTTTTGTGTCTGCAAGTCTTTCACAGTCTTCTCGAGATCCATCTTACTGAAATAAACATTAGAAAGATGAGGCAACCTGTGTTGAGAACCAGCTTATGTCATGATGCATGTAATGTGAATGCAAATATTTTCAAGGATTTAAGGAAATTTAGATTTGCTAAACAAAGAGAAAACAACAAACATGAACTTCATTAACAAAGATAGGAATTACAAATGCCTTTCAGGCTTACACTGGAGGAAGCAAAAATAATACAAAATAAACTCCTAAAACAAAAAATAATCAGGCTTCCCATGAGCGCATCCTCTTCGGTGCAATGTAGGGGTTCAAACTTCGCTCTTCATGAAGATGTCTCGTAAGCTCCAAAACCTTCTTCTCGATTGCGTAGAATTGGGTTTCAAAGGTGTCTCGCTCTCCTTTGAGTTGAATCCATGATCTTTGCAATTCCTCGAGATTTGTTGGCATGTTAGGATGAAGAAGAGTGTAAGGGGTGTCTCCCTCAGCAACGGGCTCCATAATCACAAGTTGGATGGTGGGGTAAGGCATCACGAGACTTTGAGCACGAGTTCGTACCTACTTAAGGTAATGCTTAAGAGGGATGGAATTTTTATGCCCCAATGTCTCACTATCCACTTTTTTTACCATTCTACAAGCTCGTATGAACCTTTGACGATAGCCTTGGTCGCCTCCCTCGTAGTCGAATACCAAACCTTGGATGAGCGCATCATAGGGACCATCTCTTCGTGCATACCCAAACTTCTGTAATTTAAGAGAAGGGTTATAGGTGATACTGTTGTACCCTAAAATTTGCCCTCTTATTTTTTATAAAACCTTCTCTTACATGGGTGGCTACAAACACTTGCTTGAAGAAAAATAACAAATTTTGAAGTTGGTCAAAGTGTCCTTCGATGGGGTGTACTTCGAAGGCATGGAAACACAATGACATTCGATTGGCATCTGAACAAAGACGTCTTTGATTGGCATTTTAAAGTCACTTCGATTGGTCTCAACTGAAGGAAATTGAAGAGAGCAGAACAAAGTTTTCGAGCGGTTAACAAGATCCTTCGATTGGCCTGTTAACAAGGCCTTTCGATTGGCATTTTAACAAGTACCTTTTGATTGTCCTGTTAACAAGGCCTTTCGATTGGCATTTACATGCTAACTTTTGATTGGCATGGTAACAATTCCTTTCAATTGGCATCTCCCAAATGCCTTTCGATTGGCATCTCCCAAATGCCTTTCGATTGGCATCTACATAGCGCCCTTCAATTGGCATTCCAAAACGTCCTTCATTCGAAGGAAGTAGCAAGACTCATTCGAAGGGTGTATAAGAGGTCCATTCGAAGAAGTGATCAGATGACTCATTCGAAAGGTGTATAAGAGGTCCATTCGAAGAAGTGATCAGATGACTCATTCGAAGGGTGTACAAGAGGTCCATTTGAAGAAGCGCTCAGATGACTCATTGAAAGGGTGTATAAGAGGTCCATTCGAAGAAGCGCTCAGATGACTCGTTCGAAGGGTGTATGAGAAATCCATTCGAAGGAGGTAACTCATAGGCCAATCGAAGAGAAACACTGGAGGGTGTTCGAAGGAGTCAAGTGTCCAGGTTCATCCAAGATTTTCAAAGATATAGGAATGTTTCAAAAAGGAATGCTTTTAATTTGTCTGATTCTTATCTCATGGCTTTAATGGCTTGATTAAATGGTTGTCTCTGGCCGTTACTATACACCCTCATACTTCTATAAATACAAGAGCAATCACACAATATTGGGGGCGAACAAAAGAGAGAATGAAAGAGAGAGCATAGGGAGACGAATACACATACCTACTGCACACGAAGAGACCACACACACGCACTGCTCAATGGGAACACCTTTTGCAGGTTCCCTCATCTAGGAGTCCACCCTAACTCCTAAGAAAACATCTCCACACCTAGAGTCACAGATCATCACCTTCGATTGCGCAGAGATGGGATCGTGCCATTGTTGGGGCACGATCTAAGTTGTTCCTTTGAATCCCAGGATAAAACAAACTCAGACCCAGACCCAGACTCAGCAGATTCAAATTGAAGAAGGAGTCCTATTGGGAGGAGATTCGAATCAGGGGGGGTAAAGTCCCGCCTGGGTCTCTAACATTTATTTCGTTTTGCAGGAAACATCTTCTCAAGACCTTGTTCAGAGCTTCGAAGTAGCTCAGCTTCAAACTGGATCCAGGGTTCCCAGATCGAATGATAACATGTCCATATCGAACACCCCAAAGTGAAGCCCTTCATGCACCTTCAATCAAGCCTTTCCGCTGGATCGAAAGACAACCCAAGTCTCTTTCGATCCAGCCCCCCAGAATTGCTCCTTCTTCGATTTACTTCCAGATCCTTCGATTTCATTTTCGTTTTGACCTTTTTTATTTCTTTCTTTAAAATCAACATAAAATCAATCAAAAAAACCACAAAAACATTAGGATAGCTTTTTTTTCTTCTATAAAATTAATTTTATTAATTAATCATTTAATTATCTTACCATTTTCCCAAAATAAAATAAAACAACAAAAAAATTTTATTCTTAGGATTTTTAGACGTTATTTTCAAATTCGCGCGCGTTTATTTTATTGTAAATTCCTACTGGTTTGTAATAGCTTAATTGGGAATTTTGCACTTTACTGCTTTATTCCCCCAATTTTAGACATGTAAATAATCCCCCTCCCCGGAGCATTGTAATAGCGTAGATTTAAATTCCCGCACTTTAAATTCTTGTATATATATCAACTGCTTAGATGTATGCTAACTAGGATTACATGACAAGATCTGAAAACAAACGGTAGAACACCTAAATGTTTAATGATAAATAACTGAATTGAATATACTTGCACACGAGCACCTCTAAGGTACGCCCAGTTTGGTTGCCTTCAATAAAACAGTCATGAGGAAAGAATGCCTTAGCAAAGACCCGTAAAATCAAAAGATCATAGTCCCTCGATGACCCTACAGTTGCCTTCTCAGTAAATGATCTAGTCCCTAAAACAGAATTGCTAAAGCATCTCCATAAGTTACCTTCGTGACTGTAACGTCCCTTCGTTTGTCCCTCAACATCCAACGACAAGGTTACATACTCACTAATAGTAGGATAACAATGTCTAAAGGAAAAGAGGAAAAGAACAACCTTTTCGAGTATAAAATTATATAGGTGTTTGAAGTTTGCTCAAACTATTTTTGCACTTACACACAAATATTACTTTTCAAAAACAAGTTTCAAAAACATTTGCTTTGTTAACACTCTTGAGGACTGATACAAGAGTTAAACGCAAAGAAAATCGCCGCACTAAGGAATTTTTCAAAACATTTTCAAACACACAAAGCACAAAGGTATTTCAAAATGAGCAAACCTCTAAGATCCCATGGAAAACCACGGATGGAAAGGGTGCTTACACCTTCCCTTTCCATAATCTACCCCCCTTACTCAGAAACATCTCAAAAAGGTCATTTTCTGTTCTTTTCACCCTTTCCTTAATTTGGATAAAAGAAAAGACGGTGGCGGCTCTTTCTTACCGCACATTTGTGAACGAAAAACGCAAAACCAGTATATAAACAATCGGTTCTGCCACCGTATCACAGAACTGGAGACTCTGTTGGGGATTGAAATAAAAAGTGGGGTTACCTTAGATTTAGTTCATTATTTAACTACTTTGTATGCTTTGATTGCTTTATCTTCAAGGGTTTGATTGGGTTGTTACTAAAAGATCCTACACCCGGATCTGGGGAACCTTATTAGGTAAGTAGCAATAAACCATGGAGGTTGTACGACGTAGACCGATACAGACAAAGTGGTGGCTACGGTAGCGCGATGCTTTGAATTGTACTAATGTTCCTTGAGTAAGTTAAGGATAACATTAGGCTTCCTCATAGTGTCACTAAGTGCTAAATGACCTTTAGAACCTTTAATCGACTCATCCTAGCCATTAGGAAGTAGTGAGATAACCGGCTTTGGTTCCGACCGAAGATTGGTTGATACTCATTACTACACTCTTTGAAGCTGTACTTTCAGGATTTTTTGGCCGCAATACTTTGATGCGAAGCTGAAATAATTTCTGAAGGGGAGGTCAGTGATATTGAGGCTCCTTAGAACCCGGTTACTATTATTAAGAAAGGTTGATCCAACTGAACATTCAAGAGGGTACTTACCTATAAACTCCATGCAAGCCTAAACCTAAGGATGCTTGTGTGATTTGTTTGATTTCAACTTGAGCTACTTGCTGGGTTTTTTATCTAACAACATGATTTCCTTGCAGGATTCGTTCACAGTCATTATCCAATAACTTGGATTTCTCGCAGGGTTTTCTTGCTTACATAACCTTAAACTTTTGCTTAACACATAACATACACGTCATAACATCATGCCACATCATTTCCTTAACCATTTAAAGGATCTCAAGGGTTTGTGATGCAGGTTATGATAAATCAGACGTCTAGCAAGGGGAAAGGGGGTTTATTTTCCTCTAGCCAATGCCGTCAAAAGATCAAAACTCAACAACTTGAGTCAGGGGCTATGACCCACTTGATATGGTGAGCTTGACTCTTGTAGAAGGACCTTCAACGATACGAGGTTCTTTAATCAAAGCTATAAAATTCAACTGTTGACATCTTCTTGTTTACCCCACGAAATCCTTGAAAACATTGCATACATATATCATACATGTCATTGCATAATAGGTACTCCAGGTACAAGCTTCTTATCCCTTTGTTGTTTATTTCAGCAAGAAGGAATGGCTCCTGAACAGACAGTCAAAGACCTTCAGGATCAAAACGCTCAGTTCCATCAAATGTTCCTGACTCTGATCCAGGGGCAAGAAGACCTGAAAGCTCTAATCATCAAAAAGAAGGCTAAGAGGGCAAAGAAACCAGTTCGTGTTTCGAGTGTGGGAAGAAGACCAGTTACCAAGCTCTAGATTTCACAACCTCATCAAATGGAGGGGATAATCAAGAAGAAAATGACGAGGAATTAGAGGAAGAAGACAATATTCCAGCGTCTGAAGAAGATGAATTTGACTATGATGAGGAGTTGTATCCTCCTACTGATGAAAAATACAAACAGCTGGAGGATCGGCTCAATGCCATGGAGATTCAAAGGGTGCCCGGTCTGGATTTCGAAGAATTAGGTTTAGTTCAAGGGGTGGTCATCCCACCAAAATTCAAGGTCCCCATGTTGGCTAAGTTCATGATGGTGTCTCCTGCCCTAAGTTGCACTTAGGGTTCTATGTCAGGAAGATCCAGCCTCACACTGCTGACCAAAAGTTATGGGTCCATTTCTTCCAAGAAAGTTTGACCGACACTCAACTGGATTGGTTCTATTAGCTAGAAGGAACTGAAATCCGTACCTGGGAAGATTTGGCTGCTGCTTTCTACAAGCAGTACCAATACAATGCTGACCTGGCACCAACTCGAGTGCAACTGCAGAATATGTCCATGAACTCAAGAGAAGGGTTCAAGGAATATGCGCAAAAATGGAGGGATCTAGCTGGCAGGGTACAACCTCCTCTAAATGATTGTGAAATGGTAGACATGTTCATGGGCACTCTGACAGGCCCGTTCTTTAATCTGCTGATTGGGAGTTCCTCATACGGGTTCACATAGATGGTTCTGACCGGAGAAAGGATAAAAAATGGTATCAAGAGCGGGAAGATCCTGATGGCTGCATCTTCTAATGCTAAGAAGAAGCCGTTTGCTAGTAAGAGGGAAGCCAGTGCTGTGCACGGCAAGAAGAGTCGTAATAAGGCAGACTACCACCAATTTGTGGGGGCAGTGCTGGTCTCTAATTTGGCACGCGTGCAACGACCACAATAACGGGGTAATCAGTAAAGGCAAGAAGAGCCCAAGAGACAGTTTACCAAGATCAACATGCCACTGTCTCAAGCATTGTAACACTTGATGAGGATGAATCTGATTACACTGATAGGACCTCATCCAAACCCCAAGACTTCCTCTCCTAACTACAATCCTGATGCAAGATGTGCTTATCATTATGGTAGTCTGGGGCACGATACTAACGATTGTTGGGCGCTAAAATACAAGATTCAGAATATGATTGACGCCAAGGAGATTGAGTTCGACCCTCCTGAGACTCCCAACATGATCACTGCTCCCATGCCAAATCATGGCTAGGATTGAGAGCATTTTTGTTCATTTGAATTCTCAAGTTGTATTTTCTTGGTTTGTTCAAACAATTATTGTCATGTCAAACTTTGTTATCTCATTAATGCATTACACATGTTTGTCTTGAATTAATTTGTTTTCAGTATGCTTAAACTGCTTTATACTTCCTTTTTGTGATATTCAACTCTCGATCAAAAGCTCTAAGCCTTTAGAGGGAGGATGACGAAAACGATATCACAATCCATATAGTGTGCTTTTGAACAGACCTTGCTGACGATGTACAAACGTTGTTTCAAATCCTAAACAGTGGAGTTATAAGGAAGATAATCCCTAGTCAACCCCTTTGAGCCAAAGAAGTAGGAGTTTTTCTTTTCACACAAATTAAAACCCTTAATCATAACCTGGGGCAGAGTAGTTTTCTCAGTTAATTTAGGTGTGCATTCAATCGCAAACTTTCCCTTCATACACGAAAAATAGTGTATAAGATTCTCTCCAAAAGATGGTGATGGTTCTGTATAATCATCAAAGTAGGCAGTCATTGTCTCTTAAAATAAAAGCCCGCTAAGTCAAAACCTATGAAGGAGACTTAAGAGAAAAAACTGGGGCATCCCACTGACTCTAATCACAAAAGAAACAGTTCAGGCAAAAGACAGGGATAACTAAATCAAAAAAGAAAGAGGTCCTACGAATCCTCAACAAAAAGAAAAGGTAACAAAAATGACTGCCTTCTCAAATAAACATTCAATTTCCGAACCATCACCGGAATATCAGAGCAAAGACTCAAGCGGGAGTTAAACGCACAATTAACTGAGCATAGGACTGAAGAACATCACGAAGAACCGGTGGGTATAAATAAATTTTGATCCTTTATTCTTTGTTTCTTAAACCCTGAACCAAGCCATGCTACAACCCTTAAAAGTCCTAACTGAAGCATAGGTTTTTCCAGAAGCATACTGTTACAAAAGGTATCCTGACTCATGTAGGGTTCACTATAAATCTCGAGTTGATATCACACTTTTATAAAATTTGTTTATTTTACTAAAAAATGAATTTTCAAACTTCAAGACAGACATAAGCTTTGCATTCTTAAAATACCATTGTTTGCATATAACTATTTGTTCAACAGCAGAGAAATTCGCATGATGAATATCTAGTGAATAAAAACCTTCTCGATGAAAAGGATCACCTCAAGTGGAAAAACACTTCCAACCAAGAGGCACAACATGATTGTTGTCCATCAACTGGGGCAGTCAAGTCAAGATTCAAGGAATCTCTCAAAAATGCCAAACAACTAGGGGCAGATCTCCATCTGAATCACTTGGAGCATTAGACATGAATTCCAATAACGAATCACGTATAATCAAGCAAAATCATTTTTCCTCAACAAATTTCTTCTCAAAACAAGAATTCCCAATGCAGATTATCATCTAGAAATGGTTCAGGTACGATCCAAAGACGGGTGTCATCCTGACACCTACTCCATATTCTCTCCTAGTATATTACAGATACGATCCAGAGACAGATGTCATTCTGACACTTATTTCAACACCTCATCTAGAAACATTTCAAGTATGATCCAAGAACGAATGTCATCCGGACACTTACTCCAGATTCTCGTCTAGAAACGGTTCAGGTACGATCCAAAGACAGATGTCATCCTGATACTTATTCAGACCATCTTCTAAGTATAGTTCAGATACGATCCAGAGACGGATGTCATTCTGACACTTATTTCAACATCTCATCTAGAAACAGTACATGTACGATCCAAGAGCGGATGTCATCCTGGAACTTACTCCAGATTCTCGTCTAGAAACGATTCAAGTACGATCCAAAGATGGATGTCATCCTGATACTTATTTAGACCATCTTCTAAGTACAATTCAAATACGATCCAGAGACGGACGTTAATCTGACACTCATTCAATACGTGTTCAAGTGCAACCATGACATAGATCCATCCACAAAATCTCCAGCAGGCACAGGGGCAGAAACATCCTGATGCAAAGTCATCGTCGTATCCTCAGCATAGGTCCTAGTAATGTCTATGTCCCCCATGGAGTAAAAACAACCAAAGTTTTGACCTCTTAACCCCAAGAAAGAATTATCTCCTCCATTAAACTTCCTCCAGTAGAGAGCTGAAATCTGTGTTCCCCAGCCGAGATTTATAACCTTAAACAGTTTATAAAACCTCCTCCCGGGTAGACTTTATTTCTCAAACTATGGAAGCTCATTTCCCAATAGAGTTTATTTCTCTATATCGGCAGAATCTTCCAACAAGGATCTCCCTCCATAGAGTTATTCTCAAGCAGAATTAATTCTCAAGCAGAATCAATTCTCAAGCAGAGTCAATCCCCGGAAGAACATCTTCAAACAGAAAGAAGAAATTCCCAGCAAATTGTATCCATTCATCATCTCCAGCAGAAATGAAGGATTCAACTTCCCAATACTCTCTAGCAGTAATCCGGGATTTATTTTCCTAGACTGGGATACATCTCAACAACATACCATGTTCATACATCATGGCATGTGCATACACATCGCATACAGCATAATCTCATTTATTTTTAGAACATCATCACAATGCATTTCATACATCATGACATTGCATATGACTAACTCTTTACCTTTTCAGGGAAAGAAAAATCAACAAACACCGCCGACTACTTATGTGACCTGGTAGTCCTCTCAAAAGCTACGTCAAATGAAGGGCTATTTCAGCAGTTTCCTCAGAAAGATTCCCTCACAAGACCTTCTTTGGTTCAGTCAGATCGACACTAATATCTCCCTGATTCTTATTCCAGTTGAAGATATTCCAAGACTTTCGTCCGGTTTAGTTAAATCTACCCTAAGATTTTTCTGATTCTTATCCAGTTAAAGTTAATCCAAGACCTTCTCTGGTTCAGTCAGATCGACACTAAGATCTCCTTGATTCTTATTCTAGTTGAAGATATTCCAAGACTTTCGTCTGGTTCAGTTAAATCGATCCTAAGATTTTTCTGATTCTTATCCAGTCAAAGTTAATCCAAGACCTTCTCTGGTTCAGTCAGGTCGACACTAAGATCTCCTTGATTCTTATTCCAGTTGAAGATATTCCAAGACTTTTGTCTTGTTCAGCAAAATCGATCCTAATATTTTTCTTATTCTTATCCAGTCAAAGTTAATTCAAGATCTTCATCGGTTCAATCAGATCGACACTAAGATCTCTCTGATTCTTATTCCAGTTGAAGATATTCCAAGACTTTCGTCTGGTTCAGTTAAATCGATCCTAAGATTTTTCTGATTCTTATCCAGTCAAAGTTAATCCAAGACCTTCTCTGGTTCAGTTAGATCGACACTAAGATCTCCCTGATTCTTATTCCAGTTTAAGATATTCCATGACTTTCGTCTGGTTCAGTTAAATCGATCCTAAGATTTTTCTGAGTCTTATCCAGTCAAAGTTAATCCAAGACCTTCTCTGGTTAAGTCAGATCGACACTAAGATCTCCCTGATTCTTATTCCAGTTGAAGATATACTAAGACTTTCGTTTGGTTCAGTTAAATCGATCCTAAGATTTTCTGATTCTTATCCAGTCAAAGTTAATCCAAGACCTTCTCTGGTTCAGTGAGATCGATTCTAAGATCTCTCTAATTCTTATTCCAGTTGAAGATATTCCAAGACTTATGTCTGGTTCAGCTAAATTGATCCTAAGATTTCTCTGATTCTTATCCAGTCAAAGTTAATTCAAGATCTTCGCTGGTTCAGTCAGATCGACACTAAGATCTCTCTGATTCTTATTCCAGTTGAAGATATTCCAAGACTTTTGTCTGGTTCAGTTAAATCGACCCTAAGATTTTTCTGATTCTTATCCAGTCAAAGTTAATCCAAGAACTTCGTTGGTTCAGTCAGATCGACACTAAGATCTCTCTGATTCTTATTCCAGTTTAAGATATTCCAAGACTTTCGTCTGGTTCAGTTAAATCGACCCTAATATTTTTATGATTCTTATCCAGTCAAAGTTAATCCAAGACCTTCTCTGGTTCAGTCAGATCGACACTAAGATCTCCCTGATTCTTATTCCAGTTGAAGATATTCCAAGACTTACGTCTTGTTCAGGTAAGTCGATCCTAAGATTTTTCTGATTCTTATTCGGTCAAAGTTAATCCAAGACCTTCGCTGGTTCAGTGAGATCGACACTAAGATCTCACTGATTCTTATTCCAGTTGAAGATATTCCAAGACTTTCGTCTGGTTTAGTTAAATCGATCCTAAGATTTTTCTAATTCTTATCCGATCAAAGTTAATCCAAGAGCTTCGCTGGTTTAGTCAGATCGACATTAAGATCTCCCTGATTCTTATTCCAGTTGAAGATATTTCGAGACTTTCGTCTGGTTCAGTTAAATTGATCTTAAGATTTTTTTTATTCTTATCCAGTCAAAGTTAATCCAAGACCTTCGCTGGTTCAGCCAGATCGACACTAAGATCTCCCTGATTCTTATTCCAGTTGAAGATATTCCAAGACTTTTGTCTAGTTCAGTTAAATCGATCCTAAGATTTTTCGGATTCTTATCCAGTCAAAGTTAATTCAAGAGCCTCGTTGGTTCAGTTCGAATCGACCATGGATTTGTTGCTGATTTCTTAACAGTTTAACCTCATCTCCCTAGTAAGTCGCTGTGAAGCCTGGAGCACGACTAGATAACAATCAACCTTATCATCCTCTGAAAGTCACTGCAAAGCCTGGATCCTGACAAGATAGTAGTTTACTTCAATCTCTTCAATCAAATGACAACTCCCTAGTAGAGTAACAGACAACTGAAGCTCCTAAAACTCTATGTTCCAAGTAAGAGACCAACATTCCTCAGCAAAGTCCTCCTCAACAACAAGAATAGGGATTCCCAGAAACGAATATCTGATGAAATCAACAGTCTTCTGGATGGCATATTTAAGCCCATCTCTGACGACCCTCCGTCACATTCTGATGGCATCTTTAAGCCCATCTTCGATGATCTCCCGTCATCTTTTCCAAATGGAATCTATAACCCCATTCCCGATACTATCTACACAATCAAGTATCATCTCAGACGAGTGCAAATTTCTGGGCACTCTAGAGTTCAATCATCTTCCACCTTCAGATCACAAAAGGCAGACCATCCAATCTACATCTTCTGGTTTAAGAAGATTGAACAGGGGCAGCTGTTGTACCCCAAAATTTTCCCTTCTATTTTTTACAAAATCTTCTCTTACATGGGTGGCTACAAACACTTGCTTGAAGTAAAATAACAAATTTTGAAGTTGGTCATAGTGTCCTTCGATGGGGTTTACTTCGAAGGCATCAAAACACAATGACATTCTATTGGCATCTGAACAAAGGCGTCTTTGATTGGCATTTTAACGTCACTTCGATTGGTCTCAACTGAAGGAAATCAAAGAGAGAAGAACAAATTTTTCGAGCGGTCAACAAGATCCTTCGATTGGCCTGTTAACAAGGCCTTTCGATTGGCATTTTAACAAGTACCTTTCGATTGGCCTGTTAACAAGGCCTTTCTATTGGCATCTACATGGTACCTTTCGATTGGCATGGTAACAATGCCTTTCAATTGGCATCTCCCAAATTCCTTTCGATTGACATCTACATAGCGCCCTTCGATTGGCATTCCAAAAGGTCCTTCATTCGAAGGAAGTAGCAAGACTCACATGAAGGGTGTATAAGAGGTCCATTCGAAGAAGTGATCAGATGACTCATTCGAAGGGTGTATAAGAGGACCATTCGAAGAAGTGATCAGATGACTCATTTGAAGGGTGTACAACAGGTCCATTTGAAGAAGTGCTCAAATGACTCATTCGAAGGGTGTATAAGAGGTCCATTCGAATAAGCACTCAGATGACTCATTCGAAGGGTGTATGAGAAGTCCATTCGAAGGAGGCAACTCATAGGCCAATCGAAGATAAACGCTAAAGGGTGTTCGAAGGATTCAAGTGTCCAGGTTCATCCAAGAATTTCAAAGAGACATGAATGTTTCAAAAAGGAATGCTTTTAATTTGTCAGATTCTTGTCTCATGGCTTTAATGGCCTATTTAAATGGTTTTCTCTGGTTGTTACTATACACCCTCATACTCCTATAAATACAAGAGCAATCACATAATATCGGGGTTGAATGAAATAAAGCGTGAAAGAGAGAACATAGGGAGACGAATACGCATACCTACTACACACGAAGAGACCACATACATGCACTTCTCAATCGAAACACCTTTTGCAGGTTCCCTCATCTAGGAGTCCATCCCAACTCCTAAGCAAACATCACCACACCCAGAGTCACAGATCATCACCTTCGATTGCGTAGAGATAGGATCGTGCCATTGCTGGGGCACGATCTAAGTTGTTCCTTTCAATCCCAGGATAAAATGAACTCAGACCCAGACCCAGACTCAACAGTTCGAATTGAAGAAGGAGTCGAATTGGGAGGAGATTCAAATA
Organism: Vicia faba; assembly: GCA_948472305.1. Classification (NCBI taxonomy): domain Eukaryota; kingdom Viridiplantae; phylum Streptophyta; class Magnoliopsida; order Fabales; family Fabaceae; genus Vicia; species Vicia faba. The sequence continues at coordinate 305,334,938 of OX451735.1, read as the reverse complement.
AGGGGGGTAAAGTCCCCCCTGGGTCTCTAACGTTTGTTTCGTTTTGCAGGAAACATCTTCTCAAGACCTTGTTTAGAGCTTCGAAGCAGATCAACTTTGAACTGGATCCAGGGTTCCCAGATCGAAGGATAACATGTCCAGATCGAACACCCCAAAGTGCAGCCCTTCATGCACCTTCGATCAAGCCTTTCCGCTGGATCAAAAGACAGCCCGTGTCTCTTTCGATCCAGCCCCCCAAAATTACTCCTTCTTCGATTTACTGCCAGATCCTTCGATTTCATTTTCATTTTGACCTTTTTTATTTCTTTCTTTAAAATCAACATAAAATAAATCGAAAAACCACAAAAACATTAGGTTAGTTTTTTTTCTATTAAATTAATTTTATTAATGAAATTCTGGCAACAGATACTTAATGTCACAGTGAATGTTATGACACCGTATCTGACAAACTTGTACACACTTCAAACAGTAATTTAAAATACAGTAAAGAACACAATCAATTGTTAACCCAGTTCAGTGTGTAACAACACCTACTCTGGGGGATACCAAGCCAGGGAGGAAATTCACTATAAGAGATATTAATTTAGGAATAAACCAACCAGTTTATCTTCTTCACTTAAGACCTACCCAATGCAACTTCAATCTAAGTCCTACTTAAACCTGAGTTCCTACTCACTCCCTCTCAATCACAACAGTGATACTAATCTATTGATTAATGAGATTATGAGGACATTCTTCAATACACACACTTGATTTTGCTTCAAAGCATTAATCAAGAGACACAACACTCGTGCTTCAAATATTTGAGTGATAAATAACCCTTACAACCAAATCCTACTCCAAGTCACTTATCAAAATGATAATTGCTTGGCTCACAGTAGTTATAACTATACAATACCTTATTGATCTTCTGTCAAAAAGTGTAGCTCACCATTAGGCTTCGTGAGAAATATATAAGCAGACTATTCTTCTTTTAGGGCTTCCATAAAAATAGCTAGGGTTAACTAAAGTTAACCTAAAGACTTGGTCTTGGGCTTTCATCATAACAGATTAGGGTTAAGCAAGGTTAATCTAATATCCACGTGAGCAACTGATCTGGACAATATTCTTCAACTCAGAGTAGCACACCAGATTCCTGAAAATTCTCAGGAATAATAAATCTGCACAACAACTTGATCAGTACAGGATGTCTTAACATTGGTTATGACATCATGTATCTTGCTCACTGATTTTGGTAGAATTCAGTACATATGATCATAGCTTAATGATCATGATATTCACTCATACTGAGTAGTTCCTATAGAACATTCCTTCTGCAGAATGTACCTTTATCCCAGAATGTTATGACATCAGTCATGACATTCGCAAATCTGGTTTTACCAAAAATAATTCCAACAAACAAACACTTACAAACTCCCCCTTTGGCAAATTTTTGGCTAAAACCCCTAAACAATCAGAGATTAGAATGCAGCAGAATTTTTTAATAACAGTTACTAATATCTAATTCTACCAAAATTACCACAATTTCTTCTCCCCCTTTTTAGCCATAAAGAGGCCAAAGGTACCAGTAATTTAAGTTATAAAGTCATCCAAAAGGAAATTCAAAAAGAGAAGATATCAAATAGCAGCAACAGGTTCCAGCATCAATCTTTTCAACTCAGCAAACACAGACCTTCAGGTACTGTCATCCCCTGAGGAAGCACTTTTTTCAGCAGCATTTTCTGGTGAGCTTCTTGCAGAACCATCATGGTGTTCGTCATCAGCATCATCTTCCCTCATTTGTTCTTCATTCTCCTCCTGTTCCAGACTAGCAATCAGCTCTTCAAGAGTCCTTTTTCTTGCATCAAGCTCTCTGCAGGTTTCTTTTAGAACAACTATAAGATCATCTTTCTTGGAATGAGCTTTGACATTTGATGTCTCAGCAGATGTCATAATAATGTCAGGGACATGAGTTCCCTAAAACAACTTATAGTGAAAACCAAGTGCAGGAGCTCTTTTGCACACAGAGTCCTTTTCAACCAGAATATCAGGATACTGATCAATGATTATACCACACAAGAGAGAGGGAAAGGCAATAGGGCCTTTAATAGCACAGCTCTCAGCATGTTTCAATGTTTGATCAAAGATGTAGTTGCCATAATCAAAGTTTGTTAGGGTTCCAATAGCATAGATAAATCTTCCCAAACCTGTGGAAATGGTGGATTTGTGGTTGGTGGGAACCCAGTTAGCTGCACCAATTTTGTGCAGTATGGAAAACTTCATACTCAGCTTGCTTGCAGTTAGCTTCCCTTTCAAGGGCCAATGCTTGACTTGCTTGGCAATGATGGTTTGACAAACCTGGTTGTCAGTAACTTCAAGCTCAGGATGAGCATCATCAGGCCTTCCTAGGTATTTGTTTATCACAGTAGGAGAGAAATTTACCTTCCTTCCTCTCACATAAACACTCTCAAAATCAGCTGACTTTCCATCAGCACAACCACCAGAAAAATTTACTATGAATTCTTTGACAAGAATCTCATAGCAGTTGGAAAACTTAGCAACTGTTTTCATCAGGCCAACAGCTTTGATTAGATCCATGACTTCCTTACACTCAATAACACTTCTGTTCAGCTCCCTCTCCAAGGCAATCCTTTTCAGAAACACATACTTCCACCTGCTTACATTTTCTGGATGGTGAAAGGAGATGTTGTCAATGGCAACTTCAAGAACCTTAGGCAGTTTGCTAGAAGAGGGTTTCTTCCTTAGAGGAATGTCTAGAACATTGCTCTCAACATCAAAATCAAAGTCTGATTCTTCATCAGATTCAGAGGGTTCAGGAGCCTTTCTTTTCTTGGCTATAGGTTGTCTCAAGGGTTTTGAGAGACTACCAACAGATACCCTAGATTTTACCTTCCCCTTCCCTTTCGAAGTTCCAGCTTTTTGATCCTTCTCAGCCTTGTTCTCAGGCCTTGCCTTCTCATGAACAACTTCAGTAGCCTTCTCTTTGGAGGGGCTTTGGTCAGCATTCTGCTTCTCTTTTCTACTTATCATCCTTCTAGATATGCTAGGATTGATATTGGTAATTAAATCATTGTCAGAGAATTCTTCATCAACATCAATGACAGGAGGTTCAACAGCCTTGTCAGTAGGGGTTTGGTGATCATCAGGTTTTTCTGGAGATTTCTCAATGTTGTCATCAGGTGTCTCAACATTCTGAGTGACATTGGGATCCCTTTCTACATTAGGGCTAGCATTTTCTTGGTTCAATGGTACAGATATGCCAGGAACAGAGTGATTCTCATTAAGAATCCTAGTGACTAGTCTGGCAATAGCTTGATGCACATAAGCAGAACCTTCCCTATTAGCTATCCCTGGAGGAACAAAAGATGATGGTTGAGAAGATTTACCAGATGGTGAAGCTTGTGATCTTCTTGCATGTCTGGTTCGCAGCTTCTTGACCTTAGTAAGATCAGCTTCCATTTCACGAAGTGGAGTTATCTCAAGAACATCAGCATCCATGCAGTTTACGATTGCCCTAGGTTCGGTGTCAGTGGGTGAGGAAGATGCAGTTGCCTTTGATGAAGATGATGACACAGATTATTGAGACATCTCGAGAGATTTAGAAAACAACTGACAGCGAGTGTGAAATCTTCGTTTGAGGGAATGGAGAGTGGTGCAGCAGAATGAGAAGAGAGAGATAAAAATATATCTATTCCTCTTCTTAAACTTTTGGAAAGAAAGAGGGAAACAAATGATTAGCTCAATCAGAATAGACTTGATTAACATATCTCTTTCAACCCTTGTTTTAAGCAAAATTAATTGCTACATCTCTTCATATTGGCAAATACCCATCTTGCCCCTTAAATTTTCAAACTGACTGGCATCAAGTGCCATGGTAAAAATGTCAGCCAGTTATAGTTCAGTGGCAACATGTTCCAGCTTAATCACCTTCTCCTCCACAAGATCTCTAATGAAGTGATGTCTAATGTCAATATGCTTAGTCCTGCTGTGTTGTATATGATTCTTGGATATGTTAATAGTACTCAAATTTTCACAGTATAATGTCATGACATCTTGTGTGACATTATACTCAGCCAGCATTTGTTTCATCCAGATCATTTGAGAGCAGCTGCTACCAGCTACTATATATTCAGCTTCAGCAGTAGATAGAGACACACAGTTTTGTTTCTTGCTGAACCAAGAGACAAGATTATTTCCCAAAAAGAAGCATCCTCCAGAGGTGCTCTTTCTATCATCAGCACTACCAGCCCAATCAGCATCACAGTAACCAGACAGAATTGGTTCACATCCATGAGAGTATAGCATGCCATAATTGTAAGTTCCACTCACATACTTCATAATTCTTTTCACCTGGTTGATGTGACTTACTTTGGGTTCAGCCTGGTATCTTGCACATACTCCAACTGTAAAGGCAATGTCAGGTCTGCTGGCTGTTAAGTATAACAGATTTCCTATCATGCTTCTGTACAAGCTTTGATCCACATTTGCCCCACTTGTGTCTTTGGACAACTTTAAATGAGTAGGTGCAGGAGTCCTTTTATGACTAGCATTCTCCATTCCAAACTTCTTGACAATATTCTTTGCATACTTGCTTTGAGACAGAAAAATTGAGTCTTCCATCTGTGTGACTTGCAGTCCAAGAAAGTAGGTCAATTCTCCCATGAGGCTCATTTCAAATTCAGCTTGCATCTGGTTAGCAAAATGTTTAACCATTTTATCTGACATTCCTCCAAACACTATGTCATCAACATAAATTTGAGCTACCATTATCTTTCCTCCTTCATTCTTGACAAAATGAGTTTTATCCAAACCTCCTTTCTTGTATCCTTTGTCAGTGAGGAAATTTTTCAACCTGTCATACCAAGCTCTAGGAGCTTGTTTCATACCATATAAAGCTTTCCTCAATTTGTAGACATGATCAGGACAGTTTGGATCCACAAATCCTTTAGGCTGTTCCACATATACTTCCTCATTTAAGTACCCATTTAGGAAGGTACTCTTCACATCCATATGAAATAGCTTAAACTTAAGGAGACAAGCAACTCCCAATAGAAGTCTGATTGATTCCAGTCTGGCTACAGGAGCAAAAGTCTCATCAAAATCAACCCCTTCAACTTGAGTGTATCCTTGAGCAACAAGCCTTGCCTTATTCCTGGTGACAACTCCTTCAGCATCTGATTTGTTCTTGTAGATCCACTTTGTGCCAATGATGTTTGTTCCTTCTTGTCTAGGAACTAACTCCCATACTTCATGTTGCTTGAATTGGTTCAATTCATCTTGCATTGCTCCAATCCAGTATTCATCAGTCAAAGCCTCTTTAACATTTTTTGGTTCAATCTTAGACACAAAGCAAGAGTTTGTGATGATTTCTCTAGATCTTGTAATGACTCCACTGTTAGGATCTCCTATGATGAGTTCCTTAGGATGATCTTTCTGAATTCTGATGGAAGGTTCTTTGTTAGCTTCCTTTGATTCAGACTTTGATGGAGTAGGATTAGGCACATCATCCTTTTTAGACACTTGTGTTGAAGTCTCAAAGAATGTCTCAACATCATATGGGACATTTGTTTCCTCATGGTGATCATCAACAATGACATTTATAGACTCCATCATAACTTTGGTCCTGGAATTGAATACCCTATATGCTCTGCTGTTGGTAGAGTATCCTAGGAATATTCATTCATCACTTTTAGGGTCCATCTTTCTCCTTTGTTCGAGATCTGTAAGAATATAGCATTTGCTCCCAAAGACATGGAAGTACTTCACTGTAGGCTTTCTTACTTTCCATAGTTCATAAATGGTGGATGATGTTCCCTTTCTCAAGGTGACCCTGTTATGGACATAACAGGCTGTATTCATAGCTTCAGCCCAAAAATGAATAGAAAGCCTTTTGGCATGTATCATTGCTCTGGAAGATTCCTGTATAGTCCTGTTTTTCCATTCCACAACTCCATTTTGTTGAGGAGTTATAGGTGAAGAGAACTCATGATTGATTCCTTCTGAGGAACAGAACTCATCAAACTTACTATTTTCAAATTCCTTACCATGATCACTTCTGATTCTGACAATGCATCCTTCTTTTTCTCTTTGAATTCTTTTGCACAATTCCTTAAATACATCAAATACATCAGACTTTTCCCTAATGAAGTTTATCCAGTTGAATCTGGAAAAATCATCCACAACAACATATGCATATCTCTTTCCACCAAGACTTTCCACCTACATTGGACCCGTCAGATCCATATGTAGAAGTTCTAGCACATTAGAGGTGGTCAGATGTCTTGTCTTTGGATGTGACATTCTAGTTTGCTTTCCAACCTGACATTCACCACAAACTCTCCCTTCATCAATCTGAAGCCTTGGAATCCCTCTGACTGCCTCCATGGATATGATCTTTTTCATCTCTCTTAGATGTAAATGACCAAGTTTTTGGTGCCACAGTTCCACTTCCTTTTCTTCTTTGGCTATAGAGCATACAGAAGAGTAGTTAGTGTTCTCAGACTCCCATAAGTAACAGTTGTCTTTTGATCTGACTTCTCTCATTACAACTTCTTGTTTTTCATTAGTTACAAGACATTCAGACTTGGTGAAGTTGACCTTGAATCCTAGATCACATAATTGACAGATACTTATGAGATTAGCAGTCAACCATTTACCAGCAACACTTCATTTAGGTTTGGAACTCTAGGGCAGTCCAAGTTTCCAACTCCTTTGATTTCTCCTCTAGCACCATCTCCAAACGTGACATAACTAGTAGTATGAGGTTTGACATCATTCAGCAGATTCTTGATTCCAGTCATGTGTTTAGAGCATCCACTATCAAAGTACCAGTCCTCCTTGGCAGAAACTCTAAGGGAGGTGTGAGCTATCAGGGCTGCATTCTTTTTCTTCCATTGTTGAGTATATGGTTCCTTGTTAGTCTTATGTTTGACATACGGGGTCTGATTAGGATATCCATATAATCTGAAGCAGAATGGCTTTATGTGACCAAAACTTCCACAATGATGACATCTCCATCTTTGATACTTTTTCTTCATATTTCTCTGTTCTTGATGTTGAGTGCTATGTTGTGACATATGTTTTGACATTTGTTTATCAGGCCTGGTCTTCTTCTTGTCAACAGCAGATTTCTTTGCAGCCACAAATCCTAGACCAGACATGTTTCCTGCATTTTGTCCAGCCTGAAGGATTTCTTCCAACTTGTCAGTTCCATTTGTCAACATCTTGACAGACTTAGTCATCTGATCAAGTTTGGAGTTCAGCATTTGAACTTCACCTTCGAGATGGCTTATAGTAGCAGTGTCTGCCTTCTTCTCAGCCTCCAACTTCACTATGAGTTTTTTTTGTTTCTCATTTTGCTGATAGACTTCAGCACTTATGATACATAGCTTCTTGTAGGAGTTAGCAAGTTCTTCAAATGTCAATTCCTCATCACTAGAGTCACTATCATAGTTACAAATACCAGATAGTGCAGTAACTAGTTTAGCAGATTCTTCTTCAGAGTTACTTTCTGAGTCACAATCAGACCAAGTAACAGACATTCCTTTCTTTTGTTTCTTAAGAAAGGTAGGACATTCAGCTCGAATGTGCCCATATCCTTCACATCCATGGCATTGGATTCCTCTGCTTTGATTTCCCTTTTCTTCAGACTTAGTTCTTCTGCTGGAGTCATAGGATCTGCTAATGTCAGAGGGAATGTTCTTGACATTTGACCTTGACTTTGGGTCCATTCTCTTGATGAGTTTGTTGAACTGCCTTCCAAGCATAGCTATAGCTTCTGAAATATTCTCTTCATCACTCTCCTTGCTTTCATCTTCAGTATTGGATACAAGGGCTATGCTCTTGTTTTTCTTGTCAACATTGTCATTGATCCCCATCTCAAAAGTCTGAAGTGACCCAATGAGTTCATCAACCTTCAAGTTGCAAATATCCTGAGCTTCCTCTATAGCAGACACTTTCATTGCAAACCTTTTAGGCAAGGATCTGAGAATCTTCCTCACCAGCTTTTCTTCTGACATCTTTTCTCCCAATGCTCCTGAGGTGTTGGAAATTTCCAAGATGTTCATGTAAAACTCATGAATGGTCTCATCTTCCATCATCCTTAGGTTCTCAAATTTGGTAGTGAGCATCTGAAATCTTGACATTTTTACTTTGGATGTACCCTCATGGGTGGTTTTGAGAGTGTCCCAAACATCCTTGGCCAGTTCACATTAATGTACTAGTCTGAATATGTTTCTATCAATTCCATTGAACAAGGCATTTAATGCTTTAGAGTTACCCAGGGCGAACTCATCTTCTTCTTTTCTCCATTCTTCCTCATGTTTCAGACTAGTCGTCCCATATTTCCCAGTTATGGTGGGATGGTTCCATCCTTTGTCAGCAGCTCTCTAAGCCTTTTTGTCCAGTGACTTCAAGAAGGCAATCATACGAGGTTTCCAGTAGTCATAATTTGATCCATCCAGAATAGGTGGTATGTTCCCAAATCCTCCTTCCTTGTCCATAGCGCCAGAAAATAATATCCCTAGATCTCACCCAGAAAGACAGGTAGGGTGCCTGCTCTGATGCCAATTGAAATTCTGGCAACAGATACTTAATGTCACAGTGAATGTTATGACACCGTATCTGACAAACTTGTACATACTTCAAACAGTAATTTAAAATACAGTAAAGAACACAATCAATTGTTAACCCAGTTCAGTGTGTAACAACACCTACTCTGGGGGCTACCAAGCCAGGGAGGAAATTCACTATAAGAGGTATTAATTTAGGAATAAACCAACCAGTTTATCTCCTTCACTTAAGACCTACCCAATGCAACTTCAATCTAAGTCCTACTTAAACCTGAGTTCCTACTCACTCCCCCTCAATCACAACAGTGATACTAATCTATTGATTAATGAGATTATGAAGACATTCTTCAATACACACACTTGATTTTGCTTCAAAGCTTTAATCAAGAGACACAACACTCGTGCTTCAAAGCTTTGAGTGATAAACAACCCTTACAACTAAATCCTACTCCAAGTCACTTATCAAAATGATAATTGCTTGGCTCACAGTAGTTATAACTATACAATACCTTATTGATCTTCTGTCAAAAAGTGTAGCTCACCATTAGGCTTCGTGAGAAATATATAAGCAGACTTTTCTTCTTTTAGGGCTTCCATAAAAATAGCTAGGGTTAACTAAAGTTAACCTAAAGACTTGGTCTTGGGCTTTCATCATAACAGATTAGGGTTAAGCAAGGTTAACCTAATGTCCACGTGAGCACTGATCTGGACAATATTCTTCAACTCAGAGTAGCACACCAGATTCCTGAAAATTCTCAGGAATAATAAATCTGCACAACAACTTGATCAGTACAGGATGTCTTAACATTGGTTATGACATCATGTATCTTGCTCACTGATTTTGGTAGAATTCAGTACATATGATCATAGCTTAATGATCATGATATTCACTCATACTGAGTAGTTCCTATAGAACATTACTTCTGCAGAATGTACCTTTATCCCAGAATGTTATGACATCAGTCATGACATTCGCAAATCTGGTTTTACCAAAAATAATGCCAACAAACAAACACTTACAATTAATTAATCATTTAATTATCTTAACATTTTCCAAAAATAAAATAAAACAACAAAAATATTTTATTCTTAGGATTTCTAGACGTTATTTTCAAATTCGTGCGCGTTTATTTTATTGTAAATACCTACTGGTTTGTAATAGCTTAATTAGGACTTTTGCACTTTACTGCTTTATTCCCCCAATTTTGGACATGTAAATCATCCCCCTCCTCGAAACATTGTAATAGCATAGATTTAAATTCCCGAACTTTAAATTCCTGTATATATATCAACTACTTAGATGTATGCTAACTATGATTACATGACAAGATCTGAATACAAATGGTAGAACACCTAAATGTTTAAAGATAAATAACTGAATTGAACATACTTGCACACGAGCACCTCTAAGGTACGCCCACTTTGGTTGCCTTCAATAAAATAGTCATGAGGCAGGAATGCTTTAGCAAAGACCCGTAAAATCAAAAGATCATAGTCCCTCGATGACCCTATAGTTTCCTTCTCGGTAAATGATCTAGTCCCTAAAACAGAATTGCTAAAGCAATTCCATAAGTTGCCTTCGTAATTGTAACGTCTATTCGTTTGTCCCTCAACATCCAACGACAAGGTTGCCTACTCACTAATAGTAGGATAGCACTGTCTAAAGGAAAAGAGGAAAATAACAATATTTTCGAGTATAAAAGTAGATAGTTGTTAGAAGTTTGCTCAAAATATTTTTGCACTTACACACAAATACTACTTTTTAAAAACAAGTTTAAAAAACATTTGCTTTGTTAACACTCTTGAGGACTGATACAAGAGTTAAACGCAAAGAAAATTGCCGCACTAAGGTGTTTTTCAAAACTTTTTCAAACACACAAAGCACAATGGTATTTCAAAATGAGCAAACCTCTAAGAGCCCGTGGAAAACCACGGATGGAAAGGGTGCTAACACCTTCCCTTTCCATAATCTACCCCCTTACTCAGAAACATCTCGAAAAGGTCTTTTCTATTCTCTTCACCCTTTCCTTAATTTGGATAAAAGAAAAGGCGGTGGCGACTCTTGCTTATCGCACATTTGCGAATGAAAAATGCAAAACCAGTATATAAACAGTCGATTATGCCACCGTATCACAAATACCCCCCCTAATGCCTAAGAGTGGGACATTAGGTAATTCCCCATAATGGTCAATGATGGTAATATCCTCCAAAGATTGAGAACACCAAAGGATATCCAAGTGCGAGAGTGACATCATCCTTTGAGACCATGTCAAGCCTTGCTCCTTCTTCAACGTTGATCGAGGTAGGTGAGAAATAAACGACCTAGAAAGTAATGGAATGCAACACAAAAGAGTACCCATTTTCTTCATGGTGCGAGTGTGGAAACAATGTAGAATGTCTCCAAGCAAGGTAGGTACGGGATTACGAGAGAGAAAAACCTTGACGGAATACACATCTATGAGTTGGTCTGGATTAGGAAATAGAACCAAACCACAGATTAGAAGGGCCAAGACATCCTCAAAAGCTTGAAAATCCATATCTTCCTAGAACAAACGAGCCTTCTGCAACAAAATTTTGGCTAAGAAACCCTTAACACCACTTCTTGTTTCCCAATTTTCCATAACGCAAGACTGTTGCAAATGTAAAGCTAAAGCAATCTCCTTAGATCTTTGGTCTTTCTCAATATCGGTGAAGGGTAATTGATCACGAACAGGCACTCCTAACAATTGAGAGAATTCTTTTAATGTAGGAACCAATTGGTAGTCGGGAAAGGTGAAGCAATGATGCATGGGATCAAAGAATTGGAAAAACACACACATCATTTCTTCTTGGAAGTTTGAGGTAGCCAAGTTGAGAAGTCGACCATATTTCTTGGTGAAGGGAGAATCTTCAGGCACTCTTGATGCTAACTCTTGAAGTTGAGGATGCACTTTCACGAAGTTGACTCGGGTGGTATTCCTACGAGTGGAAGTTGTGACCTACAAAATAGAACAAAGATAAATTCCTAAATCCTTGAAATGGTTAGTGTAAATACCATGGTATGATGCCATGATGTTATGTTCAACTTAAACATATACAAGAAAAACAATCAAGTCCTTAGGTTTAGGCTTGCATGAGGTTCATAGGCAAGTACCCTCTTGAAATTTATTTGGTTCAACCTGTCCTACAAAGTGATCGGGTTCTAGGTAATCTCAATATCATTGATCTTTTTTCATTGGGAATTATCTCAGCATAATCAATCTTTTCTTGAGGCCGAAATATCCCAAAAGTCTAATTCCTAATGGCCAAGTTGTTCAATTAAAGGTTCTACAGTCAGTTAGTGCTTCATGACACCGCTCAGCGGCCCCATATTCTCCTCGATTCAACATAAGGGATACTGGTACCAACAAATACGTCACACTAACGTAGACATTGCTTCAACCATATCGGTCTACGTTGTACATTTTACATAATATATTGCTACTTACCTAATGATGTTCCCATATCCGGGTAGAGGATCAATACAAAACCCAAACAAGGACCCAAAATGTAAAGCAAACAAATTAAACAATGAAAGCATTTAAAAAGTGGTCTAGTCTCTAAGGTAACCTCATTTTTAAGTTATTGTATTCCCAGCAGAGTCGCAAGTTCTATAATATGGTGGGAGAACTGACTTGGGTGTTTTGTGTTTTATCACAATTGTTGCGGATAGCAAGAGTCGCTGCTGGATATTCTTTTATCCAATAAAGGAAAGGGTGAAAAGAACAGGAAAGACCTTTTGATATATTTTCTTGAGTTCGGGGGGTAGGTTATGAAAAGGGAAAGTGTTAGCACCCTTTTCATCCGTATTTATCTACGGGCTCTTAGTTGCTTGATCATTTTGAAATGCTTTGTTTGAAATGTGTTTGTGATTGTTTTTGAAAGTATTTTTGAAAAGTGCCTTCATTTAGGAGAACTTTGTAATGATTCTCGTCTCTATAAGAATGCATACAAAGTGTTTACTTTTGGAAATATTTCATTTGAAAGTGTTGGTGTGTTTGAAACATAATTTGAAAATGGTTATGCGCAAGCAACTATGAATGTTCTACCTAATCAAAAAGTCTTTGTTCATTTCCTCCTCCTTTAGATATTGCTATCTTACCATTGATTGGTAGGATGCCTTATCATTGGATGTGAAGGGACAGGCGTGGGTCGTCGTATAGTCCTAGAAGGAAACATTGTAGGATACCTTAGCAATTTTTTTGTAAGGGTCTAAAATCATTTACCAAAGGCAACATCAAAGGGTCATCGAGGGACTACTATCTTGTATTCGCGGGTCATTGCTAAAGTATTCCACGTTCGAGGGACATGACTATTTTTCTCAAGGAAATAAGTGTGGATTACCCTAGAGGTGTGTGTGTGTGTGAGTATATTGATTTCATGCATTTTTGTCTTGAATTAGGGTTGTCTACTTGTTAATTTTAAGTATTGCCATACACACCCTAATTACTAGCCATAATATTGAAAGCGATAAATTGCAGAACTTTAAAGTTCTACGCTATTACATCTTTTTTGGGGATAGGGATACAAGTTTATGAAAGGGGGGTGAAAGCAATAAAGTTCTAATTATACTATTACAACCATATTGAATAAAAAAATTTAAAAGAAGAAAATGTAAAAAAAGAAGAAAATTGTTTAAATTTTTTTTATGTATTGACACATGAGCTTATGCATTGATACGAAACCTTTATGTGTTGATACATATCAATCCTTGCTCTTGGAAATCAAAAATAACTCAGTATGAGTCGACACATAGGGGTTTGTATCGACTGATACTGTTTTGTATTAACACATGCACTTTTTGTATCAACTCATACTCATTTCTTGTCCCTGGAAGTCAAAAACAACTCAGTATGAGTCGACACATAATGGTTTGTATCGACTCATTTCTGTTTTATATCGACACATACGCGCTTTGTGTCGACTCATAACCTATTTTGTACATTATGTGTGTCTACTCATAGTGTTTCGTATCGACTCATACTGCTGCTTTTTACTTCTATCGTTGTTCTACTACATGTAAAAGTCAGTTCTTAGTACATGGTTAGTGAAAATGAAAAGCAAGCATATGGTTAGCTTCAAGGAAATGATGTCTATATTTTATCTTCACAAATGAACCACTAATTATGATTTTTATGAAGAGTTCAAAGTCAAGAAAACTTACCTTGAAACTGAAATTAGTGCTTTGAGTTTGAGTTGGAGAAGTCTAGTTGCAGGTGGCTAATTTTGAGTTTGGAAAATAGTGATGTTATAGAAGTTGTTCTTGAGTTTGAACAACTTCTGTATGATGTATGTGGAGTGTTTGTATGGTTTGTTTGGACATAATTTGCAAGGTGTGAGAGGTTCAAAGGGTTTAGACTTCAAAGCTCAAAGATGGAGGTTTTTGTGGACAATTATGGTTTTTAGAGTAAAGGGGGTTTTGAGGATTTTCAACATACAAGAAGCTCTCTATATTTCTGACCTCTTTCTTTTGCAAATTCTCCCTCTATTTATAGGCAAGAGGTTTGGAAAAAGATCTGATTAGGTTTGCAAGACAGCATGTTATGGTTAGGTTGGAAAGTTAGAAGGTCTGAAACACAATATTATGCAGCATAGCATAAGGATTTTGTTATGTGTTCCAAGATGAAGTACCAAAGTTGTTGGTATAGAGTGGTTACTTTCCATGATTTATGGTGGATTAAAATCAGAAGTAAACAAGGTATGGGCTTAAGACAAATTTTGTACCAAAAAGCATGCTTTTCAAGAATAGCAATGGTGTCTTTATGCCATAAATGGAAAGATCTTTTGGACAATGGCTCTAACACTTGGGTAATAGCTCAAAAGTAGGTGTAAGAATTAAATTATGGTGAGATTAGAAAGTTAGAAGGTCTGAAACACAATATTATGCAGCATAGCATAAGGATTTTGTTATGTGTTCTTCAACCAAAGGACTTACAATTCAAGGATAGATGCCCAACTTCATGCCCTTGAATCTCCTAGTTCAAGTAAGATAAATTCATGCTCTTGGATGTTTTAGAAAGCTTGAAACATCCTCTATAACTTTCATGTTGGCCATTTTGACAAAATAATTTTGGAACTATGTGAAAAAATGCCAAGAAGTTGGGATAAAATCCTGACCAAAATCTATTGAAAATTTCTCTAAGTGTTAGATGAACATGTCATGTCTTCATGGACTTATATCTTCAAATCTAAGAATTTTTTGGACATCAACCTTGTAATACAAAGTTGTAGAATTCATCAAGATCTACAACTTTCATGTTAAAAGTTTAATTTGAATCATTTTGCATCATGGTGGAAAATTTGTATGAAGTTATGAAATAAACATGTGTAAAACACTTAGAAAAATTTCTAAGTCTTGAAAAGTTTGACTTTTCAAATTGACTTTTGACTTTATTGACTTTTTGATGATCAAGCTTGATATTATTGAATTTATTGATGAATTTTGATCTTTGAGACTTAATGTTGACCAAAAAGTAAAAGTTTGACTTTTGGTGTATCAGTTGACTTTTCTTCAATACAACTGATTTTTGGTCATCTGGTCAATTAACTGAGCAGAATTTGTGATACAAGACTTGAAACTTGACATGAGCATTCTTGAAGGTCCATAATGATCCATGAAAGTAATTTGAAGTATCAGAATTCCAATTGTCCTTGTGAAAACTCAAACCCTAATTTGAGGCATCGGTGTTGAGGAGATGTCTTGACCTAGTCAATCCTTGTGCAAGCTTGAGCTATTGAAGATCTTGTGGGAAATGTCTTGAGAAATGAGAGGGAAAATTTTGGGGTACAACAGGGTGTATGGATCCTCATGGTCCAAACCTGAAAAAGGATTCGCATAAATAATTTGTAGCAACCCTATTTTCGTTTTAGCTTGTCTTACGGTTGGGTTATTGGTGAGACGGGCGAACCATCTCGGGCTGCTTTCGCAAGGACCGTTGTTAACTTTAGCCATTGTTTCTTTGATAGCAAGATTTGTTGATGAAGTAAATGTAGAATCTCCATTGTGATTTTTCTTTCTGGAAGTTGTTTCAGTTTCTTCGTCTGCTTTTTATTCTTTCGGATTATTCTTTCAATCTCGGGATCAAAAATAAGTTTTTCTTCCAAACTTTTGCCTCAAAGCATAAACAGATTTTTCACCTATCCAAACACTTGAAAAAATTGTTGCGATAAAAAAATATATACAATATATAATAAATTCACATAAGTTAGAAGTATAGAAACGATTGCGGTGTTTTAATATCTCAAACGTCAATCCACGATAACGGCGCCAATTTGATGTTGTGTATTATCAAATGAAAGTATTGTTTTATCGTATCCACAGGGATTGGAGAAATATCAAAACCGTTCAACGATTTCTATATTTCTAAGCATAAGTTTCAAGATTTATTTAATAAGTTACGAAAAGTAAATTGCATAAATAACGGAAGAGGAATTTCAGAGGAATAAACTTGTTAGGAATTGGTTTTAATTCACCGATTCGATATGCAAAACTCATATTAGTTATACACAATTTATGAATGTTTCAAGATCATCACATATCACACACAAACAAAGTTCATGTCTAAACTTGGATGAGATTTCTTACCTTATGGTTTACTCACCGATTTCTTAGCCTATTAAACGATACGGTAGCATTAAGATTTGGTACTTTGCATGAATATTAAATCTAAATCTATGTCTAGAATTTAGATTTTAATAGTTGTTATCTTGGATCGAGATTAGAACCATATTTGTCAATATCGATTTAATCCAAGAAATAAACGGTAAAGCAAAGATAACAACAATAATGATTCAAACATAAATTGAATATAATGCCATGATCAAAGTAAATACATATTATTTCTCTGAAGTAAGACCAATCCCAACAAGAGAGGGATTTAGCTACTCATGGTAGCTTGAAGCACAAATGGAGAATTGAGTTAAAACCACATCAACAACGATTTTACGACTCTTGATGTGAATCCACCTCCTTCTTCTTACAACCTCCTTTACAACTATTCTACCGATATTATAGAGTGTATTCTCAAGTGTTACAATGATAAAAACTAGAATTCCTTGATTGTGTTGGGTTCTGGTCTATTTATAGCAATTATTGTCGGCTGAGTTTCCTAAGCGAACTATACTTCACTAAGAGAACTTGTAATACGGTTGTAGAACTGACTTTTTTGGTTTTATCCAAATGTGCGGATAGCTAGAGTCACCACCGACTTTTCTTTTATCTAATATTTAGGAAAGGTGAAAAGAACATGAAAGACCTTTGATAGATTTTGAGTTCGGGGTGTAAGTTATGAAAAGCGAAGGTGTTAGCATCCTTTTCATCCGAAGTTATCTACGGGTTCTTAATTGCTTAGCTCACTTTTGAAAAATTGCTTTGTGTGTGTGTGATTTGTTTGAAAATATTTTGAAATGCCAATGTAAGGCTAACTTTATAGTGATTCTTGTATCAGTCCTCAAGAATGTATACAAAGTGTTTTTTTTAAATATTTGTTTTGAAAGTGACGTGTAAAAATGTATTTGTTTGTGAGAAAGCGTTCAAGAGTCCTACCCAGTAAAGTCTTTCTTGTTATTTTCCTTCTCATTTGGAGATAGTACTATCCATACCATTAGTTGGTAGGTAATCCTATCTATTGGATGTGAAGGTACATGCGTAGGGTCATCGTATGGTCATCAAAGGAAATATGTAAGGATAGTTTAGAAATTGTATCAAAGGGACTATCATCATTTTGCTTGTAGGGTCATCGAAGGGACTAGATCACTTTGTAGGCAACTCGAAGGGTCATCGGGGGATTATGATCTTTATTCTAAAAGGACCATGATGATATTGTTAAATCGAGGGTCTTTTGCTAAAGTATCCCTACTTCGAGGGACATGACGAAAGTATTGTAAGGCAACAAGAGAGGTTACCTTAGAGGTGCAAGTGTGAAGAGTGTGTCAATTCATTTATGTTAATCTTGGGAATTAGGTTTTCTATGTCGCTTTTAGTCTTGCCATACAAACCCTAGTTACTAACAGTTAAATATGTACAAAAATTAAAGTGTGGAATGTAAAGTGTTGCGCTATTACATGGATTTGGGGAAGTTACATGAGTATAGAAAATGAGGGAAAGTAAATTTATGCTATTATATCCTCGGAGCTGATACATAATAGGAAAATGAAAGAATGCAAATCTAAGCTATCACATTGATAGTGCGACCTATACATTTGTTCTATGAATTTAAATAGTAATTAAACATAAATTCTAATTGATTTTAATATTAAGAAGAGCTAATTAATTAACTAATTAGTAAATAAAGATATATCAAAAAATTTAATTACCAATTAAAAACCAAATCCCTAATCCTAATTTGTTAAAGTGTTGAAAAAAATTAGGTTTGTTAATGGTTAATTAAAAAAAGAATTAATTAAGAAAAAGAAAGAAAGTTAGGGTTAGTAGAAGATAAGAAAAAAAAACCAATTGCATGGGGTGGGTGTTGAACCCATGCCCTTCCCTTCACAGGATGTGCTTCCTTCCACTAGGCAAGTGTGTTGATTGTGTTATAGAAATAGGAATCAGTCAACATATTGTAAACCTGCGTGTTATTTTGGAAAAAACAAAATAATTTTGTCAAAAGCTGGGATCGAGCCCATGCTCTCATGAAATACCAGTGTATCACTCACCACTATGCCATCTGTCTTTTTGTGTTATAGAACACAAAAAAAAAATCAATATATAATAAAACGTTGGATTAGAGAAGCATCAGAGCCCTAGCTTCGGTCGTCTTATCCGGTGAGTAAAAAATTCAACCTGCAAAAACAGCAAGAGTTAGATCATAAAAAGGACCCTATCTCCCTAATTTAACCCTTGTGAATCCAATGGAAGAATTGGTTTGTCCTAAAAATGCTTGTGGAGTGAGTTTCAAAGAAAATATTCCAAACTTTCCTAACAATGGCATTGTTATTCCTGCGTCAAAGCTTGAAAGCGATGCATCAAAATCCTTCCAAACATCAATATTAACATGGATGTATACATCAAATCATTCAACAATGCATATATTAAAAGTTTGAATTTCAAGAAATTTACCAAACCGGTGATGCTTGGTTGTGACGATCTGGGATGCTTCAATCTTGAGTGATGGGTGGAATGAACTCCTTGGATCTTCAGGAGAATGATAGAATGCTTGGAATGGATATATAGAGGCTGCACACGAGGGTTTGAGTTTTCCCTAGTTCTTGACAAATTTGAGATTTTTAGGGTGTGTTCTTGAGGCAATTTTTCGTGTCCTTGATGTCTGAATGTGTTATCTATTTGTAATGCTTGGATTAAGTCAACAAAAGTGAGATAAATCTTTTGTATTTCATGACCAAATCATTGATTGGAATTTTGCATGAAAAAATTTATTTTTAAGCTCAATCATGTGCCAATCATCTCTACACGTTTTGGCTACCTGATCATGAGCTTTTTGGGCCTCCAATTTGATCAGAACAAAAGCCTACACGCCTTGATCCATTATCTTTATATTTTATTTGATTTATTTTGAATTTAAATGAATAAAATCAAAATAAAAAGAAATAAAAATCACAAAAATATATGAACGGATTTAAAGGTCTAATATGAGGTCATGAACACGCTTGGACCTAAAAACTTAGGCTCATTAGCCCAAAAATCCAAGTTTGCTCAATTTGAATTTCATGCATTTTCTCAAAATTGCCCAACTTGCACCAATCATATCTCCCTCAATTTTTGTCATATGAATAGGATATTGGACTTTTTGTAAACCTCAAGATGTCTCCTACAACCTTCATGTTGGTCATTCTTTCATTTGGAACCTTTATCTTGATGTAAATTGCTTTGACAAAAAATGTCTTTTTGTTGACTTTTAAAATGACCTGTAATGTTTTGGATCATATCTCTCAAATGAAGAATTTTGGCCTTGAGTTTAGAGAGAAATTTGTAGAAAATTGAATATCCTTCAAGATGGGATTTGGTTAAGGAATTTCTGTTGAAGTATGTGAAAATTGTGCTTGGTCAAAAATCTGTTGACTTCTCTTAAAGGAAACTCTAATTTAGTAACTTTTGACTTTCGATGAATCTTGAGCTTTCTTGATGAATCATCATCAACCCTTGATCAAATGATGAATGTGACTTCAAAATGTTGATGTTGACCAAAAATCTTGAAGTTTGACTGTAAATTGGTCAAAGTTGACTTTTTGTCCAATATAGTTGATTTTCAATCATTTGACTAATTGACTGAGCAAATTTGTATTGCGGAGCTTGAAATTTGGTATGAGGATACTTTGAGATATATGAGAAACCATGAAGTCAACTTTAGGCATTAGAAACTCAATTTCCTTTGAGAAAATCAAAACTTTAGTTGTAGGTCAGTTGCTTAGGAGGAGATTTTGTATGGTCAACTCTTGAGTAATCTTGAGTGTTTGAGACCTTCATGTGCATGAGGAGGTATCTTGAATTAATTTGTCTTGAAAATGGGAGAGAAAATTTTGGGGTACAATAGTTGCCCTGTTCAATCTTCTTAAACCTGAGGAGTTATATTGACATGTCCGCCATTCGTGATCTGAAGGTGGACAAAAATTGAACACTTAGGTGCCCATAAATTTGCACTCACATGTGCATGAAGTAACGTTGTTTGTTGATGGTGCTGCTTGAAGGTGCTTAAAGATTCCATTTGTAAAATGTGACGGGAGTGTCGTCGGAGATGGGCTTATAGAAGCCATCCAAAGTAAATGTTAATAGGAGTATCAGAATGAGTATATGCCTGACTATATCTGAAAAAGTATACTACTATGAGTCTGTGTGCGACTGTATCTAGCAAACATGTTGGGCAGTGTCAGAATGAATCTCATGTCTTGTTTGTATCTGAATGATGTTCTAGAATGAGTATATGTCTTGACTGTATCTAGGTGAGGATTAGAATGAGCCTTCGCCCAATTGTATATGAATAATGTATTGGAATGAGTCTACGCCCCACTGTATCTAGAAGTGGATCAGAATGAGTCTTCGCCCGACTGTATCTGAATAATGTACTAGAATGAGCCTACGTTTGACTGTATCTAGAAGAGTTTCGGAATGAACTTTCGTCTGGTTTTATCTGACTTATGCTTTTTAGAATGAACCTATCTGATTTTATCTGAGGGAAATGCTTTTCAGAATGAATCTCTGAAGGAAATTCTCTTTAGAATTAGTATCTGAGGGAAATCACCTTGTCATGTATATAGTCGCCCCGTTCTGTTTCGGGAATTGATCTATAATCTTCCTATAAATGATTGATAATTTTCGTCTATTTGCGAACTTAACCTTAAATAACAATGTTACTTTTATGCAATATCATGATGTATGTAATGCATTGCGTAATGATGCTCTAAAAATAAATGAGAATAGTACATGTGTTTCGTATGTGTATGTTATGATATTTTGTAAATGATGTATGGGTGCAACATATCGTTGGAGCGTATCAGTAACTTCTTGTAATAACGTCTATCCGGGGAAGATAAATCCCTGGCTATTGTTGGGGATGAAGAAAGTAATTCTTCAATTTTTGTTTAGACTAACTTTACCGGGGATTCCCGCTTTCTGTTTAAGGACACTCCGCTAGGGATCTTTGACTTCTTCTTGGGGATAGAAGCATTGAAGGATTTGATTGTTATATACCCTGACTGGGGATAAAGGAGATGGATATTCTTCTAATATGCTATTTGGGGAGGACAATGTTTAATGACATCTGGCTGGGGAAGAGAATTATGTCAGGTAATTTGCAGTATTAGAGAAATAAACTTCAGTGGGGAATTAAATCTTGTAGATTGCGTTGAGGGAAGAATCTCTGACGTGGATTGCTAATTCATAGGTTACGCTGAGGAAGTTTCCACTGTATGCTGGGGAAATGATTCAACTTCCTTATCCGCTAGGGGACCTACTGGGGAAGACGATCATGTCAAGCTATCCATCAGGGATATGGAGGTGAACTACTCGAAGATATCCAAATTTCTGTCTGAGAGCATATTAGACTTGTTGGGGAATATATCTCTATTGGGGGTGATCCTGCAAAGATAGCTCTGTAGGGATGGTTTCATGGAGATTTCTCTGTGGGGATTTGTGGATAACTTGAACATTGTTCCAACTCCTAGAGTCTTTAATAAATGCTAATCCCATTTTCATGCATATTTTTGTTAACAGTTATCATATTCAAATGCACATGTTTATTTAACATAATCATTAGACGCTTTTGCAAACAAAACAAAGAAAGTAAAAACATTTTTTGAATTTTGAAATATAATTGCATTGATTCAGACAGTTTTATACAAGGAGACAGAAATCCTAGTAAGAGGTGATCGTTGTAAAAATTAAAAAATGGGTACAAAGTGATAAACAAAGAAAAACAGCTATGTGGAAATGATCACATCGAGTTTCAACTCTTCTATTGCCCCTATGTCTTCAATTATCTCATCACTTGTTGTCAGAAGAAGATTATTGAATTGATTTGTACCATTTGAACTTGACACTAGTAATAAAGTGGTTGTACGTAGACGGGTGATCCAACGAGACATAGTCGTATGCTTTAATCCCTAAATTTTTCCTGGAATGCCCTTTCGGGTTTTCAGTCCATCGAGATATCCTTTTTGCCCAAGCCGCCTTTTTAGGTTTTCGGCTTGCCGGATGTGAAATTTTTTTATATATATCCCTAATTTTTTCCCGAACCCTTTTGGTTCGCCGGATGCCCTTATTTTTTCCTAGGCCTGTCAACCTAGCAGGTCTCTTTTATGTGTAGTTTTTTTTACTATGTCTGCATTCATAGAGTGTGGAAAATATTCACCGTCCATGATTGTAAGTATCATAGCACCACAAGAAAATATCTTTTTGATCACAAATGGCCCTTCGTATATGGGAGTCCATTTTCCCCTGGGATCACCTTGTGGTGGGATGATGCGCTTTATTACCAAATCACCAGCCTGGTACACTTGATATCTGATTTTCTTGTTAAAGGCCTTGATCATGCGTTTATGATACATTTGACCATGACAAACAACGGTGAGCCTTTTTTCATCAATCAAATTTATCTGGTCAAGTCGAGTCTGAATCTATTTGTCTTCATCTAAACATGCATCTTTCATAATCCTTAGGGAAGGAATCTGGACTTCAACAGGTAAGACAACATTCATACCATAGACTAGAGAGAACGGGGTTTCCCCAGTTGATGTACATACTGAAGTGCGATAACCATGAATAGCAAATGGTAACATCCCATTCCAATCTTTATATGTCATTGTCATCTTCTGCAAGATCTTTTTGATATTCTTGTTGGCAGCTTCCACTGTGCCATTCATATTTGGTCGGTACAGAGAAGAATTCTGGTGCTTAATCTTTAACAGTGTGCATAGTTCCATGATCATAGTATTGTTAAGACTGGTACCATTATCCATGATGATCCTTTTAGGGATGCCATACTGACAGATAAGGTGATGCTTAATAAACTGAGCCACAACATTCTTGGTAACAGAGGCAAACGAGGCTGCTTCTACCCACTTCATGAAGTAATCAATAACGGCAAGGATGAAACGGTTCCCATTGGAAGTAGTAGGCTTAATCTCTCCAATCATATCAATGCTCCACATTGCAAACGGCCAAGGAGCAGTTAAGACATTCAAAGGAACCAAAGGCACATGTACTTTGTCAACATAAATCTGGCATTTTTGGCAAGTTCTGGAATGATGATGGCAATTAGTTTCTATGGTAGACCAATAATAACCTACTCTCAGAATATTCTTATCCATTGTATGTCCACTGGAGTGAGTACCAAAGACACCTTCGTGCATGTCTTCCATAATTTCTCAACTTTCTTATTGTATACACAGTGAAGCAAAGTAGAATCGTGATTGCGCTTGTACAAGATTTCGTTACTCAAAAAGAACTTGGCAGAGAACCTCCTTAGAAATTTCTTATCATTGATAGATGCTCCTTCAGGATACTCTTGAGTTTCTTGTTATATTTTTACTCCTTGGTACCAAGGCTTTTCCTCTACTCCATCAGTGTCAAGTTCATAGTAATGTGTCGGTTCGTCTAGTCTCTCAATAGTAATTCGAGGAAATTCATTATCCCATATGACTTTGAACATAGATGACATGGTAGCTAGTACGTCTTCCAATTGATTCTCTTCTCGTGGAATATGTTCAAAAGTGATTTCTTTGAAGTACGAAATTAATGTCAACACATGCTCTCGATAAGGAATGATATTTGGATGCTTCGTGTCCCATTCTCCCTTAATCTTACTGATCACTAGGGCTGAGTCCCCATATACATTCAAGAATTTAATTCTCATATTTATGGAAGCTCTGATACCCATGATGCATGCTTCATACTCGACCATATTTTTGGTACAGTCAAAACATAATCTGGCGGTGAAGGGCATATGGCAACCCTTGGAAGAGACAATCATAGCACCAATTCCATTACCAATAATGTTGGAAGCTCCATCAAAAAACATAGTCCATCGGGATCCCGGTTGTTGTACCCCAAAATTTTCCCTCCCATTTTCAAGACAAATTGTTTAAATGGGTCTCCTCGTACTCCTAAGGTTCTCAATTGCTCAAGACTATTGAAGAGTTGACCAGACAAGTTCTCCTCCTAAGCAATTGACCTACAACTAGGATTTTGCTTTTCTCAAAGGAAATTGGACTTATAATGCCTCAAGTGGGCTACATGGTATCTCATATGTGTCAAAGTATCCTCATGCCAAAATCCAAGCCTTGTAGTACAAGTTTGTTGATTTAATTAGCCAGATGATTGAAAAACAACTGTACTGGATACAAAGTCAACTTTGACCAATTTACAGGCAAACTTCAAGATTTTTGGTCAACATCAATATTTTTAAGTCACATTCATCATTTTATCAAGGTTTGATCATGATTCATCAAGAAAACTCAAGATTCATCAAAACTCAAAAGTTACTAAATTAAGGTTTTCTTAAGGAGAAGTCAACTGAAATTTGACCAAGCATAACTTTCACATGCTTCATCAGACATTGTCTCTCTAAGCTCAAGGCCAAAAATGCTTCATTTGAGAGATATGAGCCAAAACATTAC
The DNA here is from genome assembly GCA_948472305.1 of Vicia faba. Classification (NCBI taxonomy): domain Eukaryota; kingdom Viridiplantae; phylum Streptophyta; class Magnoliopsida; order Fabales; family Fabaceae; genus Vicia; species Vicia faba. Next base: position 305,310,279 of record OX451735.1, on the reverse strand, counting down.
AGGTCATTTAAAAAGTCAACAAAAAGACATTCTTGGTCAAAGAAATTAACATCAAGTTAAAGACTCCAAATGAAAAAACGACCAACATGGAAGTTGTAGGAGACATCTTGAGGTTTCCAAAAAGTCACAGATCATCTTCATATGACAAAAATTGAATGAGTTATGATTAGTGTAAGTTGGGCAATTTTGAGAAAATGCATGAAGTCCAAATTGAGCAAATTTGAGTTTTGGGGCTAATGGACCTATCTTTTAAGGTCCAAATGTGTTCCTGGCCTCATAATAGACCTATGAATCCATTCAGTTATTTTTGTGGTTTTTATTTTGATTTTATTAAATTAAAAGAAAAATAAATCAAATAAATACCAAATAAATGATATAAGTCACGGGGATCTATTTTTGAATCAAATCATAAACCCAAAAAGCTGGTGACAACTCGCAAAAAACATGTAGAGATGATTGGTACATGATTGGCCTAAAAAAGAAAGATTTCATGCAAAAATTCCAATCAAATATTTGGTCATAAAAAACAAATATTTGATTCATGTTTGTTGACCTAAACCACTCTCCTATAAATACATAACATGTTCAGACCATCAAACATACAAAAATTGCCTCAATAATACACCCTCAAAATCTCAAATTTTGTCAAAACTAGGGCAACTTGAAACCCCGTTTCAAGCATTCCATCAGCTTCCTGAAGTTCCCAGGAGTCCATCCCAACCATCCTTGAAGCCTGAAGCACGCCAGATCATCACAACCAACTGCACCGATTTGGGTAGTTTTCGTGAATCTCAAACTTTTAATCTATGCACACTTAATTAATTTGATGCATGTATACATGTTCATGATCATGTTTAGGACTGTTTTGATCCATTATTTGCAAGCTTTAACGCAGAGATTGTGAGATGCCATTGTTAGGGAAGCTTGGAACTTTTTCATCGAATCTCACGACATAAGTGCTTTCAGGTGAAACTAATGCCACCATTGGATTCACAAGGGTCAAATTAGGGGGATAGGGTCCATTTTATGATCTAGCTCATGTTATTTTTGCATAATAGAATTTGGCTCGTCGAAGAAGACGACCGGAGCTAGGGCTCTGGCGCTTCTTTGATATACGTTTTATTACATATTTATTTGTTTCTGTTCTATGACACAAAGGCAGTATGGTGGAGATGGTAAATGATGTATTTGTATAACATGAGGGGCGTGGGTTCGATCGTTGCGTGTTGCAATTATTTTTGTTATTTTTCCAAACTAACATGCTGGTTTATTACATAATGATTCATTCCTATTTTCATATCACAAACAACACCTTGGCCTAGTGACAGGAGGGTGCGCTATGAGATCCAGGGCGTGGGTTCAACACCCACCCCATGCAAATTCTTTTTACCCTATTTTTTCTAACCTAATTTTATTTCTTTTTTTAATTAATTAATTTTTAATTAATCATCAACTAACCTAATTTTTTTTCTTAATACTAACAAATCAAGATTAGGGTTTTTAATTGATAATTAAATTCTCGACATATTTTTATTTACTAATTAATTAATTAATTAACCTTTTTTCATTAATATTAAAATTAATTAGAAATAATTAGGTTTTAATTAATTACTAACACTTAAATTATTTTCTATAAAATACTAAAAAAACATTAATATTTAGAAGTTTAGGTCTTTAAACAATTTTTCTAACATTCTTTTATTTCTTACTGCTATTTAATTTTATAGAATAATTGTGTAGGTCGCACTATCAATGTAATAGCCATGATTTCTTTTCTCGCGTTTTTTTCTAATTATCTATCTGCTCTGAGGATGTAATAGTGTAGATTTATTTTTCCCACAAATCTTTATACTTATGTATCTCTCCTAAAGCTATGTAATAGCTTAGGTCTTTACATTCCGCCCTTTAATTTTCTGTACATATTTAACTATTAGTAACTAGGATTTGTATGGCAAGACTAAAAACAAACGAAGAAAACCCTAATTCTCAAGATAAATAACTGAAATCAATACAGTCTTCACACTAGCACCTCTAGGGTATCCTCTCTTGTTGTCTTACGATATTGGTCATGTCCTTCAAAAGTTGTGATACTTTAGCAAAAGACCCTCGATCAAATCATCATAGTCCCTTCGAATAAAGATCACAATGCCTCGATGACCCTCCGAGTTGCCTATAAAGTGATGATAGTCCCTCCGATACAAATTGCTAAAGTATCCTTACATGTTTCCTTCGATGACCATACAATGACCCTACGCATGTCCCTTCATATTCAATAGATGGGATTACCTACCAACTAATGGTATGGATAATAATATCTCTAAAGGAGAAGGAAAATAACAAGAAAGACCTTTAGTTGGTAAGAACTTCTAATTGCTTTCTCATAAACTTTTCTCACAAACAATACACTTTTCACACTACTTTTCAAACAAATATTTTCAAAAACACTTTGTATACATTCTTGAGGATTGATACAATAATAATTACAAATTTAACCTTACATTGGCATTTTAAAACATTTTCAAACAAATCACATACTCACAAAGCAAGTTTTTCAAAAGTGAGCTAAGCAATTAAGAGCCCGTAAATAACTACAGATGAAAAGGGTTATAACACCTTCCCTATTCATAACCTATCCCCCAAACTCAAAATATATCAAATTTCTTTCCTGTTCTTTTCACCTTTCCTAAATATTGGATAAAAGAAAAGTTGGTGGCGACTCTTGCTATCCGCATATTTGGATAAAACCAAAAAAGTCAGTTCTCCAGCCGTATTACAGAACTGACGACTCTATTGGGGAGTTACTTAAAAAAAAGAGGGGTTACCTTAAGAGTTAGATCACTTTTACTTGCTTTAATTGTTTAAATTGTTTGCTTTACTTTAAGGGTTCATGTTGGGGTATTATTTCTTATAAGATCCTACACCAGATCTAGGAATTCCTTAGGTAAGTAGAAATAGACCACAAAGATTGTACGGCGTAGACCGATATGGTTAACATGATAGCTACAGTTAGTGTGACACTTTGGTTTGTATTGATGTTCCTTGATTCAGTCCAGGATAACATTAGGCTTCCACGTGGTGTCGTTAATACTAACTTACTTTTAAAACCTTAATTGACCCAATTTGGCCATTAGAAAGTAGTGAGATAACCGGCTTTGGTGTAGTCTAAAGTTGGTTGATACTCGAAGCTACGTTCATTGAGATTCGACTTTCGGGATGTTTTGGTGGAAAGTCAGTTACCATGTTAAAATAAAGCATGCTGAAAGATCCGTGATATGAGATTCCTAGAACCCGGTTACTATTTTAGGACAGGTTGAGACAACTTAACTTTAATGGGGAAGGGTACTTACCTATGGACTTCATACAAGCCTTTAAACCTAAGGCTCTTATATTACTTGTTTGTGTTTTCTATTTAAACGTAACATCGTAACATCATATTATCATAACATAACATTTTCACTAACCATTTCAAGGACCTAGGGATTTATCTTTGTTCCTTATTGCAGGTTATGGCCTCCGCCCACAGAAATACAATACGACTCAACATTGTGAGGATACCTTCCAAGCTTAAGAAGTTAGTCTCAAAGGTTCTCGAAAACTCTCAACTCACCAAGAGGCATGGTTATCTAATCAGTTTGGTTACCTCAGGTTTTAAAGAAGACATGATGAGTGTTCTATTCCAGTTCTTTGATCCTAAGCATCACTATTTTACCTTCCCAGATTATTAGTCTGTACCCATATTGGAAGACTTTTCTAAGCTACTTAGAGTACATATTCTTGATCAGATACCTTTCACCGGTTTAGAGAAAGCTCCAAAACTCGAAGACATTGCAGTAGCCCTACATCTGAAGCAATCAAACATTGTGTCTAATTGGGAAACAAGAAGTGGAGGTAAAGGTCTTCTTGCTAAATTTATGATAGAGAAGTGTAGCGGTAGAAATGTTCAAGATTAAGCCATTGGATTGACTAGACTTTGTACAAATCAAAAATAAAAATCGTCAACGCGCTTTATTGTTTCCAAAGGAATGTGAAAAGAGCGAATAACCCAAAAAGAGGGGGAAAGTATCAAGGTAAGGGGGTTGGTTATCCAAAGGGAAGGTATTAACACCATAAATATCTACGGTACTCCGCAGTAACCTCTTTGAAAAATCTGTATATTTTGGCTATAAAAAAGGTGTTATATATAAAATGGATGGTGGAGGTGAGAAAAGAAATATATTTTTTTATGATTTTTGCACCCGCCGTGGTTGCGAACCTTTAGTGCCTACGTACCATCTTTCGTGCAATAGGGGATCAGGGTACACGTAGTTCCTCCTTTAAAATTTGAAACACGAGTGTGTTGGTTAATTTTATGAGATAAGACGTCATCGTCATTGTCCGTGTGGAAAACATACTTACTACCCACAATCATGAGAAAGGAGAATTTGCATCATCTCAAAGTGGAGGATATGGCTTGGATTTTAAAATCAACAATGCCTCACTCAACACCCAAGTGGAAAATATCTCACTTCACTACATATTGTAGAAGTATAGTTGTTTGCATCACTACAAGGATTGACAAGAGCCTAATCTTTTAAGAAAAGTTTAAAGATAAGAACAAAAGTGGTAAAATAGTTTAAAATGAGATTATTTGACTTTTATTCTTCTCACAAAAATGTCAAGGTATTATTAAATTGATTGAAGTTTATTTATGAAAATGTTTTGAAAATGCATGGACCTAAGTCCAAGTTTATTATGAAAGTGGTTTAAGTTTTAAAACAATAAGAGTTTTCAAAAGGAGGGAGAAGATTTTTGCAATTAAAGAAGATGGGAGGAGAAGAAGAGGCTATCCTAAAGCATAAGGTAAAAGCTAAGGATAAGGACTATCTAATCGACAAGAAGCCAAAACTTGACATTATGAGCCAAGATAGAATTCCAATTCTTTGGAGTGAAACCAAGCAAGCAAAGATACTAGACCTCTTCAAATGTATTAAGTCTTCACAAAAAATGGGCAGAGTAACGACTGTATACGGGTGAATTCCAGATTACAAACAGAGAGTGTAATCACAAAAAACCTGCACACAAAAACAAACAAGCAACCCAATGTCTTGAGGTAAACCTCAAGAGCTCCAGACAAAATAATCAGATAAGGTCACAAGGTATCCAAGATAGGCCAAGGTTTCTAATCCTAAGTCCAAGAAAAAGTCCACTGCTCCATCATGCCAAGGATTGTAACCAAATAGTCCAAGTACCATTAAGAGTTTTTTAGGGTTTAAGTTTGTTATTAAGTATCTTAGAAAAGGAAAATGAAAAGCTCAAGTGAGCAAAGTAAAAATGACAAGAAGATAAATGCTCAAATGAGCAAAGATGAAAATGGCATGAAATGTAAAATTCTAAAAAATAAATAGTGCATAAAGCATAAAAGAATAAAAGCATAAAAAATAAACAAGTCAATAATTAGTGGTTAGTTGGATGACCATCTTGAAACTTGCATTTGGATCTCATTAGAGGATTGGTAGAACCAAAGCCTCCACACAACAAGTTGCATTTGCTTTTTGTCAAGTATATCATCCACTTGGAATTCTCACAAGTATCATTTAATGATCAACGATGTTTAAGTAATCCGCGTTGACCAAAGGTGTTGTAGATCCATTAGAGGATTGGTAGAACCAAAGCCTCCACACAATGAATCTCAAGGTTATTGGATCAAAGATATCAAATTAACATACTTGGGTTGCAATCATAAGTTTGGGCCACAAATGATCATTTATTCGAATCGGGACAAAATTTAGCACTATGTTAAGCAATCGTAAGTGGACTTATATAGAAGTTGCACCTATTTTGAGGCCGGTCAATAGCAATCTATGCACCATTTGTTTTGAGACATGATATAGAGATCATGCTCCAACAACATTTAGTGCAATGAGAAGGGGATAAGATGAAGAGGAATTAGGGTGAAAAGAAAAAAAACCACATTTGAATTAATATTTAATCAAACTATTATTAAAATCATTCATCCATTTTTTATGGAGTTAAACTCAACACCATGGATCCAATGATGTTAATAAAGCCATGACCAAAAAATCAATCCAAGACAGCCAGAAAATATTCACAAAATGATATAACATTTAATATATATATATATATATATATATATATATATATATATATATATATATATATATATATATATATATATATATATATATTAAAGGATTAAAAATGTTAAAATAAACTAGAAAATAATGAGGAAAATATCAATTATATTCAAATTAATCAAGAAATGAAAAATAAGATCATAGAAAAATCAGAAAAGAGGTCAAGTAATTTTATAAAAATTTTGGGGATTTTTAAAAGTTAGAAACTATTTTTAAACCATTTAAAATTGCTAAAACAAACATAAAATAGATCAAAAATAGTAAACCTCAATATAAAACTCCATAAAATTTCCAGAAAGTCAAAAATATGTAAAATAATATTTATGAATTTTTTCAGAATTAAAAAATGTTAGAAAGTATCTTTTAAGCAACTAAAAGAAAGCAAATAATACAAAAAATATAAAAAATACCAAATGTTAAAATAAAAATGTAAAAAAATATTCATGAGATCAGGAATAATTCAAAGTATTTTTTGTGAATTTTTCATAATTTTTGGATAAAAAATAAAAGAGTTACGAATTTTTGAAAATTTAATCAAATAAAATATAAAACCAGAAAATAAAATAAAACCAAAAAGATGTGGACCATCAGATCAAAGTCAAAACGCGTTAGTAAGCTAATCCAATAGACTACACGCGTTGTGCTTGATATGGACCTTAGTGAAACACACATGTGATCAGAAAAAGGGTAACCAATGAAATTAAAACACTTGGCACGCTATCATTGGCTGAGACGAGACATGTCATCGTCTTCAACCTCCAGACACCCTGCAATGGGGATTTTGTGAGATCCTTCAAATGGAAAAATTAGGATCCCTGGCTAGAATCATTGAACTCGTCTTTTCAAGACGATTCTAACACAACCATCGCGCCAAATTTATGTAAAGCATGGAAAGAGATATGAATCAAAACACAGAAAAATAGCGAGCACCTTCAATTTGAGATTTCTCTCTCAATTCTCAATGGATTTAAAAATTGTAAGCAAAATTAGAATCAGACAAAGGAGTAGAACAGATTAGTGCTTGATTTGGATCCAATTGGGGGAGAATTCTACCTTTTCGAAGTTCAAGTAAGAAGCTCTGAAACTGGACTTCTGTAGCTTGGGTTATGGGTCGTTTTGATTGGTTTAAGTGCTGGAGAGTTTGTATAAAGTTCAAGGATGATGAATGCGCAAAGAATTTTGGAAAAGGAAGCTTAAATTTCAAAAACTGAATTCAACAAAAGTGGGTTAGTGTGAAGTTTTGGCAGGGTGTTCTTGGCTCTCTAAGCTTGGGAAATTGAATGGGGGATGACCCTCTATTTATAGGGAAGCAAATGGGATCAAAAGGAATAGAAATGATGCGTTTTGGAGGGAATTCGTGTGGGTCTGCATCATGAAGAAAGTGTGATTCAAACTTGATCAAAACTCAGCCAAATCGTGCGTTTCATGATGCTAATCACTTCTGGCAAGTTTCTAAACATGATTAGAAACGAAAACGCATGGAAATCCTGTGATTAGAAGCCAAAACAAAGATTTCAAAATTCTGACTTTGTGCAAAATTCAGTTTCAAACTACCAAATTCAAATCTATGGCATTTCTACCTCAAGGAGTCTTAAGGCATAATTCTTGATGCTTTGGAAAGATGAGGTTACAATCTTTGCAATGGAAAAATAATGGAATCAAATGGAAGCTTGAGCTGAAAGTTACATGGAGTCAAAGTTGAAGAAAAAGAGTTGACTTTCCATACTTAGAAAAATTTCAAAATCTTCTTTAAAGATGACCTATAATCTTTGGCATCCAATCATGGCCTTCCACTTAGAATTTTCTCTTGACCAAAAAAGATGGAATGAAGTAAATCTCTTGAATGGAATTTTGCAATTTGAACCACTCAAAATATCCAAAAATTGAGCAAGTTATGACTTGTTGAAGTTGGCCAAAAATCATGAAATGACCTATAATCTTTTGCATTCTTATGGAAACTTCCATCTATTTTCTTACTTTGCACATAAAAGAAGGCATGAAGTACACATTCTTAAGATCATCATGGAAATATAATAGGCTCAAGGTGATAAAAATTGATCAAGTTATGACCATTTGAAGTCACATATGGAAAATTGGGGGATTCATCTGGATGACTTGTAATCTTTCTTCTTCACTAAGTTCCTTCCACATGAAAACTCCTTGGAACTTTTGAAGTGATTTGTTGGTAACTCTTTAAAGAGAATAATGTTTTTGGAATCACTCAAAAATACCGAATGATGAGCAAGATATTCCTCTCTGAAGTCCAAAACCATAGCTTCTAGATCAAGAGAATGCTTGGTGGAACTTTGCCAAATTTGAACAAACTTTTTGTGCCAATATTCTTCCTTTGTGAATAGAATTTGTTGAGGATGATGATGAGGACTCATGGCCATCAAAACTACTTCCATACCAACTAAAAAAGCAACTTCAATTGTGAGGTTTGAATCTCTCAAGACTTTGACTAGGGCATGGAAATAAACTCATGATCCCATGATGTAACTTGCTAAACCTTAATGCATTTACCTACATTATTAACAAGTAAGGCAAACCAATATTGTATTTTGTTAATTTAGAGAGAAAATCAAAGCAAAATATCTATGATCACAAAAGAAAACTAGTCAAGGTTCTTGGTAATTCCTCAAAGAGCAAAGCTAAAGATAAGGAGAAGAACCAAAAGCCCTAATGCGATTTTGTGGTGATTGAAACAATATGGTATGATGAAGGGATCTTAGGGGAAAACATTGGGGTACAATAGCTGCCCTTATTTAAGTTTCTTCTATCCGGAGATACTAAGGTTAGAAATCTTCGTGTCGACGTGATTGAAGATACTTAAATATAAAACAAACCCTATTTTTGGCCCTAAGATGCCATGCAAACATTTATGCATATGAACGCATATGAATGGAACAAAAGAGACGTAAAGTAGAATTGGGGATGCAACATGAAATGTAGAAACAAAAGAGCAATCCCACCAGGAAAATAAATCACTAGTAAACCATAAGAAAAGAATCAGAGAGAAGGATAACAAACACCAATGTTTACTGCCGATGTACTACCAACATTCACTAAAGGTAGAAAGAGAAAATATATCATATCACCGTCGTTCACTAACGATGAACTATCAACATTCACTGAAGATAGCAAAAAGATAAGAAACACCGACGTTCACTACCGATGTACTACCAACGTTCATTGAAGGTAGAAAGAGAAAATATATCATATCACCGCCGTTCACTGACGATGAACTATCAACGTTCACTGAAGATAGCAAAAAGATAACAAACACTGACATTCACTGCCGATGTACTACCAACGTTCACTGAAGGTAGAAAGAGAAAATATATCATATCACCCTCGTTCACTGACGATGAACTATCAATGTTCACTGAAGATAGCAAAAAGATAAGAAACACTGACGTTCACTGTCGATGTACTACCAACATTCACTGAAGGTAGAAAGAGAAAATATATCATATCACTGCCGTTCACTGACGGTGAACTATCAACATTCACTGAAGATAGCAAAAAGATAACAAACACCGATGTTTACTGCCGATGTACTACCAACATTCACTGAAGGTAGAAAGAGAAAATATATCATATCATCGTCGTTCACTGACGATGAACTAACAATGTTCACTGAAGATAGCAAAAAGATAACAAACACCTACGTTCACTGCCGATGTACTACCAACGTTCACTGAAGGTAGAAAGAGAAAATATATCATATTTTCCCTAATATTCTAGTGTTTTGCCAAGAATGGGTCTCAACTTCTTCTTTAACCAAGGAAATCTGCCTAGAAAGGGTAATACGTAATTTGTCTCAAATAAAGAGACTTCCTGTTGTACCCCAAAATTTGCCCTCCCATTTCCTCAACATTTTCTCATCACAAGACCTTTGAAGATCAAGATACAGTTAGGGTTTCCTCTGCTCAAGGCTTCTCCTTGCACATTGAACTCAAATTAGGGTTTGTGTTTGCCCTAGGATGTTTTGACCTAAAATGCCTAAAATGACTTTCATGCTTCATATTGGACTCCCAAGTTTACCTATACCAAGTTTCAAGTCTTGATTCCAAGTTTTACCCAGTCCATTGAACAGTTGACCTAGAAATCAGCTGTATTGGGGAAAAAGTCAACTGTGGCCAATTGACAGTCAAACCTCATGAAATTTGATCCACATCAACATTATGAACTCCCATGGACCATTTGATCAAGTTTGGATCACAATTCCACAAGAAATTTGATCAGATCATCAAAAGGGCAAAATGGTCATTTTTAGGGTTTTGACTGCACAAAGGCAATTTTTGACTGTTTGACCTAGCCAATGGCAAACCAAGCTCACATATGGCCTCAAGGACTCAATGGAGTTATCTTGACATGTTCATCAAGCTCAAAAGATCCCAAGTACACAAGATTGACAGTTGAATTTCCCAATCAATTGATCAATTTTGACTGTATACTGAAAGTCAAACTTTGACTTTTTGGTCAAAATCAAGAGTCAAGATTCATTTTTCATCAAAACTTGCCAAATCATGAAACTTGTTCACCAAGAAATCACAAAATGCAAATTAGGGTTTGAAAATGGAATTTTTCATAACTTAGAATTTTTCTAAGTTATGAAAAACCCTAATTTTTTCCCAACTTTGCCCCATCTTTTCACCATGATCCATTTGGATTCAAACAAAAGTCAAAACATGAAAGTTGTAGCTTGTTGCATAATCTACAACTTTGATTCACAAAGTTTTCTCATTTGAAGCTTGTATCTCAAGTTATGATTTTTTGAATAAGGGCACTAAACCATCTTTTAACTTAGTGAAATTTGACCTATTTTGACAAGGTTTTCTACCCTACTTCAAGGCCACTTTTCATACCCTTCCACTTAGAATTTTGATTTGCATTTCAAAGATGGATTGTAGTACACATTCCAAGCTTTCCAAAATGTCCAAGAACTCATCAAACAACCTCATAACTTGAGAGATTCGAATTTCACAAGTTGGCAAAAATTCACTTTTGTTCTTCATCAAGACATGTTCATAAACTTGGCAAATTTGAACTCAGCATAGTTTGTGCTACTTTGCAGGTCCTTAAACCACATTACACTCCTTAATTTAATGCTTGTTCATTGTGTCTAAGTGTTGTTCCATGAATTCAAGCATTATACACAAAATTGATCCATTTTTGGATAAAGTGAACTTTCCATTTTTACAAAAGTTTGCTTTATGTCAATTGGTAAATCAAACAAGTACATAGAAGATCTGCTTAGCACAAGATTATGTGCATAACACACTGATCAAGAGATGTTTATGCAGCACATTAGGGGGTCCTATACTGACCTAGAACACCAATTTGCTTTTGTTGCTTAGAAAAGAAGAAAAGTCCATAACTTGTGACAACTTGAATCTCAGCTTACAAACACAACACAAAAGATATCAAACACATTCAAAATCACCCAACCAAGCTTTTGCACGAGCCTTTTGCCTTTCAAACACTCTCCATCTCAGAAACACCACAAAACTGCTCAAACAGAGCAAGCCCTGCAGATTGAGTGCTATCTCTCAATCCCTTCGAGCATTTTGATCAAAACCTGTTCCTCTACCTTCCTTACAACATATGCAAACTATCCAGAAGCTAAGGCACGATCTGTAGTTGCTCTAACCACTTCCACCATTTTCATATCTTTGACTTGCAGGTGAAGTTCTACAGCTTGATACAAGCAGGTTCAAGACAAAGTAAGCATTGAAAAAGCATCCCTGGACCTCAAGGAAGCTTTTCCAATCATTACATTGCACTGAAAGTCTCTCATTCTCCACATAGAAGTTCAACTGCACAGGTAAAAGTTTGAATTCGTATCTCTCTTATTATGCATCTTTAGTCTTAAGTTTGTGAAGAAACAAGGTCCTACTCATAGGCCTGAACATGTACATAGCTTTACTTTTCATTTCTTTTGTCTGAGTAGAGAGAATTTGAGCTCTGAAAATGGTAGAAAAACTAGGTCAGAAATGGGGGGGAGAGAAATTCTCCCTCATCTTAGAGAGATAGTTCATGTTCTTTATATGTATGAAATCGTGAGATTATGCTTTACATGTTTTGTGTTGGAAGTTTGTTCAAAGGATCAAAGAATCAGGACCTTGATGTTGAAGCAAGAGGCGCGCGTTTTTGAACTCAGTCTTGGCCAAAGGTTGAAGACAGTGTTTCATTGGGCTGGGCTTTTGTGTTCTTTCTTTTCACACCATCTTTTTTGGTTTACACCCCCCTGAGCCCATTTGCTCATTTTTTAACATTTTTGACTTTTTCTTTTTTGGCTGACTTTGTTTATTTTTTCTCATGCCATTTAAAAATTAAAAATATTTTTTCCATCATTTTTTGCATTTATTGCATATTTATTTGTTTATTTTCTTTGTTTGTACATTAATATATATATACCATTATTATAATAAAATAGAAAAAAGGTGTAAATACATTTTTATTTTTTATTTACCTTCTGAAAATATTTCACACAAAAAATACTTTTTTTATTTATTTTATTAAAATATTAAAATACTTATTTTGTGTATAATGCATATTTAGGGTTTAATATATATATATATATATATATATATATATATATATATATATATATATATATATATATATATATATATATATATATATATATATATATATATATATATATATATATATATATATATATATATATATATATATATATATATATATATATATATATATATATATATATATATATATATATATATATATATATATGTTTATTAATATATTTAAGCTAAAATATAAAAAATACTTGATTTTTTTTTCATTTTTATTAATATTTGATACAAAATACTTTTTTCACAATATACTTCATTTTTACATTATTTTTATAAATAATAAATAAATAATTGTACTAAATTAGATAATAATGCATTTTCTTTAAAATTAGGGTTTTTGCCCTAAATTTAAAATACTCAAAAAAATAATACATTTTTATTTTCCTTTCCCTTTTACATAAATAATATTTTCTCATACACATAAAAAAAAACTTTCTTTTTGCATTTCACATATTTATTTAATTTACATTTAATTATGCAATTTATTTACCTTGCAAATATTCAAAATGATGTAATAATCTAGATTTAAATTCTTGTCAATATCCCCATTTGAACATTTGTACCCCCCTTCCCATATTTGGTTTTGTAATAGCTTAGTAATTTTAATTTCGCACTTTATTGCTTTCTAATGATAACATGCTAGAATTAGGGTTTGTATGCGAAAAAACGATAAAAAATAGTTTGACCTAATACAAGATAAAACAAGCATGAAAATGGACACACAAATCACACTTGCACCCCCTAGGGTATTCCACTTGTTGCCTTCAAATAAATGGGCCATATTGTATGTTGAACTTCTTTGGGCAAAGCAAACAATTTGAATGATCATAGTCCCTCGACAAAACTTTTCAAAAACAAAAAAAAACAAATGATCAAGTCCCTTAGAGAAATTGCTCAAAGACATTTAACGCCGTTGCAATTATGGTCCATACGATGACCCGCGCCTGTCCCTTTCACATCCTAACACAAGGTTGCCCACCAAATACAATGGTGGAGCAAACTTGTTAAAAGGGTTAAAGTATAGCAATGATCTTTTGAGAAATTTAGGAGTAGATAACCTCTTAGTTACTTGAATCAACTTGCAAAACAAAACACTTGCCTAATCTCAAAATCACACCTCACAACACTTTCAAAATAACTTTCAAAAACAAATGAAAACCTTTTCAAAAGACATACATCTTTGTATACATCCCCACATGGATCATTACAAAGGTTGCCACCACATTGGCCTCTTTTCAAAACATTTTCAAACCCACACCCTCAAGCACCATTTAAAACAATTGAAAACAAAAGGCAAGTGATCTAAGCAAGTAACTAAGAGCCCATGGATAACCATGGATAGAAAGGGTGCTAATACCTTCCCTTTCTATAATCTACTCCCCGAACCCAAGAAAACATCTCAAAAGGTTTTTGCTGTGCTTTTTAACCTTTCCTTAAGATAAAATAAAAAGTCGGTGGCAACTCTTGCTAACCGCAACATTTGCGAATACAAACGCAAACCTCGAGTCAGTTCTCCCACCTTATCACAAAATTGGCGACTCTGCTGGGGAAAAATTCTAAAAGTGGAGTAACCTTAGGGTTTAGATCACCTTTGTTTTCAATTGTTTGCTTTGTTTGCTTTTACATTTATGGGCTTTGCATCGGAGTTTCATAGATCCTAACCCGGATCTGGGAGATACCCTTTTTAGGTAGCATAATCTGTGAGGGACCTGTCCGGCGTAGACCGACATGGGTGAAGCAGTGGTTACGTTGGTGTGGCATCTTAGTCTGTACCTATATCCCCTGTGTTGTAACGGGGAGAATATAGGTCTTCTAAGGGGTCATTAAACACCAACCAACCTTAGAACCCTAAATTGACCAACTTGGCTATTAGGACAGTAGCAGTATGCTACACTCATTGAGGCTAAACTCTCGAGATGGTTCTGGCCGCGAGAAAAGATTGCGATGCTGGAGTTATGACCGATTGAGGGTAGCCAATGATTTGAGATCCTCTAGAACCCGGTTACTTTTGATAGGACAGGTTTTAACCAACAAAACCAAAAGAGGGTAATACCTGAAACTCATGCTGGCCTGAAACCTAAGGGTGTCTTGTGTGACTTGTGTGCCTTATCTGTCTATGTGAATATTTGTGGTGTGTTTCATCATAGCATCATTCCATCATACCATTGCATGCATCCTGTATAAAAGGCTAACCCATTTCAAAGACAAAAAGGTTTCATCTTTGCTCTGTTTTGTAGGACATTATGATGCCCGTGCGTAGAAATACTGTCCGGCTCAACTTTGTTCCACCACCAGTTTTACTCAAAGATTTGGTTGAAAGGATTCCAAACACTACCTCCTTCATCAACAGACATGGTTCTCTCCTTGGCTTGATCACTGCAAATTGGGACCAACAACTGATAAGTGTTCTGACCCAGTTTTATGACCCTCTGCATCATTGTTTCACCTTTCAAGACTTCCAGCTGGTTCCTACCCTGGAAGAGTTCTCTTATCTGCTTGGGATCCCTGTCTTGGAACAAACTCCCTTCACTGGTTTGGAAAAGACTCCTAGGCCTGAAGAGATTGCTGCAATTCTCCCCTTGACCAAAGAAGAGATATTGTCCAACTGGGAAACTAGAAATGGGATCAAAGGCTTTTTGGTCAAATTTCTGGTTGGCAAGGCTAATGATTTCTGGAATGACTTGGACTTCAAGGCATATGAGGATATTCTGGCTCTTTTGATCTATGGTCTGGTATTGTTTCCCAACCCTGACACCTTTATCAGTATCCATGTCATAAGAATCTTCATGTCTCGGAATCCGGTACCCACTCTCTTGGGTGACATTCTACAACAACTCTATGCTCGTACTGCTCGAAAACGGGGGACTCCGTGGTGTTGTGCTCCTTTGCTAGTAAGGTGGTTTATTTCGCACCTTCCTAAGTTCGTGCTGAAGAATGAAGAAGGAAAAGGTTGGGCTCGGAGGTTAATGTCTCTCACTGACAAGGACATCACTTGGACTCTCAGAGGTTTGGATGAGGTAGCTGTTATCGACCGTTGCGGAGAATACCCTAATGTCCCGTTGATTGGTATCCAAGGAGGAATCTCTTACAATCCGTGTTTAGCTCTCCGTCAGTTTGGAAGAGCCAGAGGAGATGGGCCTCATGAGATGCTGGTTCCTCACTTCTATTTTGAGTTTCAGGCAGACAGTGACAAACTACGCCAGGGATTCATTAGAGCTTGGGACAGAATTCACAAAGCTGACCCACATGAGTTAGGACCAAAGACTTCTCTACCATTGGAGCCCTATTGCAAATGGGTCCGCATCCGTGCTCAGAAGTTAGGTATGCCGTACGAAGCTGTCAGACCAATCATCCTTGAATCTCCCGATGAAGATGGGGTTCCCCCAACTGTCCTCCCTCCTCAGATACCTACTGATTTCGACACCATGAAGAGATCTTGGGCACAACTAAAGGAAGAACGGGATTTCTATCGGGAGAAGTTCAACGAACAGGAAAGGAAGATCCAAAGGCTGACTAAGCAATTGGAGGAAGAACGGGCCCTGAACAACTACATCAACACTGAAAAGAGGAGGCCATGGGAGCATTGAGGAGCTTTGGATGTTTCCTTTTATAGTTTATTTCCTTTCCGATATTTTTCATTCCTGTAATGCCTAAGGGCAAATTGTTGAACAATTGAAATTTTAATCTAATGAAGTGTGTTTCCCTTTTTGTCTACAAAGTTGAATCTTGTTTGTCTTTGAAAACATAAAGCATACACATTCCATTGCACCACATGCATAGCAGGTACCCTATTTCACAGGTTGCTTAATTTTCTTCGCTGTTTGTGTGCACAGTCATCATGAATCCAGACTCATCCAGTGAGCAAGCAATCAAGGCCCTTCAGGCCCAAAGTGCACAGTTTCAAGAGATGGTCCTAAGCCTAGCCCAAGGTCAGCAAGAGTTGAAGACTCTACTCCTGAAGAAGAAGAAGAAAAAGAGGACTGCATTGTTCAACACCGGACGCAGATTTGGGAACACACTCCACAATGAAGTTGATCCAACCACTTCTTCTGCTGAGAAAAACAGTCCCCAAGGGGGAGGAGCTCCTAGTCCCGCAGTCTCCGACAACGAGACGGACTATAACGACGAACAATACCCACCTGCTGCTGACAGATACAAGCAATTGGAGGACCGCTTGAGCGCCATGGAAATTCAGAATGTGCCAGGACTGGATTTCGGGGATTTGGGGTTATCTTCTGGGGTAGTCATTCCACACAAGTTTAAGGCGCCTGCCTTCGCCAAGTATGATGGGGTCTCCTGCCCAAAGCTGCATCTGAGGTCGTACGTAAGGAAAATCCAACCTTACACGGCGGATAAGAACCTCTGGATTCACTTCTTCCAGGACAGCCTCTCGGGGTCACAGCTTGAATGGTTCTACCAATTGGATGGAGCTAGCATCCGACACTGGGAAGATTTGGCAACCGCATTCTACAGACAATACCAATACAATTCTGATCTCGCTCCTACGCGTACCCAACTTCAGGGTATGTCTCTAGGAACGGGTGAAGGGTTCAAAGAGTACGCTCAAAAATGGAGAGATTTGGCTGGCAGGGTGCAGCCTCCATTAACTGATCGAGAGTTGGTTGATATGTTTCTGGGAACGTTGTCTGGTCCGTTTTTCAATCATTTGGTTGGTAACTCCTCCGCTGGGTTCACAGATTTGATATTAACGGGAGAAAGAATTGAAGCTGGCATCAGGTCAGGCAAGATACAGAAGGCTGCCTCTACAAGTGCTGAGAAGAGGCCATTTAAGAAAGAAGCAAGCGCCGTCTATGGTCCTAGAAGACAAGTCAAGCCCGAAAGTCGCCAAGCCGTCAATGCTTTGGTCATCTCCAAACCTGTTGCTGCTCCTCAGCAGTACAATCAACAAAGAAGTGAAAGGCCCAAGAGGCAGTATACCCGATTGAGCATGACATTATCTCAAATTTTACCCCAACTGTTATCCACCAACCTGGTGACCCTCAAAGAAGCTCCTAAGGTCGTCAACACTGCGTCTCCTAAATACAACCCAAATGCCCGGTGTGCTTATCATTCTGATAGTCCCGGGCACACTACTGATGATTGCTGGGCCTTAAGAAACAAAGTGCAAGATCTGATCGACGCGAAAGAAATTCAGTTTGAAGCGCCAGAAAGACCAAATGTTGTAACGGCTCCTATGCCCCAGCATAGGGTAAATGCCGTTGAGGAAGAAGTGTATGTTGTTTTGATAGATGAAGTTGTTACCCCTCTGAAGACTGTTAAGAAGAACCTACTGCGGGCCGGTTTATTTCCGGGTTGCGGTGAAGGTTGCCTATTCTGTGCTATTTCCCTATCTGATTGCCCCTTGCTGAGGTTAGGCATCCAAGGCCTAATGGATAGCAAAGAGATACTATTCAAAAAGACTGCTGTTCAATTGGTTCCGATGAAAGAAGTTTCTGTAATTACCATCTTCAAAAATCCAATCAAGGCTCCCCCAAAGAAGCCTATTCAAATCATGACAGTTGCGCCTGTGATCATTACTGTTCCAGGGCCCCTCTCTTACGTGTCTGATAAAGCTGTCCCCTGGCATTATGGGGCAGACGTGTATGTAAATGGAATCAAACAAGAATTTGACGCTAGTGCCAGTATCTGCGATATCACTGGTCCAGCTAAAGTCACCCGCAGTGGCAGGCTCTTCTCGCCTGACATTGCGTCGCCCACTATTCGAAAACCCCTCCTCATAAAACCTGCAAGTTTACCTAGTCCTGTTGCTGATCAAATTGTGTCCCCTGCTGCCGAGTCATCAAATGCTCGGGGAAAAGGGATTGAAGAAGAGCCTGCCCGGATGGAGGCACCAATACCCGTAAATGCTGAGGCCTCACGACAAGAAATGGAGGAGATTCTGAAAATAATAAAGAAAAGTGATTTTAATGTTGTCGAGCAGTTGGGGCATACACCCTCCAAGATCTCCCTGCTCTCCCTATTGCTATGCTCTGAGGCCCATGCTAAGGCCTTAATCTCATTTCTCAAGACGGCCCATGTGCCGCAAGAGACGTCTGCAGTCCAGTTCACTGACTGCATAGCGAATCTGACGGCGGACAACGGCTTGGGTTTTTCAGATGCTGACCTGACCGCAAAAGGGAGAGACCACAATGATGCCCTGCACGTCTCTATTGAATGCAGGGGCACTACTCTGGCACATGTATTGGTGGACACTGGTTCTTCTTTGAATGTTCTTCCGAAGAAGGCTTTAGATCGTCTGGATTATGAAGGCCTGGAGTTGAAACCCAGCAATATCATCGTCAGGGCCTTTGACGGTTCCAAGAGGATGGTGCACGGAGAGGTTAATATCCCTATTCGTGTGGGCTCTCAAGTGTTCGACTCTACCTTTTACGTGATGGATATACGTCCATCATACTCTTGTCTGTTGGGTCGACCTTGGATCCATAAAGCTGGGGCAGTGACCTCCACCTTGCACCAAAAGCTGAAGTATCCCGTTAGGGGGAAGATCGTCACTGTACAAGGAGAAGAGGAGTATATGGTGAGCCATTTGAATTCCTTCAGGTACATCGAGATGGACGGAGAGTTCATTGAAACCCCCTTCCAGCATTTCGAGGAGGTACATCCAATTTCAGCAGCTGCAGAGACAATGGCCGAAGAGAATGATTCCTTGAAGATGGCTTCCCTAAGGGATGCCCGGGCTGTGGTACAGAAAGGCAATTGTGCACACTGGGGTCAGCTTCCTGACTTCACTCAGAAGAACGACAAGTTTGGGCTAGGCTTTACTGCAGAGGCTCAGAAGGCGGTGCGCAAAGAGAAGATCGGAAAGGCTCCGGTGTTTATTTCCAGCTCAAGGGTGAATGCTATTGAGGAGGATGTAGAAGAAGCAGAGTTTGATAGTTGGATCTACCCGACTGCCAGCGACGGACCGAGCAACTGGACAACAAAGGATTTTACCCCTATCACATTTGTCACGCAGTAATTGATTTCTTTTGATTTCCAAATTTGTAACAAACAATATGTTAAAACTTTGTTGGCTCGGTGTCCTGCCCGGGGCATCGTAGCTCCATTTGTGAGGGCTTTTTGTATGACATTTTCATATATCATCAATCAAAACATTGGACGTTTGTTGCATTTCAAATCTTGTGCTCTTTTTCTTTCTGTGTTATACATATTGCAAAACAGCTATATTTACACACACTCACTTATACAGGTTTCAATCCACTCTGGATCTCACTGGTAACAGCTCTGCTACCGCCAGTTATGACTTCGAAAATCCGATCAATTTGGCCGAAGACGAAGGTGAAGATGATTGCGAAGTGCCTGGTGAACTTGCGAGACTGCTACTTCAGGAAGAGAGGGCTATTCAACCACATGAAGAGCCTGTGGAGACAATTAACCTGGGTACTGAGACGGATAGAAAAGAGGTCAAGATTGGTGCCAATCTAGAGCTCAGCGTGAAGCAACGATTGATCCAGATGCTACAAGACTACATGGAGATTTTTGCTTGGTCCTATGAAGATATGCCTGGTTTGGATGCCGACATTGTAGTTCACCATCTGCCAACCAAGGAAGACTGCCCTCCAGTAAAGCAAAAAGTTCGACGGATGCGTCCAGAGATGTCTGAAAAGATCAAGGCCGAGGTTATGAAGCAGTTTGATGCCGGGTTCCTTGCAGTGACTTCTTACCCTCAGTGGGTTGCCAATGTTGTGCCAGTGCCGAAGAAGGACGGTAAAGTCAGAATGTGTGTCGACTACAGGGATTTGAACAGGGCCAGCCCCAAGGATGACTTCCCCCTACCTCACATCGATGTCCTGGTTGACAATACAGCTCAACACAAGGTGTTCTCCTTCATGGATGGTTTTTCAGGGTATAATCAGATCAAGATGGCTCCTGAAGATATGGAGAAGACTACCTTCGTGACTCAGTGGGGCACCTTCTGTTATAAGGTCATGCCTTTCGGATTGAAAAATGCTGGGGCAACCTATCAACGTGCCATGGTTGCTTTGTTTCATGATATGATCCATCATGAGATTGAAGTATACGTAGATGACATGATTGCAAGGTCTCAAACTGAGGAGGAGCACCTTGACCATCTGAGGAAGTTATTTGACCGACTCAAGTTATACAAGCTGAGGTTGAATCCCAACAAATGCACCTTTGGGGTAAGATCCGGAAAGTTGCTAGGTTTCATTGTAAGTGATAAAGGTATTCAGGTGGATCCCGCCAAGGTAAAAGCCATACAAGAGATGCCGACTCCAAAAACAGAGAAAGAAGTCAGAGGTTTCCTAGGACGGCTGAATTACATTGCCCGATTCATCTCACATCTGACTGCTACTTGTGAGCCAATCTTCAAATTACTGAAGAAAGATCAAGTGGTACGCTGGAATGATGAATGTCAGGCCGCCTTTGAAAGGAAAAAGGAATATCTCCAAGAGCCACCCATTCTTATGCCACCGGTGGAAGGAAGACCTCTGATACTATACTTGACAGTACTTGACAATTCGATGGGGTGTGTGCTGGGGCAGCATGACGAGTCTGGCCGAAAAGAGCACGCTATTTATTACTTGAGCAAAAAGTTTACCGACTGTGAGTCTCGTTACTCACTGCTTGAGAAAACTTGTTGCGCTCTTGTATGGGCTGCTCGCCGGCTGAGACAGTATATGCTGACTCACACTACCTTATTGATTTCAAAGATGGATCCCATCAAGTACATATTTGAAAAGCCCGCTCTGTCTGGGAGAATAGCGAGATGGCAAATGATCTTAACAGAATATGACATCCAGTATACAACTCAGAAAGCAATTAAGGGAAGTGTACTGGCTGATCATTTGGCACACCAACCTGTGGACGATTACCAATCATTGAACTTTGATTTTCCGGACGAAGACATCATGGTGGTAACTGACTGTGAAGTACCTGGACCGGATGAAGGACCTGAGGAAGGATCCCGATGGTCTATGCATTTTGATGGAGCCTCCAATGCTTTGGGTAACGGCGTCGGCGCTGTAATCATATCTCCCAAGGGGACTCATACTCCACTCACCGCCCGATTATGTTTCAGCTGCACCAACAACATGGCAGAATATGAGGCATGTATCATGGGTCTACAAGCTGCAATCGATTTGAGGATCAAGTTTCTAAGTGTCTTCGGAGATTCCGCTCTCGTGATCAATCAGATCAAGGGCGAGTGGGATACGAAACACCCGAATATTATTCCTTACAAGGAGTATGTGTCGACCTTGCTCCCTCACTTTGAAAAGATAACTTTTGAGCATTTCCCCAGAGAGGAGAATCAGCTAGCGGACGCACTAGCCACGATGTCTTCAATGTTCAAAGTTAAATGGGACAATGAGGCTCCCCGAATCATTATCTGGAAGTTGGATGAACCGGCGTACTGCTGTGAGCTCGAGGTTGAGAAAGTGACTGAAAAACCCTGGTATCACGAGGTGAAGAGGTACTTGGAAGCTCAGGAATACCCGGAAGGTGCATCTGTCAATGATAAGAAGTTCATGAGGAGGTTTGCTGCAAAATTCTTCCTCAGCAACGGCATTCTCTACAAACGGAATCATGATTCAACCTTGCTACGTTGTGTGGATAAGGCTGAAGCGGAGAAAATCATGACGGAACTACATGAAGGTACATTCGGAACGCACTCCAGTGGACACACCATGGCTAAGAAAATCCTTCGGGCAGGATATTTCTGGTCCACAATGGAAGCCGACTGTTACCAACACTCCCGAACTTCTCATAAGTGCCAGATCTATGCTGACAAGGTGCATATCCCTCCAGTTCCTTTGAATGTCCTAACGACACCTTGGCCTTTCGCAATGTGGGGCATCGATATGATCGGTGAGATCCGACCGACGGCATCCATTGGGCATCGCTTCATCTTGGTGGCGATCGATTATTTCACGAAGTGGGTTGAGGCAGCTTCCTATGCCACAGTAACCAAGAGCGTCGTGGCACGTTTCATCCGGCATAATCTGATCTGTCGGTACGGCGTCCCAGAAAGAATCATTACGGATAATGGTACCAATCTCAATAACAAAATGATCACTGAACT
Organism: Vicia faba; assembly: GCA_948472305.1. Taxonomy (NCBI): domain Eukaryota; kingdom Viridiplantae; phylum Streptophyta; class Magnoliopsida; order Fabales; family Fabaceae; genus Vicia; species Vicia faba. The sequence goes on along the minus strand of OX451735.1, from coordinate 305,287,474 downwards.
CTGTGAACAATTCAAGATACAACACCATAATTCTTCCCCCTACCGGCCGAAGATGAATGGGGCTGTAGAGGCAGCCAATAAAAATATCAAGAAAATTGTGCAAAAGATGACAGTGACCTATAAAGATTGGCACGAGATGTTACCGTTCGCTCTTCATGGGTACCGTACCTCAGCAAGGACGTCAACCGGGGCAACTCCTTTCTCCTTAGTCTATGGTATGGAGGCAGTCTGGCCGATTGAAATCCAGATACCCTCCCTCCGGATAATGAAGGATGTAGACTTGAATGAAGATGATTGGATCCAGACTCGACTTGATCAATTAAATCTGATTGACAAAAAGAGGCTCACTGCTATCTGTCACGGTCAAACGTATCAGAAACGGATGATCAGGGCATTTAACAAGAAAGTCAGACCGCAAGAGTATCAAGTTGGGGACCTGGTAATCAAACGCATCATCCTTCCTCAAAGTGATCCCCGGGGCAAATGGACCCCTACTTACGAAGGGCCATTTGTGGTTAAGCGTGTGTTCTCAGGAGGAGCCATGATCCTAACCACCATGGATGGTGACGACCTCCCTCACCCCGCCAATGCAGACATAGTGAAAAAATACTACGCATAAATAAAGGACCCGCTAGGTTGACATACCTAGGCAAAAATAAGGGCTTCCCGGTGAACCAAAAGGGTTCGGGCAAAAATAAGGGATGAAATGAATAAAAAAATGTACACCCGGCAAGTCGAAAACCTGAAAGGGCGGCTTGGGCAAAAATGGGTATCCCGGTGGACTGAAAACCCGAAAGGGCGGTCCAGGCAAAAGTTAGGGATAAAAGCGTAACACTATGTCTCATTGGGTCACTTCGCATCCGGAATTCGGCATCAACTATCTGGCTCCAGATTTCGGCATTGACCAATCAGCTTCATCTTCAAATTAGGCAGCAAAGCGATGAGATGTTCGAAGACATAAAGGCGATAGCAGAGTTGGAACCCAGTGGGATTGTTCACATAGCTGTTTTGTTTCCTTTTTCAAATTGTAAACTCTATGCTATTTGGGCGATATCCTCTTACTAGGATGTCAGCCTCTTGTACAAAAACGCCTATTCACGGGCAAAGTTTAAATCAATACAAATTCACTTGTCCATACAAATTACCATTGTTTTCCTTTTTTGTTTTGTCTCGCGAAGAACGTCCAATGTTCATTTTTGATATATGCATTTGACATTAAATTGTTGATTCATAAATGTTTGCATATAAAACAAGAGATTAATTACAGGTGACGTCAGAGACAGGGGCAATGTGGAGTTGTCTAATGCAGTCTGGTTGTTTTGTCCGCCAAGGCACCAAGGTAGGTTCAACTGAAGAATGTGGCCGAATCATCTCAATTCCCCGCAGAATAAGACAGGATGCGACAATACTTTCCCCAAGCGGAGTTGGTTCCTCGTCGATCTTGAAAAGGCACAACATTCCCCGGCAGGTCTTAAAGCTCATCCCCAGTAGATTCTGCAAGCTTATCCCCTGCGAAGAACGGACGTCTCGCCCAAGTTTTATTTAGAGTTATTTCCTCACAAGGACTTATAACTGGGTTATCCTCAGCTAAAAGCCACGGAAGACCGCTCTCGGCAAAGTTCCTTCAATCCCCAGCGGAGTCTATCTTTGGTATTCCCAAGCAGAGTTTATCTTCGGAGTTCCCCAGCGGAGTTTATCATCATTATCCTCAGCGGAATCCATCATTAAAGTCCTCAGCAGGCCTCTCATCAAAAACTTCGGCCAAGTATCTCTTCCACAGAGCAATTCTCCGGCCGTTCGTCAAGGATTTATTTTCCTAAGATGAAATTACACTCATAAACATTTCACATCTTCATACATCTTGCTTACATACATGACGAAACGCATACAACCTCTCATGTCAAACATCATGATATCATGCATATCATACATCATGACATTGCATACAACTTACGTTTTTTGCCTTTTCAGAAAAAAAAAGACAATCCCAAAAAACAACTACCTTCAACTGTCACAATTCCAGATTCGATACCTGTATCTAGCCAGGGCACATCTGAGAGTGACCAGTTTCCAGACTCGACTCCTGTATCTAGCCAGGGCACGTCTGCAGAGTTCAAAGATTCGATTCCTGTATCCAGCCAGGGCACATCTATCAACTACAACATTTCCGGATTCGATTCCTGTATCCAGCCAGGGCATATCTGTTGACCACGTTTCCAGACTCGATTCCCGTATCTAGCCAGGGCACGTCTGAAGAGTTTGAATATTCGATTCCTGTATCCAGCCAGGGCACATCTATTGACAACTATTGCCAGATTCGACTCCTGTATCCAGCCAGGGCACATCTGTGAGCAACCGATCGTAGATTCGATGCCTGTATCTAGCCAGGGTATATCTGCATAAAGAGACTGAAGATCAAACACCTGTAACAAGCCAGGAAAACATCCTCCTTCCTCAAATATACAAGTCTTTCGCAAAGGAATCTCTTATGCGACCGACACTTCCAAATGGCATCTATAAGCCCATTCCCGACAAGGTTCCGTCACTTCCCCAAATGGCATCTATAAGCCCATCCCCCTATCAACCACCTTTCCAAATGGCATCTATAAGCCCATTCCCAACACCACATGGTTGAGACTCCAGCATGTGAGTGCAAATTTCCGGGCACTCTAGTGTCCAATCTCCTTTTACCCTCGAGTCACGAAAGGCAAACTTGCCAATCTAACTCTTCAGGTCCAAGAAGATTGAACAGGGGCAACTGTTGTACCCCAAAATTTGCCCTCCCATTTCCTCAACATTTTCTCATCACAAGACCTTTGAAGATCAAGATACAGTTAGGGTTTCCTCTGCTCAAGGCTTCTCCTTGCACTGTGAACTCAAATTAGGGTTTGTGTTTGCCCTAGGATGTTTTGACCTAAAATGCCTAAAATGACTTTCATGCTTCATATTGGACTCCCAAGTTTACCTATACCAAGTTTCAAGTCTTGATTCCAAGTTTTACCCAGTCCATTGAACAGTTGACCTAGAAATCAGCTGTATTGGGGAAAAAGTCAACTGTGGCCAATTGACAGTCAAACCTCATGAAATTTGATCCACATCAACATTATGAACTCCCATGGACCATTTGATCAAGTTTGGATCACAATTCCACAAGAAATTTGATCAGATCATCAAAAGGGCAAAATGGTCATTTTTAGGGTTTTGACTGCACAAAGGCAATTTTTGACTGTTTGACCTAGCCAATGGCAAACCAAGCTCACATATGGCCTCAAGGACTCAATGGAGTTATCTTGACATGTTCATCAAGCTCAAAAGATCCCAAGTACACAAGATTGACAGTTGAATTTCCTAGTCAATTGATCAATTTTGACTGTATACTGAAAGTCAAACTTTGACTTTTTGGTCAAAATCAAGAGTCAAGATTCATTTTTCATCAAAACTTGCCAAATCATGAAACTTGTTCACCAAGAAATCACAAAATGCAAATTAGGGTTTGAAAATGGAATTTTTCATAACTTAGAATTTTTCTAAGTTATGAAAAACCCTAATTTTTTCCCAACTTTGCCCCATCTTTTCACCATGATCCATTTGGATTCAAACAAAGTCAAAACATGAAAGTTGTAGCTTGTTGCATAATCTACAACTTTTATTCACAAAGTTTTCTCATTTGAAGCTTGTATCTCAAGTTATGATTTTTTGAATAAGGGCACTAAACCATCTTTTAACTTAGTGAAATTTGACCTATTTTGACAAGGTTTTCTACCCTACTTCAAGGCCACTTTTCATACCCTTCCACTTGGAATTTTGACTTGCATTTCAAAGATGGATTGTAGTACACATTCCAAGCTTTCCAAAATGTCCAAGAACTCATCAAACAACCTCATAACTTGAGAGATTCGAATTTCACAAGTTGGCAAAAATTCACTTTTGTTCTTCATCAAGACATGTTCATAAACTTGGCAAATTTGAACTCAGCATAGTTTGTGCTACTTTGCAGGTCCTTAAACCACATTACACTCCTTAATTTAATGCTTGTTCATTGTGTCTAAGTGTTGTTCCATGAATTCAAGCATTATACACAAAATTGATCCATTTTTGGATAAAGTGAACTTTCCATTTTTACAAAAGTTTGCTTTATGTCAATTGGTAAATCAAACAAGTACATAGAAGATCTGCTTAGCACAAGATTATGTGCATAACACACTGATCAAGAGATGCTTATGCAGCACATTAGGGGGTCCTATACTGACCTAGAACACCAATTTGCTTTTGTTGCTTAGAAAAGAAGAAAAGTCCATAACTTGTGACAACTTGAATCTCAGCTTACAAACACAACACAAAAGATATCAAACACATTCAAAATCACCCAACCAAGCTTTTGCACGAGCCTTTTTCCTTTCAAACACTCTCCATCTCAGAAACACCACAAAACTGCTCAAACCGAGCAAGCCCTGCAGATTGAGTGCTATCTCTCAATCCCTTCGAGCATTTTGATCAAAACCTGTTCCTCTACCTTCCTTACAACATATGCAAACTATCCAGAAGCTAAGGCATGATCTGTAGTTGCTCTAACCACTTCCACCATTTTCATATCTTTGACTTGCAGGTGAAGTTCTACAGCTTGATACAAGAAGGTTCAAGACAAAGTAAGCATTGAAAAAGCATCCCTGGACCTCAAGGAAGCTTTTCCAATCATTACATTGCACTGAAAGTCTCTCATTCTCCACATAGAAGTTCAACTGCACAGGTAAAAGTTTGAATTCGTATCTCTCTTATTATGCATCTTTAGTCTTAAGTTTGTGAAGAAACAAGGTCCTACTCATAGGCCTGAACATGTACATAGCTTTACTTTTCATTTCTTTTGTCTGAGTAGAGAGAATTTGAGCTCTGAAAATGGTAGAAAAACTAGGTCAGAAATGGGGGGGAGAGAAATTCTCCCTCATCTTAGAGAGATAGTTCATGTTCTTTATATGTATGAAATCGTGAGATTATGCTTTACATGTTTTGTGTTGGAAGTTTGTTCAAAGGATCAAAGAATCAGGACCTTGATGTTGAAGCAAGAGGCGCGCGTTTTTGAACTCAGTCTTGGCCAAAGGTTGAAGACAGTGTTTCATTGGGCTGGGCTTTTGTGTTCTTTCTTTTCACACCATCTTTTTTGGTTTACACCCCCCTGAGCCCATTTGCTCATTTTTTAACATTTTTGACTTTTTCTTTTTTGGCTGACTTTGTTTATTTTTTCTCATGCCATTTAAAAATTAAAAATATTTTTTCCATCATTTTTTGCATTTATTGCATATTTATTTGTTTATTTTCTTTGTTTGTACATTAATATATATATACCATTATTATAATAAAATAGAAAAAAGGTGTAAATACATTTTTATTTTTTATTTACCTTCTGAAAATATTTCACACAAAAAATACTTTTTTTATTTATTTTATTAAAATATTAAAATACTTATTTTGTGTATAATGCATATTTAGGGTTTAATATATATATATATATATATGTTTATTAATATATTTAAGCTAAAATATAAAAAATACTTGATTTTTTTTTCATTTTTATTAATATTTGATACAAAATACTTTTTTCACAATATACTTCATTTTTACATTATTTTTATAAATAATAAATAAATAATTGTACTAAATTAGATAATAATGCATTTTCTTTAAAATTAGGGTTTTTGCCCTAAATTTAAAATACTCAAAAAAATAATACATTTTTATTTTCCTTTCCCTTTTACATAAATAATATTTTCTCATACACATAAAAAAAAACTTTCTTTTTGCATTTCACATATTTATTTAATTTACATTTAATTATGCAATTTATTTACCTTGCAAATATTCAAAATGATGTAATAATCTAGATTTAAATTCTTGTCAATATCCCCATTTGAACATTTGTACCCCCCTTCCCATATTTGGTTTTGTAATAGCTTAGTAATTTTAATTTCGCACTTTATTGCTTTCTAATGATAACATGCTAGAATTAGGGTTTGTATGCGAAAAAACGATAAAAAATAGTTTGACCTAATACAAGATAAAACAAGCATGAAAATGGACACACAAATCACACTTGCACCCCCTAGGGTATTCCACTTGTTGCCTTCAAATAAATGGGCCATATTGTATGTTGAACTTCTTTGGGCAAAGCAAACAATTTGAATGATCATAGTCCCTCGACAAAACTTTTCAAAAACAAACAAAAACAAATGATCAAGTCCCTTAGAGAAATTACTCAAAGACATTTAACGCCGTTGCAATTATGGTCCATACGATGACCCGCGCCTGTCTCTTTCACATCCTAACACAAGGTTGCCCACCAAATACAATGGTGGAGCAAACTTGTTAAAAGGGTTAAAGTATAGCAATGATCTTTTGAGAAATTTAGGAGTAGATAACCTCTTAGTTACTTGAATCAACTTGCAAAACAAAACACTTGCCTAATCTCAAAATCACACCTCACAACACTTTCAAAATAACTTTCAAAAACAAATGAAAACCTTTTCAAAAGACATACATCTTTGTATACATCCCCACATGGATCATTACAAAGGTTGCCACCACATTGGCCTCTTTTCAAAACATTTTCAAACCCACACCCTCAAGCACCATTTAAAACAATTGAAAACAAAAGGCAAGTGATCTAAGCAAGTAACTAAGAGCCCATGGATAACCATGGATAGAAAGGGTGCTAATACCTTCCCTTTCTATAATCTACTCCCCGAACCCAAGAAAACATCTCAAAAGGTTTTTGCTGTGCTTTTTAACCTTTCCTTAAGATAAAATAAAAAGTCGGTGGCAACTCTTGCTAACCGCAACATTTGCGAATACAAACGCAAACCTCGAGTCAGTTCTCCCACCGTATCACACTTCCACTTATTGTCAAGGGGATTTGCAAAGAGAAATTACTTTCTAGGGATAGAAATATGATTTCCCGGGGAAGTGCCACGATATTTCTACTGAGGAGATAAAGTCTTCCTGTGCAAAATAAATGCACAAACCAAAACCCTGAGTTTTTCAGAAAACCACAAATCCAATTCAGAACTAAACTGGAGCAAGACGACCAATGCAGATTCATCCTTTGTGAAATAAACTCAAGAGGGAAAAACCAAATTCAACTAAGCAAAGAGCACTGCAGGAAAAGTTAGAACACTAAATCAATGAACGATGATTTTTAGCAATGCATGATGTATGTATGAATGTATGGGTGATATCGTGCATATGCTGGTAAAATGATACATGATCAGTACAAACAAACAAAACCGCCTCAGGTACTAACAATATTGGGCCAAACTTCAACCAGAAAGATCAATCCAAGAAAGGTAAAAGCAATTGCGGAAACCAAACCTATTGCCTGCTTTAACTTTACTGAGGATAAACATAATCCGGATGTAGCCAAATCAAACAAATATCAGGATAGAACATCTTTCTTCCAGTTTCATCGGAGAAAACAATTTTCCAAAAGAAACATGCCTACTGGAGATTGCAAGACCAGCCTCAAATAAAGCAGACTGACACCGACACAACCAAACCTCATTGGGGGATTCAAGCCTACCTCCCTGGAGAAAACTTTCATCGCGAATACTCCTTCCAAACAAGAGATGCCATGGGATAACCTTCCTGGGAAATCAAGAAGTCAACATTAATGCCAAAACTGCAAAAAGAGCGACATCCCAGCACACCAAAGGAATAAAAGCTTTCATTAGATGAGGGAAGACTTGTTGGGGAATCTGAGAAGGAGACTTCTCACCATGCAAACCCAAAATCAAAAGCAAACCAAGACTTGACTGGGGATAACGGGATCACAAACCCAATATTGTACCTTGCACCCACTGATATCGTCTTTAACTACCTGAGAAACACACAAAGATTGCGCATCTACCAGCAAAATGTCCTGAGAAAACTTTCATGAAGGGAGTAAATCTTCTTAAAACAACCGGATTTTGTTCGTTCTTGGGACTACCATTCTTGTTGTCATTGTTTCATCACAAATCCCAAAGTAAATTGAATTTGTAAAGATCTCTCTTTTTTTTGAAAAGTCAATTTTGCTTTTTTTTAATCTTTTTGCTTTAACAGTTATTATCAGTAATAAATGAAGTCTTTGCAAGCTAAATAAAAATAAGAACACAAAGAGTTAGGAAAAAGCTCGAATTTCATTAATAGAATGGTAGTCTGCGAATGGCGAGACTCCATGGATGATTACAAAGTTTGGGAAATGCTAATGCATAATGGAAAAGATACATTGAGATACAATGACCACTATCCCCCCTAACAACTTTTGAAGTCCTGGGCAGCAGCTTTCGTTGAAGTATGGTGAGGATCCGAGAAGATTGTTGCTTCAACGATCAAGTCTCGTCTGACGTAGTTACTTGCCAAGAAAGTCCCTAACTTTTGCCTAAGCTACTCAACTTAGCGGGAAATTTATTTTGTTTATGTCTCTAATTTTTTTCCTAGACCGCCCTTTCGGGTTTTCGGCCTACCGAGACGCTCTTTTTTGCCTAAGTCGCCCTTTCAGGTTTTCAACTTAGCGAGTTGTTCTTTTATTTCTTTAGGTGAAGTATTTCTTGACTGCATCAGCATTCATGGGACGTTGGAACTCCTCGCCATCCATAGTTTCAAGAATTAATGCACCACCAGAGAAGTCATTCTTGACAACATACGGGCCTTCAAAATTGGGAGTCCACTTGCCCCTAGAATCAGTGTTGAAAGACATGATCTTCCTGAGCACGAGGTCGCCTTCTCTGAATTCACGAGGTTTGACCTTTTTGTCAAATGCTTTCTTCATTATCTTCTCTTCGATCAAATTCAATTGGTCAAACCTGTTCTGAACCCATTCAGCCTCTGTCAATTTGGATTCCATTATCACACGCAACGAGGGAATCTCTACCTCGACAGGGAGTACAACTTCCATTCCATACACTAGAGAAAACGAGGTTGCTCCTGTTGAAGTGCGAACAGATGTTCGATATCCATGTAGAGCAAAAGGGAGCATTTCATGCCAATCCTTATAAGTAATAACCATTTTCTGGATGATCTTCTTGATATTCTTATTAGCAGCTTCAACAGCCCCATTCATCTTTGGCCTGTATGGAGATGAGTTATGATGGACAATCTTGAATTCTTCACACAGTTCAGTCATCATCTTGTTGTTCAAATTCGAGCCATTGTCAATGATGATTCTGCTCGGCACACCATACCGGCATATAAGATTGTTTTTGATGAAACACACAACTACCTTCTTGGTAACATTGGCATATGAAGTAGCCTCTACCCATTTGGTAAAGTAGTTAATTGCTACCAAGATGAAACGGTGTCCATTCAAAGCTTTGGGTTCTATCATCCCGATCATGTCAATACCCCACATAGAGAAAGGCCACGGGGAGGAAATCACATTGAGAAGTGTCAGAGGTACATGGATCTTATCTGCGTAAATATGGAATTTATGGAACTTCTTTGCAAATTTGTAACAATCAGATTCCATTTTCAACCAAAAATAACCTACCCTTAGCATCCTTTTAGCCATTGAATGTCCATTAGCATGAGTTTCAAATGAACCTTCATGGATCTCATGCATCAACATGTCTGCTTCGTGTCTATCCACGCATCTGAGCAAGACCATGTCATAATTCCTCTTGTATAGCTCATTTTCACCGAGGAAGAAACTGCCTGCCAATCTTCTCAGTGTTTTTCTATGTTTCTTTGACACATCAAACGGGTATTCCTGAGTCTGAAGAAAATGCTTGATATCATAATACCAATTTTTTTCATCTGCTACCTCCTCTGTTGCAAACACATGAGCGGGCCTATCCAGCCGTCAAATTGTAATTCGGGGTATATCATTCCAAGTATTTACTTGGTACATGGAAGCCAGAGTTGCCAGAGCATCTTCCATTTGATTTTCATCTCTAGGGATGTGATGGAACTCAGTTTTATTGAAGAAGGGTAATAATCTTCTAGCATAATCTTTGTAAGGGATCAAGCCAGGGTGACGAGTGTCCCATTCTCCTTTAATCTAATTTATTACCAAGGCTGAATCACCATAAACATCTAGAATCTTGATTCTGAGATCAATAGCTTCTTCAAGACCCATGATGCAAGCCTCATATTCCACCATATTATTAGTGCAATCAAATTTTAACCTCGCAGTAAAAGGAATGTGTGATCCATGAGGAGTAACAATCACAGCACCAATTCCTTTACCATAAGCATTCACAGCTCCATCAAATACCATACTCCAACGAGATTCAGGGTCGGGGCCCTCCTCAGGCAATGGTTCATCACAATATTTCACTTTCAAGAACATCACATCTTCATCAGGGAATTCATATTCTACAGACTGATAATCTTCCACCGGCTGGTGAGCAAGGTAATCTGCCTACACACTACTTTTAATAGCCTTTTGAGTGCGGTACTCGATATCATATTTAGATAACAACATCTTCCAGCAGGCAATTCTCCCAGTAAGAGCAGGCTTTTCAAAAATATACTTGATTGGATCCATTTTGGAGATCAACCAAGTAGTATGATTCAACATATACTACCGTAAACACTTTTCCGCCCAGGCCAAAGCACAACATGTTTTTTCTAGCATATAATACCACGACTCACAATCAGTGAACTTTTTTCTGAGATGATAAATGGCGAACTCTTTCTTTCCCGTTTCATCCTGTTGTCCCAGAATTCAACCCATGGATTTATCCAACACTGTTAGATACATAATCAACGGTCTTCCTTCTACGGGAGGGAGAAAGATAGGACGTTCGAGCAGATACTCTTTAATACTTTCAAATGCCCTTTGGTAGTCACGTGTCCACACATAACCTTGATCTTTCTTTAACAACTTAAAGATCAGTTTACATGTTGCAGACATGTGGGAAATAAATCTGGAGATATAATTCAAACACCCGGGGAAACCCCTGACTTGCTTTTCGGTTCTTGGTGCTGGAATTTCTTGAATTGCTTTGACTTTGAGAAGGTCAACTTCAATTCCTTTCTGGCTAACAATAAAGCCCAACATTTTCCCCGATCTAACTCCGAAGGTGCATTTATTTGGATTCAGGCGGAGACGATACTTCCTCAAACTACGAAACAACTTCAACAGATCTTCTATATGCCATTCTTCAGTTTTGGATTTGGCAATCATATCATTGACATATACTACGATTTATTTGTGCATCAGATCATGGAATAGGGTTGTCATAGCCCTCTGGTACGTTGCACCAGCATTCTTCAACCCGAAGGGCATCACTCTGTAACAGAATGTTCCCCAGGGTGTGATAAATGTTGTTTTTCCCATGTCCTCTGGAGCCATTCTTATTTGATTATACCCAGAAAATCCGTCCATGAACGAGAATACCTTGAATTTTGTTGTGCTATCCACTAACATGTCAATGTGAGGCAATGGAAAATCATCTTTTGGACTAGCTTTATTTAGATCTCTGTAATCTACGCACATGCAGACTTTTCCGTCTTTTTTAGGTACTGGGACAATATTGGCGATCCATTGAGGATACACTGATGTCACAAGAAAACCAGCAGTAATCTGCTTTAGGACCTCCTCTTTGATCTTTACTGCCATATCCGGGTGGGTTCTTCTAAACTTTTGTTTAACTGGCGGACACTCTGGCTTCAACGGTAAACGATGCTCGACAATGTCTGTATTTAGACCAGGCATATCTTGATAATACCAAGAAAAAATATCCACATACTCTCTCAGCAGCTCAATCAACCCGCTCCTTACATCAGGGTGCAATGATGCTCCAATCTTGACTTCCTTCGGATCTTCTTTTGAACCCAAATTAACCCCTTCCAAAGGCTCCTTATATGGCTTAATGGTATTTTCCTCGTGTTTAAGAAACTGTGAGACCTCTTCTAGAATCTCATCATAATCTTCTTCTTCAGCCCCAAACACAGGACAATCAAAGTTGGGAGAGGGTGCAGGGTCATTGCATTCAACAGGTTTTTTAATTAATCTGCACATATGATTTATGACTGTTTTTAGAAACTGACACATATAACAAGTGATCATGCAGATTAATTTTTAGTTATTATTTATTTTGAAAGGTTTTTTTTTTATTATTACCATTTCCTAAGAAAAAGGCAGAACATAAAAGACATAATTTTGGAAGCAAAGACAACTTTTATTAATGAACTTAACAGTTATAGCAAACAAATAAGCCCTACAACATTAATACTTCCACCTTGGGCAGAGTGAAAGCTTTTCAAAAGAAAGAAGAAGATTAACAAAACAAATTACTTTGAAACATGTATGCAAGAGGGAACATCAATGGTGACCCAATTCTGAACTCGGACTCCATGCGTCACATAATTCGGTGCTCCCTTCCCTGCTTCATCCTCTTCAACAACATTAATTCCAGAACCAATTGGATGGAGGTAGCCTCCGCTGCGAAAAAAATCATGATAACTGTTCACAGAAGACTTTGACTTCAAATTTTCGCCTTTGCCATTCCTCAAAGATAAACCCAAACCAGCTTTGTTCTTGTTCACGGGTGGATCCACAAGTCGACCCCACACTGCATTATAACCATTGCGCACAACCTGCTGCGCGTATTTCAAGGAAACCACAGAATTCTCATTCTTCCTTATGTTGTCAATGGATAGGGCTTGGAACTGGGTTCCAACAGCAGCCTCATCCGCTTCTACAATACTGAAAGAGGATAGATGGGATATCAACAACGCCTGCTCCCCATTTATGATCACTACCTTGCTTTCACGCACAAATTTTAGCTTCTGATGCAGATTTGAAGTGACTGCCCCTGCTTCATGTATCCATGGTCTTCCTAGCAAACAACTATACGTGGGAATAATGTCCACTACCTGGAAAGTTATCAAGAACATGTGTGGTCCTATATGGATGGGTAAGTCCACCTCACTGATGACAGATTTCCTTGACCCATCAAAAGCCTTCACAATGATGCCACTCGGGTGCATAGGTGTTCCTTGATACTTTAACTTCATGAGAGTACTTCTCGATATAACATTCAACGCAGATTTGTTATCAATTAGCACATTGGATAGCGAATCATTTTTGCAGTTCATAGATATGTGGAGGGCCAGGTTGTGATTCCTCCCTTCATCTGGTAACTCATCATCGTAGAAACTCAAGTTATTACATGACGTAATGTTTCCAATTACGCTGCTGAATTGATCTAACGGTATGTCATTTTCTACGAAATCTTGGTCTAGTACTCTCATCAGTGATTCTCTATGAGCAGAGGAATTCATCAATAAAGCTAGGATGGATATCTTTGAAGGAGTCTGCAATAGCTGGTCCACAATTTTGTAGTCGCTCATTTTAATTATCTTCAAGATATCATCCACTTCTTTCTCCAACGTAGCTCTACTAGTCTCTCCTGCAGCCTTCTTAGACTCATCATTCTCAGCAATTTTCTTTCCTGCAACAACGTCTCTTTGAATAACCGGAGCAAACACGCGACCACTACGGGTCACCCTGCTATTATCAGCTATATTTCCAACGTCTGGCATTGGCTGGATGGGAACTTCCACCCCATCTTCCAAGATTGTAGCATTATATTTGTAAGGAACAGCCTTATCTGATTTATAGGGAACTGGTCCTGGCAGACTAATTACCAATGGGGTAACAGCTGGTTTGCTATGGTACTCCACCTCAAGATGAGCGGGTGCTCCAAAACAAGTTACAATGACGTTTACACCTTCCTCGACACAATCAGCCCTTAAAAGACCATTTTCGGCAAACAAATCTTCGTCTGGAAAGAAATACTCATCTGCGGAGGCATATTCTTCTTCTGACTCTTCTCCCATCAAACAAGCTTCAACCATATCAATCTCGTGATAAACATCTCTCTGACCTATGATCTTGATAGTTCCATTGTCTAACAACAATTGAACACCCTCTCTCACAATAGAACATCCTCGGAGGTCTTGACAGCAAACTACGCATGATCCATATTGGTGTTCCACCTGACCAGCAGTACGACAGAAGGTAGCATGCAACTATACGAGATCTTCATTCAAATGCTCTACTTCAAAAATTCTGAATTCACCCAGACATCCAGAAACCACATTAACTTCCTCTTCATATTCTGCCCTAGGCCTGATTATATGAATTAGACCTTCATCCATCATCTCCTGTAAATCAGCCTTTATCCTTTTGCAACCCTGTATATTTGTACTGCAAATAGCACAACCGGCGTGGTCATGCATATAATAACTGAATTCACAGAGGTCTGTGTGCATCTTTACCAAATCCCCTCTAACCAAATTAATGTCAAAAATCTGGAAGTCACCTTGACAACCAGCCACCATATTCACAGCATTCACTCCCCCGTGCTTGGGTAGAGGATTTTCTTTTACATTAGGTCTCATGTCTTTGAAAGATAAAATTCCAGACTTTACCAACCTTTGCACTTCAGTCCTCAAAGGATAACAATTTTCAACATTATGCCCTGGTGCTCCCTGATGAAAGGCACACGTCTGGTCTGCTTTGTAATACCAAGGCAATGGTGACGGTACAGCTGGAGGTGGTCGTGTCTGGACCAACTTCTTATGAATCAATGCTGGTAGTAGCTCTTCATAGCTCATGTGAATAGGGTCATAGTTCTCCATTCTTTGATTATTCCCTTGGTTCCCCTGCTGGGACTGTCTTTGATAAGCAATGGTAGTCGGAGCGGCACTCATAATAGGAGTTACTGAAGCAACTTGCTGGTGACGCTGATAATTCCTTCTAGGAGCGTTCACTCTCCTCTCTTTTATGACAGCATTTGTTTCCCCCTCTTTCTTCTTGGTAAACCCATAAGATGGCTTCTTCACACCTCCGGATCCTTCACTCTTCGTCAAACGGCCTTCTCTTACTGCCTCTTCTAGGCGGACACCCATTCCTACCATCTCTGTAAAACCACTTAGGGCACTTGCTACCATTCTTTCGTAGTAGAAAGCGCTTAGCGTCTTCATAAAAATTTTAGTCATTTCCTTATCCTCCATGGGAGGAATCACTTGTGCAGCCACTTCGTGCCATCTGTGCGTGTACTCTTTGAACGATTCTCTGTCTTTCTGAACCATGGCCCTAAGCTGGTCATGGTCAGGTGCCATGTCCATATTGTACTTGTATTGTTTTATGAATTCTTCTCCCAGATCATTAAAGGTATGGATGTTGGCGCTGTCTAAACTCATGTACCATTTCAACACAGCACCAGTCAAACTATCCTGAAAAAAGTGAATCAGCAGACGCTGATCATCGGTGTGGGTAGACATTCTCCTTACATACATCACCAAGTGAGCACGAGGGCAAGTGTTTCCCTTGTACTTTTCAAACTCCGGGACCTTGAACTTAGCAGGCACTTTGACATTTGGGACCAAACACAGCTCATTCACATTCTGCCCAAATAACTCCTTTCCCCTAAGAGCCTTCATCTCTCTTTGCATTCTATAAAACTGCTCTTGGAAATCATCCATTCTGTCATAAAGATCCAAGTCTTCACTTGGCGGAGGGAAAGGACGACATACATCTTCATTAACAAACGGAACCAAATTCACCGAAGGAGGTGCAGCAGGAACAACATGCACCACAGGAGGTACTGTTGTAACAACATTTGGAACCACTGGTGCATCTTGGGGGCCCAAATCGAAACCTTCAGGTGCAAAATTCTCTGGAATTCCCCACGGATAACCCTGAGGCATACGGTTTTGAATAACAGTCGGAGTAGAGGATACAGGAACAGCAAGGACTTCAGCATTTGCCCTTGTTGGTTAAGGTTGAACACTCGGTGGCTAATTCTGAGCAGCCACCAGAGCTTCCATCAGAGTAGTCAAATTGGTCAAGCCGGCCTTCAAAGCAGAAACTTCTTCGTGTAGCTCGCGATTCTCCTGTTCCAAATTGTCCATCTTCTTCTTAAAGTTAGCCCGAGTGTTGTAGTGATGAGTCAGCTTGCTGAACGAAGCAAAAAGCTGGGTAAGGCACCTGGATATGCATAATAAATGCAAGAAATATGTGCAATATGATGCATGATATGCAATTCATATGTTTATTTTTACTTTATCATTTAATATTTCAAGGGATTTAACGTTTATAGACATATTACAAACATCAAAACAATAACGCATTTGAAATACTGAAAACTTTTATTATAATAACTTCAAAATGGGTTACAAGTTTCAATGATCCCTAGTACAAGATGAAAATACAATCTAAAAATCCAGAGAGAAAGAAACTGATAGAGATCAATCTGTACGCTGGCACTTCCCTGTGAGCCTGGCAATCTGAGCTCTCAACCTCTGGTTTTCTTCCACATGTCTGATGGCAACCTCCTTCCAATCATTCGGATCAGGAAATGAGCAACCAGCACCTGCTTGAGGTTTAGGAGAAAATAAATCCCCTTGCCTCTCCATAGACTCTACTGCTCGACTCTCAAGGATTTCGATCAAATCATCTTTCTCCTTCAAGTCTGCTTTGTAGGAACTCTCTAAAGTCTGGAACTTGTTCTTCCAAGCATCTCTTTCCTGTTGCATCCTAACTAAAGCAAGCTGCAACTCTTCTAGATCCTCTAATAAAGGAGGAGTGGTCTTCACAAATAGATCAGGCATGGGTGTCTCTCGAGTATACGACATCTTCAACTGGATGGCTCTCGATCGGACCCACTGAAGATATGGCTCCATAGAAACAGCACCCCTAGGTCCCAAATCTTTCCTACTTTTCTTATGAACGTGACACCATGCCTTCTCAATCTTCTCCCTAGCTTCCCTGTGGTCTTCTCCTTCCTTCAGAAAGAAACTACTCAAATGAATACTGTTTGGTTTATCCCTCATCGGATAACCAAGCTGTCGTCGTGCAAGAACAGGGTTATAGTTAATTCCTCCCTTAGTACCAAGAAGAGGTACATTGGGGAAACTACCACAATTGTGAATTATCTCTATATCCTGATAAGCTCAATGATACCAATCAATATCCGAGTGAGTAAGTGCCATGATCTTAGAAGCCCAACGAGGTTCCTTCTTGACATCCCAAAAAGCATCAGACTGGGGCATATGAGAGATGAACCACCGGTACAACAAAGGCGTGCAACAAATAATCATTCCCCCATGATAAGAACTTCTAAGTTGAACAGAGTAATAAGCATCGCCCAACAGTGTACGAACTGGGTTTCCAATCATGAAAATCCTGATAGCGTTAATATCGACAAACTTGTCCACATTAGGAAATAAGAATAATCCATAAGCAAGTAAAGCAAAGATGGCCTCAAAAGCAACCTTTCTCCAATAAGAACTGAGCTGGTAATCCTCTAATCCCTCCTTTAGTAGTCATATGGACTTCCACCTCAGACTTCCCCAGATGAATCAAAGCATCAATCTCATGTGGTTTTGGCTCTCCCTCCAAACCAGTAAAAGGAACACGATCGGTAATAGGTAAATCCAATAGATAAGAATACTCCTCCAGTGTAGGCATCAACTGATAATCGGGAAAAGTAAAGTAGTGATACATCGGATCATAGAACTCGACCAAGGTCGAGAGAATACCCTGCTTCATCTTCAGTTTCATGAGAGGAATGATGGATCCATACTTCTTCCGAAAGTCTGCAGGACACTTAATCTCTGGAATTAGACTGACCAACTCATCTATCTTGGGATCCTTGAAACTGTATTTCCCAGTCTTTCTCTTTCCAGAATCTATGGTTAACAGTACCTGAGATATTCACAAATAGTCAACCTTTAAATCCCTTAAAATATTATTTTCTTCAAAAGATGCTTATGAGTGCATGGATGCATGATGCAGCAATCACACACAAAATCACACATATAGGGTTTATAGGTTCAACGTCACGAGCATGAAGTCAAAGGTACTACCCATAAGGTGTTGGTCTAAAAAGTTATCACCTGCCGAACAAGGTTTTAGAGGTTTCCAGAGTCTACATCCTTCCTTCGAATATTACCAACTTCCCGATTAACTTGGTAATTAGTAATATTCTCAAGAAAGACTCGTCCGAGCGTAGTATCGCGTGACAACTATTTTCGGATTACTCCGTCATAGCTTCCGCACTACACCTAAAAGGCCAAGATGGGTTTGGTATTCTATGGTCCACGGTTTCAGTAGGCTCCCAGGTCGAAATCAGTACGTCTTCCCGATTACTCGGTAAATGACACTACATGAAAAGGGGCCTCCACTGAGTGGGCGATCTCATGCCTCCTTTTTTTGGATTACTCCCTCAAAGTTAACATGACTATACCACCCGTCCTATCTTAAAGTTTGCCCAAGTCCGAGTATAGGACTTATGAGTAATCACCAAGCACCCTGAAAACCAGGAAAATCCAAACAAACATATATACAAAATATAACACAAAAACAACAATAGCACATATACAGATATAAATAAAGATAAGCTTAACCCACTTAGGGATGGACCAGCAAAAGGTCAATTTGTCCCTAGGGAAGTCTCCATTTTTCTGTAGCGGTAGAAATATTCAAGACTAAGCCATTGGACTGACTAGACTTTGTATAAATCAAAAATAAAAATCGCCACCGCGCTTTATTGTTTCCAAAGGAATGGGAAAAGAGCGAATAACCCAAAAATAGGGGGAAAGATTTAAGGTAAGGGGGTTGGTTATGCAAAGGGAAGGTATTAGCACCCTAAATATCTACGGTACTCCGCAGGAACCTCTTTGAAAAATATGTATATTTTGGCTATAAAAAAGGTGTTATATATAAAATGGATGTTGGAGGTGAGAAAAGAAATATATTTTTTATGATTTTTACACCCGCCGTGGTTGTGAACCTTTAGTGCCTACATACCACCTTTCGTGCAATAGGGGATCAGGGTACACGTAGTTCCTCTTTTAAAAATTTGAAACACGAGTGTGTTGGTTAATTTTATGAGATAAGACGTTGTGATTGGTGGAAATAGAACTGACTGTTTTTGGAATGCTGGTTCGCGAAATGTCGCGGTAAGCAAGAGTCGCCAGTGTCTTTTATGTTCTCCAACAAGGAAAGGACAAAAGCACAGCAAAATTCCTTTTCGAGATGTTTCTCGGTTCGGGAGGTAGATTATAGAAAGGGAAGGTATTAGCACCCTTTCTATCCGTGGTTATCCACAGGCTTTTAGGTACTTGCTCACTATGTTTTCAAAAAATGTTTGCTTTTCTTGTGTTTGTGGGTTTTGAAAAAAAGTTTGTTTGAAAACTTTGTTTTGACTCTTGTATCAGTCCTCAAGAGTGTCATGAAGTGTTTGTTTGAAAACTTTTGTCAGAAAAGTGTAAGTGAGAAAAGTTGTTTTTGTTTTGAAAGAGCAAGTACCTGAGAACCTCTACCTGCTCAAAAGAAATTAAGCTGTGTAAATGTCCTTTAGATAGTGCTATCCCACTATTGAGAAGTAGGTAGCACCGTCGTTGGAGTTTCGGGTCAATTCGATTATAGGGACATGTGTGGTCACCAAAGCAATAGTAGGACACCTTAGCGGTAACCCTAATGTCCTAGATCCTTTTTTATCCGAGGCAACCGTTTCGAGGCAACTTGGATCTTTAGACAAGAGGGAGACCTCTAAAACACCCTATACTCAATGACCACCTCGAGGCAACCAAGTGAGACGTACCCTAAGAGTGGCATGTGCGAGTGTGTCAGGATTCAGTTTATATTTATCTTTGCACATGTTATGGTGAGCTACGCTTTGATTTTAATTTCAGGCAAGTCTTGTCATGCATAGTTGACAGTTAATAATTTGCGGAAAGTAAATTGAGGAAAGTAAATCTACGCTATTACAAGGCGTCGGGTATTTACATCGCCAAAAACATAACCCTTGAAAAGTAAATTATGAGAAAATAAAGAAAGCGATAAAAAGTCCTAATTATGCTATTACATCCTCGGAGCAATTACATAAATATGATCAAAAATAATATGCGCGAATAAAAGTTGAATCGGAGAAGTCATTAGGGTTTTGACCCTTTTTGAGAAAAGAATGAATTTTGGTCCTTTTGCATTAAATTAAATTAATCCTAATTAATTAAATAAAAGAAATGTTTTTTTTAAGTTTTTTTATGTTTTAATGAAAATAAAATAAAAAAGGAAAACATGGTTAAAAGTGGTCAAAAGCTAATTCTACATGGATTTTATTTATTGTGAGAATAATTACAATTAACCTAATTAAAACAACTAAATTAATTAATTACATTTATTTACAAAAATAATAAATAAAAGGTGATATTAATAATAATAATAATTATATTTTTTAGGTTTTCTGAATTTATTATGAAAATAGTTAATTTATGAGGTAATTAAATAATAATAATTATTATTATAATTAATAAAATAATTAAATAGAAATTAAAATAGAAAAGAAAAAGAATAAAGAAACCAGGGGGTGATGGGCCAGCTTTGGGGGTTTGTTAGCAACCTTCAAGCCCAATAACCATCCCAGTCCATTGACTTTTGAGATCCTCCAGAGCGCTTGTTGACTGGGAGCATGGTGCTCCTTCTCTCGTGGCCACAGGATTCAAGCTAGGAGACATATGGCATGCTGATGTTTGAAGCGCATGGTAGGACGCTCTTGGAACGCCTGCATGTGAACATGTTAAACAAAATAATATAAGCGTTTGGGGTGGACCTGGGATTCGAACCCATGTCCCAATGATCATTGGCCAACGCACCATCCACTAAGCCATTTGCCTGCTTTTGTTAATATAATGGACAATGAGTATAATATATAAAAACAACAATTATGCTGGAAAACAAATGAAAACGCGCGCTATTTTAAACTACCTAACCATACGCTTACACCTCATCATCATCCTCGCTGTGCCTGTAAAAAAAACAAATAGATAGCGGGGGTTTTTAACCCCCACAAAACATGATGACCAAAAATAGCGAATAGAGTTGTGCTCTATATAAATATTTCGCGAGGATGGCTTTGTGTTCGTCTGGATTCAAGGTTCCAACCATGGGTCTTAAAGGTTCCAATTTTTCTTATACTGCAAAGCCCCAATTTGAAGGCTTATGAACCCTAGAATTCATCAATGGCATCTTGTGATTCTGTGCGTCATAATTCAATTAACCTGTACCATTAGCTTCATATGGACTCAAGCAATGTAAAACAAACAATAAATCATGTTAATGATGCATGAATTAAGCTATTCGATTTTCAAAATAACAAGCAAACCGTGAAACTGTTCTTGGTGATTCCTTGAGCTTCAACGCTTGGTTTTAATTCCTACACGTTCCTGGGGACTCCTGCAATGCGTTAGAAACAATAAAAGCCTTTGAATCGTGCTAAAATATAGAAAATAGTTTTCACTTTTCTTTGAATTTTTTCAATATGCTTATGGCTTTGTTTGCAGCAATTTCACGTATGCATGATTAGGGTTAGGTTGTGTATTTATAGAGGACTGAATTTAGGTCAAATCCTTGAGCAAAGATCTATTGAATAATGATTTGAATATTTGATTGAAAATCAAATATTTTTGAATCTTTTTGATTGAAGAAAGTTGCCATCTTTGGAGTTTTTGATATCCTTGATTGATACACGAAATTGCCAGTATGATTAGGTCATTCTTGCTTCACAAAAGATTGAAAAATCAAATCTTTGTACTTTCCTACTATTTAAACTAATTAAATAAATTAATATTGATTAAAAGTCCAATTAATTAATAAAAAATAAGAAAATAATTCAATTAGGCTTGATGGGTCGTGCATAGGCCATGGATAAAGTTTCAAGAAGAAATTTGAGGCCCATTAGCAAAAACAAGGTGTTTTGAGCAAAGTTGACTTTTGCAAATTCATACAAATTTCCCAACTTCTCCAATGCATAGCTTGCTAAATTTTGATCATATGAACATGTTCTTGGACATTTTAGAAAGGTCTTGAAGCCCTCTAACCAATTCCTTTGGTCCCATGTCATTTGGATTTACCAATCTCAAGTTATGGTCTTTGACTTAAAGTGCCTTTTTGTTGACTTTTGAAATTGACCTATAATGTAGAAATTGATAACTTTTTGTGAGAGCATGTCTTGGACTTGGAATGTGAATATGAGTTGTAGGAAATTTCATCCCCTTCAAAATGAGCATTGGATGGGATTTTTCTGAAAAACCATGAAAAAGTTATGCCTTGGTCAAGATACAGTTGACTTTTCTGCTGTCCAAAAATAGTAACTTTTTGCATCTTGATGATTTTTGAGCTATCCTTGTGGAATCATGATCAAGACTTGATCAAATGATGATTGTGGACTCAAAATAAGATGTTGACCAAAAATTCTGACTTTTGACTATGAAATGACCATTTTGCCCCTGTAGTTGACTATAGATCAAATGAGGCTTTTGATTGTGCAAATTGGCACTGTGAGTCTTGAGACTTGGCATGTAGGTGCTTGAGAATGTATATAGGCCTTATGGGACTTGATTGAAGCATTGAAAACCCCAAATTCCTTGAAAGAACCAAAACCCTAATTTCAGCTGGCTTAGGAGATGGTTTGACTGTGCAACCCTTGAGAAATCTTGAACCATTTGAAGATGATTCTTGACAAATCTTGAGGAATATGGGAGGGAAAATTTTGGGGTACAACAGACGTCATCGTCATTGTCCGTGTGGAAAACATACTTACTACCCACAATCATGAGAAAGGAAAATTTGCATCATCTCAAAGTGGAGGATATGGCTTGGATTTTAAAATCAACAATGCCTCACTCAACACCCAAGTGGAATACATCTCACTTCACTGCATATTATAGAAGTATAGTTGTTTGCATCACTACAAGGATTGACAAGAGCCTAATCTTTTAAGAAAAGTTTAAAGATAAGAACCAAAGTGGTAAAATAGTTTGAAATAAGATTATTTAACTTTTAGTTTTCTCACAAAAATGTCAAGGTATTATTAAATTGATTGAAGTTTATTTATGAAAATGTTTTGAAAATGCATGGACCTGAGTCCAAGTTTATTATGAAAGTGGTTTAAGTTTCAAAACAATAAGAGTTTTCAAAAGGAGGGAGAAGATTTTTGCAATTAAAGAAGATGGGAGGAGAAGAAGAGGCTATCCTAAAGCATAAGGTAAAAGCTAAGGATAAGGACCATCTAACCGACAAGAAGCCAAAACTTGGAATTATGAGCCAAGATAAAATTCCCATTCTTTGGAGTGAAACCAAGCAAGCAAAGATACTAGACCTTTTCAAATGTATTAAGTCTTCACAAAAAATGGGCAGAGTACCGGCTGTATACGGGTGAATTCCAGATTACAAAAAGAGAGTGTAATCACAAAAAACCTGCACACAAAAACAAACAAGCAACCCAATGTATTGAGGTAAACCTCAAGAGCTCCAGACAAAATAATCAGATAAGATCACAAGGTATCCAAGATATGCCAAGGTTTCTAATCCTAAGTCCAAGAAAAAGTCCACTACTCCATCATGCCAAGGATAGTAACCAAATAGTCCAAGTACCATTAAGAGTTTTTTAGGGTTTAAGTTGGTTATTAAGTATCTTAGAAAAGGAAAATGAAAAGCTCAAGTAAGCAAAGTAAAAATGACAAGAAGATAAATGCTCAAATGAGCAAAGATGAAAATGGCATGAAATGTAAAATGCTAAAAAATAAATAGTGCATAAAGCATAAAAGAATAAAAGCATAAAAAATAAACAAGTCAATAATTAGTGGTTAGTTGGATGACCATCTTTAAACTTGTATTTGGAACTCATTAGAGGATTGGTAGAACCAAAGCCTCCACACAACAAGTTGCATTTGCTTTTTGTCAAGTATATCATCCATTTGGAATTCTCACAAGTATCATTTAATGATCAACGATGTTTAAGTGATCCGCGTTGACCAAAGGTGTTATAGATCCATTAGAGGATTGGTAGAACCAAAGCCTCCACATAATGAATCTCAAGGTTATTAGATCAAAGAGATCAAATTAACATACTTTGGCTTGCAATCATAAGTTTGGGCCACGAATGATCATTTATTCGAATCGGGACAAAATAAGCGATATGTTAACCAATCGTAAGTGGACTTATATAGAAGTCGCACCCATTTTGAGGTCGTTCAATAGCAATCTATGCACCATTTGTTTTGAGACATGATATAGAGATCATGCTCCAACAACATTTAGTGCAATGAGAAGGGGAAAAGATGAAGAGGAATTAGGGTGAAAAGAAAAAAAACTACATTTGAATTAATATTTAATCAAACTATTATTAAAATCATTCATCCATTTTTTGTGGAGTTAAACTCAACACCATGGATCCAATGATGTTAATAAAGCCATGACCAAAAAATTCAATCCAAGACAGCCAGAAAATATTCACAAAATGATATAACATTTAATATATATATATATATATATATATATATATATATATATATATATATATATATATATATATATATATATATATATATATATATATATATATATATATATATATATATATTAAAGGATTAAAAATGTTAAAATAAACTAGAAAATAATGAGGAAAATATCAATTATATTCAAATTAATCAAGAAATGAAAAATAAGATCATAGAAAAATCAGAAAAGAGGTCAAGTAATTTTATAAAAATTTTGGGGATTTTTAAAAGTTAGAAACTATTTTTAAACCATTTAAAATTTCTAAAACAAACATAAAATAGATAAAAATAGTAAACCTCAACATAAAATTCCATAAAATTTCCAGAAAGTCAAAAATATGTAAAATAATATTTATGAATTTTTTCAGAATTAAAAAATGTCAGAAAGTATTTTTTAAGCAACTAAGAGAAAGAAAATAATACAAAAAATATAAAAAAAAATACCAAATGTTAAAATAAAAATGTAAAAAAATATTCATGAGATCAGAAATAATTTAAAGTATTTTTTGTGAATTTTTCATAATTTTTGGATAAAAAATAAAAGAGTTATGAATTTTTGAAAATTTAATCAAATAAAATATAAAATCAGAAAATAAAATAAAACCAAAAATATGTGGACCATTAGATCAAAGTCAAAACGCGTTAGTAAGCTAATCCAATGGACCAGACGCGTTGTGCTTGATATGGACCTTAGTGAAACACACATGTGATCAGAAAAAGGGCAACCAATGAAATTAAAACGCTTGGCACGCTATCATTAGCTGAGATGAGACATGTCATCGTCTTCAACCTCCAGACACCCTGCAATGGGGATTTTGTGAGATCCTTCAAATGGAAAAATTAGGATCCCTGGCTAGCATCATTGAACTCGTCTCTTCAATACGATTCTAACACAACCATCGCGTCAAATTTATGTAAAGTATGGAAAGAGATATGAATCAAAACACAGAAAAATAGCGAGCACCTTCAATTTGAGATTTCTCTCTCAATTCTCAATGGATTTAAAAATTATAAGCAGCATTAGAATTAGACAAAGGAGTAGAACAAATTAGTGCTTAATTTCGATCCAATTGGAGGATAATTCTACCTTTTCGAAGTTCAAGTAAGAAGCTCTAAAATTGGACTTTTGTAGCTTGGATTATGGGTCGTTTTGATTGGTTTAAGTGCTGGAGAATTTGTATGAAGTTCAAGGATGATGAATGCGCAAAGAATTTTGGAAGAGGAAGCTTAAATTTCAAAAACTGAATTCAACAAAAGTGGGTTCGTGTGATGTTTTGGCAGGGTGTTCTTGGCTCTCTAAGCGTGGGAAATTGAATGGGGGATGACCCTCTATTTATAGGGAAGCAAATGGGATCAAAAGGAATAGCAAATGACATGTTTTGGAGGGAATTCGTGTGGGTCTGCATCATGAAGAAAGTGTGACTCAAACTTGATCAAAACTCAGCCAAATCGTGCGTTTCATGATGCTAATCACTTATGGCAAGTTGCTAAACATGATTGGAAACGAAAACGCGTGGAAATCCTGTGATTAGAAGCCAAAACAAAGATTTCAAAATTCTGACTTTGTGCAAAATTTAGTTTCAAACTACCAAATTCAAGTCTATGGTATTTCCACCTCAAGGGGTCTTAGGGCATAATTTTTGATGCTTTGGAAAGATGAGGTTACAAGCTTTGCAATGGAAAAAGAATGGAATCAAATGGATGCTTGAGCTGAAAGTTACATGGAGTTAAAGTTGGAGAAAAAGAGTTGACTTTCCATACTTAGAAAAATTTGAAAATCTTCTTTAAAAATGACCTATAATCTTTGGGATCCAAACATGGCCTTCCACTTATAATTTGCTCTTGACCAAAAAATATGGAATGAATTAAATCTCTTGAATGGAATTTTTCAATTTGAACCACTCAAAATATCCAAAAATTGAGCAAGTTATGACTTGTTGAAGTTGGCCAAAAATCATGAAATGACCTATAATCTTTTGCATTCTTAAGGCAACTTCTATCCATTTTCTTACTTTGCACATAAAAGAAGGCATGAAGTACACATTATTAAGATTATCATGGAAAGAGAATGGGCTCAAGTTGAAAAAAATTGATCAAGTTATGACCATTTGAAGTCACATATGGAAAATTGGGGGATTCATCTGGATGACTTATAATCTTTCTTCTTCACTAAGTTCCTTCCACAAGAAAACTCCTTGGAACTTTTAAAGTAATTTGTTGGTAACTCTTTTAAGAGAAGAATGTTTTTGGAATCACTCAAAAATACCAAAAGATGAGCAAGATATACCTCTCTGAAGTCCAAAACCCTAGCTTCTAGATCAAGAGAATGCTTGGTGGAACTTTGCCAGATTTGAACAAACTTTTTGTGCCAATATTCTTCCTTTGTGAATAGAATTTGTTGAGGATGATGGTTAGGACTCATGGCCATCAAAACTACTTCCATACCAACTTCAAAGCAACTTCAATGGTGAGGTTTGAATCTCTCAAGACTTTGACTAGGGCATGGAAATAAACTCATGATCCCATGATGTAACTTGCTAAACCTTAATGCCTTTACCTACATTATTAACAAGTAAGACAAACCAATATTGTATTTTGTTAATTTAGAGAGAAAATCAAAGAAAAATATCTATGATCACAAAAGAAAACAAGTCAAGGTGCTTGGTAATTCCTCAAAGAGCAAAGCTAAAGATAAGGAGAAGAACCAAAAGCCCTAATGTGATTTTGTGGTGATTGAAACAATGTGGTATGATGAAGGGATCTTAGGGGTGGAAATTGGGGTACAACAAGAAGGCTCAATTATTTCTAGACACTATGAGTTTTCTTGCTTTTGAGGAGATCTTGGCTCTGTTGATCTATGGTTTGGTACTATTCCCTAATCCAGATAAACTCATAGATGTGAACGCCATCAAAGTATTTCTTACTCATAACCATGTATCTACATTGCTTGGAGATATTTTTCACTCTCTTCACACTCGAACTATGAGGAAGTGAGGGACTCTCATGTGTTTCATACCTTTACTGTCCAAGTGGTTTATTTCGCACCTTCCCCGATCATTGATAAAGAATGAACAAGGTTTGAGATGGTCTCAAAGGATGATGTCACTCTCTCATTCAGATATCTGATGGTGTTACCAATCTCAAGAAGACATCACTATTATTAACCACTGTGGAGAATTACCTAATGTGCCACTCCTTGGCATAAGGGGAAGTATTACTTATAACCCTTCTCTAGCCCTACATCAATTAAGTTATGCTCGAAGAGATGGTCCTCACAATATGCTTATCCAGAGTATTATATTCGATTACGAAAATGATCCTCAAGGTTACCACCAAAGGTTTATACGTTCTTGGGGCATGGTGAATAAGGTTGATAATAAGACCTTGGGACACACAAACTCTGTCCCCTTGGAGCCCTACCTCAGATGGGTGTGATCTCGTGCTCAAGATCTTATAATGCCATATCCTACAATCCTACCAGTAACTGTGGAGCCTATTGTTGAAGGAGATATTACTCATACCATTCTTCATCCAGATATGCCTACTGACCTTGAAGAGCTACAGAAGTCTTAGATTCAACTGAAAGAAGAAAGGGACACCTTTGAGACTCAATTATATGCTAGTAAGAAGAAAGTGTTGGAGTTGACAAAACGACTTCACGAAAAACAGAGCCTTAATGCATATGTCAACACAAAGAGGAAGCATCCATGGGATACTTGAGTCATAATTTATTTCATTGTAACCCTCTTTTGTTATAATTTGAACTTACTAATAAGAATCTTTATTTCTATTCCTTTTTCATTAACAATTTAAATCCCACGAGGTCTTTGAAAACATTGCACATGCATCTACATGCCATACATATCATTTCATAACAGGTTTCCAAGGAAGGTTTCTCATCTTCTTGTTGTTTATTTCATAAGAAATGGCTCTCAAATAGACAGACAAAGAACTCCATGCTCAGAATGCTCAGTTCCAAGAGATGTTTCTAAACTTAGCCAAGGGGCAAGAAGAACTGAAGGCGCTCATCAATGAGAAAAAGAAGAAGACAAAGAAACCAATTGACATCGTTAACATGGGGAGAAGGTTCATAGGTCCAGTCAAGAGAGCTCAAGATCTTAATATCCCATTATAGGACGATGACGAACGGGATGAAGATGGTAAGAATGTTAAAACTGAAAAAAGCAATCATGATTTTGACAAAAAATTTGCTGGAGAGGAAAAAGATTATTTGGATGAACAATATCCCCCTGTTGAGAAGAAGTATAAGCTGTTAGAAGAGCATCTAAAAGATATGGAGATTAAGAAAGTGCCTGACTTGAACTTTGAAGAATTGGATTTAGTCTCAGGAGTCTTATTTCCTCCTAAGTTCAAAATTCCTACCTTTGCAAAGTATGATGGCGCTTCTTGTCCGAAGCTGCACTTGAGATCATATGTTCATAAAATTCAGGCACACACTGTTGACAAGAAATTATGGTTACATTTATTTCAAGAGAGTCTGTTTGGAACACAATTGGAATGGTATTATCAACTCGAAGGTACCAAAATCCATACCTGGGAAGATTTGTCTGCAGCTTTCTATAGACAGTATCAGTATAATTCTGATTTTGCACCAACCCACATGCAACTATAGAGTATGTCCATGGGTTATGAGGAAGGCTTTAAAGAGTATGCACAGTAATAGATAGATCTTGCAGGTAGGGTTCAATCTCCCTTGGCTGATATGGAATTGGTTGTCATGCTCATGAGCATGCTAACAGGTCCTTTCTATAATCACCTACTTGGAAGTTCTTCAGTAGGTTTCACTGAATTGATATTGACCGGGGGAACGTGTTTAGAATAGAATCAGAAGTTATAAAATTCAGGTGGCTACATCTTCGAATACTAAGAAGAAGTCATACAATTGTAAGAGATAATCCAATGTTGTGTACGTCTAGAAGGGTCGTAATAAGAGTGACTGCAACCAGTATGTGGGGGTAGTTCTTATATCTAATCGTGCGCCAGTACAACAACAACAGAACAATCAACGTAGGAAGGATGCACCCAGGAAATAGTTCACAAGAATCAATATGTCGTTGTCTCAAGAAATGCAACACATGTTGAAGGCGGAGATGATTACATTAAAGGATCCTCCTCAGAAGCCCAATACTTCCTCTCCCTATTACAATCCTAATGCAAGGTGTGCATACCACTCTAACAGTCCTGGATATGACACTAACAGTTGTTAGGCTTTGAAGAATAAAATTCAATACATGATTGACTCTAAGGAGATTGAATTTGATCCTCCTGAGACTCCTAATATGATCATTGCACCTATGCCTAATCATGACAAAGGAATTAATGCTATTGAAGGTGTTTCTTATGTCTTTGTTGTGAGTAACTTGACTACTCCTCTGATGATTATTAAGAAGAAGTTATTACAAGCCAGTTTATTTCCGGGTTATGATGAAAATAGCTACTATTGCGCGTTCCAATCCAATGGTTGCATACTTCTAAAAAGAGGTATTCAACATTTGATGGATGACCAGGTAATTCTATTTGAGAAGACTCCTTCTGTGAATAGTTTATGTAAAAGTTTGTCTCAAGGCCTAGAGCTTGAAGTTGCATCCGTGATTACAATTTCCGGTACTCCTGTAAGAATCACTTCTAAGGGTCCTATGAAGATTACTGTCGAGCCTAAGGTTGATGCTCTGATCATTATCGCACCTGGGCCAATTCCATATTCCTCTGACAAGGCTATCCCTTGGAATTATGGAGCTGATGTCTACTACCATGGTGTCAAGCAAGAACCATTTACTATCAAAGATGAAAATACTGAAGTTACTTATCCCAATGTTGGCAATTTTGATGGGACTAGTAAGGTTACCAGAAGCGAAAGAGTTTTCTCTCCAGAGATCTCTCCAAAGGATTTTACTACACCGGTTCATATCACTGCTACTGAATCAACTACTAAAATTCGAAGCAAAGAACAAATGATAGAGCCTTCCCAGACTGAGACACCGAAAGAGGTTACTGTTGAAGATACCTCCAAGCAAGAGATGGAGGAGATGCTAGAAATTATTCGAAAGAGTGACTATAAGATTGTTGAACAACTGGGGAAGACCCCCTCCAAAATATTTATGATATCTCTGTTGTTGTGCTCTGAAGCCCATGCTCAGGCTTTGGTAAAGTTTCTGAAATATGCTCATGTACCATAGGAAATCTTTGTTGATCAGTTCGAAAATTGTGTTGCTAGTCTGACAACCGACAATGGGATAGGCTTTTCTGAAGCTGGTCTAACCCTCGCAGGAAGGGACCATAATAAGGCCATGCATGTCTCTATTGTGTGTAGGGAACTACCTTATCTCATGTGTTGGTGAACACATGTTCTTCATTGAATGTATTGCCAAGAGTTATTTTAGATAAACTTGACTGTGAGGGGATTGTACTAAAACCCAGTGACATTGTGGTGAGAGCTTTTGATGGTTCAAAAAGAATGGTGCATGGATAGGTTGATCTTCCAATCAAAATGGGTTGCAAGGTCTTCGACTCCACTTTCTATGTGATGGACATTCGTCCAGCCTATTCATGTTTGCTTGGACGCCCTTGGATTCATGGGGCATATGTTGTTACTTCTACTTTACACCAAAAGTTGAAGTATCCTATGAAAGGAAAAATCATTATAGTTTGTGGCAAAGAATAATACATGGTGAGCCATTTGAACTCTTTCAAGTATGTTGAGATGGATGGTGAATTCCTCGAGACTCCTTGCCAGACCTTTGAAGTTATTCCTCTGACAACCCCTATTGATAAAGTTCCTCCTGCTGTTTGTAAGATTCTAGAGATTCCACCAAGAATGGCTTCTCAGAAATAGGCTAAGGATGTAGTAGAAGAAGGTGGTGGCACTATTTAGGGTCAGCTTCCCGAGATTCCTTACAAATTTGACAATTTTGGCTTCGGTTTCACCTTAGAAGCTCATTGTGTTGTTCGTCGTGCTCGTGCTACTTCTAGGAGACCGTCATTCCGCATCAACAACAATGGAGTTCACAAAAATCATGTCAACATTGTGGAAGACAGTGATAGCGACTATGCCATAGATAGTTGGATCTTCCCTACTACCAATAGTGTGCTTAACAATTGGAAGGCTGAAGGCTTCATACCAATCTCCTTTAGTTAGGAGTAAATGTTATTTTCTGTTTTCTTGCTTTTGGTTATGTAATTTGAATAATAACTTTAAGCCACATGCCTTACTCGAGGCATAATGGTCCATTTGTTAGGGTTGTCATGTCTCATTCACATATTTTCATTTAATAAATCAGTGGACGTTTGCATTCAAATTTTGAGTTCTTTGTCTTTCTTTTAATTTATTACTTTCAAAATAGTTGTGTGTTCTTACACATACACACACACACGCATAACAAATTGCAGATCGACATCCACCCTGGGTCCCATGGATAACAATTTTGTTATTGCCAATTATGACTTTGAAAATCTGATCTACCAAGCTGAAGGCGAAGGTGAGGAAGATTGTGAAGTACCTTGAGAGCTAGCTAGACTATTAGAGCAAGAAGAAAGATCCATACAACCGCATGAAGAGCAGGTCGAGGTTGTGAACTTGGGTACTGAAGAGGACAAGAAAGAAATCACGATAGGTGCCAACCTAGAAGACAATGTCAATAAGAGGTTAATCCAGATGTTATGCGACTATGTGGAGATATTTTCTTAGTCTTATGAACACATGTCAGGGCTTGATATTGACATTGTGGTTCATCGTATACCAATGAAGCAAGGTTTTCCTCCTATAAAGCAGAAGGTTTGTCGTATGCACCCCGAGATGTCTGAAAATATCAAAGCTGAAGTCATGAAGAAATTCAATGCAGGTTTCTTAGTTGTTACATCCTATCCTCAGTGGGTTGCAAATGTGGTGCAGGTACCTAAGAAGGACGGTAAGGTGTTTATGTGTATAGACTACAGGGATTTGAATAGGGCAAACCCCAAAGATGACTTTCCGCTTCTGCATATTGATGTTTTGATTGACAACACCGCTAAGCACAAAGTATTTTCCTTCATGGATGGTTTCTCTGGTTATAACCAAATTAAGATGGAACCTGTGATCGGTGGATTTAGAACTGACTATTTTTAGCTGGTTTCGCGAAATGTCGCGGAAGCAAGAGTAGCCACCGTCTTTTATTTTCTCCAACAATGAAAGGACAAAAGCACAGCAAAATTCCTTATGAGATATGTTTCTCGGTTCGGGAGGTAGATTTATAGAAAGGGAAGGTGTTAGCACCCTTTCTATCCGTGGTTATCCACGGGCTCTTAGATACTTGCTCTTATGTTTTCAAAATGATGTTTGCTTTTCAAATGTGAGTGGGTTGTTTTTATTTACATACATTCTTTCATGCAAGTTAACAGTTAAGGGGTGCGGAAAGTAAATTGAGGAAACGTAAATCCTACGCTATTACAAGGCGCGGGTTTATACATCGCCAAAAATTACAAAGACCCGTTTTTTAGTAAATGAGTACGGAAATTAAATAAAGCGATAAACCTATTTAACTATTACATTCTTGGAGGAAATTACATAATAATCAAATAGAGTAAATGCGCGCGAATAAATTAATCGGGAATGTCTAAGGGTGTTGACCCTTTTAAGAAAAGAAATTGATTTTTTTGGCTTTTTTGTAATTAAAATGAAATTAAAGCTAATTAATGACTAATTAATTAATTTAATTAAAAAGAAATATTTTTTGTTTTTATGAAATAAAAGAAATGGAATAAAATTAAAAGTTAACTTTTACCTAATTCTAGATTTATTTTAATTATTTAAGAAAAGGAATTAAAATTGCCTAATTAAACTATTTTGGTTAATATTTATTTACAAAATAAAATAATAATAATAATAATAATAATGTTAATTCTATTTTTTGGTTTTTTATGAAAATGCGTTAATTAAGTTAATTGTTAATAATAAAAATAATTAAAAGGTTAGCAATTAAAAATAAGAGAAAATGACAAAACAAAATAAAAAAAAGAAAGTAAAAACCAAGGGGGGTGTGGGCCAAATAGGAGGTTTATTGAAGCAATCCAAGCCCACTGAAATCTAAGCCACGTTTGACTTTCATGATTGCCTGCAGCACGCTTGACTCCAGAGTATGGTGTGCTACACTTTTTATCCTTTGGATCTGCGTTGATGACACTTGGAGCACTGGGATATGAGGTTTATGGTGTTCCTCCTTTGAGAATATGCACATGAAAGTAATGAAAAAAATGATATGGAAATTATAGGGGACCTGGGAAGAACTTACAGCGCGGTATGAGCCTCAGGACTTGGCAAAGGTTGCTTTAGCTTCATGGTGTGCCAAGGAATAGAACCACGTGCTTGTTTTGATCTGAAGATGCTCGCAACTATGTTTTAGAACTCTCACTTTTTGAATAATTTTTGGTTTTGCTCTTGGCCGTTTCTGCACACACTACTTTTTGAATGAGGTTGGGAAGGCTTGTATATATAGTAATGAAATGTGTATCAATCCAAATAATGGTCATTAAGCCTTTGCATTCATGTTTAAGATTATGCCATGAACTCCATTGAAACAACTTTCCATTTTTGTGTCAAATTTGAATTCTTGCTTGGAATAGGCCCTTGCACGAATTTGGAATGTGTTTTAAGGTGTATCAAAGCTAATCATCACAAAATATATCCCTCCATTAATTTCTTTGATTTTTATTTGATTTTAAAAGATTTAAAATGAATTAAATCAAATAAAATTAAATAAAAATTGAAAAATTAATTTTAAATCTTGAAATAAATTGTGGGACACGTGGGAAGCATGGCCAAGCTGAAACAAGTGGAAAAAGTGGGCCCCTTTTGTCAAAAATGAAGTTTCAAGGATAATTGACTTTGGCCATTTCACAAATATTTCCCAACTTCTCCAATGCATATCTTGCTCAATTTTAAATCTATGAACATGTTCTTGGACATTTTGGAAAGGTTTTGAAGTCCTCTAACCAATGTCTTTGGTCCCATGTCATTTTGATTTACCAATCTCAAGTTATGGTCTTTGACTTAAAGTGCCTTTTTGTTGACTTTTGAAAATGACCTATAATGTTGAAATTGATAACTTTTTGTGAGAGCATTTCTTGGACTTGGAATGTGAAGATGAATTGTAGGAAATGTCTTCCCCTTCAAGATGAGCATTGGATGGGATTTTTATGATGAACCATGAAAAAGTTATGCCTTGGTCAAGTTACAGTTGACTTTTCAATTGTCCAAAAATAGAAACTTTTGACACCTTGATGATTTTTGAGCCATTCTTGTGAAATAATGATCAATAATTGATCAAATGATGATTGTGGCTTCAAAATAAGATGTTGACAAAATTTTTTGACTTTTGACTGCCAAATGACCATTTTGCCCCTACAGTTGACTGTTGAGCAAATGGGACTTTTGACTGTGCAACTTGACCTTGTGAGCCTTGAAACT
The DNA here is from genome assembly GCA_948472305.1 of Vicia faba. Taxonomy (NCBI): domain Eukaryota; kingdom Viridiplantae; phylum Streptophyta; class Magnoliopsida; order Fabales; family Fabaceae; genus Vicia; species Vicia faba. Next base: position 305,252,691 of record OX451735.1, on the reverse strand, counting down.
TGACATGTAGGTGCTTGACAATGTATATGAGCATGTGGGACTTAACTGAGCCCTTGAAAACCTCAACTTCCTTGCAAGAACCAAAACCCTAATTTGAATGGCTTATGAGGGTGGTTGACTGTGTAGCCCTTGAGAGATCTTGAAGCATTTGAAGATGATGCTTGTCAAAACTTTGAAGAATATGGGAGGGCAAATTTTGGGGTACAACAGTTGCCCCTGTTCAATCTTCTTAGACCTGAGGATGTAGATTGGCTTGTGTGCCTTTCGTGATCCGAGGGTGGAAGATGATTGAACACTAGAGTGCCCAGAAATTTGCACTCACAAAGTAGAGTATCAACAGTGTGATAGCGGGAATGGGCTTATAGATGCCATTTGGAGACTGATGGATAGGAGGATGGGCTTACAGATGCCATCTGGAGGTGTGACCGAACCTTGTCAGAAATGGGCTTATAGATGCCATTTGGAACTGTAATGGATAGTTGAATCTGAATAAGAAATAGAATAGCTTCCGGGATGGGGCATCTCTAGGTTGTCTTTTAGAAGTTGGGATCTGAATAAGCAGTAGAATAGCGTCCTGGTCAGGAGCATCTCTGAGCTATATTTCAAAGGAAATCTGGAATAAGTATCAGAACGTCGCCATGCCTGGGTCACATCTGAACTATCTCTAGGAGGAGTCTCGAATAAGCAAAAGAACAGCATCCATATCTGGAGCGTTTCCAAGCTATCTCTGAAAGGAAATCTGGAATAAGTATCAGAACATCGCCATTCCTGGGTCACATCTGAACTATCTCTAGAAGGTGTTTTGAATAAGCAAAAGAACAGCATTCATATCTAGAGCATTTCCAAGCTATCTCTGAAAGGAAATCTGGAATAAGTATCAGAACGTCGCCATGCCTGGGTCACATCTGAACTATCTCTAGCAGGAGTATTGAATAAGCAAAAGAACAGCATCCATATCTGGAGCATTTCCAAGCTATCTCTGAAAGGAAATCTGGAATGAGTATCTGAACGTCGCCATGCCTGGGTCACATCTGAACTATATCTAGAAGGAGTCTTGAATAAGCAAAAGAACAGCATCCATATCTGGAGCATTTCTAAGCTATCTCTGAAAGGAAATCTGGAATAAGTATCAGAACGTCGCCATGCCTGGGTCACATCTGAACTATCTCTAGAAAGAGTTTTGAATAAGCAAAAGAACAGCATCCATATCTGGAGCATTTCCAAGCTATCTCTGAAAGGAAATCTGGAATGAGTATCAGAACGTCGCCATGCCTGGGTCACATCTGAACTATATCTAGAAGGAGTCTTGAATAAGCAAAAGAACAGCATCCAGATCTGGAGCATTTCCAAGCTATCTCTGAAAGGAAATCTGGAATAAGTATCAGAACGTCGCCATGCCTGGGTCACATCTGAACTATCTCTAGAAAGAGTCTTGAATAAGCAAAAGAACAACATCCATATCTGGAGCATTTCCAAGCTATCTCTGAAAGGAAATCTGGAATAAGTATCAGAATGTCGCCATGCCTGGGTCACATCTGAACTATATCTAGAAGGAGTCTTGAATAAGCAAAAGAACAGCATCCAGATCTGGAGCATTTCCAAGCTATCTCTGAAAGGAAATCTGGAATAAGTATCAGAACGTCGCCATGCCTGGGTCACATCTGAACTATCTCTAGAAAGAGTCTTGAATAAGCAAAAGAACAGCATCCATATCTGGAGCATTTCCAAGCTATCTCTGAAAGGAAATCTGGAATAAGTATCAGAACGTCGCCATGCCTGGGTCACATCTGAACTATCTCTAGAAGGAGTCTTGAATAAGCACAAGAACAGCATCCATATCTGGAGCATTTCCAAGCTATCTCTGAAAGGAAATCTGGAATGAGTATCAGAACGTCGCCATGCCTGGGTCACATCTGAACTATATCTAGAAGGAGTCTTGAATAAGCAAAAGAACAACATCCATATCTGGAGCATTTCCAAGCTATCTCTGAAAGGAAATCTGGAATAAGTATCAAAACGTCGCCATGCCTGGGTCACATCTGAACTATCTCTAGAAAGAGTCTTGAATAAGCAAAAGAACAACATCCATATCTGGAGCATTTCCAAGCTATCTCTGAAAGGAAATCTAGAATAAGTATCAGAACGTCGCCATGCCTGGGTCACATCTGAATTATCTCTAGAAGGAGTCTTGAATAAGCAAAAGAACAGCATCCATATCTGGAGCATTCCAAGCTATCTCTGAAAGGAAATCTGGAATAAGTATCAGAACGTCGCCATGCCTGGGTCACATATGAACTATCTCTAGAAGGAGTCTTGAATAAGCAAAAGAACAGCATCCATATCTGGAGCATTTCCAAGCTATCTCTGAAAGGAAATCTGGAATAAGTATCAGAACGTCGCCATGCGTGGGTCACATTTGAATTATCTCTAGAAGGAGTCTTGAATAAGCAAAAGAACAGCATCCATATCTGGAGCATATCCAAGCTATCTCTGAAAGGAAATCTGGAATAAGTATCAAAACGTCGCCATGCCTGGGTCACATCTAAACTATCTCTAGAAGGAGTCTTGAATAAGCAAAAGAACAGCATCCATATCTGGAGCATTTCCAAGCTATCTCTTTAATGTAGATATGCCCTGTCTAGATACAGGCATCGAATCCACAATCAATCGCTCACAGATATGCCCTGGCTAAATACAAGTATCGAATCTGGAACTGCGACAGTTGATGGTAATCATCTTTGGATTGACCTTTTTCCTGAAAAGGCAAAACATCAGTTGTGCAATGTCATGATGTATGAAATGCATGATGTCATGATGTTCTCGAAATAACTGAGATTGTGTGATATGATGCGTATGTGCATGCATTGTGTATGTAAGCAGGATGTATGAAATGTGATATGTTTATGAATGTATTTTCGTCTAGGAAAATAAATCCTTGACGAATGCCGGGAAGTTGAACCCGGGGCTGATGTTTGAAGAGTAGAGTTCTTCATTTCTGCTGGGGGTGATGATTGCAAGAATAAACCGGTAGGAGAAGATGACTCCGTTGGGGAATAAACTTGGCGGAGAGATTACTCAGCGGGGAATGACTATGTGGGAAGAGATACTTCGCTGAGGTTTTGATGATAACTCCACTGGGGATTTCTGTTGATAAGCTTTGTTGGGGAATTGATGAACTCCACTAAGGGATAGGAAGAACCTCGCCGAGGACGATCTTTCCGTGGTAATTAGCTGAGGATAACCCATTTATAAGTTCTGGTGGAGAATAACTTTTGAATAAAGTCGGGGAGAGACGTATGCACTCTGCAGGTGATAAGCTTCCAGAATCTACTGGGGATAAGCTTCCTACTGGGGAGATGGTTTAACTCTCCTGGGGAGACTTTTTTGAGACTGTATTAGGGAATGGCTCCACTGGATGTCCGGTATTCCGCCGGGGAACAATCTTAGATCAAGACTGTCGGGGATGCTTGTTAGGAATGTTTGTATGTTTCGTTGGGGAATATTGAGATTTTCTGGGGATACCCAACTTCCATAAGGCTGACTGTAGGCTAATTCTGCTTGGGGAGAGTGTTGCTGACTTGCTGGAGATGTAGTGCCTTTTCAGGGTTGATGGGAGACCAACTATGCTCGGGGAGAGTTGTTGAATCTTGTCTTACTTAACGGGGAGTGAAGGTATCCTGGTTACGTTCTTCAGCCGAACCTACCTTGGTACCTTGGTGGACAGAGCAACTAGATCGCTTAGACAACTCATTATTTCCCCTGTTTCTGATGTGGGAGAAGAAGATACCTTGTGGAGGTGCTTGATAACTGCCGACCGACAAATCTTCTTCTGGTAGGAAAGTTACGAGATGACGGGACATAGTCGTACGCTTTTGATCCCTAACTTTTGCCTGGACCGCCCTCTCGGGTTTTCAGTCCATCGGGATACCCATTTTTGCCCAAGCTGCCTTTTCAGGTTTCCGACTTGCCGGGTGTACAGATTTTTTCATTTCATCCCTTGTTTTTTCCCGAACCCTTTTGGTCTGCCGGGAAGCCCTTATTTTTGCCTAGGTGTGTCAACCTAGCGGGTCTTTGATTATGCGTAGTATTTTTTCGACTATGTCCACGCTCTCAGAATGTAGGGAGATGCCCCTGTTGTTGTGTTGCCATGCGACCAAAAGATGTTTGATCAGGCAAGATTCGTAGCTGGAACTCATGTCCAATGCCCCAGGTGACTCAAGCGGAGATTTGCCCCAAGCTGGTTGGCCTTTTGAGAGATTCTCTGAATCTTGACTTAACTGCCCCAGGTAATGGACAATGATCATGCCATGCCCCTTGCTTGGAGGTGTTTTTGTTCATTAGACATTCTTCGTGCGAACTTCTATGCTGTTCAAACAAATAGTCATATGCAAGCAATGTTATATTAAAAACGCAAAGCTTATGTCTGTCTTGAAGTTTTTGAAAATGCATTTTTTCATAAAAACAAGTGAAATTTTTTGTAAACTGTGATGTCAACTTATTATTTTACCGCAAGCCTTAAGGAGTCAGGATACCTTTCGTAATAGTATGCTTTCGAATTAACCCATGCTTCAGCTAGGACTTTTAAGGGTTGTAGCGTGGCCTGGTTCACGGTTTAAGAAACAATGGATAAAGGCTCAAATTACATTTGTACCCACCCGCTCTTCGTGATGTTCTTCAAACCTAAACTCAATTGATCGTGCGTTAGACCTTGTTCGAGTCTTTGTCCTAATATTCCCATGATGGTTCGGATGTTGACATTTTATTTTGAATAGGCAGTCATTTCCTTGTTGAGGGTTTGCAGGTCCTCTTTTCTTTTTGATTTCGTTATCCCTGTTTTTTGCCTGGATTATTTCTTTTGTGATTACAGTCAGCGGGATGCCCCAGTTTTGTAAGTCTCCTTCATAGGTTTTGACTTATTGGGTTTTTATTTCTGAGGGATAATGACTGCCTGCCTTTATGATTATTCGGAGCCATCATCGTCTTTTGTTTTGGAAGGACTTCTTCATTGTGTACTTGGATCAACTGAGAGAACTACCCTGCCCCAGGTTATGATTAAGGGTTTTAATTTTCGAAAAGAAAAACTCCTACTTCTTTGGCTCAAAAGGTGTTGACGAGGGATTATCTTCCTTATAACTCCAGTGTTTAGGAATTGAAACAATGCCTGTACCTCATCAGCGGGGTTCGTTCAAAAGCATACTGTAGATTGTGGTATCGTTTTCGTCATCCTCCCTCAAGAGGCTTAGAATTATTAATTGAGAGTTGATCATCAAAAAATGAAAGCAATTTGAATATAATGAAAATAATTGGATTAATTCAAAAACAGACATATACAGTGCATTAGTGAAATAAAAGAGTTTGCTATGACATTAATTGTTTGTATAAGCAAAAAAAAAATTACAACTCGGAAATTCAAATAAACAAAAGCCTTCAATGATTGGGCAAAGGAGCATTGATTATGTTTGGAGTCTCTGACGCTTCAAACTGAATCTCTCCGGCGTCGATCATGTCTTGAATCTTGTTCTTCAAAGGCCAGCAGTTGTTCGTAGTATGACCCGGGCTATCGGAGTGGTATGCGCACCTCTCATTAGGATGGTAGTTGGGAGCAGAGGTGTTTGGATTCCGGAGAGGAGCCCTCAAGGTAATCAGCCCTGCCTTCAACATTTGCTGTAGCGCTTGATCCAGTGACATGCTGATTTTAGTGAATTGTCTCTTGGGTGCGACCTCCTTACGTTGATGCCCCTGTCCTTGTTGAGCAGGCCTAGGATTAGAGATCTGGACTGCCCCTACATGTTGATCATGGCGACCCTTTTGGCTGTACGCAGCATTGGCCTCTTTCTTCCCAGTGTAAGGCTTTTTGTGAGTATCAGAAGGTGCAGCTTCTTGAATCTTTCCAGCTTTAATGCCAGCTTCGATCCTCTCCCCGATCAAGATCAAATTTGTAAACCCAGCAGAAGAATTTCCAATCAGATGGTTGAAGAAGGGACCAGACAGGGTCCCCAAGAACATGTCAACGAGCTCACGGTCAGTCAAGGGCGGCTGCACCCTTCCAGCCAGATCTCTCCACCTTTGCGCATACTCCTTAAAACCTTCACTCGTCCCAAGTGACATACCCTGGAGTTGGGTACGCGTGGGAGCGAGGTCGGCATTATACTGATACTGCTTATAAAAAGCAGTTGCCAAGTCCTCCCAGTTACGAATACTGGTTCCATCCAACTGATAGAACCAATCGAGCTGAGTCCCTGAAAGACTCTCCTGGAAGAAATGGATCCATAGATTCTTGTCTGCCGTGTAGGGCTGGATCTTCCTTGCGTATGAACGGAGGTGCAGCTTAGGACAGGAAACCCCGTCGTACTTTACAAAGGCAGGTGCCTTGAACTTGTGAGGGATCACCACCCCAGAAGATAAACCTAGGTCCCCAAAGTCCAACCCAGGCACACGTTGGATATCCATAGCATTTAACCGGTCCTCTAGCTGCTTGTACCTGTCTTCAGCAGGGGGTACTGTTCATCATTTAAGTCTGTCTCGGTATCAGAGACCACAGGGCTAGGAACCTCTCTCCCTTGGTGACTGCCTTCCCCCACAGATGGAGTAGTCCTCTCAGCTTCATTCTGCAGTGTGTTCCCAGATCCGCGTCTAGGGTTGAACAGAACAGTCCTCTTGTTCTTCTTCTTATGAATCAGAGTCTTCAATTCCTTTTGACCCTGGGCTAGGCTCATAATCAAATCCTGGAACTGGGCATTCTGGGCCTGGAGGGCCTTGATAGCTTGTCCATTGGATGATTCAGGATTCATGATGACTGCTGAAATAAACAGCGAAGAAGGTAAGTGACCTGCAACAAGTGTACCTGTAATGCAATGATATGTATGATATGCATGCAATGTTTTCAAGGACCTCGCGGGATAAACAAAGAAGCTTGTTAGAATTTGAATCCGGTGGCTTGATTGAAGGAACTACATATTGTTGAGAGTCCTTCTTCAAGAGTCAAGGCTCACCATATCGAGTGGGTCATAGCCCCTGACTCAAGCTGTTAACCTTGGCTAGAGGAAAATAAATCCCCTTTGCACCTTGCTAGACATTTGATTCATCATGACCTGCATCATAAGCCCTTGAGATCCTTGAAATGGATTAGTCCTTATGTAGGATGTATGCAATGGTATGATGTTATGCTGTGGAGTAATGTAGGTAAACCCTGTTATGAGTCCAGATTAAGGACTGTAAACAAAACCTGCAAGAAACTCAAGTGTCAGATAACAAGTATGCAAGTAGTCAAGTTTTGAAGGCACACAAGTCACACAAAGAGCCCTTAGAGTTTAGGCTAGCATGAAGTTTGGGGTACTACCCTCTTGAAGTTGGTGGGCTCAAACCTGTCCTATCGAAGTAACCGGGTTCTAAGGAGCTCAATATCATTGGATTGTTTTCTGTTTTCATCGTTTCGATTTAGCTACTGAACTGGCGATCAAAATATCCCAAGAAAACAACCCTCAACTGAGTGTAGTATCGAGTATCAACCAACTTCGGACTACACCAAAGTAGTTATCTCACTACCCTGAAGAGGCCAGGATGGTTCAATTAAGGTTCCTAAGGTCAGTTGATGTTTCATGACACCACGCGGCGGCCCCGTACTCTCCTTGACTGGACTCAAGGGTTACCGGTACTCACCAAAGGGCCACATCAACGTAGCAGACTGCTTCAACCGTGTCGGTATACCCCACACAGTTCCCTCACAGCCTTGTTGCTACTTTCTAAGAAGGTATCCCCTAGATCCGAGTTAGGATCTATAGAACTCCAAAGACAGTACCCACAATAATAAAGAAAACAATTCAGACAATTGAAAACACAAGTATGAGCTATCTAAGGTACACCTCACTTTAAGTATCCCCAGCAGAGTCGCCAGTTCTGTGATCGGTGGATTTAGAACTGACTGTTTTTAGCTGGTTTCGCGAAATGTCACGAAAGCAAGAGTCGCCACCGTCTTTTATTTTCTCCAACAAGGAAAGGACAAAAGCACAGCAAAATTCCTTATGAGATATGTTTCTCGGTTCGGGAGGTAGATTTATAGAAAGGGAAGGTGTTAGCACCCTTTCTATCCGTGGTTATCCACGGGCTCTTAGATACTTGCTCTTATGTTTTCAAAATGATGTTTGCTTTTCAAATGTGAGTGGGTTGTTTTTATTTACATACATTTTTTCATGCAAGTTAACAGTTAAGGGGTGCGGAAAGTAAATTGAGGAAATGTAAATCCTACGCTATTACAAGGCGCGGGTCTATACATCACCAAAAATTACAAAGACCCATTTTTTAGTAAATGAGTACGGAAATTAAATAAAGCGATAAACCTATTTAACTATTACATTCTTGGAGACAATTACATAATAATCAAATAGAGTAAATGCGCGCGAATAAATTAATCGGGAATGTTTAAGGGTGTTGACCCTTTTAAGAAAAGAAATTGATTTTTTTGGCTTTTTTGTAATTAAAATGAAATTAAAGCTAATTAATGACTAATTAATTAATTTAATTAAAAAGAAATATTTTTTGTTTTTTATGTTTTTATGAAATAAAAGAAATGGAATAAAATTAAAAGTTAACTTTTACCTAATTCTAGATTAATTTTAATTATTTAAGAAAAGGAATTAAAATTGCCTAATTAAACTATTTTGGTTAATATTTATTTACAAAATAAAATAATAATAATAATAATGTTAATTCTATTTTTTGGTTTTTTATGAAAATGCGTTAATTAAGTTAATTGTTAATAATAAAAATAATTAAAAGGTTAGCAATTAAAAATAAGAGAAAATGACAACACAAAATAAAAAAAAGAAAGTAGAAACCAAGGGGGGTGTGGGCCAAATAGGAGGTTTATTGAAGCAATCCAAGCCCATTGAAATCTAAGCCACGTTTGACTTTCATGATTGCCTGCAGCACGCTTGACTCCAGAGTATGGTGTGCTACACTTTTTATCCTTTGGATCTGCGTTGATGACACTTGGAGCGCTGGGATATGAGGTTTATGGTGTTCCTCCTTTGAGAATCTGCACATGAAAGTAATGAAAAAAAATGATATGGAAATTATAGGGGACCTGGGAAGAACTTACAGCGCGGTATGAGCCTCAGGACTTGGTAAAGGTTGCTTTAGCTTCATGGTGTGGCAAGGAATAGAACCACGTGCTTGTTTTGATCTGAAGATGCACGCAACTATGTTTTAGAACTCTCACTTTTTGAATAATTTTTGGTTTTTCTCTTGGCCGTTTCTGCACACACTACTTTTTGAATGAGGTTGGGAAGGCTTGTATATATAGTAATGAAATGTGTATCAATCCAAATAATGGTCATTAAGCCTTTGCATTCATGTTTAAGATTATGCCATGAACTCCATTGAAACAACTTTCCATTTTTGTGTCAAATTTGAATTCTTGCTTGGAATAGGCCCTTGCACGAATTTGGAATGTGTTTTAAGGTGTATCAAAGCTAATCATCACAAAATATATCCCTCCATTAATTTCTTTGATTTTTATTTGATTTTAAAAGATTTAAAATGAATTAAATCAAATAAAATTAAATAAAAATGGAAAAATTAATTTTAAATCTTGAAATAAATTGTGGGACACGTGGGAAGCATGGCTAAGCTGAAACAAGTGGAAAAAGTGGGGCCCTTTTGTCAAAAATGAAGTTTCAAGGATAATTGACTTTGGCCATTTCACAAAAATTTCCCAACTTCTCCAATGCATATCTTGCTCAATTTTAAAGCTATGAACATGTTCTTGGACATTTTGGAAAGGTCTTGAAGTCCTCTAACCAATGTCTTTGGTCCCATGTCATTTTGATTTACCAATCTCAAGTTATGGTCTTTGACTTAAAGTGCCTTTTTGTTGACTTTTTAAAATGACCTATAATGTTGAAATTGATAACTCTTTGTGAGAGCATTTCTTGGACTTGGAATGTGAAGATGAATTTTAGGAAATGTCTTCCCCTTCAAGATGAGCATTGGATGGGATTTTTCTGATGAACCATGAAAAAGTTATGCCTTGGTCAAGTTACAGTTGACTTTTCAACTATCCAAAAATAGAAACTTTTGACACCTTGATGATTTTTGAGCCATTCTTGTGAAATCATGATCAAGAATTGATCAAATGATGATTGTGGCTTCAAAATAAGATGTTGACCAAAATTTTTGACTTTTGACTGCCAAATGACCATTTTGCCCCTACAGTTGACTATTGAGCAAATGGGACTTTTGACTGTGCAACTTGACCTTGTGAGCCTTGAAACTTGACATGTAGGTGCTTGACAATGTATATGAGCATGTGGGACTTGACTGAGCCCTTGAAAACCTCAACTTCCTTGCAAGAACCAAAACCCTAATTTGAATGGCTTATGAGGGTGGTTGACTGTGTAGCCCTTGAGAGATCTTGAAGCATTTGAAGATGATGCTTGTCAAAACCTTGAAGAATATGGGAGGGCAAATTTTGGGGTACAACAGTTGCCCCTGTTCAATCTTCTTAGACCTGAGGATGTAGATTGGCTTGTGTGCCTTTCGTGATCCGAGGGTGGAAGATGATTGAACACTAGAGTGCCCAGAAATTTGCACTCACAAAGTAGAGTATCAGCAGTGTGATAGCGGGAATGGGCTTATAGATGCCATTTGGAGACTGATGGATAGGAGGATGGGCTTACAGATGCCTTCTGGAGGTGTGACCGAACCTTGTCGGAAATGGGCTTATAGATGCCATTTGGAACTGTAATGGATAGTTGAATCTGAATAAGAAATAGAATAGCTTCCGGGATGGGGCATCTCTAGGTTGTCTTTTAGATGTTGGGATCTGAATAAGCAGTAGAATAACGTCCGGGTCAAGAGCATCTCTGAGCTATATTTCAAAGGAAATCTGGAATAAGTATCATAACGTCGCCATGCCTGGGTCACATCTGAACTATCTCTAGGAGGAGTCTCGAATAAGCAAAAGAACAACATCTATATCTGGAGCGTTTCCAAGCTATCTCTGAAAGGAAATCTGGAATAAGTATCAGAACATCGCCATGCTGGGTCACATCTGAACTATCTCTAGAAGGAGTTTTGAATAAGCAAAAGAACAACATTCATATCTGGAGCATTTCCAAGATATCTCTGAAAGGAAATCTGGAATAAGTATCAGAACGTCGTCATGCCTGGGTCACATCTGAACTATCTCTAGAAGGAGTCTTGAATAAGCAAAAGAACAGCATCCATATCTGGAGCATTTCCAAGCTATCTCTAAAAGGAAATCTGGAATGAGTATCAGAATGTCGCCATGCCTGGGTCACATCTGAACTATATCTAGAAGGAGTCTTGAATAAGCAAAAGAACAGCATCCATATCTGGAGCATTTCCAAGCTATCTCTGAAAGGAAATCTGGAATAAGTATCATAACGTCGCCATGCCTGGGTCACATCTGAACTATCACTAGAAAGAGTCTCGAATAAGCAAAAGAACAGCATCCATATCTGGAGCATTTCCAAGCTATCTCTGAAAGGAAATCTGGAATGAGTATCAGAATGTCGCCATGCCTGGGTCACATCTGAACTATATCTAGAAGGAGTCTAAAATAAGCAAAAGAACAGCATCCAGATCTAGAGCATTTCCAAGCTATCTCTGAAAGGAAATCTGGAATAAGTATCAGAACGTCGCCATGCCTGGGTCACATCTGAACTATCTTTAGAAAGAGTCTTGAATAAGCAAAAGAACAACATCCATATCTGGAGCATTTCCAAGCTATCTCTGAAAGGAAATCTAGAATAAGTATCAGAACATCGCCATGCCTGGGTCACATCTGAACTATCTCTAGAAGGAGTCTTGAATAAGCAAAAGAACAACATCCATATCTGGAGCATTTCCAAGCTATCTCTGAAAGGAAATCTGGAATTAGTATCAGAACGTCGCCATGCTTGGGTCACATCTGAACTTTATCTAGAAGGAGTCTTGAATAAGCAAAAGAACAACATCCATATCTGGAGCATTTCCAATCTATCTCTGAAAGGAAATCTGGAATAAGTATCAGAACGTCGCCATGCCTGGGTCACATCTGAACTATCTCTAGAAAGAGTCTTGAATAAGCAAAAGAACAACATCCATATCTGGAGCATTTCCAAGCTATCTCTGAAAGGAAATATGGAATAAATATCAGAACGTCGCCATGCCTGGGTTACATCTGAATCATCTCTAGAAGGAGTCTTGAATAAGCAAAAGAACAGCATCCATATCTGGAGCATTTCAAAGTTATCTCTGAAAGGAAATCTGGAATAAGTATCAGAACTTCGCCATGCCTGGGTCACATATGAACTATCTCTAGAAGGAGTCTTGAATAAGCAAAAGAACAGCATCCATATCTGGAGTATTTCCAAGCTATCTCTGAAAGAAAATCTGGAACAAGTATCAGAACATCGCCATGCCTGGGTCACATCTAAATTATCTCTAGAAGGATTCTTGAATAAGCAAAAGAACAACATCCTAATCTGGAGCATTTCCAAGCTATCTCTGAAAGGAAATCTGGAATAAGTATCAGAACGTCGCCATGCCTGGGTCACATCTGAACTATCTCTAGAAGGAGTCTTGAATAAGCAAAAGAACAGCATCCATATCTTGAGCATTTCCAAGCTATCTCTTTAATGTAGATATGCCCTGTCTAGATACAGGCATCGAATCCACAATCAATCACTCACAGATATGCCCTGGCTAGATACAAGTATCGAATCTGGAACTGCGACAGTTGATGGTAATCATCTTTGGATTGACCTTTTTCCTGAAAAGGCAAAACATCAGTTGTGCAATGTCATGATGTATGAAATGCATGATGTCATGATGTTCTCGAAATAACTGAGATTGTGTGATATGATGCGTATGTGCATGCATTGTGTATGTAAGCAGGATGTATGAAATGTGATATGTTTATGAATGTATTTTCATCTAGGAAAATAAATCCTTGACGAATGCCGGGAAGCTGAACCCTGGGCTGATGTTTGAAGAGTAGAGTTCTTCATTTCTGCTGGGGGTGATGATTGCAAGAATAAACCGGTAGGAGAAGATGACTCCGTTGGGGAATAAACTTGGCGGAGAGATTACTCTGCGGGGAATGACTCTGTGGGAAGAGATACTTTGCTGAGGTTTTGATGATAACTCCACTGGGGATTTCTGTTGATAAGCTTTGTTGGGGAATTGATGAACTCCACTGAGGGTTAGGAAGAACCTCGCCGAGGACGATCTTTCTGTGGTAATTAGCTAAGGATAACCCAGTTATAAGTTCTGGTGGAGAATAACTTTTGAATAAAGCCGGGGAGAGACGTATGCACTCTGCAGGTGATAAGCTTCCAGAATCTACTGGGGATAAGCTTCCTACTGAGGAGATGGTTCAACTCTCCTGGGAGACTTTTTTGAGACTGTATTAGGGAATGGCTTCACTGGATGTCTGGTATTCCGCCGGGGAACAATCTTAGATCAAGACTGTCGGGGATGCTTGTTAGGAATGTTTGTATGTTTCGTTGGGGAATATTGAGATTTTCTGGGGATACCCAACTTCCATAAGGCTGACTATAGGCTAATTCTGCTTGGGGAGAGTGTTGCTGACTTGCTGGAGATGTAGTGCCTTTTCAGGGTTGATGGGAGACCAACTATGATCGGGGAGAGTTGTTGAATCTTGTCTTACTTAACGGGGAGTGAAGGTATCCTGGTTACGTTCTTCAGCCGAACCTACCTTGGTACCTTGGTGGACAGAGCAACTAGATCGCTTAGACAACTCATTATTGCCCCTGTTTCTGATGTGGGAGAAGAAGATACCTTGTGGAGGTGCTTGATAACTGCCGACCGACAAATCTTCTTCTGGTAGGCAAGTGACGAGATGACGGGACATAGTCGTACGCTTTTGATCCCTAACTTTTGCCCGGACCGCCCTCTCGGGTTTTCAGTCCATCGGGATACCCATTTTTGCCCAAGCTGCCTTTTCAGGTTTTCGACTTGCCGGGTGTACAGATTTTTTCATTTCATCCCTTGTTTTTGCCCGAACCCTTTTGGTCCGTCGGGAAGCCCTTATTTTTTCCTAGGTATGTCAACCTAGCGGGTCTTTGATTATGCATAGTATTTTTTCGACTATGTCCACGCTCTCAGAATGTAGGGAGATGCCCCTGTTGTTGTGTTGCCATGCGACCAAAAGATGTTTGATCAGGCAAGATTCATAGCTGGAACTTATGTCCAATGCCCCAGGTGACTCAAGCGGAGATTTGCCCCAAGCTGGTTGGCCTTTTGAGAGATTCTCCGAATCTTGACTTAACTGCCCCAGATAATGGACAATGATCATGCCATGCCCCTTGCTTGGAGGTGTTTTTATTCATTAGACATTCGTCGTGCGAACTTCTATGCTGTTCAAACAAATAGTCATATGCAAGCAATGTTATATTAAAAACGCAAAGCTTATGTCTGTCTTGAAGTTTTTGAAAATGCATTTTTTCATAAAAACAAGTGAAATTTTTTGTAAACTGTGATGTCAACTTGTTATTTTACCGCAATCCTTAAGGAGTCAGGATACCTTTCGTAACAGTATGCTTTCGAATTAACCCATGCTTCAGCTAGGACTTTTAAGGGTTGTAGCGTGGCCTGGTTCACGGTTTAAGAAACAATGGATAAAGGCTCAAATTACATTTGTACCCACCCGCTCTTCGTGATGTTCTTCAAACCTAAACTCAGTTGATCGTGCGTTAGACCTTGTTCGAGTCTTTGTCCTAATATTCCCATGATGGTTCGGATGTTGACATTTTATTTTGAATAGGCAGTCATTTCCTTGTTGAGGGTTTGCAGGTCCTCTTTTCTTTTTGATTTCGTTATCCCTGTTTTTTGCCTGGACTGTTTCTTTTGTGATTACAGTCAGCGGGATGCCCCAGTTTTGTAAGTCTCCTTCATAGGTTTTGACTTATTGGGTTTTTATTTCTGAGGGATAATGACTGCCTGTCTTTATGATTATTCGGAGCCATCACCGTCTTTTGTTTTGGAAGGACTTCTTCGTTGTGTACTTGGATCAACTGAGAGAACTACCCTGCCCCAGGTTATGCTTAAGGGTTTTAATTTTCGAAAAGAAAAACTCCTACTTCTTTGGCTCAAAAGGGGTTGACGAGGGATTATCTTCCTTATAACTCCAGTGTTTAGGAATTGAAACAATACATGTACCTCATCAGCGGGGTTCGTTCAAAAGCATACTGTAGATTGTGGTATCGTTTTCGTCATCCTCCCTCAAGAGGCTTAGAATTATTAATTGAGAGTTGATCATCAAAAAATGAAAGCAATTTGAATATAATGAAAATAATTGGATAAATTCAAAAACAGACATATGCAGTGCATTAGTGAAATAAAAGAGTTTGCTATGACATTAATTGTTTGTATAAGCAAAAAAAAAATTAAAACTCGGAAATTCAAATAAACAAAAGCCTTCAATGATTGGGCAAAGGAGCATTAATTATGTTTGGAGTCTATGACGCTTCAAACTGAATCTCTTCGGCGTTGATCATGTCTTGAATCTTGTTCTTCAAAGGTCAGCAGTTGTCCGTAGTATGACCCAGGCTATCGGACTGGTATGCGCACCTCTCATTAGGATGGTAGTTGGGAGCAGAGGTGTTTGGATTCCGGAGAGGAGACCTCAAGGTAATCAGCCCTGCCTTCAACATTTGCTGTAGCGCTTGATCCAGTGACATGTTGATTTTAGTGAATTGTCTCTTGGGTGCGACCTCCTTACGTTGATGCCCCTGTCCTTGTTGAGCAGGCCTAGGATTAGAGATCTGGACTGCCCCTACATGTTGATCATGGCGACCCTTTTGGCTGTACGCAGCATTGGCCTCTTTCTTCCCAGTGTAAGGCTTTTTGTGAGTATCAGAAGGTGCAGCTTCTTGAATCTTTCCAACCTTGATGCCAGCTTCGATCCTCTCCCCGATCAAGATCAAATCTGTAAACCCAGCAGAAGAATTTCCAATCCGATGGTTGAAGAAGGGACCAGACAGGGTCCCCAAGAACATGTCAACGAGCTCACCGTCAGTCAAGGGCGGCTGCACCCTTCCAGTCAGATCTCTCCACCTTTGCGCATACTCCTTAAAACCTTCACTCGTCCCAAGTGACATACCCTGGAGTTGGGTACGCGTGGGAGCGAGGTCGGCATTATACTGATACTGCTTATAAAAAGCAGTTGCCAAGTCCTCCCAGTTACGAATACTGGTTCCATCCAACTGATAGAACCAATCGAGCTGAGTCCCTGAAAGACTCTCCTGGAACAAATGGATCCATAGATTCTTGTCTGCCGTGTAGGGCTGGATCTTCCTTGCGTATGAACGGAGGTGCAGCTTAGGACAGGAAACCCCGTCGTACTTTACAAAGGCAGGTGCCTTGAACTTGTGAGGGATCACCACCCCAGAAGATAAACCTAGGTCCCCAAAGTCCAACCCAGGCACACGTTGGATATCCATAGCATTTAACCGGTCCTCCAGCTGCTTGTACCTGTCTTCAGCAGGGGGGTACTGTTCATCATTGAAGTCTGTCTCGGTATCAGAGACCACGGGGCTAGGAACCTCTCTCCCTTGGTGACTGCCTTCCCCCACAGATGGAGTAGTCCTCTCAGCTTCATTCTGGAGTGTGTTCCCAGATCTGCGTCTAGGGTTGAACAGAATAGTCCTCTTGTTCTTCTTCTTCTGAATCAGAGTCTTCAATTCCTTTTGACCCTGGGCTAGGCTCATAATCAACTCCTGGAACTGGGCATTATGGGCCTGGAGGGTCTTGATAGCTTGTCCATTGGATGATTCAGGATTCATGATGACTGCTGAAATAAACAGCGAAGAGGGTAAGTGACCTGCAACAAGTGTACTTGTAATGCAATGATATGTATGATATGCATGCAATGTTTTCAAGGACCTCGCGGGATAAACAAAGAAGCTTGTTAGAATTTGAATCTGGTGGCTTGATTGAAGGAACTGCATATTGTTGAGAGTCCTTCTTCAAGAGTCAAGGCTCACCATATCGAGTGGGTCATAGCCCCTGACTCAAGCTGTTAACCTTGGCTAGAGGAAAATAAATCCCCTTTGCACCTTGCTAGACATTTGATTCATCATGACCTGCATCACAAGCCCTTGAGATCCTTGAAATGGATTAGTCCTTATGTAGGATGTACGCAATGGTATGATGTTATGCTGTGGAGTAATGTAGGTAAACCCTGTTATGAGTCCAGATTAAGGACTGTAAACAAAACCTGCAAGAAACTCAAGTGTCAGATAACAAGTATGCAAGTAGTCAAGTTTTAAAGGCACACAAGTCACACAAAGAGCCTTTAGAGTTTAAGCCAGCATGAAGTTTGGGGTACTACCCTCTTGAAGTTGGTGGGCTCAAACCTGTCCTATCGAAGTAACCGGGTTCTAAGGAGCTCAATATCATTGGACTGTTTTCTGTGTTCATCGTTTTGATTTATCCACTGAACTGGCGATCAAAATATCCCAAGAAAACAACCCTCAACTGAGTGTAGTATCGAGTATCAACCAACTTCGGACTGTACCAAAGTAGTTATCTCACTACCCTAAAGAGGCCAGGATGGTTCAATTAAGGTTCCTAAGGTTAGTTGATGCTTCACGACACCACGCGGCGGCCCCGTACTCTCCTTGACTGGACTCAAGGGTTACCGGTACTCACCAAAGTGCCACATCAACGTAGCAGACTGCTTCAACCGTGTCGGTATACCCCGCACAGTTAACTCACATCCTTGTTGCTACTTTCTAAGAAGGTATCCCCCAGATCCGGGTTAGGATCTATAGAACTCCCAAGACAGTACCCACAATAATAAAGCAAACAATTCAGACAATTGAAAACACAAGTATGAGCTATCCTAAGGTACACCTCACTTTAAGTATCCCCAGCAGAGTCGCCAGTTCTGTGATCGATGGATTTAGAACTGACTGTTTTTAGCTGGTTTCGCGAAATGTCGCGGAAGCAAGAATCGCCACCGTCTTTTATTTTCTCCAACAAGGAAAGGACAAAAGCACAGCAAAATTCCTTATGAGATATGTTTCTCGGTTCGGGAGGTAGATTTATAGAAAGGGAAGGTGTTAGCACCCTTTCTATCCGTGGTTATCCACGGGCTCTTAGATACTTGCTCTTATGTTTTCAAAATGATGTTTGCTTTTCAAATGTGAGTGGGTTGTTTTTATTTACATACATTCTTTCATGCAAGTTAACAGTTAAGGGGTGCGGAAAGTAAATTGAGGAAACGTAAATCCTACGCTATTACAAGGCGCGGGTCTATACATCGCCAAAAATTACAAAGACCCATTTTTTAGTCAATGAGTACGGAAATTAAATAAAGCGATAAACCTATTTAACTATTACATTCTTGGAGGCAATTACATAATAATCAAATAGAGTAAATGCGCGCGAATAAATTCATCGGGAATGTCCAAGGGTGTTGACCCTTTTAAGAAAAGAAATTGATTTTTTTGGCTTTTTTGTAATTAAAATGAAATTAAAGCTAATTAATGACTAATTAATTAATTTAATTAAAAAGAAATATTTTTTGATTTTTATGTTTTTATGAAATAAAAGAAATGGAATAAAATTAAAAGTTAACTTTTACCTAATTCTAGATTTATTTTAATTATTTAAGAAAAGGAATTAAAATTGCCTAATTAAACTATTTTGGTTAATATTTATTTACAAAATAAAATAATAATAATAATAATAATGTTAATTCTATTTTTTGGTTTTTTATGAAAATGCGTTAATTAAGTTAATTGTTAATAATAAAAATAATTAAAAGGTTAGCAATTAAAAATAAGAGAAAATGAAAAAACAAAATAAAAAAAAAGAAAGTAAAAACCAAGGGGGGTGTGGGCCAAATAGGAGGTTTATTGAAGCAATCCAAGCCCACTAAAATCTAAGCCACGTTTGATTTTCATGATTGCCTGCAGCACGCTTGACTCCAGAGTATGGTGTGCTACACTTTTTGTCCTTTGGATCTGCATTGATGACACTTGGAGCGCTGGGATATGAGGTTTATGGTGTTCCTCCTTTGAGAATCTGCACATGAAAGTAATGAAAAAAATGATATGGAAATTATAGGGGACCTGGGAAGAACTTACAGCGTGGTATGAGCCTCAGGACTTGGCAAAGGTTGCTTTAGCTTCATGGTGTGGCAAGGAATAGAACCACGTGCTTGTTTTGATCTGAAGATGCTCGCAACTATGTTTTAGAACTCTCACTTTTTGAATAATTTTTGGTTTTGCTCTTGGCCGTTTCTGCACACATTACTTTCTGAATGAGGTTGGGAAGGCTTGTGTATATAGTAATGAAATGTGTATCAATCCAAATAATGGTCATTAAGCCTTTGCATTCATGTTTAAGATTATGCCATGAACTCCATTGAAACAACTTTCCATTTTTGTGTCAAATTTGAATTCTTGCTTGGAATAGGCCCTTGCACGAATTTGGAATGTGTTTTAAGGTGTATCAAAGCTAATCATCACAAAATATATCCCTCCATTAATTTCTTTGATTTTTATTTGATTTTAAAAGATTTAAAATGAATTAAATCAAATAAAATTAAATAAAAATGGAAAAATTAATTTTAAATCTTGAAATAAATTGTGGGACACGTGGGAAGCATGGCCAAGCTGAAACAAGTGGAAAAAGTGGGCCCCTTTTGTCAAAAATGAAGTTTCAAGGATAATTGACTTTGGCCATTTCACAAAAATTTCCCAACTTCTCCAATGCATATCTTGCTCAATTTTAAAGCTATGAACATGTTCTTGGACATTTTGGAAAGGTCTTGAAGACCTCTAACCAATGTCTTTGGTCCCATGTCATTTTGATTTACCAATCTCAAGTTATGGTCTTTGAATTAAAGTGCCTTTTTATTGACTTTTGAAAATGACCTATAATGTTGAAATTGATAACTTTTTGTGAGAGCATTTCTTGGACTTGGAATGTGAAGATGAATTGTAGGAAATGTCTTCCCCTTAAAGATGAGCATTGGATGGGATTTTTCTGATGAACCATGAAAAAGTTATGCCTTGGTCAAGTTACAGTTGACTTTTCAACTGTCCAAAAATAGAAACTTTTGACACCTTGATGATTTTTGAGCCATTCTTGTGAAATCATGATCAAGAATTGATCAAATGATGATTGTGGCTTCAAAATAAGATGTTGACCAAAATTTTTGACTTTTGACTGCCAAATGACCATTTTGCCCCTACAGTTGACTGTTGAGCAAATGGGACTTTTGACTGTGCAACTTGACCTTGTGAGCCTTGAAACTTGACATGTAGGTGCTTGACAATGTATATGAGCATGTGGGACTTGACTGAGCCCTTGAAAACCTCAACTTCCTTGCAAGAACCAAAACCCTAATTTGACTGGCTTATGAGGGTGGTTGACTGTGTAGCCCTTGAGAGATCTTGAAGCATTTGAAGATGATGCTTGTCAAAACTTTGAAGAATATGGGAAGGAAAATTTTGGGGTACAACAGAACCTAAAGACATGGAAAAGACTAATTTTGTCACACATTGGGGTACTTTATGTTACAAAGTTATGCCTTTTGTTTTGAATAACGTTGGTGCAACATATCAGCGTGATATGGTAGCTTTGTTCCATGACATGATCCATCATGAGATAGAGGTTTACGTTGATGACATGATAGCCAAGTCTCAGACTGAAGAAGAACATCTCGACCACCTGCACAAGCTATTTGAGAGATTAAAGAAATAAAAGTTGAGGTTGAATCCAAACAAGTGCACCTTTGGGGTAATATCCGTAAACTCCTAGGTTTCGTCGTCAATGGTAAAGGTATTGAAGTTGATCCTGCCAAGGTTAAAGCCATTCAAGAAATTCCAGCTCCTCGTACTGAGAAGGAAGTTAGAGGTTTTTTAGGACGATTAAACTACATTTCTAGATTAATTTTCCATTTGACCCCTACTTGTGAGCCAATCTTCAAGTTACTGAAGAAACATCAAGTGGTGAAGTGGAACGAATATTGTCAGATAGCCTTCGACAAAATCAAGGAATACCTCCAGGAACCACCAATTTTGATGCCACCAGTTGAAGGAAGACCTCTGATCATGTACTTGACAGTATTAGAGAACTCAGTGGGGGTGTGTATCGGGGAATCATGATGAGTCTGGTCGAGAAGAGCATACAATATACTACCTTAGCAAAAAATTTATCAACTATGAAACAAGATACTCATTGCTCGAGAAAACTTGTTGCGCTTTGGCATGGGCTACTCGCCGACTAAGATAGTATATGTTGACTCATACTACTTTGTTGATCTCTAAGATGAACCCAATAAAATACATATTCGAGAACCCGCTCTATCTGGAAGAATAGCAAGATGTCCAATGGTCTTGACAGATTACGATATTCAGTACACTACCCAGAAGGAAATCAAAGAAAATGTACTGGCAGATCATTTGGCTCATTAAGTTGTAGATGACTATCAATCTATGAATTTTGAGTTCCTAGATGAGAATAACATGCTAGTTACTAATTATGAAGAACCTGGACCATATGAAGGACTTGAATCGGAATTTCGATGGACTATGGTTTTTGATGGAGCTTCCAACATGTTTGGTAATGGAACTGGTGATGTGATTCTCTCTCCCAAGGGTTGTCATATGCCCTTCACCGCCAGATTATGTTTTGACTGTACCAATAATTTGGCCGGGTACGAAGCACGCATCCTGTGTATCAAAGTTGTCAGTGATATGAGGGTTAAATTCTTGAATGTATATAGGGACTCAACCCTAGTAATCAGTAAAATCAAAGGATAATGGGACACGAAACATCCAAATCTCATTACTTATCGAGATCATGTATGGACATTAATTTCGTACCTCGAAGAAATAACTTTTGAACACATTCCACGAGAAGAGAATCAATTTCCAGGTGCACTAGCTACCATGTCATCTATGTTCAAAGTCAGATGGGATAATGAAACTCCCCGAATTACTATTGAGAGACTAGACGAACCAACACATTTCTATGAAGTTGATACTAATGGAGTAGAGGAAAAGCCTTGGTACCACGAAGTAAAAAGATACCTCAAAACTCAGGAATACCCTGAAGGAGCATCAACCAATGATAAGAAATTTCTAAGGAGGTTCTCTGCCAAGTTCTCTCTGAGTAACAGAATCCTGTACAAATGCAACCATGATTCGACTTTGCTTCGTTGTGTAGACAAGAAGGAATCTGAGAAAATTATGGAAGATATGCACGAAGATGTCTTTGGTACTCACTCCAGTGGATATACGATGGCTAAGAATATTCTAATAGCAGGTTATTATTGGTCTACCATGGAAACCTATTGCCATCATCATTCTAGAACATGCCACAAATGTCGTATTTATGCTGACAAAGTACATTTGCCTCTAATTCCTTTGAATGTATTAACTTCTCCTTGGCCGTTTTCAATGTGGGGCATTGATATGATTAGAGTGATTAAGCCTACTGCTTCCAATGGGTATCGTTTTATCCCGGTCGCTATTAATTACTTCACGAAGTGGGTAGAAGCAGCCTCGTTTGCTTCGGTTACCAAGAATGTTGTGGCTCGGTTCATTAAGTATAACCTTATTTATCGGTACGGAATCCCTAAAAGGATCATCACGGACAATAGTATCAATCTTAACAATGCTATGATCATAGAACTCTGCATGTAGTTCAATATTAAGCATCACAATTCCTCTCCGTACCGACCAAAGATGAATGGTGCAATGGAAGCCGCCAACAAGAACATCAAGAAGATCTTGTAGAAGATGATGGTGATATACAAAGATTGACATGAGATGTTACCATTTTCTCTTCATGGTTATCGCACTTCATTACATACATCAACTGGGGAAACCCCGTTCTCTCTGGTCTATGGTACCAAGGTTGTCTTACCTGTTGAAGTCCAGATTCCTTCCCTGAGGAATATGGAAGAAGCAGGTTTAGACGAGGATGAATAGATTCAGACTCGACTTGACCAGATAAATTTGATTGATCAAAAAAGGCTTGCGCATGTTTGTCATGGTCAGATGTATCAAAAACGCATGATCAAGGCCTTTAACAAGAAAGTCAAACATCAAGTGTACCAGGCTGGTGATTTGGTGATAAAGCGTATCATCCTACAACAAGGTGATCCCAACGGAAAATGGACTCCCATATACAAAGGGCCATTTGTGATCAAAAAGATATTTTATCGCGATTCTATGATACTTACCGTCATGGACGGTGAATATTTTCCATACCCTACAAACACGGACATAGTAAAAAAAATACTACACATAAAAGAGACCTGCTAGGTTGACAGGCCTAGGCAAAAATAAGGGCATCACGGCGAACCAAAAGGGTTCGGGGAAAAATTAGGGACATTATATAAAAAATTTGTACATCCGCAAGTCGAAAACCTAAAAAGGCGGCTTAGGAAAAAAAGATATCCCGATGGACTGAAAACCCGAAAGGGAAGTCCAGGCAAAAGTTAGGGATTAAAGCGTACGACTATATCCCGTTGGATCACCCTTCTACTTACATACAACTTTATTACTAGCGCCAAGTTCAAACGATACATATCAATTCAATCATCTTCATTCGACAGCAAGGGGTGAAATACTTGAAGACATAGAGGCAATAGCAGAAACTCGATGGGATTGTTTCCACATAATTGTTTTTCCTTATTTTTCTTTTTTGATTTTATGATGATTTCCTCTTACTAGGATTTTTGTTTCCTTGTTTAAAATTGCCTGCTTATAGGTAAACTTTCAGAATTAATGCAAATATATTTCAAAATTCAAAACTATTTTCTACTTTCTCTGTTTTGTTTGCAAAAACATCCAATGATTATGTTGAATGAACATATGCATTTAAATATGATTACTGTTTAAAAAAATATATGCATGAAAACATGATTAGCATTTATTAAAGACTCTAGGAGTTGGAATAATGTTCAAGTTATCTATAAATCCCCGCAGAGCAATCTCCATGAAACTATCTCTACAGAGTTATCTTCGCAGACTCATCCCCAACAGAGATATATTCCCCATCAGATCTGATATACCCTCAGACAGAAATTAGGGCATCTTCCAGTAGATGGATAGCTTGACGTGAATATCTTCTCCAATAGGTCCCCTAGCGGATAAGGAAGTTTGATCCTTTCCCCAGCATACAGTGGAAACTTCCTCAGCACAATCTATGAATTTCTAATCCCCACCCGAGATTATTCCTGTAATGCAGTCTACAGGATTTAATTCCCCAACGGAGTTTATTTCTCCAATACTACAAATTCCCTGACAGAATTCTCTTCTTCATCCAGATACCATTCAAATTTTCTCTCTCTAGAAGAGATGACATCCATATTTGAAACCTAGTCAGACAACACAACAAAGGATTATCCATCTCTTTTATCCCCAGTCAGGGTACATACGAATCAAATCCTTCAATAAAAAGTACAACAAATGACTGACTCTCCTTGATCGCTTCTATCCCCAAGCAAAAGTCGAAGATCCCCAGTAGAGTGACCTCAAATAGAAAGCAGAAAACCCTAGTAAAGTTATTCTAAACAAAATTGAAGAACTACTGTCTTCATCCCCAGTGACAGTCACATATTTATTTTCCCCAGCCAGAGTTGTTACACGAAGCTACCGATACGCTCGAACAACATACTGCATCCATACATCATTCATGAAATATCATAACATATGCATACGAAACACATATAATATTCTCACTTATTTTGAGAGCATCATTATGTAATGCATTGTATGCATCATGACATTGCATAAAACAAACTTTGTCTTTTCAGGATAAGTTTACAAACAGACATATATTACCAGTGATTTATAAACAGATTGTAGATCAATTCCTGAAACAGGACGAGGTGACTATCTACATGAAGAGCATTTCACTTAGAGACTAATTCTAACAAGAATTTCCTTCAGAGACTAATTCTGAAAAGCATTTCCTTCATAGATTCATTCTGAAAAGCATTTCCCTCAGATAAAATCGGATACATTTATTCTGAAAAGCATTTCCTTCAGATACATTCGAGTGAAGACTTATTCTGATACACTTCTTAGATACAGTCAAGAAAAGACTCATTCTGATACTCTATCGGATACAGTCAGGCGTAGACTCATTCTAATACATTCTTTAGATACAATCAAGCATAGATTCATTCCAATACATTTTTCAGATACAGTCGAGTGAAGACTCATTCTAATCCACTTCTAGATACATTCGGGCGTAGACTCATTCCAATACATTTTTCAGATACATTCGGGCGAAGACTCATTCTGATCCCCTTATAGATACAGTCAAGATATAGACTTATTCTATCAGATACAATCGAGACATAAGATTCATTTTGACACTCCCTAACATGTTTGCTAGATAGAGTCGGACACATACTCATTCTAGTATACTTCTTCAGATACAGTCCGGTAAAGACTCATTCTGATACTCCTATCAACAGTTACTTTGGATGGCATCCATAAACCCATCTCTGACGACACTATATCACTTCTCCGAATGGCATCTTTAGGCACGTTCAAGCAGTACAATCAACCAACAGTGTTACTTCGTGCACATGTGAGTGCAAATTTCGTGGCCCTTAAGTGTTCAATCCTTTTCCACCTCCAGATCACGAATGGCAGACATGCAAATCTAACTCTTCAGGTTTAAGAAGATTGAACAGCGACATCTGTTGTACCCCAAAATTTTACCTCCCATTTTAAAGACAAATTATTTCAATGGGTCTCCTAATACTTCTAAGGTTCTCAATTGCTCAAGACTACTCATGGGTTGACTAGACAAGTTCTCCTTCTAAGAAATTGACCTACAACTAAAGTTTTGCTTTTCTCAAAGGAAATTGGACTATAATTCCATAAGTGGGCTTCATGGTATCTCACATGTCTCAAAGTATCCTCATGCCAAAATCCAAGCCTTGCAGTACAAGTTTGCTCAGTCAATTAGCGAAATGATTGAAAATCAACTGTATTGGACAAAAAGTCAACTTTGACCAATTTATAGTCAAATTTTAGTATTTTTGGTCAACATCAACATTTTTAAGTCACATTCATCATTTGATCAAGGTTTGATCATGATTAATCAAGAAAACTCAAGATTCATTAAAAGTCAAAAGTTACTAAATTAGGGTTTTCTTAAGGAGAAGTCAACTAAACTTTGACCAAGCATAACTTTCACATAATTCATCAGAAATTTCTTAACCAAAGCCTATATTAAAGGAAATTCAATTGTTTACAACTTTTTCTCTCTAATATCAAGGCCAAAAATGCTTCATTTGAGAGATATGAGCCAAAATATTACAGGTTATTTTAAAAGTCAACAAAAAGAAATTCTAGGTCAAAGCAATTTACATCAAGGTAAAGACTCCAAATGAAAAAATGACCAACAAGAAAGTTATAGGAGACATCTTAAGGTTTCCAAAAAGTCACAGATCATCTTTATATGACAAAAATTGTGTGAGTTATGATTGGTGTAAGTTGAGCAATTTTGAGAAAATGCATGAAGTCCAAATTGAGCAAATTTGAAGTTTTGGGCTAATAGGCCTATCTTTTAAGGTCCAAACGAGTTCCTGGCCTCATAATAGACCTCTGAATCCATTCATTTGTTTTTGTTATTTTTATTTCTTTTTATTTTGATTTTATTCAATTAAAAGCAAAATAAAGTAAATAAAATACCAAATAAATGATATAAGGCATGAGGATCTATTTTTGAATCAAATCTTAAACCCAAAAAGTTGGTGACAACTTGCAAAAAAATGTGTAGAGGTGATTGGGTACATGATTGGCCTAAAAAGAAAGATTTCATGCAAAAATTCCAATCAAATATTTGGTCATAAAATAAAAATATTTGATTCATGTTTGTTGACCTCAACCACTCTCCTATAAATACATAACATGTTCCGACCATCAAACACACGAAAATTGCCTCAAGAATACACCCTCAAAATCTCAAAAAAATTCAAAACTATGGCAACTTGAAACCCTCGTGTGCAGCTGCTATCAATCCGTTTCAAGCATTCCATCAGCTTCCTGAAGTTTCCAGGAGTCCATCCCAACCATCCTTGAAGCCTGAAGCACGCCAGATCATCACAACCAACTGCACCGGTTTGGGTAGTTTTCGTGAATCTCAAACTTTTAATCTATGCATAATTAATTAATCTGATGCATGTATACATGTTCATGACCATGTTTAGGACTATTTTGATCCATTATTTACAAGCTTTAATGCAGAGATCGTGAGATGCCATTGTTAGGCAACATGGAACATTTTCATCGAATCTCACGATATAAGTGCTTTCAGGTTAAACCAATGTCACCATTGGATTCACAAGGGTAAAATTAGGGGGATAGGGTCCCTTTTATGATCTAACTCATGTAATTTTTGCAAAATGGAATTTTGCATCGTTAGAGAAGAAGACCGGAGCTAGAGCTCTGACGCTTTTCTGATATATGTTGTATTACATACTTATTTGTTTCTGTTCTATGACACAAAGGCAGCATGGTGCAGATGGTGAATGATGCATTTGTATAACATGAGGGGTGTGGGTTCGATCCCTGCATCTTGCAATTATTTTTGTTATTTTTCCAAACTAACGCGCAAGTTTATTACATAATGATTCATTCCTATTTTCATATCACAAACAACAGCTTGGCCTAGTGGTAGGAGGGCGCGCCTATGAGATCCAGGGCGTGGGTTCAACACCCACCCCATGCAAATTCTTTTTACCCTGTTTTTTCTAACCCAATTTTCTTTCCTTTTCTTAATTAATTAATTTTTAATAATCATCAACTAACCTAATCTTTTTACTTAATACTAACAAATCAGGATTAGGGTTTTTAATTGATAATTAATTTCTCGACATATTTTTATTTACTAATTAATTAATTAATTAACCTTTTTTCCTTGATATTAAATTTAATTAGAAACAATTAGGTTTTAATTAATTACTAACACTTAAATTATTTTCTATAAAATAACAAAAAAACATTAATATTTAGAACTTTAGGTCATTAAACAATTTTTTTCTAACATTCTTTTATTTCTTACTGCTATTTAATTTTATAGAATAATTGTGTAGGTCGCACTATCAATGTAAAAACGTAGATTTCTTTTCTCGCATTTTTTTCTTTTAATGATGTGTCTTCTCCCAGGATGTAATAGCGTAGATTTACGTTACCCACAAATCGCTATACTTATGTATCTCTTCCAAATCCATGTAATAGCTTAGGTCTTTACATTCCGCCCTTTAATTTTCTGTACATATTTAACTGTTAGTAACTAGGGTTTGTATGGCAAGACTAATAATAAATGTAGAAAACCCTAACTCTCAAGATAAATAACTGAAATCAATACACTCTTCACACTTGCACATCTAGGGTATCCTCTCTTGTTGCCTTACAATATTGGTCATGTCCCTCTAAAGTGGGGATACTTTATCAAAAGACCCTCGATCAAATCATCATAGTCCCTTAGAATAAAGATCACAACCCCTAGATGACCCTCCAAGTTGCCTATGAAATGATGATAGTCCTTCTGATACAAATTGCTAAAGTATCCTTACATGTTACCTTCGATGACCATACGATGACCCTACGCATGTCCCTTCATATCTAATAGATGGGATTACCTACCAACTAATGATATAGATAATACTATCTCTAAAGGAGAAAGAAAATAATAAGAAAGACCTTTAGTGGGTAAGAACTCTTAATTGCTTGCTCATAAACTTTTCTCACAAACAATACATTTTTCACACTACTTTTCCAACAAATATTTTCAAAAACACTTTGTATATATTCTTGAGGACTGATACAAGAATCATTACAAAGTTAGCCTTACATTGGCATTTCAAAATATTTTCAAACAAATCACACACGCACAAAACAAGTTTTTAAAAAGTGAGCTAAGCAATTAAGAGCTCGTAGATAACTACAGATGAAAAGGGTGCTAACACCTTCCCTTTTCATAACCTACCCCCCGAACTCAAAATCTATCAAAGGTATTTCCTGTTCTTTTCACCTTTCTTAAATATTGGATAAAACAAAAGTTGGTGGCGACTCTTGCTATCTTCATATTTGGATAAAACCAAAAAAGTCAGTTTTCCTACCGTATTACACCAGTTCAGGTCTTTCATATGGTCCAGGTTCTTAATAATAAGTAACTAGCATGATATTCTTATCTGGGAACTCGAGATTCATATACTGATAGTAATCTACAGCTTTATATGCCAAAATATCTGCCAATACACTTCCTTTGATTTCCTTCTGAGTAGTGTATTGAATATCGTATTCTGTAAAGATAATTTGCCATCTAGATATTCTACCAGAGAGAGCGGGTTTCTAAAATATGTATTTTATTGGATCCATCTTAGAGATCAACAAAGTTGTATGAGTCAATGTATACTGTCTTAGTCGGCGAGCAACCCATGCCAAAACATAGTAAGTTTTCTCGAGTAGTGAGTATCTTGTTTCACAGTCGGTGAACTTTTTGCTAAGGTAGTATATTGCATGCTCTTTTCGACCAGACTCGTCATATTGACCCAATACACACCCTATTGAGTTCTCTAATATTGTCAAGTACATGAGCAGAGGTCTTCCTTTAACTGGTGGAATCAGAATTAGAGGTTTCTTGAGGTACTCCTTGATTTTTTCAAAGGATATCTAACAATCGTCGTTCCACTTCAGTACTTGATCTTACTTCAGTAATTTAAAGATCGTCTCACAAGTAGCGGTCAAATGGGAAATAAATCTGGAAATGTAGTTCAACCGTCCTAATAAACCTCTGACTTCCTTCTCAGTATAGGGAGCTGGCCTTTCTTGAATGGATTTAACCTTGTTAGGATCAATTTCAATACCTTTACCAGTGACGACGAAACCTAGGAGTTTACCAGATTTTACCCCAAAGGTGCACTTGTTTGGATTCAATCTCAACTTGTACTTCTTCAATCTGTCAAACAGCTTGTGTAGGTGGTTGAGATGCTTTTCTTCAGTCTGAGACTTGGCTATCATGTCATCAACGTAAACATCTATCTCATGATGGATCATATCATGGAACAAAGCTACCATATCACACTGATATGTAGCATCAGTGTTTGTTAGTCCAAAAGGCATAACTTTGTAACAGAAAGTATCCCACTGTGTGACAAAATTAGTCTTCTCCTTGTCTTCAGGTGCCATCTTGATTTGATTATAACCAGAGAAACCATCCATGAAGGAAAATTCTTTATGATGAGCGGTGTTGTCAACCAGAACATCAATATACAGAAGCGAAAAGTCATCTTTGGGACTTGTCCTATTCTAATCCCTCTAGTATTTACACATGCGTACCTTACCGTCCTTCTTAGGTACCGACACCAAATTTGCAACCCAACGAGGATAGGACATAACATCTAAGAAACCTTCATTGAACTGCTTCATGACCTATGCTTTGATCTTTTCAGACATCTCGGGATGCATACGACGAACCTTCTGCTTTATAGGAGGACAACCTTCCTTCATCGGTAGACGGTGAACCACAATGTTAGTATCAAGCCCTGGCATGTCTTTATAAGACCAAGAAAAGATCTTAACATAGTCACGCAACATCTGCATTAACCTCTTGTTGACACAATCTTCTAAGTTGGCACCTGTCTTAATTTCTTTCTTGTCCTCTTCAGTACCCAAGTTCACAACCTTGACTGGATCTTCATGGTTGTATGGCTCTTTCTTCATGTTTTAACAGTCTAGCAAGTTCTCCAAGTACTTCACAATCTTCCTCACCTTTTTCCTCGGCTTGGTAGATCGTATTTTCGAACTCATAATTGGCAATAGAAGAATTGTTATCAATGAGACCCAGAGTGGATGTGGATTTATAATTTGTTATGTGGGTGTGTGTAAGAACACATAGCTATTTTGAAATCAATAAAGTAAAAGAAAGACAAAGAGCAAAAATTTTGAATGCAAACGTCCAATTATTTATTAAATGAAAATATGTTGATGAAAATTGGAAACCCTAACAAATGGTCCGTTGTGCCCCGGGTAAGGCACAAAGCTTAAAGTTATTGTTCAAATTACATAACCAAAAACTTGCAAGCAAGAAAACAGAAAATAGAATTTACTCTTGACTAAAGGAGATTGGTATAAAGTCTTCAGCCTTCCAATTGTTAAGCTTGTTGTCGGTAGTAGGGAAAATCCAACTGTCTATTTCACAGTCACTGTCAGCATCTTCCACAACATTGACTTGATTTTTGTGAACTCCATTGTTCTTGATGCGGAATGACGGTCTCCCAGAATTAGCACGAACACGACGGACATCTCTCTGAGCCTCTGAGGTGAAACCCAAGCCAAAATTTTCAGACTTGTAAGGAATGTCGGGAAGCTGACCCCAAATAGTGCCACCACCTTCTTCTACCACAACCTTAACGTCTTTTAGAGAAGCCATCCTGGTAATCTTAGGAATAGTAAGAGCAGCTTTAGCAACAGGTGTTGTCGGAGGAATAACTTCAAAGGTCTGGCAAGGAGTCTCGAGGAATTCATCATCAATCTCAACATACATGAAGGAGTTCAAATGGCTCACCATGTATTCTTCTTCGCCACAAACTATAGTAATTTTTACTTTCACGGGATACTTCAACTTTTGGTGTAAAATAGAAGTAACAGCGCCTGCCCCATGAATCCAATGGTGTACAAGCAAAAATGAATAGGCTGGACGAATGTCAATCACATAGAAAGTAGAGTCGAAGACCTGGGCACCCACTTTGATTGGAAGATCAACCTCTCCATGCATCATTCTCTTTGAACCATCAAAAGCTCTTACCATAACGTCATTGGGTTTTAGCACAACCCCTTCATAGTCAAGTTTTTCTAAAATAGCTTTTGGCAATACATTCAATGAGGAACCTGTATCCACCAACACATGAGATAAGGTAATGCCCTTACACTCAATAGAGACATCTAGGGCCTTAGTACGGTTCCTTCCTGCGGGAGTTAAATTAGCATCAGAAAAGCCTAGCCCATTATCAATTGTCAGGCTAGCAACATAATTTTTGAACTGATCAACAGAGATTTCCTGTTGTACACGAGAACATTTCATAAACTTTACCAAAGCCTGAGCATGGGCTTCAGAGCACAACAACAGAGATAGCATAGATATTTTGGAGGGGGTCTATCCCAACTGTTCGACAATCTTATAGTCACTCTTTTGAATAATTTTCAGTACTTCCTCCATATCCTGCTTAAAAGCATCTTCAATAGTAACTTCTTTTGGTGCCTCAGTCTGGGCAGGCTCAATCATCTGTTCTTTTTCTTGAGTCTCAGTAGTTGATCCAGTAGTAGTGATATGAACTGGTGAAGTAACAGCCTTTAGAGAGATATCTGGAGAGAAGACCCTTCCACTTCTGGTAACCTTACTAGTCCCAACAATATTGCCAACATTGGGATCAGTAACTTCAGTATTTTCATCTTTGATAGCCAATGGTTCTTGCTTGACGCCATGCTAGTAAACATCAGCTCCATAATTCTAAGGGATACCCTTGTTAGAGGAATATGGAATTGACCCCGGTGCAGTAATGATGAGAGGAGAAACCCTAGGCTCGGTAGTAATCTTCACAGGACCCTTAGAAGTGACCCTTACAGGGGTACCATAAATTATAATCAAGGACATGTCTTCAAGCTCTGAGTCTTGAGACATACATTTGCATAGGCTCTCCCCAGAAGAAGTCTTCTCCAATAGGATTAAACGGTCATCCATTAAACGTTGAATACCTTTTTTCAGCAATATACAACCATTGGATTGGGACTTATAGTAGTAGCAGTTTTCAACGCAACCCGGAAATAAAACAGCTTGCAATAGCTTCTTCTTAACAATCATCAGAGGAGTAATCAAGTTACTTACAATAGAAACATAAAAAACATCATCAATAGCATTAAAGCCTTTTTCATGATTTGGCATAGGTGCAATGATCACATTATGAGTCTCAGGAGGATCAAATTTAATCTCCTTAGAGTCAATCATGTCTTGAATCTTATTTTTCAGAGCCCAATAGTTGTTAGTGTCATGTCCAGGACTGTTGGAGTGATATGCACACCTTGCATTAGGATTGTAACAGGGAGATGAGGTATTGGGATTCTGAGGAGGATCCTTCAATGTAATCAACTCTGCCTTCAACATGTGTTGCAATGCTTGAGACAACGGAATGTTGATTTCAGTGAACTATCTCTTGGGTGCCTCCTGCCTATGCTGATTATTTTGTTGTTGATGTTGCGTTGGTGCAAGATTAGAGATCAGAACTTCCCCACAAATTATTTATGGTCGTTCTTATTATGATCCTTCTGGTCATACACTGCATTGGATTCTCTCTTACCATTGTATGACTCCTTCGCAGTATTTGAAGGTGTAGCCACCACTTCTGATTCCATTCTCAACATGTTCTCCTGTCAATATTAGTTTAGTGAAACTGGCTGAAGAACTTCCCATTAGGTGATTATAGAAAGGACATGTTAGCATACTCATGAACATGTCAACCAATTCCCTATCATCTAAAGGAGGTTGAACTCTACCTGCAAGATCTCTCCATTTTTGTGCGTACTCTTTAAAGCTTTCCTCATAACCCATGGACATACTTTGTAGTTGCATGCGGGTTGGTGCCAAATCAGAATTATACTGATATTTTCTATAGAAAGTTGCAGCTAAATCTTCCCAGGTATGGATATTGGTACCTTCGAGTTGATAATACCATTCCAATTGTGTTTTAGATACACTTTCTTAAAATAAATGCAACCACAATTTCTTGTCAGCGGTGTGTGGTTGAGTTTTCCGAATATATGATCTCAAATGCAGCTTCGGGAAAGAAACACCATCATACTTAGAAAAGGTAGGAGTTTTGAATTTAGGAG
Source organism: Vicia faba (assembly GCA_948472305.1). NCBI lineage: Eukaryota > Viridiplantae > Streptophyta > Magnoliopsida > Fabales > Fabaceae > Vicia > Vicia faba. The sequence continues at coordinate 305,218,786 of OX451735.1, read as the reverse complement.
GAATGACGACTCCCGAGACTAAACCCAATTCTTCAAAGTTCAAGCCAAGCACCTGCTAGATCTCCATAGCTTTCAGACGCTCTTCTAACAGCTTATACTTCTCGCCAGCAGGGTAATATTGTTCATCCAAATAATCATCTTCCTCTTCAACAGAATATTTTTCAGAACCATGATTGCTTTTTTCAGTTTTGACACTCTTACAGTCTTCATCTCGTTCGTCATCTTTGTCTAATGGGATATTGAGATCTTGAGTTTGCTGGACTAGACCTCTGAACTTTCTCCCCATGTTAAGCATGCCTATTGGTTTCTTTGTCTTATTCTTCTTCTCATTGATGAGCGCCTTTAGTTCTTCTTGCCCCTTGGCTAAATTTAGGAACATCTCTTGGAACTGCGCATTCTGAGTCTGGAGTTCTTTGACTGTCTGTTCGAGAGCCATTTTTGCTGAAATAAACAGTAAGAAGATGAGAAACCTATCTTGGATACCTATTATGCAATGATATGTATGGCATGTAGATGCATATACAATGTTTTCAAGGACCTTGTGGGATTTAAATTTGTTAATCAAAAGGGTACAAAAATATAGATTCTTATTAGTAAGTTCAAATTATAACAAAAAGGGTTACAAACAAACAGATTATGACTCAAGTCTCCCATGGGCGCTTCATCTTTGTGTTGACATACGCATTAAGACTCTGCTCTTTGTGAATTCATTTTGTCAGCTCCAATACTTTCTTCTCACTAGCATAGAATTGAGACTCAAAGGTGTCCCTTTCTTATTTCAATTGAATCCAAGACTTTTGTAGCTCTTCAAGGTCAGTAGGCATATCTGGATGAAAAATGGTATGAGGAATATCTCCTTCAACAACAGGCTCCACAATTACTGGTAGGACAACAGGATATGGCATTATATGATTTTGAGCATGAGATCGCACCCATCTGAGGTAGGGCTACAAAAGGATGGGTTTTTGTGTCCCAAAGTATTACTATCAACCTCATTCACCATGCCCCAATCACGTATAAACCTTTAATGGTAACCTTGAGGATCATTCTCGTAATCGAATATAATACCCTGGATAAGCATATCATGAGGACCGTCTCTTCGACCATAAATAAATTGATGTAGATCTAGAGAAGGGTTGTAAGTAATACCTCTTCTTATGCCAAAGAGTGGCACATTAGGGAATTTCCCACAGCGGTCAATAATCGTGATGTCCTCCTGAGATCGGGAACACCAATAGATATCTGAATGAGAGAGTGACATCATCCTTCAAGACCACCTCAAACCTTGTTCATTCTTCATCACTGATTGAGGAAGGTGCAAAATAAACCACCTGGATTGTAAAGGTATGCAACAAATGAGAGTCCCTCACTCTTTCATAGTACGAGTGTGGAGAGAGTGCAAAATATCTCCAATCAAAGTAGGCACAGGATTATGAGTAAGAAATATTTTGATGGTGTTCACATCAATGAGTTGGTCTAGATTAGGGAATAGTACCAAACGATAGATTAAAAGAGACAAGATCTCCTAAAAAGCATGAAAACTCATAACATCTAGAAACAACTGAGCCTTCTCTATCAGAAATTTAGCAAGAAGACCTTTAACTCCACTTCTTGTTTCCCAATTAGATACAATGCATGACCGCTTCAGATGTAAGATTGCTGCAATGACTTTAGGTTTTAGAACATTCTCTAAACCGATGAAGGGTGTCAGATCAAGAATATGTACACCAAGTAGCTTAGAGAACACTTCCATTATGGGTACCAACTGATAATCTGGGAAGGAAAAATGGTGATGCTTAGGATCAAAGAACTGGAACAGAACACTTATCATGTCTTCTTCAAAACCTGAGGTAACCAAAATGAGTAGATAACCATGCCTATTGGTGAATTAAGAGTTTTAGGGAACCTTTGAGACTAACTCTTTAAGCTTGGAAGGTATCCTCACAAAGTTGATTCGGATAGTATTTTTGCGAGCGGAGTCCATAACCTGCAACAAGGAACAAAGATAAATCCTTAGGTCCTTGAAATGGTTAGTAAAAATGTTATGTTATGATGATATGATAATATGATGTTATGTTCATGTTAAATAAGTAGCAAACATAAACAAGTCATACAAGAGCCTTAGGTTTAAAGTCTTGCATGAAGTCCATAGGTGAATACCCTTCCCCATTGAAGTTAAGTTGGATCAACCTGTCCTAAATTAGTAATCGGGTTCTAAGAATATCATATCACAGATCTTTCTCGCAGGCTTTATTTTAGCACGGCAACTAGCTTGCCACCAAAACATCCCGAAAGTAAAATCTCAATAAGCGTAGCCTTGAGTATCAACCAACTTTGGACTGCACCAAAGCCAGCTATCTCACTACTTTCTAATGGCCAAGATGGGTCAATTAAGGTTCTAAAAGTAAGTTAGTGATAACAATACCACATGGAAGCCTTATGTGATCCTTAACTGACTCAAGGAACATCAGTACAAACCAAAGTGTCACACTAATTGTAGCTATCATGTTAACCATATCAGTCTAAGTCGTACAGTCTTTTTGATCTATTACTACTTACCTAAGGAATCACTAGATCCGGCTGTAGGATCTTTCACACAAGCAATAATACCCAAACAAGCCCTTAAAGTAAATCAGACAAAGCATACAATAAAAGCTAGTAAAGGTGATCTAAACTCTAAGGTAACCCCTCTTTTTTAATTTTCCCCAGCACAGTCGTCAGTTCTGTAATATAGTGGGAGAACTGACTTTTTTGGTTTTATCCAAATGTGTGGATAGCTAGAGTCGCCATCAACTATTCTTTTATCCAATATTTAGGAAAGGTGAAAAGAACAAGAAAGACCTTTGATAGATTTTGAGTTCGGGGGGTAAGTTATAAAAAGGGAAGGTGTTAGCACCCTTTTCATCCATAGTTATGTACAGGCTCTTAATTGCTTAGCTCACTTTTGAAAAATTGCTTTGTGCGTGTGTGATTTATTTGAAAATATTTTGAAATGCCAATGTAAGGCTAACTTTGTAATGATTCTTGTATCAGTCCTCAAGAATGTATACAAAGTATTTTTTTTGAAAATATTTTTTTTGAAAGTGATATGTAAAAATGTATTTGTTTGTGAGCAAGCGTTCAAGAGTCCTATCTGAAACAATCGGGTGAAAATCATCAAACAATGAAGTCACCATCGAACGTCTTTTATCCCACCTAAAGGGAAAGGTAAACATCGAGAAAACATAAAAAGGGAGAAGTCACGGTCTTGTGACCGAGAGATCGGGTAAGGGAGTTTGTTACGCGAAGGAATGAGAAAAGAATGTAGGGAAAATAAAATTGTACTTGCTTGGGCCCTACCCCAATGCCTAAGTATCCTTTTTGAGGAATCGGAGCTACCGTAGTTCGGCTCATATGTTTTTGTTTGTTTTGGGATTTTTATGGACGATGCTAATTCCGCCTTCTGCCACAGATCGGCCTTTGGAGACTTATGCGTTGGCACAGAAGTAAACTAATCATGTTCTTACCTGAAAAGGGTTTTAGAGAAAAGGTGCTTGGGCGCACAAAAATATTTGAATTGGTTTGTATTTTTTGTTGCAGATAATGACTAGTTGACCTCAAGAGAGAGATATTAGCCACTTTTCCACTTATCCATGAAAGGAGTCTTTGAGACTTGAACCACACCTAGGCCTGAGATGGAAGAACAATAAGATTGAGAAGAGACCCGCTTATCATCTCTCATACTCAACAAAGGCATGATTCTCATCAGTAGTTTTAAAGTGTTTTGAAGTTTGAAAGGAAAAATAAGTTTTTTTTAATGCAAATGCAAAAGGGGAAAGAAAAGCCAAAGGGAGACTAGCCTATTTCTAAACCTAATGTTATCATGCATCATTGGACCTAAAGTTGGAATTTTGAGGGAATTCTACCTAATGTTTGCATGCTTGGATTTAAAAGCCTAATGTCTAATTTTAGTTCCATTAAATCAAAGATTAACTTTGAACCAAAATCTCCTAAGGAATCGTGAAAGACTATACAAACAAGTAAATTAGGCAGCAAGTATTAAAGTATTGCATACAATCCATACCAAAAATCACAAACTAAATACATGGCATAAAATGAGTAAAACTAGTGATTAAAATTGACTAAAAAGTTAGCAAAAGGGGAGATAAATTAAGGTCACGGTGATACCGAACGGAGAAGGTTTGTTGCCTTTTCACAATCACACAAGCAATAAGAAAACTCTACAGAAGCTGCTTCACGCGAGTGATCAAATAATTAATCCCCGAGCATTCCATATTGTGAAAATTACATCAATCATTTTATCACAAAATGTTAGCTAAAAATGACAACAAAAATGATTATCAAACATGAAAATAATAGAAAACTCTAATTGAAATCATGAAGAGAAATCGTAAAATATTCTATAAAAAAAATTATCATAAAAATCGACATAAAAACTATGAGAAAGAAAAAAGATAATAGGAAGATAGAAAAAGAAATGATTGATTCTAATCAGAGAGGGGTGAAGAATTAGAACTAGGTGTTTAGTTAAGAAATTGGCACAAAAACCTGCCAACATGATCCAATATCTTTTTTTAACCCTTGTGGCTACAAAATCATAATAAACGGGCCTAGCGATGGATGCATGGTTCGGCCCCTATGAATGAATCCAATAAGCTGATTTTATTTACTTGTATTGAATAAAAGTAACAAAACAAATGAATAATTAATAATGAAAATGGAGATAAAAGAGGAACGATGTCGTTTTATAGAGAAATCTAAGGTTTGAGGTTAATGGAGTATCATCTTCTTCTTCTCACCAAGATTCGCTTTGCAGACCTCCGCCTCGTCTTCATTCTTCTTCAACCGCGGCTATATCATCTTCAATTTTCACCGGCAATCTCATCATAACCCTTTCACCACTGTTTTTCTACTCTTCCTCCATAGCAATGTCGCATCACCATAAAGAACCATCTCACACTCTCTATGTATCATCTTATTCACACGGTTTGAGCAAAGTCGACATCGCGGATTCAAGCTCAAAAGGAGGGATTATGATTCAGTGAAGACGGAGCACACGCGACCGAATCAAGAACATATTCGATTCGGACTTTATTAAAGACCTAAAAGTGCGGATGCAACGTTGAATTCGAGTTTGATGGATTGACTTCAGGTATGCACTCGCCCCTCTTTTTCCTTACTCTTTCCTCTCACATATTTCTCTTCGTCTGATTCCGTGTGCTGCCACTTTTGTTGTTGTTATTATGTTGAAGTTATTCGTGTGTTGTTGCAGAAATTGCAATGATGCAGTGAAGTAGAGAATTTGGCATTGAAGGTGAACGATATGTTCTTCTTGTGTTCTTCGCGATGCGAATGAGAAAGCGGCGATTTCGAAGTTGAAGATTGTTGATGGTGATGCGTTTGAAGACTCAAGAATGAATATAGGTGATGGAAGTGACGAATAGCATTACAAAGAGGATTGGGATCAGGTTCAGAAGTAGAAGGCCATTGAAGGTGAAGTGAAGAAGAGATACTGAAGGTTCTTCAAAAAAACTGTTTGGTGAGTTTTTTGTTTTTCTTCCCTTCTTAATCGAGAATATCTCCCCCTCTTCTTCTGTTATTATGTTTTTCTGTTAGAAAAAGTTGTTGTTTTTCTGTTTGAGAAGTTTGTTATAAGAATGAGTTGTTAGCTATATGGTTATGAAAATTAGTTGGAATTCGGTTGGGAAATTGGTTACAGGCTGTTTGGAAAATGGTTAGAGGAAGTTATGAACTATTGGAGATTAGGAAGTTGGTTAGAAAATTCTGTTAGGCTGTTTGGAAAATGGTTAGAGGGATTTTTTTCTATTTAGAAACAGTTCTTGAGGTTTTGTCAATCGGTTGTTACAGGTTTTGGGATCTGCTAGAATTCTTTTAGGACAGTTTTTTGGAAGTTGGTTTTTGACAGTTAGAATTATGTTATGGACAATTTTTTTTGGGGTTACGGAAGTTTGTGAAGTTAGAGGCTGGTTAGTGAAGTTAGAGGCTGTTATAAAATGTAGTTACAGGTTAGAAACTTCTGTTTTTGACAGTTAAGGGAATTGGTTAGAGAGGGTTAATTTGTTATAGTTTGGTTAATTGAAACAGAGTTTGTTTAGAAATCTGTTATGGGTTGTTTTCAACTGTGTTATAAGTCAGCTTGCAGAGCTATTAGTTTGAAGGGCTGCTCCTGAACTGTTAGGCAATATCTCGATTTCAGTTCTTTCATCTAGTCTTGTATGAACTGCAAACTATTTCAATTTTGATGTGTTTTTGCGTGGCTGAAATTGTTAACTGGCTATACGGGTTTTCTGGACTATTTTTTATGTTTGTATCTGTTTCTTTTATTTACTGATGCAAGTTATCACTACTACGAAAATGGGCTTTCACAGCGCTTTTTTTTGCCCTTTAAAAGCGCTTAAAAGCGTTGTCGTAGCCAGCGCTGGCGTAGGCTACGAAAGCGCTTTTTCTGGCCAAAAGCGCTGTCGTAGGTGGACCTATCCCAGCGCTTTTTCCTTAAAAAGTGCTTTGATAGGGGGGTCTTTCCCAGGGCTTTTTGAAAAGCGCTTTGATAGGTGTGCTATTTAAATTTTTTTTTTTATTTATCAGGCCTTTTACAGCGCTTTTTATGGAAAAAGCGCTTTGATAGGGGGGTCTTTCCCAGCGCTTTTTCCATAAAAAGCGCTTTGATAGGGGTTCTATTTAATTTTTGTTTTTTTATTTATCATGGCTTTTACAGCGCTTTTTATGGAAAAAGCGCTTTGATAGGGGGGTCTTTCACAGTGCTTTTTCCATAAAAAGCGCTTTGATAGGGGGTTTCTATTTAATTTTTTTTTTATTTATGCTGCCTACGAAAGCGCTTTTTAGCCAAAAGCGCTTTCGTAGCTCATACAAATTTTTTAAAGTGAAACCTATAATTTGAGGTTCCCTGTGCGGCCTGTAATTTTTTTTTGGTCCAATAATTTAACCTATAATTCAATCCTTATCTATACATATATTTTAAGAAATCGGTATTATATTAACAGAAACCGGTATACCATATAATATTCAATCCTTATCTATATATATGTAACTAAATCATATATAACTAAATTTGTAACCATATATACATTTGTAACCATAACTAAATCACATACAAAGTATCGTGTTAATTTGTAACCATATATATATACATATGTAACTAAATCATATATAATTACATCGAAAATAATGCTCCACCGACACGGTCGTCATCCTGTAAAGTATGAATATGAACAACACGGTAAATTAAACAAACAATATTAAAGGCTCCAACACAATCAAACTAACACGTACAATAATATTTTATTCATACCCATCAGAATAATCTGTTTTCAACATAAAATTAACATATTTCCTCTTTGACTTCTTCCACTTGAACTTTCGTGTACGACATAGTATAGAGGTCATCAAAGTACTACATAAGAAATTATTACTTCAGTATATGCATGATGTTATTAAATGTAGAAATCATACAAAATTATTCTAAGTTATAAATCCATATCGTGCTTGGAATCTCTACTTGATTTTTATGAAGGATTTCTTTCATAAACCTCAAGCAAAAGTATCCGCAATCTACATCGTTATTCTGTAACGGACACTGCATAGAAAAACAGAATATATTTTATAGTTGTCGTGTAATTTTATCAAGTAACATAACTATTATTATAAGCAACTAATTTTGTACCTGGACTTTGATCCAAGTAATATTTGATGATTTACTCCGGGGTACCTGTGCGTCCCTTTGACTACGAAATATTTGTATTGATCTAAGAAAATAAAAACATATATTTAGATCAATCTCACAGAAATAATTAAATATATAAATATACACGAATAGTTAGAACGATCTCACTTACTGATCAACAGTTTCCTTCATAGCGGGATAGTTAGTCCATTCCCCGTCTACCGAATTCAGAAAGTACACAACTTCTTTAATCGGATCGATAGCCAACAACAACCAGTGTTTTCTAAAAATTTAAGCAACAGTTTAGAAGAAAAGTTTCTACGCAAAATAAACAAAGATATATTAGAATAAATGAAAAACTCACCCCACTGGAACAGTGTTATACGGCAAAATAAACAAGCTATCTGGGTTGCCGACGTAGGCCGTGTATCGATTCACTAAGTACTCCCTAACTGAACCCGGTTCCCTGACAATTGTCGCTCCGCTGACAATATGGGCAGACAAGAAATGGAAGCGTCTTGCCAATACAGTCTCGCGCATTTTTTTATCGTACAACAACCTTAAATAAAAACATATAAACATTAGACTATTTTCATTGAAATGTGTAAATAAATTGTTCAACTAATTAAATGATATATTTATCGGAATACCGGATGTATGCGTGAACATTGCCGATGCCTAATTCACCATGCGTCATAATCTCAGTCATTTCGTCCATTCCTATCGTTTCTTGGCAGTCAAGACCAAAGATATCTGCATCCATAAGGATTTGACGAATACCACCTGACTTCAAATCTGAGGTTTCCAAAAGTACTCCAAGTGTATTCCGATATCGAGGTACAAAAACGCCTCTTCCCCCGCCTCTTCCCCCCTTATGCATTGACTTTTTCGGGGGTGGTCTGCTACGAACAGGCTGGGTCACTTGTTGTGACACTTTCGTAGATACCTAACAATCATATAACTTAGGTAAATTATAAAATCGTTCAGTTTTAAATTCATATCATATAATAAACAATTTAAGTGTACCTCTGGAATTGATGCCATAGACTCGCCGCCTTGCTGCAAAATCTCCTTACCCTTATTAGCGGGTTTTGTAGGAGGCTAATATTAAAAAATAATTAACTTAACGGTTCAGAGTTGACATTTGAAATCTAAATGATTCATATTAACGGTTTTAAACATACCTCATCATCAATGAAAATGAGGTCCAAGGGCCATGCAACAAACGACCCTACTGCGTCTCGCACCGATCTTATATCCAAGGCCACGTCAGGTACCGGTACCAACGCATCGGGATCAATAGGATAATCTACTGATACTCTCAGGTGTCCAGCCGGGATCGGTGTATTATGAATTAAATCTCCCAAAGTGTTGTACACTTTTCCCTTGCCAACAAGGTGATAATCTGATGCCATTACGTATAGTTGGCAAGATGAAATGCCCTAAACCAATATGCATACATATTACTTTTAATTCAATAATAGAAAGAGGTGGAATAAAAATGAGAAACTTGAACAATAGAGATTTATCAATATATTTATAATTACCTTAGGAAATTTATTCTGACGGTTGATACTAGCGTTGTCACTAGTTTCTTTCGCCATTGCCGCATTGCCCTTTTCCCTCATTAATACCTCTTTATCTCTTTCCAATGCATTGACTTTTGCTTGTAATTCCATAAGTACATTCATCACTTCTGCATTGGTAGGATTTCTTTTCCGATGATGCTGGTAGAAAGAGGTTGGAGTCACACCATGACCTTTACCCCTCACCCGACCGGAATACTCAGGAACATTCAGTGCTTTACTAAGTACGCTCCTCGTATCCTGGTCGTCACCGGTGGACTCCGTTTGTGACAATGTCTCCTGAAAATAATGGAGATAAAAAAATCAATTAAATAGTCATAAAAATTTGATTTAATTAAAGACACAATGTTATACTTACGCATTCATCATAAATTCTTAGAACACTTGGATCAACAACTTGATTCTTGCCCACACGAGCTTCCTTCCACAGCAAATGTGCTGGAAGTGAGGTTTCATCACTTTTCGTCTCCTCTAAATATGCATAGAAACAAACGGTTAGATCGTCAAATACAACACATTTAGACAATTAATAAGAACATATCATTTCTATTTATTACTTACAATTTTTTCCTCTAAGCGTGCATATCCCAAACGCCCTTTTTTGTATGGATACGCGGGCTTTGATGCTCTCTCACTATTTTTGGCACTCTTTTGTCGGAATTCGTCATCTCTTTGTCTAATAAACTCAGTCCAATCTTCTTGTTTAATGAAAAGATTATACTTTTCTGGCCTTCCGGCCGGGAACTCTTCCAGCCACTTTCCTTTGTCATCCTTAAGATAGGTGTTCGTCAACAGATTTTTCCACCCTCTAAATCTTTTCCCGGCCAACCCAAGTACGAAGCCTTTACGCTCATCTGGAACGTTAAAAGACCGCTGCGTATAAACCATATAAACATATAAGTAATTTAAAAACCATATAAACCATATAAACATATAAGTAGTTTAAAAACCATATACACCATATAAACTTATAAACTTATAAACATATAACCATATAAACCATATAACATACATACCTTAACATCTTCCCAAAACATTTCTTTTCCTTGCTTCAATGCTTCACATTGTTTCGCATTCCATCTAGATATGGAGATTGGCACATGCATACGAACAAGTGTACCAACGTAGCTTGTGAATTTTGAAGCATTAACCCCAACTACTTGATTTGAATGATTCCAATCTACATTATATATCACTCCCTTATCTCTAGCACGAATGATTTCGCGCATTATGGTGATGCCTCGTGCAACATCATTTGTTGAAGTATCATCCGCTGCATGATTTGATTCTTGTGAGTTTTCATGATCTTGTTGGTTTCCTGGTGGGTTTTCTTGTTGGTTTCCTTGCGGGTTTTCTTCATTGCTAGCCATTAGACCTGTAACAAAAGTCAAACAAGCACATTAGTACACTACATGAAAATGGATAGTCGAAAAAGATATGAATAGCACTAAAGGAACTCAAAATTGAATAAAATGCTAAAAAACCAAACTTGCAAGAAATAAACCTCACCATCAGCTCCGGAAACATTGTTCTACTAAATAAACACTAGTCACATTCGCAAAAATTCAAAACGGTTCAAAAGATATGCCAAAAATTCAAAACATTATTCACATATTACTTACAATATTAGGCTATAATTATAATAATACCTTTTTCACTAACGTCTCTTTCTTTTCTTGGTAGCAATATATTTTACGCTTCTGTTAACAACTCGGATGGTTGGATTGATCCAAATACCCTCATTATGATCATCTCTAGTACAAGGTTCATTCTCATTTTGATCGTTTCTTGTACAAGATTCAATGCCAACGCCAATATCACCTTGATCTCCAATGTTTTCATCAATTACTTTGTTAGAAAAAAGCACTATAGACCATTTCGTACTTGTCGGATCATTGACATAGAACACTTGTTTAGCCTGAGAGGCTAGAATAAAAGGTTCATCTTTGTACCCCACCCTATTGAGATCCACTTGCAAAAATCCTGACTTATCCATTCGTACGCCATTATTATTTTCAACCCACTTGCAATCAAATACAGGAATCTGAAACTTCCCGTAATCAAACAACAAAATGCGCTCGATAACCCCAAAATATGACAGATTTGCAAATTTCGGGTTTAAGTCATTCGCACTTGATATGTGCATCGCTTCAGCTACCAAGGTAACACCACTATTCTGCATAGTACTTTTATCATCCTGTTCTTTGGTATAAAATGTGTATCCATTAATTGCGTATGCGCTATAAGAAAACACAATCATACTTGGACCATATGCTAAACATCTCAACCTTTCTGTTACTGAAGCAGGATCCGAATGATACTTTGAATAAATTTGTTCCTTAAACCACGGTATGAAACTTCGATTGTGCTCTCGTACTATCCAATTCTCATTTCTATTCAGATTTAAACCTCGAAGAACACCCTTGTACATTTCAGCATACGGCTCAACCTCAATCTCATTGTGCAGAACATACAAATGCACCTGATCCCGTTCGACCATTGACACTGTCACAACTTTATTTCCAATTAGTCTTTTTCCTTCTTTTTTCTCGACAATATGAGATTTGGGGAGTCCAATTGATTGAACATTTAACAGATATTCAGTGCAAAACTCAACCGCTTCTTCAACAATGTATCGTTCCGCAATACAACCCTCCGGTCGACTTCGGTTTTTCACGTACCTTTTTAAAATTTTCATATAACGTTCAGCAGGGTACATCCATCTCATATAAGCTGGTCCGCACAACTGTGTCTCTTTGACAAGATGAACGACTAGATGAACCATTATGTCAAAAAATGAGGGAGGAAAATACATTTCAAGCTCACATAAAGTAACAACCACCTCTTTTTGCAATGTTGGTAAGATCGCAGGATCGATCACCTTGCTGCAAATTGACTTGAAGAAAAAACACAACTTAGTTATTGCGCTCCTTACTTTTTCTGGCAGAATAGAACGTATACCTATTGGTAGAAAATGTTCCATTATAACATGGAAATCATGAGTCTTTAAACTCTTTAACTTTAGGTCTTTCATTGACACAAGTCTTCTAATATCTGATGAGTAGCCTTCTGGAACTTTAACTTCACTGAGGAACTTACACAATATTTTCTTCTCCTTTCTAGATAGAGTGTAAACAGCAGGTGGTAGATATGTGCGTCTTCCTTTCGTCACGGGTGCCAATTCAGTTCTAATTCCCATGTTTAACATGTCCTTCCTTATGTTAATACCATCCTTAGACTTTCCTTGTATATTGAGTAACGTACCAATAACACTATCAAATACATTTTTTTCAATATGCATAACATCGAGGAAATGTCTTACGTACAACGACTTCCAATATGGAAGTTCAAAAAAAATCGACCTCTTCTTCCACCCACTCGTGACAAGTCTATGTGCAAAAGGCTTGCCAAACTCAGTACTCACATCTTTCACCTTTTCAAAAATCTGATCACCTGTCAACATATGTGGAGCTCTACCGTGTTCTGCCTCTCCATTGAATGCCTTTCTCCACCCACGATAGTGATGATTAGAATTTAAGAATCTACGATGACCGAGAAAAACATTCTTCTGACAAAAGTTCAATCGCATCGTATCGGTTTCATCTTCACAAACAGGACACGCTTTTTGACCCTTAATGCTGTACCCTGATAGATTTCCGTACGCCGGAAAATCATTAATTGTTCCAAACAACATCGCCCTCAAGTTGAAACTTTCTTTCCTATACCCATCGTAAACCTCCACACCGGTCTCCCACAAAAACTTCAAATCTTCGACTAAGGGTGCCAAGTACACGTCTATGTCATTCCCTGGTTGTTTGGGCCCAGAAATTAACATAGATAGCATCATGTACTTACGCTTCATACATAGCCACGGAGGTAGGTTATATATCATAAGAATCACAGGCCAGGTGCTATGCGAGATACTTTGAATACCATGCGGGTTCATTCCATCAGTAGACAACGACAAGCGAAGATTTCTTGCTTCTTTTCCAAATTCAGGATAATCAATATCAACTTTCGTCCACTGTGGTGAGTCTGCCGGATGTCGCAACTTCCCATCAATAATTCTTTCATCTGCATGCCAAGTCAAGTGTCTTGAATCGGTCTCACTACGATACATGCGCCTAAATCTCGGAATTATAGGAAAATACCATAACACCTTTTCTGGAGACAACTTTTCCTTATATCGAGGGGCACCGCATTTAGGACACTCATTTAACACTGCGTACTCGTTTCGAAATAAAACGCAATCTTTTGGACATGCATGTATCTTTTCATAGCTCATGCCAATAGAGGACAACATCTTTTTGGCCTCATACGTTCGATTGGGAAGAACATTATCCTCTGGTAGCATTTCTTTCACGAGGGCTAATAACTGTGTGAAACTTTTATTCGACCATCCGTTGTCCGCCTTTAAGTTGTACAACTTTAACACCGCAGACAATCTTGTGAATTTTGTACAACCATCATACAACGGTTTCTCTGCATCGCTTACCAACCTCTCGAACATTTTGGGACAATCCTCAAGATCTTCTTCAAGCGCTTCTGCAATCTCTTCGACTCGATCATAATCGTATGCGTCTGCGAAATCCTCATTTGAAGCATACGTCGTATTATAACTCGATTCAACATTCCCGCTACTTTTCTCACCATGCAAATTCCAACATGCATAACTTCTATCAATTCCATGCATCAGTAAATGCGATTCCAACTGAACCGCGTCAACCCGTCTCCCATAACAGCATCTCAAGCAAGGACATATCATTCCATTGGGTTCTCTGGCGTGCGCAACGGCAAACTTAACGAATTCTGATACCCCATCCTCATACTCTTTCGACAATCGATTGGCAGTCATCCATTTTTTATCCATGGTTTGACTATAGCAACTAATTAGTCACGCAACTATAGCAAAATAATAATTAATTACCTGTAAAGAAATTCAACATATCAGGTAATCAAATTCATAGTTATTCTTGCCTCACCTTAAGCATGTGCTAAACAACTCATAACTAATTACTAACTAGTGAAGTCGGATACTAGTGATTCAGTCTTGGATACAGGTAATAACAATTATATTCAAACAATAGTGAAGTCGGATTTCAAACCTTACGGTAAAGATTTCATCGGAGGAGAAGCAACCGGAAGATTTAGCAACGGAAAAATCCCGTCAGATATTTTTGGTATAGTCCTATAGTCCTAAATTCTAACATCTACACGCTAACTAATGTGTTGCATGGTTCATTGTGTTTAAGATTTTCATTGATGTTTGATGAATCCCTGAAACGTGCTCGTTTCAATGCTATCAATACTGCCATACTGCCATATACAGCCCTATACTGCCATAACAGTCTAAATATAAACAAAAACACAACCGCAGCTCATGAATTCCACTCAACTATAATCATTAGAAATTCACACTGAGCCGGAAAATAAAAGTAAAAACAATCAGTTATTCAAGTCAGTTCAAGAATAGGATAGAAACCTTTGAAAATGTTGAGAGCGTCCCGCGTACACTACGATCAAGGACAGTTCGAATTTCTTCAATCGGAGAAAGTTACCTCTCAGATGTTTCGAACTCTAAGAAACGCGGAGAATGAGCGTCGTACGTAAAACTACATTAGTCTACACTATAGTCATGTCGATGATACAAAAGTGCGTGAAATAACCTTAGACCAACATTCACTTATAACAAAAAATTCTAAGATAACTCACACGTAGGTATTCTTCCTCCAAGTAGGCGGTATTGGTCCAGTGAGAAGGTTTCCAGTAAGAAATCTACCACAAAAGAAAATAAAGATATCAATATAAAAAGGTTAATATTTATTGAGCTAGACTGAGCATTGAGGGAGATAAGCTAGTTATATTGAATCGATTTAGTTAACTGTCTTGAGGGACCGTTCTATACAGAAAAGTGTTTTAATCAAGGTTGTCAAGATCTCAATCTATATCTTAAAATCTTATTATTTTGCAATCTTACTCACCCCAATGATCCTGATCTTAAATAGAATTTTGTTGTAGCCAAATTGTAAAAAACAAATAGTAAAACTGTTGAAAACAAATACAATGAACTTGATCCTATGAATTAAAACTGAAGGTTGTAGCCAAACTGTAGAAAACAAATACCCCAATGTAAGAAACTGATCCTATGAGATAAACTAAGATATTCTAACATTAATAGTAGAGTAATGTAAGATTCTTTTCGTATATATATTCTCACACATTCGAGGGCAAGTGAGTATGCTTACAAATCAGTAATACTAGTAAGGTTCTAACTTCTAAATTGATTGTTTCAATCCTTGTTGAATGTTTAAAATCTTGATCATCAACCTATTTCAATTCTATTCTCCTATTTCATATCATATTGTTAACAGTTTCTTATTGGGATTTTGTGTACTGTTTTTTTTTCCTGATGGCTGCTTCTTTGGTATCAGGTGAAGAAAATTATCATCCATGCTATGCGTGATGTGGTTGAAAAATTAGAGAAAGCAAGGTTAGTGATTGCAAACTTCAGACTCTTTGTTTATGAAATTGTATACAGTATACTTGCATCTCTTGATTATCCTGTTTGCTTTGTTGTCAAAGGCATTGATAAATTAAATCCTATGTAAATTGATATTTGTTAGGTTCTCTAGACTAACAGAAAAAACAAGCATTGTTCTAAATTCCATCAGCTACGATCAATTAAAGGCATTGTGCTTATGCTATTGAACTTGTGTTCTTGAAGAAAACAAAAACAAAAAGAAATAACCAACGAACCATAATTTGAAATATGATAAAACTGAACCTAGATGAAGTTTATCAATGATGAGAATGAACACAATGTTCAACAATGTTCTCCCTTCCAACACCAGACAATATACATTTTAATTGAACAAAAAAAACAATAGCTACTTCCAGTACCTAGTTCTAATAGTTGCATTAACAAAAAATCTGAGTAAATGAACTTATTCTGTATTCTTTGAGGAAGTAGACGAAGACGAAGACAGTTTCACGGAGGAAGACGAAGACTTGCAACGACAGTGAGGACGGACGAAGACAGAGACAGTTTCACGGAGGAAGACGAAGACTTGCGACGACGGCCGGAGGACGGACGAAGACGGAGGAAGAAGGTTGGGGTTAGGGTTTTCTACGAAATCGTGTTTGTGGAAGAGAAGAAGAGCTATTGTACTGTGCGTTTGAAGAAGAGAAAAGAATGAATAATGTTATTTTGATGTTTTAATTTATTAAATTAAAAATAATATAAGCTATAACAGCGCTTTTGAAAGCGCTTTCATAGGGGGGCTTTTACCAACGCTTTTTAGGGTAAAAGCGCTTTCATAGGTCCAGCTATGCCAGCGCTTTTGAAAGCGCTTTCAAAGGCCAATCTTCCACAGCGCTTTTTAAAAAGCGCCTTCATAACCCTATTATTTCGTTTTTATTAATATTTTTATTTGACCTACCACAGCGCTTTTAATGTAAAAAGCGCTTTCGTATCCCCCACCTATGCCAGCGCTTTTAAAAAAGCGCCTTCGTAGGTTTCCCTTTTTTTTAATTTTGTTTTTTGTGAAGGCTATGGCAGCGCTTTTTCAATAAGCGCTTTAGTAGAGGCGCTGCAAAAAGCAGTTTTTGGCGTAGTGTATGTGCAGGATGCAAGGTTCGGTTTTTATGTGAATTATATTCAGGTCATTGGCAAATTGGAATATCATTTAAGCAAGTAGAAGTTTGGCCTTGAAGAATGAAAATTTGATCAAGACGATAAAAGTCAGGGGCATGAAGTCTATGGAAGAATCATGAAGTTATATATGATGTTTAACAATTTGTTGTTCAGATTTTGTAGGATAATATCTTGTAATCCTTTCCTTATAAAAGCTTCTTTTAAATTGTGTACTTCTTCTTAAATAACTCTTGTATGGAACTTGGACTCCAATTGAAATGCTTCACCTATTTCTTTCTTTTCTTTCAAATTGAACTTTGCTGATAGTTCGGTAGTGTGATGAAATTAGGAGCACGAAATCTCTTGAATTCAATATCAATTTTCTCAAGCGCTCAAGGTATTGTTTTTTATATTTTCCATGGAATGTAACATTGAATACTCCTTTAATGGTTTAAATGCCAAGCATAATCATGATTCCCTTATAAGTAAAGTCTTTATCCATAGCAACTTGATTCAGTCCCATTCCCTCCTTTTCATAATAGCTTGCAATCTAAGTAATGACATAACCCCTTTGAAATTTAATTCTTACACAAAATCCACTTGCATCTTCATTGAATCCTTAACTCATTTCCATCTTCTAATTCATACTAAACTTGTACGTCAAACACTAAGTATTTAGAAAGAACAATGCCTGGAGCACAATGAATTTTCAATTGAATTTAGCAAACTCAACCATGATGAACTTTAAACCCTAACAACTTGCAACCCTAATCTGTTTTCTTACTAAAGTAACTTGAAAAGTTGGATTTTTTTTTGTTGAAAATGAGTATCTTGATAAAAGAGGAGATTCCCAATGACAATAAACACAAACTCTAATTCCTCAAATCCTGATTGATGAAGAACCATGTTGATCCAAGCTTGCATAAGGATGAGAGCCTAAAAGAACAAAGAAACCATAACTCCTCAATATCCTCAATCCCATGCTAAATTATTGACCAATGATGCATGGTGTGCAAAATGACCTAAAGGAAATTCTCTACATGAGGAAAGTGTGAGATGCATAAGCCAGATAAAAGTGAAAGGGTATGACAAATTTGGGGTATTACAGCTGCCCTTATTTAATCGTATTAAACCTGAAAGTACGATTGGCGTGTGCCTTTCGACTGTTCAAGGTAGAAGATAATTAAATACCAATCCCAAAATTTTGTTCTAAGAGAAAGTGTGAATGTTTATTTATTTTTGTGATATCTGTTGGGAGAAATAATTCTTTTGTTTTCTAGTGAAGAGACTGAGATTAGACTCGTAACATGGCATGATGCCAATACAAGATAGGGGTTAGACGTACAGCATGGCGTGATACCAATACAAGACAAAGGTTGGTGAGAAAAGACCGCGGATAAGGTCTATGGGAGACCTACAATCCTAAGGTGAAACATGAGAGTGATTTGTCGGAGAACCTAGCCTATGGGCGATCTTAGGTTCTAAGACGATCTAAGGAAGAACCTAGCCAAGAGGCGATCTCAGGTTCTAAGAAAATCGGTAGGAAGAACCTAGCCAACGGGCGATCTCAGGTTCTAAGACGATCATAAGAAGAACCTAGCCAACAGGCGATCTCAAGTTCTAAGGCGATCATAGGAATAACCTAGACAATAGGCAATCTCAGGTTCTAAGGCGATCTATAAGAATAACCTAGCCAACAGGAAATCTCAGGTTCGACGATGATTTATTGGAAGAATCTAGCCAACAGGAAATCTCAGGTTCTAAGGAAATCTATAGGAAGAACCTAGCTAACGAGCAATCTCAGGTTCGACGATGATCTATTGGAAGAACCTATCCAACAGGTGATCTCAGGTTCTAAGATGATCTATTGGAAGAACCTATCCAATGGGCGATCTCAGGTTCTAAGATGGTCTGAGGAAGAACCTAGCCTACGGGCGATCTCAGGTTCTAAAATGATCTGAGGAAGAACCTAGCCTATGGGCGATCTCAGATTCTAAGATGATCTGAGGAAGAACCTAGCCTACAAGCGATCTCAGATTCTAAGATGATCTGAGGAAGAACCTAGCCTATGGGTGATCTTAGGTTCTAAGATGATTTGATTGGAAAAGCCTAGCCAATGGGCGATCTCAGGTTCTAAAATGATCTGAGGAAGAACCTAGCCTGCAGGAGATCTCAGGTTCTAAAATGATCTGAGGAAGAACCTAGCCTACGGGAGATCTAAGGTTCTAAAATGATCCGAGGAAGAACATAGCCTGCGGGCGATCTCAGGTTCTAAAATGATCTAAGGAAGAACCTATCCTACGGGTGATCTCAGGTTCTACGATGAAAATCCGGGTTACAGCATGACGAGTGTTTAGAGATTGACACGAAGATTATTTAGAAGCTGACACGACGAGTGTTAGAAGACTGAATTATTTGTCAGATGGGAACCGGCTACCAGACGAGAACTGGGTTTAGAATTGCTAATGTGTATTGATTTTGCTGGGAATTCAGGGGTGAAGGTCACCGGCTGGGGATTTTGGAAGCGATGCCCTCTTGTGGGGATGTATTGTTGTCCTTGGATGATTTAGGTCTCACATGTAAGGTACCTGATCCGGCTTATGCTTCGTATGCATGTTTGAATTTCTTTTGCCACAAAGATCCATTATTATGGATCTGATAGGCGCTTTTGAGGATGTAATGTTATGTAGTGATAGTTATATGCAATGCAGAGAAATGCAATTCATGGGATATGTGAAGGCTTGTTGGGAGCCGTTGTTCATCACCGTAGATGTCAATACATATCAGCGCTGGAAACCTGCAGTACCAAAGATTGCTGGGGATACTGATAAAAATTTGCATTGGGGAGCTCGTGATATCGAAGATTATCGATGACTCTGCTGAAGATTGAATTGCTGAAAAAGAAATTTTACAGGTACGCCACTGAATTCCAAATTGTATTGTTGGGGAAGAGATAATCTAGTTAGACTTCCATACACCCTGAATCGTTGAGAGGATGGTAGAGCTGAATATGTCGAAGAATGGGTACTGGACACCATGTGGATCTCTTCGAATACATGCCTCAAGTTTACACCATACTGGGGAATTACCTCTTGAATCACTTGGGGATAAAAGATGGGCATGGACACCCGTGCATGCCCTGGTTTAACTCTATGAATGCCCCGGTTTACTCCACTCGGGATTGTAGCAACTGATTTTTAAATCAGAGTCGCCACTATTAGTTTTTATCCTAGATAAGGGAATCTAACAGAAACACTAATTCACAGACAGAGATTCTAGGTTACGAACTCAATTAGACGAAAGGAAGGTGTTAGGTACCTTTCATATACCTTGTTCACAAGGATATTAAGCTCTAGGTTTAGGTTTGGGGTAAACCGGATTTTAAGTTTTAATTAGAAAGAGGGTTTAAATTTTTTATAGGGGAACTCGCTACGATTTTTGATCGTATGCCTACGTATCCTCTTATGAGGAATCAGAGTCCCAATTCGTAGCTCGTATGGGATTCGTGTTTTTAGGGGTTTGCAAACATATTTTGAATCACCTCCCACTTGGTCGGGAGTAGTGATTGCGGAGATTTTGACTGAATGCGTGGTAAGTCAAAACTAGTTTGAAACCTTTTTGCAAAAAACAGTTGATTAGCTTAGTTTATTGCGAAAAAATAGTTTGATGATTTGTTTGTGTTTTTTAATCGTATTATTTGCGAAGATCTTGATTAATGCATGATTAGAGAAAAATTTAATGCAAATAATATATAAAATAATATGTAATTTTAATTTGAAAATAATTTATTTGGTAATATTATAATATATTTAAATAGTAAATAAAATATATTAATAATAACATTTACATAAAAAAGGATTATAAATAATAAATGATAATTATAAATAATGATAAAAATTAGATAATTATAACAATATATAATAATAATATCAAAGTATAATAATAATAATATAAAATCACTATTTGATAATAATAATTATTATTATTGTAAATAAAAATATATATGTATATTTTAAAAAAATTAGAAATAATAATTAAATTATAAAAATAAATTAAATTCAAGGGGGGGTGTAAATTCTAATTAACGAGTAAACAGGGAGGTGTCTTTAGGAGGCTGGATTACGTGGGCGAGGGTGTATGGAAAATAAGGTAAGACTTGGCCTATGACCGTCTGATCACGATCACGCGGAGGATAACGAGGGAGTATGATAATTGTTGTGAGCCAGCGCGCATGGAATTGAAACGGATTACATTTTGTTTTTATTCATTTACATTAATTTGTTGTTACTGAAAACTCCACTTATTCATCTTCCTCTCTCTCATACACACAAACCCTTTCACTCTCTCTCACTTTAACCCTAATTCCCAAACCACCACCGGCGGCGCTCTACCAAAACCCCAACACGAATCTGACTCCTAAAACCCCCAAAATCCCAAAAATAACAACAAATCAACCAAATAAAAATGCTAAGTCCAGTTACCCTTTCGCGATTTCTCTTGCTCTCTGTCTTTGAATGTTATGGATTTAGTATTGATCCTTGCTCTCCTTCGCTTTTGCAGGTTGCACTGGAGCTTGAAGGTGGTGCAGCGGCGGATCAACGGAGATTGTGGTTTCAGATAATGAAACCCCAATCTTCCTTCTCTCGGATCTTCAACTAACAACAAGGTTATTTGCTCTTCGGTGTTATTCACACAAGCCCTTCTCCATTCTTTTCTTTTCCGTCCTCTCTCTCCCCTGTTTTTGTTCTTTCTGCCAATATATATAGGGATAGGAATTTAGGGCTTGTGAGAATTAGCATAGATTAAGGATTAGATTTGTTGTTAGAATTAATTTTAGGGATTGCTAATTGATTGAGAAAATATTGCAATTGATATAGTATTGATTGAGATTTGTACTGGTATTATAATTGATTTTGTTGCTAGAATTGTTTTGTAATGGAGATTGATTCTGTAATATTTTAATTGAAGATTTGATTTTGTAGAATAATTAGATTTTTGTACTGTAATAGAGCTTGGATTCTATTGCCAATTCATTGTAATAGAGATTGAGATTTGTAGAGATTTGGATTTGATTGATACTGATATTATTTTACTGAGATTGGATTTACTTTTTTAGATTTGATTTTTTTAGTGAATTTTTAGACACTTTTTGATGAAAAATGCATAAAATAAATTAAATATTATTATTATTAAAAATTGCCTAAAATAAAAAAAAATGAAAATAATATTTAAATAATAAAAAAATATGATTTTTGGGAAGATTTGAATGTAATTTGAAATTGAAATGAAATTAACAAAAAAAGAATAAATCCTCAATCCAAATAATTAAAATCTAAAAAGAAATCAAATTTTTGGATTTATATATTATAACCTATTACATTGATTCTCTCCTAAAACAAATATTACTACCTAAAATACAAAAGATAACAAAATCTTTTTAAATCTTTTTGTATTTTAGATTTTTTTTGGTTATTTTTAGAATAAAAAGTGAAAAAAATAAAAATAACTATTTTTTAAAAATTCATTAATTAAAAATACGAAATTTAATATTTAAATATTTAAAAAATGATTTTTTTTAATGATTTTTATAAATGGAAATAAAATTAATAACAATAAACAAAGAAATATTAAAAATATTAAAAAGTGCACCATGAGAGATTCGAACTCTCGACCTTATATTTCCAAGCTTGTTTCCTTACCAATTGTGCTATGTTATTTGTTTGAAATAAGAAGCCAATTGAAAGTATATGAAGATGCGCAAATATTTATTTATTCAAAAATAAAAATGATCTGATATAGATCATTATATTTTTAAATAGGTTTTGGAGCAAATATTTTAAAAAACTCTGAATGTTTAATATAATTAAATCAAAGGAGTTTTATATTTGTAACACCCAAATTCAAAAATAAGTTTGACGGTAGCACTAAGGCGAGCAAATTTGGGGTATGACGGCTGCCCCTATATAATAACTCTTCGATTGAATGGCGCAAGAATGCGTAGGTCTTTTTTCATTTGAATCAGAGATTTATTAAATAATGGAAGACCCCCAAAATTTGACCAAAGATTGGCTAGATAGGGTTACGCTGATATAGCATACCCCCACGGGTTAGCTAGATAGGGTTACGTTGATATAGCATACCCCCAAGACTTTTGAAGAGAATAGGCGAAGATGATGATGTATCACTTTACCTGGATGTGACGATGAGGCAGATGGTTTTGAGCTTGAGAGATTAATGTTGTATGTCTTGGTTTGGTTTTGATTATTCACCCAATTGGAGGATGAATAAAATAATAATTGATGATGCATGGTTGCTTGAAGATTGAGGCCATGAGTTATGTTTGTGAATCGATGCATGACATCTGAGGCGATGGGCTAGAGTTTTGGGATAAATAAAACCCATTGCTGCATGAAGTCTGATGCAATGGGTTAAAGTTTTGTTTTCTTTTGAGCATCGCATCATGAAGTCTGAGGCGATGGGCTAGAGTTTTTGGATAAAGAAAACACATTGCTGCAAGAAGTCTGATGCAATGGGTTAAAGTTTTATTTTCTTTTGAGCATACATCATGAAGTCTGAGGCGATGGTTCGTGTTACAGAGTGAAGAAGTGTACATTGCTGCATGAAGTCTGAGGCAATGAGTTTGGTTTGCAAATCACTGCGTGAAGTCTGATGCGATAGGCTGGATTTTGTGGAATAAAGAAACACATTGCTGCATGAAGACTAAGGCAATGGGTCAGGTTGGAAAATCACAACGTGAAGTCTGATGTGATAAGCTAAATTTGGTTTTCGGACATTGCTGCATGAAGCCTGAGGCGATGATCTATGTCGCAGAATAAGAGATACATTGTTGCATGAAGTCTTAGGCAATGAGTTAGGTTTGCAAATCACTGCGTGAAGTCTGATGTGATAAGAAAAATTTGTTGTTTCGAACATCGCTGCATGAAGTCTGAGACGATGGTCTGGAGTTTGGAACACATTGCTGCATGAAGTCTGAGGCAATGGGTTAAGTTCGCAAATCACTGCGTGAAGTCTGATGTGATAATCTAAATATATTGCTTCGAACATCGCTGCATGAAGTCTGAGAAGATGATCCAGAACTTGGCATAACGAAACACATTGCTACATGAAGTTTGAGGCAATGGATTAGGTTCATAAATTGTTGCGTAAAGTCTGAGGCGATAAGCTAGGTTTTGTTTTAGAGCATCGCTGCGTAAAGTCTGAGGCGATGATCTAGCTTTTTATGAAAACATTACGGCTTAGAGGCAATGTAATGAGTTTGGAGAATGCATTGCAGCTTTGAGCCAATGTGTTGGCTTGGATAATACATTGCGGCTTAGAGGCAATGTGTTGAGTTTTGAGAATTCATTGCGGATTAGAGGCAATGTGTTGGCTTGGATAATAAATTGCGGCTTAGAGGCAATGTGTTGGGTTTTGAGGATACATTGCGGCTTAGAGGAAATGCAATGGGTCTTTGAGAATATGTTGCGGCTTAGAGGCAACGTACGGAGTTTTGAGAATACGTTGTGACTTAAAGGCAACATACTTAGTTTTGAGGATACATTGCGGCTTAGAGGCAACATACTGAGTTTTGAGAATACATTACGGCTTAGAGGCAATGTGCTGGGCTTGGATAATACACTGCAACTTAAAGGCAATGTAATGGTACTTGTAAGGAACTCATCACTGCGGGAAGACTTAGGTGATGGGCTGAATGTGTCACGGCATGAAGACTGAGATGACGGGTTGAATTGTAGGAGAAGTATTGCGTTGGTTGACCCTTAGAGAGTTGAATCGAGGGTGAAATTATTTGTCTGTTTGCTAGGAGATACATGTGTATGCATGCGTATTGAATGTTGTATGTATGCAAAATGTATGATGTTTGTTTGACATTGATATGGAACCCTGACTATATGCGTATTGTATGTAGGAATGCATAGTGTATGTATGCTTGAGATATGCAAAATGTGTGTATGTATGAAATGTGTGTAAGATGCACGTATGCCTTGAAATGTTATGAAGACTACTTCTGGCATTCTCTCCTTTAAACCATTGGCTCAGGGTTACCAACTCCTGGAATTGTATGTTGTGTCGTCGTAGTATTGTTGAACTTGAACACAGTGGACAATGTTAGCAAAATTTAAGCATTGATTTTATATTGCGGGCGTGGACGTAGACGTAGACGTAGATAATGGCCTATGCGTAGATTTTTATGTTGTAAGCGCAGGTGTAGACATATGTATTGGCATATGTATGGTCTTGGTGTTGTAAGCGCAGGCATAAGCGTAGATGTATGTAGATTCGTATGTTATAGGCGTGGGCATAAGCGTAGACGTATGTAGATTCGTGTGTCGTAGGTGCAAGCGTAAGCGTAGACGTATGTAGAATTGGCAGTAATACACATGTGCATGGACGCTTGAGAATGTAGACATCGTGTTGCAAGTTAGGCATAGATGCTGACATGGACGTAGGCTTTGTGTGTGGACGCGTAAATGTAGGCATAGACTTTGTATTGTTGAGTGCAAGCATAGGCGCAGATGTACGTGTGGGCGTAGACTTTTTGCATCGTGAGCATAGATATGCATAGATACAGGTGTAGACATGTGTATAGATTTGAAAGATGTAGGAGTAGACATGTGCGTGGACGTAGACGTGAATTTTCTTTTGATATTTTTCTAACAAAAATGTTTTTTTGATGTTTTGTCAAATGCTTTTATTTTGTTAATCCCCCGAAATGATTTCAAGACAATATTCACAAGTAATAATCGTAGTATTTTGTAAACAAGTTTGAAAAGAAAAAACCCAATTTGAAAAATGCAAAGAAAGCAAGTGTTTTATTTATATGCCTCTGAGTAGGCGAGAGTACAAGATGCAATTCCTAGAAAGAGCTAATTACAGAAGGTTTTAAAACTGTAAATGGCAATAAAAATGATAATTGCTACTGTTGTTCCCCAATATCCTTTTAATGATCTTATCTCCTTTGCTTCTGAGTTGTATGATTCAGATCTATCTCTCCATTCATGGTTCATAGTCGTAGTTCTTAGATCGCAGTCTTTTTGTTCTTTATTTCTTTTTGAATGATCCCTAATTTTTCCTGGATTGCCCTTTAGGGTTTTCAATCCACCGGGATGATTTTTTTGTCGATATGCCCCTAATTTTTTCCTGGATCTCCCTTTAGGGTTTTCGATCCACCGGGGCGCTCCTTTTTTCCTAAGTTTCCTGTTTAAGGTTCAAGCTTAGCGAGCTTCTTATACATAGTGTTTTTTACTGCGTCTGAATTTGCCGGGTGCGGTAGTTCTTCCCCACCCATTATTGTGGAGACAAGATTACCACCAGGGGATGTTGTTTTGACTACGTACGGACCTTTGTAATTGGGGGTCCGTTTACCACATGAGTCGAGGCGAGGTAGCATAATCTTCTTGAGTACTAAACCATGACGCGGTTCATCTTGTACCATATACTGTTACTTTGAAAGAATTCTGCGGATAATTCTCGTAAGGTTTGTTTGCCAATGCTAGAGGAATTTTCTGGATGTCGTGAAACCAAGGCTTGTTATATAGCAAGTCAATGTGCGGGGTCTTCGAAGCGTCTGCTTGTGATGCGCGATTCGTGGTTTGACCAAGTTACTTTGAATATAGACGATATATTTTCCAAGGCGTCTATCATTTGATTCTCTTTCGTGGGACGTGACTGAAAATGATTTTTGCGAATTCCGCAGTCAGCATTAAAAGATGATCCTGATATGGTACCCATTTTGGATGTTTAGTATCCCGTTCACCATTGACTTGGTATGTGGCTTATGAGCATTCTTTGGAGAAGTCAATACTGCCCATATATCGTGCCCTGGTGCATTTGAAGCCTCGTCGAACGTGGATACCCAACGTGCCCTTGGCTCGGGTTCTTCGTCAAATCTTGGTATTTCGTAGTTGCTTATTTTTATAGCACTGTGTGTATTTGGCCTTGGCCTGTTTATATAGATATGCGCAATCAGCTTCTTTGTGGCTTCGCTCTAACATTGCCCCTTAGCTTGGTTTCTTCCGGGTCTTCCCTTGTGCTCAGATTAATGGTCTTAATAGCCTCTTGATATGGTTGCATATTGTTAGCTTTTCTTTTTATTTCCCTCGCCATTTTCTCAGAGAGTTCAAGATCTTTATCATCTTCCTCTTTATCTTGGTTGATAGGAGCATCAAAATTATATCGGATCGCAGCAGTAGCATTATCGGTGGATTTGGGCGTGAATTTGCACCTTTTTCATGTTTTGGTGCGGATTTAGTATATGAAATTTGAAAATGCATATGCAGAGAAAGTATTTCCATTTTTTAGATTTGAGATATAAATGCAAGAGAAAGACAGGGATCTTAATTGAAAACAAAACATAACTTTTATTAATCGTAAATATTGTCTAAAACAAAACAGGGAAACCCTTACAAGCAACCCCTATGCCTCGGGCTTGACATAGGTTTTTTCAAAAACAAGAAAAATTAATTAAGAAAGAAAAAGATCTCAGGAATCTCCATGGTCATCCATCTTTTGATTTTTCTTCCCTAGGGCGCATTCTTAGATGAATTCAGTTGCCCCTTTGGTGTTGGCTTAGCTGAATATTTTTGCCTCGTGTCTGCCAAGCATTACTCTATTGTTGACAAAAGTCTCTTGGATCGGAGGAAAATATGCTTCGCCCTTCAGAATAGCTTTATATTTTTATTCAGGGTATTGTCCGAACTGGACTATCCCCTGGTCCCTTAGCCTTTGTAGATCTCTTTCGAAAGCTTCATTGTGTTCTAGCGGGAGTCCATATCCCAACTGATATTCTTTCAGTGAGTTTATCGGGGTATTTTCTTATCTGCTTGCCCCAGAGTCTGTGACTACTTCGATTGCATTTATTGTTAGACCATCGTGCAACAGCGTAGGGTCTGATGTGACGCTGGGCTTCTCAAAATTGATGTCTTGAGAATCCAACAAATCCTGCACCTTGTGTTTGAAAGGCCAACACTGTTCTATGGTATGTCTCGGAGAATTAGCATGATATTCGCACCTGGCGTTGGCATCATATCTTCGTGGGAGTGGCCCGACTAGAGGGGCTAGAGGCTTGAGTTCCACTGAGGATGCCTTAACTAGCTGTTGCAATAACTGGCTACGTGGCATAGGGAGTGGATCAAATTTCCTGGGTGGCCTTCTGCCTTGCTACTGCCCTAGGGGGATCACTAATGGTTGTTGAACCCTGGGTTGTGGTGCTACAACATTAATCTCTCCCTCCTTTCCTTTGGTTAAGTTTGAAGCATGCTGCTTTG
This sequence comes from Vicia faba, assembly GCA_948472305.1. Lineage (NCBI taxonomy): Eukaryota > Viridiplantae > Streptophyta > Magnoliopsida > Fabales > Fabaceae > Vicia > Vicia faba. The sequence goes on along the minus strand of OX451735.1, from coordinate 305,190,580 downwards.
AATTGTAGGGAGCATTTGATGGTCCCCCTGATATCTTCCCACTTTTTATCCCAGTTTCGATTATTTCTCCGATGGTTACTAGGTCTGAGAACCATGAAGAGATACTTTCAACCATCATCTCATAATACAGCCCGTGCAAAGTTCCCATGAACGTGCCTACTAACTCCTTCTCTAACAGTGGTGGTTGCACACGGGATGCCAATTCCATCCATCTCTGAGCATACTCCTTGAAGGACTCTTCTTTCTTCTGGGAAAAAATCTGGAGTTGCATGCGGGTAGGCGCCATGTCCAGGTTATATTTGTAATGCTTTAGGAAAGCATTAGCAAGATCTTCCCAGGTTTGAATATGTGTTCGCTCTAATTGCATATACCAGTCTGAAGATGACCCACTCAGGCTATCTTGAAAATAGTGAATCATCAGCTTCTGATCGTGGGCATGGGCATGCATCTTCCTGCAATACATACGAAGATGATTTCTTGGACAAGTGAGCCCCTTGTATTTTTCAAAGTAAGGTACTTTGACCTTTGGTGGAACCACCACATCAGGAACTAGGCCCATTTCGAGAGCGTCTACTTCGAAAGCGTTGAAACCCTCCACAGCTTTTAATCTTTCTTCCAGGGCTTTGTACTGATTCATCACTAATGGATTATCAACAGCATGAGTACCAGCCGTCTTTAAGGGCGCTTGGTTGCATCCTCTGGGTCGTGGTCTCCGTATTGCAGGTCCAAGTAATTGCCTGCATCATTGGTCGGAATCTGTAGGGTACGAGATGCCCCTGTTTTTTGCAACGGTGGGACAAACCCTTCAGTTTCAGCTTCTTGTTGGGCCATGACAGATTTTTGGGGTCCTGGCTCTGGCTCTTTCCTTAGTTGGTGACCGCTTGATGCACCAATAGGTTGGGCTACTTCTTTGAAAGCTGCCCTGGGAATCTGGTCTTGTCTATCAATAATGTTTTTCAAAGCTAGGAGAACTTGACTCAGATATCCTTTCATTAAAGTGACATCACCCTTTACTTGGTCAAGATCCTCTCTGAATGCAGCCTGGGTTTCCTCGATTTTCTCCATTTCTTTTTTGTTGATAAGCCTTTGTTTGATACGGAGGCCAAGGAGGTGGAGATCTTCTTTTACCAATGGTTCAACTGGAGAGATTTTTTTGAAAAATGAGTTTTGATATGATATGTCGGTGTTTGTGAATGCATGCGTGCGAATAAATGTGTACGAATATGAAATGGGTTAACTGTCCTATTTACTTGGGTATGTATCTGTGTTTTTCTTATTATTTTACTTAGTGACTATCTTTGAAATAGATACACAAACGAGATGTGGAAACAAAATGCCTTTATTGAAGGTAACAGAATTCAGATATTGAAAAATATTATAATCTTATACCAAAACTTTATTTGCGTGAAATCAAGCGAAAGGAAATAAGTCTTCTAGGTGTGCCCGCGGATATCTGATCTGGAAGTCATCCACCTTGACCTGACAAATCCTGGGAAAATCTTTAGCATGTTATTTCCTTTTCGTGGGTTTGATTTCAGACATGTTTGGCGTGTTGACGCGGGCAGGTTATTTCCTTCGATATTCATTTTTAAAGACAGTCGCCGAGATCTTGATTTTATTTTTTTTGGTACCCTGTGAATAAGACAAAGAAACGTGTGACAAATATATGATGAAATGTGTGACGAATACATGAATGATATGAATGCATAGGTGTAGGGTTGAATGACGGGGTTTTATGATAATTACCCCCATAAGGTAGGGATGTATAGTTTAGTGACGGGATTTTTGTGATAAGTATCTGTGATACGGTGGCAGAACCGACTGTTAATACTGGTTTACGTTTTGCGTTTTTTGTTTGTAAAATGTCGCGGTAAGCAAGAGTCGCCACCGACTTTTATTTCATCCAATCATGGAAAAGGAAAAAGAACAGAAAAAACCTTTTTTCGAGATATTCTGAGTACGGGGGGTAGATTATATAAAGGGAAGGTGTTAGCACCCTTTCTATCTGTAGTTATCTACGGGCTCTTAGGTACTTGCTCATTTTTTAAATTGCTTGTGTGTGTTTGTCTTGAAAATGTTTTACTTCGTGATAACCCTTGTATCGATCCTCAAGGATGTGACGAAGTTTGTTTTGAAAATTTGTTTTGAAAGGGTGTTTGTGTGAAAAGTTTTTATTGAGCAAGTACTTAAGATTCTACCTACTCGAAAAAAGATTGTTTGTTCTCGTTTCCTTCAGACAACACTATCTTACTATTAAGGAGTAGGTAGCACCATCGTTGGAGTTGTAAGGGACATTCGAAAGGGACAAGTAAAATCACTAAAGCAATAGTTAGAAAACTTTAGTAGTAACCCTAGAGTCTTAAGATCTTTCCGAGTAAACATTTCCGAGGCAACATTTCCGAGGCAACACTTTGATCTTTTAGACTGGAGGGCGACCACTAAAATCTCCTATGCTTAATGATTGTTTACCGAAGGCAACCAAAGTGAGGTAAACCATAGGAGTGAAATATGTGCATGTGAACTTTTTCAATTATTTAGTCTTTGCATATTAGGTGATCTACCGTTTTAAATTTCAAGCATTCTTTTCATACAATCCTATTAGCCATGCATCTAGACAGTTAAAGATTGCGGGAATTTAAAGTGCGAAAAATAAACCTAGCTATTACAAGGCTTCAGGGAGGGGGATTAATTACATAACCGAAAATGGGGGGAAAAGCGGTAAATAAAAACCCTAGTTTAAAGCTATTACATACCCTTAGCAGTTACAAAATAATGTCAAAATAATTAACAAGCGCGCGGCGAATTAAATACGAGGACGGTTGAAAAGATAACATAAAACTCTAATTGAGAGAAAAAAAATTTGTTCTTGTGGATTTTTATTTGAGAAAACAATTAATTGCAAATTAATTAAACCTAATTTCTAATTGTTTTTAAATTATGAAAGAAATTAAATTAACCTAATTTCCTAATTTAATTAATTAATTAAAGAAATAGAAAATATTTTGTACAAAAAGATTTTGTATGTTTTTGGTTTTTTATTTGAGAAAAGAAATTTAAATTGTAAAATTAAAACCTAGATTCTATTTGATTTTAAATGAAACAAAAATTAAATTTACCTAACTTACTAATTAAATTAAATAATTTATTATTAAAAAAAATGCTTTTTGTGTTATTATGATTTATTGATTTTATGATTAATTAAAAAAACAATTAACTTTTTGGTGAAAAATAATTTTAAAAAAATAATTAAAACAAAAGAAATAAATAAAGAAAAGAATGGGCATGTATGCTAGCAAAAAGGGGGCGTGAGGCTGAAATTCCAAGCCCAATAAGCTCCAAGCCCAGTCAACCTTTGGATCCGGTGTAGCGTTGACTTGCACGTGTACCATGGTCCCTCATGGATGGGGCATTAGATCTTGGCTGGAGATGAATCTGATGGTCAGATCCTGAGTTGCATGGTGGACGCATGGAATAGCAGTGTATGAGATCCTGCGTATAAATGTTAGAAAATAGGAAAAATGCTTGGACCTGGGATCGAACCCAGATCCTTCCCTTCACAAGCGTGTCTCTCTACCAACTGTGCTGGACAAGTTATTCATAATTATAATGAAATAAATAAAATATAATTCAAACAAAGTGCCATGCCCCAAAAAATGTGCGTGGATTCAAACGGGCCAATGGTATGCTGCCACGCCCTCATCTTCCTCCCAGAACTGTCGTCTTTGGCATTAAGCGTTTACCTACGGACAAAATTGTCACTAAAGGCTATAGTGACAATTTTTGTCTGTAGCCATATCCCTGTGAAACTCAAGAATCTCATACGAGCATGATAAATTAATTATAATGGTACCAATCAACTCGTCTTGGCCTCACGAGCATCATGGTACCTCATTCATGGCCCAATTTTTCCTGCATCAAGAAACCCTAAACAAGAACATAAAAACCCTAACAATGGCAGGTGCGTGTATAAGCTTCAAAAATGCAATTAAACCATCCAGTTAGCTTGCAAACATGATAATAATCACAAATATGACAATTAAAGGTGCTAATGATGCGTAAATTATAATAATCAAATTTGGAAAAGCTTGTAAACCGTGTGAGGTGTAGAGACGAATTATGAGCGTTCCAGACCTTGCAAATGGTTGAGATGGCTTCAGTGCATGCCCAGGATGCGATGGTTGGCCTTGAATTGCTCTGAAAGGTCTTCTAGACTGAAAATTGAACCTCACTTTTTATCAAGATTTTTCAATTTGCTTTTGCCTTTTCACGACTATAATCCTTGTGTCTTTGATCTGAAATTATTATGCACTTATAGTAGACTGAATTAGGTCAATAAAATTGGCATGAATCTTGAGAAATAATGGAATAATGATTCAATTTTCTCTTTGTATGATATCTTCCCAAAATAAGCTTCAATTCAATCTTTTCCAATCCAAATGAGTTTTACATGAATTGGTCATCATGCTAGCTGTACATAGACTCCAAATGTGCACAAAAATCCCAAGATTTGATTTTCTTTTATTATTTTACCATTTAATTTGATTTATTTTGATTTAAATAAATAAAAAATCAAAATAAATGATAAAAATAATAAAATAATAGGTGGAAAAGCTCAGGGGTTGTGGGTCCTATTAGAAACATGTTTCAAGCAAGAAAACATGAGGCCCTTTGGAAAAAATGCAAATTTGATCAATATTGACTTTTGAAAAATTTTTCAAAAATTGCCAACTTTGACAATGCACAACTCTCTCAATTTTGACCCTAGGAGGGTGTTCTTGGACTTTTTAGAAATCTTAGGATGTCCCCTAAACAACCCTTTTGGTTTAATTTCAATTGGGTCTCCCATGTTCATGCATGAAGCATTGACCCAAAAGGTGTTTTTGTTGACTTTTCAAAAGGACCTATAATGTAAAAATTCATATCTTTTGATGAGTGCATATTTTGAACTTGTGGGATGAAGATGAATTGTAGGAAATTGCATCCTCTTCAAAATGAGCCTTGGATGAAAAATTTCTGATTAAGTATGAAGAAGTTATGCTTGGTCAAAGTTGGATTGACTTTTACTAAGAAACCCTAATTTAGCAACTTTTGGGTTTTGATGAATTTGGAGCATTCCTTGAGGAATTGTGATCAACCCTTGATCAAATGATAGAAGTCACTTCAGAATGTTGATGTTGACCCAAAATCTTGAGGTTTGACTGTATGTGGGCCACAATTGACTTTTGACCTAATACAGTCGATTTCTCAAGCATCTGAGCAGTTGACTGAGCAAACTTCTTATGCAAGGCATGAAACTTGACATGTAGGGTCTTGAGAACATATTAAGACCATGGAGAGCATATGATACCTTTGTTGTCCACCCATCTTGATGAAAATAGAAATCCTAATTTGGGGTATACTGCCTTAGGAGAGAGTTTGTGTGGTCAACTCTTGGGCAACCTTGAGCAAATTGGGGAAGAGGCGCAAGTGCCTCCCTTAGGTGGAGCCTCTTTATGGACCGAGACGTCCATCTCAAAGTCGTTAAAGGTCTCGTCATGAGATTTTGGGTTAAGGTCGTTACAAAGAGTCATGGGTGACCTTCCAAAGACTTACTCGTCAAGAGGATATCTCTTGATAAGTATTCCTTTTTCGGAAGTCCACCGACTCTAGGCGAAGTCGTCACATAAAATCGCATGGATGATGTACCCTCTAAGCTAAAAGATGAGCCTTCTTGCTAAGGGTTATATTGGAAATATTTTTGAGGTAGAAAGATCCCGCCACGCAGTAAATATATGATGATAATAGAATTTGACAGTAAATAAAAAAATGCGATAAAATAGATAAATGCAATAAATAAATAAAGTAAATAAAAATAAGAAACCCCAAAAATACATAAACCTAGGGTTAAGGAGAATCCCCAGCAGAGTCGCCAACTGTAGCAACTAGTTTTTCAATCAGAGTCGCCACTATTAGTTTTTATCCTAGGGAATGGAATCTAACAGAAAACCCTAATTCGCAGACAGAGATTCTAGGTTACGGACTCAATTAGACGAAAGGAAGGTGTTAGGCACCTTTCATCTACCTTGTTCACAAGGATATTAAGCTCTAGGTTGACGTTTGGGGTAAACCAGATTTTAAGTTTTAATTAGCAAGAGGGTTTACATTTTTTATAGGGGAACTCGCTACGATTTTTAACCGTATGCCTACGTATCCTCTTATGAGGAATCAGAGTCCCAATTCGTAGTTCGTATGGGGTTGGTGTTTTTAGGGGTTTGCAAACATATTTTGAATCACCTCACACTTGGTCGGGAGTAGTGATTGTGGAGATTTTGACCTAATGCATGGTAAGTCAAAACTAATTTGAAACCCTTTTGCAAAAAAAAAGTTGATTAGCTTAGTTTATTGTGAAAAAATAGTTTGATGATTTGTTTGTGTTTTTTAATCGTATTATTTGCGAAGATCTTGATTAATGCATGATTAGAGAAAAATTTAATGCAAATAATATATAAAATAATATGTAATTTTAATTTGAAAATAATTTATTTGGTAATATTATAAGATATTTAAATAGTAAATAAAATATATTAGTAATAACATTTACATAAAAAGGGATTATAAATAATAAATGATAATTATAAATAATGATAAAAATTAGATAATTATAACAATATATAATAATAATATCAAAATATAATAATAATATAAAATCACTATTTGATAATAATAATAATTATTATTGTAGATAAAAATATATATGTATATTTTAAAAAAAAAAATAGAAATAATAATTAAATTATAAAAATAAATTAAATTCAAGGAGCGGTGTAAATTCTAATTAACGAGTAAACAGGGAGGTGTCTTTAGGAGGCTGGATTACGTGGGTGAGGGTGTATGGAAAATAAGGTAAGACTTGGCCTACGGCCGTCCGATCATGATCACGCGAAGGATAACGAGGGAGTATGATAATTATTGTGAGCCAGCGTGCATGGAATTGAAACGGATTACATTTTGTTTTTATTCATTTACATTAATTTGTTATTACAGAAAACTTCACTTATTCATCTTTCAATCTCTCGTACACACAAACCCTTTCACTCTCTCTCACTTTAACCCTAATTCCCAAACCACCACCGGCGGCGCTCTACCAAAACCCCAACACGAATCCGACCACCAAAACCCCCTAAATCCCAAAAATAACAACAAATCAACCAAATAAAAATGCTAAGTCCAGTTACCCTTTCGCGATTTTGCTTGCTTTCTGTCTTTGGATGATCTGGATTTAGTATTGATCCCTGCTCTCCTTCGCTTTTGCAGGTTGCACTGGAGCCTGAAGGTGGTGCGGCGGCGGATCAATGGAAATTGTGGTTTCAGATAATGAAACCCCAATCATCCTTCTCTCGGATCTTCAACCAACAACAAGGTTATTTGCTCTTCGGTGTTCTTCATGCAAGCCCTTCACCGTTCTTTTCTTTTCCGTCCTCTCTCTCCCCTATTTTTGTTCTTTCTGCCAATATATATATAGGGATAGGAATTTAAGGCTTATGAGAATTAGCATAGATTAGGGATTAGATTTGCTGTTAGAATTAATTTTAGGGATTGCTAATTGATTGAGAAAATATTATAATTGATATAGTATTGATTGAGATTTGTACTAGTATTGTAATTGATTTTGTTGCTAGATTTGTTTTGTAATGGAGATTGATTCTGTAATATTTTAATTGAAGATTTGATTTTGCAGAAGAATTAGATTTTTGTACTGTAATAGAGCTTGGATTCTATTGCCAATTCATTGTAATAAAGATTGAGATTTGTAGTGATTTGGATTTGATTGATTTTGATATTGTTTTACTGAGATTGGATTTACTTTAGTTTTTAGATTATATTTTTTTAGTGAATTTTTAGACACATTTTGATGAAAAATGCATAAAATAAATTATATATTATTATTAAAAATTTCCTAAAATAAAAAAACGAAAATAATATTTAAATAATAAAAAATATGATTTTTGGAAAGATTTGAATGTAATTTGAAATTGAAATGAAATTAACAAAAATAGAATAAATCCTCAATCCAAATAATTAAAACCCAAAAAAGAAATCAAATTTTTGGATTTATAATTATTGTAACCAATTACATTGATTCTCTCCTAGAACAAATATTATTACCTAAAATGCAAAAGATAACAAAATCTTTTTAAATCTTTTTGTATTTTAGATTTTTTTTTGTTATTTTTAGAATAAAAAGTGAAAAAAAATAAAAATAACTATTTTTTAAAAATTCATTAATTAAAAATACGAAATTTAATATTTAAATATTTAAAAAATGAATTTTTATAAATGGAAATAAAATTAATAATAATAAACAAAGAAATATAAAAAATATTAAAAAGTGCACCATGAGAGATTCGAACTCGCGACCTTATATTTGCAAGCTTGTTTCCTTACCAATTGTGCTATGTTATTTGTTTGAAATAAGAAGTCAACTGAAAGTATATGAAGACGCGCAAATATTTATTTATTCAAAAATACAAATGATCTGATATAGATCATTATATTTTTAAATAGGTTTCGAAGCGAATATTTTAAAAAACTCATAATGTTTAATATAATTAAATCAAAGGAATTTTATATTTGTAACATCCAAACTCGAAAATAAGTTTGACGGTAGCACTAAGGCGGGCAAATTTGGGGTATGATAGGGATGTCCTGATTAAGCTATGTGAATGCCCTGGTTTACTCCATTGGGGATGTCCTAATTCAGCTCTTTGAATGCCCCGATTTACTCTATTGGGGATGTCCTGATTCAGCTTCACGAATGCCTCGGTTTGGCTTTCGGAGGATGTACACTTGTGTGTGCCAAGTCAAACGAAGACTCTGGGTTTTCTGAGTTCACCTGGGGAATTAAGTTTGAAATTGTCTGTAGCAGATGAAGACGGATTCACGCATTGGCCATGTCAGGGTGACCTGTTATGACACTTTTAGCTTGATTCGTCTCGTACAACATAATTGGCTTGAGCAACTTTGCAAGTACAGATGAGGAATTCCCCTGTCTGTGGGATTTCTGAAAGAATCTGTGCTGAATAGAACACTAGAATATTCGTGCCACGATACGATATGATGTGGCCTGCCCCGATGTCTTGAGTCACGAAATAAACTGCTCTTGATTATAGCTTTCTTGGAGAGATTTGTTGAATCTCAACATAACTTCCCCGGGTTGAATGAATTCTGAATAGATTTATCGACGTGATAGCCTCAGATTAGTTGGAAAAAGTTTGAAGAGATGTATCGACGTGATAGCCTCTGATTGATATTTTTGAGGGAATGCCCCAAATTTGGCTGAACTCTGAGAGATCGACTCTCGACTTGATTGCCCCAGATTGGCGGAATCTGCTAACTTCATCCCTAAAGGGTACTCAGACTATGAAGCACTAAGATAATTTCTCTTGACAAAATCACTGGTTAACATGTCCCTGGATAAGTCATTTCTCTTGTGGCAGCTGACTTTTGCTTCAACAGAGTATTTAAGCCTCTCTCTCTTCTCTGACAAGATTGAGCTCTTTACCGATTGTTCATTATTTAAACTTACTTGATATCAATCGATTGTTTTGTATGCAGAAGAATGTTTATCATGATAATGATGTCACAACTTTGAGTGAAATGATGTCACAACTCTGTTATGAACGAGTCACTAGCTAGAGAGCAACATTTGCAAATCCTTTTTTATGAAATATAATGCAAGCATATGATGCCAACACATATATTTAAACATACCTATTTGGAGTCAGTTAAACGCTATCTCATTGTAGCACACTTTCGTATTGACCCATGCTTCAGTTAGGACTTTTATGGGTTGTAACGTGGCTTGGTTCACGGTTTTAGAAAAAAAGATTTAAGGATCAAAATTATTTGGTGCCCACCAATTCTCCATGATGTTCTCCATTCCTACGTTCAGTTGACCCGATACAAGCATTCATCTCTCGATAAGAGTTTGTGATGGTTGAGGAGCTACTGAGGCCTCTTGGACACAACAATCACTAACTTCTGATTTTGGTGTCTGATCACACAGCCTTTTTCTTTCGATGAGGATTTTTATTGGTAATCCTTTTCTCGCCTTTTAGGCTTTTCAATTTCTTTCTCGCTTTCCCTTACTTTTGCATGGGCAAATTCCTTTGAATTTCGATTTGGAAGTCCAGCGAGATGCCCCAACTTTTGCCTAAGCGACTTGTTTTTAAGTTGGACTTAGCAAGGCTTTTTGTTTCTTTCTCATTCATTTCCTTTTTGAACAAGTCGTTGATCTTCGCATTGTCTTCGATTTATTGGAAGTGATTATGACTGTCTGAGTCTTTGGTAGATGATGGATAGCCATTGTTGTATCATCATCTGATCTCGACTTCATGATTTACGAGAGATACCCATTAGGGTATCGTTAGTTGAATCACGCTGCCGATAGGTGAGGGTTAACTATTGTGGTTTTGACTTCGTCAACCTTTTGATGGATAACCATTGTTGTATCCTTGGATGCACACTCTTGATGAGTTCTGAATGCTTGATCAGATTAAGTGAACACTACTCGCCCCAGGGTTAAAATGAGGGTTTCTTTCTGAACAGAAAAGAAACTCGTACTTTGAAGGCTCAGAGGGGTTAACGAGGGTCTATCTCCCTTATATCTTCGGTGTTTAGGAATAGAAACAAGGCTTGTACATCGCCAGCAGGGTCTTACTCAAAAGCATACCAACCAGAGATTTTTTTGCATTTTTAGATCATCGTCATCCTCCCTCCAATCTTTACCTAAGCATAAGACTTGGAAAATTTGCATCAATACGTAAGTAAAACATTTAAAGAGTGATGACGAATGGATGAATAAAAATAAAAGGAACACTTCAAGACAAGCATACTTATTGCATTAAGATTTTCATTCAAAAATAGACAAGTTTCTACATGCAAGCAATGTTTAAACAAACAAGGAAGAATGAAAATGAAAACGCAATAAATAAACCAATGGTTGCCATCGTTGAGGAGACTTGACCCCGTATGGATTTCTTGATTCTGATAACTTTCTGCAATCTTGGTGCTTAAATGGGCGAGAGAATTCCCCTTTAGATCTAATATGAACATAACAGTCTCTGGATTGATTCCAACTTGGATCTTGTCTTTGGATGACATACCATCTTGAATCGAATGGCCAGGTGCCCCAGAATAATATGCATAGAAGATTCTTCCAGGAGAACGAATGAATTCTTTTCCTAGAGTCTTGGTATGAACTGCATCACTAAGAATCTTACGCCACAAAGAAGCAATATAATTCGTCTTCCATCATAACAGAGGAAGCATATACCTGGTGAGAAAGAGTCCAACAGGTGGCCAAATGGGAATTAAACTTTCGGAAGAGATGCCAGACAGGTGTTGGGCTTTATACTTCAACCCCTTTACAGTTTTCAATATCAAAACTGGGTGCCTCAATAAGAAGAGATGTTTGTGGGAGGAAGACCCCAAATATCAAAGCTTGAAATAATAGGATGTAATGCATTGGGATAACATCAACCTGCTCATCAAGCTTCTTCTGTCTCTGCTTAAAATCCTAGCCTAATGAATTCACTTGGGGAATAAAGACTAGTTGTTGTCTAATAGATTAGGGAATACAAAGATGTGGAGAGTTCCCTTGATTGAATAGTAGGATGCCTCAACGTGGTAACCATATCTGACGTTGGTATCATGATCTTAAAGGGAATTTATAAACAGTACCGAAGTACGGGGTATAACCCAATAGTAAATGGGAACCATCTGCTGATAAGATATCCCAAGAACTCAAGATTGTGTAACACTCCCTGGTTGAAAGTGTTCCCCAAAAGATGAGGAGAAGAGAGAACCTTTGTTGCAGCAGTAAGTGCAATATTATTGACATCATCATCAGAGCTTTCACGACCTGGCTTATCTGAGTCTTCAATCAATTATCTTCCTTTTCGAAGAATTCTAGACCACGGGCCAAAGCTTGCATGTATATCACACGGAGTTATTCCATAACTGATCTCTGAGCATGTGACAGTAAGAAATCAAGTTTGAACCTATGAAAAGAGCACCAGATCTGAATAAGAATCCCCAATCTTCGAGTACTTGATATGGATGCATGAATATGCATGGGGTGCATGAATGGACGCTATGTCATGTTCCGTCATTTCCAAGTAATTTATGTGCTTTGACTTTTTATTTTACGCTAGTAAGGGATGGAAAAGTTTAGCGCAAGACTTACAAATACGACCCCCTGGAAATAACAGAACATGTATGTTAAGCATGTGGTTAACCATGTTATGTATGCAAAGGCATGGGATCAAAGTTCCATTATTTCTGAACATGATTGATGCACTGCTTCTGAATCATATGAATATTATTAGATCAAAGGTTCGGCATAGCTTCTACACATATAAGAACCATGTACCATGTAGATCTTCCATTATATGGGATCAAGGCTTCTAGAATATCTGATACTGCTGAGCATTTTATGAACATGCTGGGAATACCAAGATCGAAGGCCCGAATAAACCTCTGAGTATACAAGTTGGGAAATTAAAAAATAAATTCGAGAACTATACGGTCACCAACAGAATATAGTGTCTAAATAAGTCATCAACATAAACCCAAAACATAACCATTAGAACCAATAGTCACCGCCTGAGCATAGTCGCCATCTGAACATAGTCACCGAATGTAACTGTGATAATAATTCCCGCCCCACTCACAGGTGAAAACTAGGTCAGGGTAACACAAGGGTAACTCGAAAATCACGGGTTCTCTTGAAAGTAAAATCATCACAACACAGACGTGTATGATGAAAACACCTCCATTTGAACCTCATCCGAGCGTGGTATATGACATGACTGCACTAGTCAGACTACGTCCTATAGTCGTCATGCTCCACTCTATTCCTAGTGTCCTAGTCACTCTGGCCTGGGTATTGGGCCTTTTACCTCAATAGTAACATCCCAACCCAATCAAGAAGCAGATCCAGTACAACTGTAGTATATGGAAAATAGTAAAATGCAATACATACATATGCTCAGGTATATACAAAATGAATAAGTCATAAATCATATAAATAAACATCCAAAGAGAAGAAAACAAGATATAGGAGCGACTCCAGGATGGACCAGCAATTTGGTCGACCTATCCCCAATGAAGTCGTCAGCTGAAACAACCGGCTGAAAATCATCAAACAATAAAGTCGTCATCGAACGTCTTTTATACCACCTGAAGGGAAAGGTAAACATCGAGAAAACCTGAGGAGGGAGAAGTCACGGTCTTGCAACTGAGAGATCGGGTAAGGGAGTTTGTTACGCGAGGGGAAGGTATTAGCACCCCACACGCCCGTAGTACTCTACTGTATCCACTCTTGTTATCTATCTTATGGGTGTGTTTAATTTATGCTTACTGTTTACTACTGCTAAAGAATGCATGAAAAAGGAATGAGAAAAGAATGTAGGGAAAATAAAATTATACTTGCTTGGGCCCTACCCCAATGTCTACGTATCCTTTTTGAGGAATCAGAGCTACCGTAGTTCGGCTCACATGTTTTTGTTTGTTTTGTGACTTTTATGGACTATGCTAATTCCGCCTTCTGCCACAGCTCGACCTTTGGAGACTTATGCGTTGGCACAAAATTAAAATAATCATGTTCTTACCTAAAAAGGTTTTTAGAGAAAAGGTGCTTGGACGCACAAAAAGATTTGAATTGGTTTGTAATTTTTGTTGCAGATAATGACTAGTTGACCTCAAGAGAGAGATATTAGCCACTTTTCCACTTATCCATGAAAGGAGTCTTTGAGACTTGAACCACACTTAGGCCTGAGATGGAAGAACAATAAGATCGAGAAGAGACCCGATTATCATCTATCATACTCAACAAAGGCATGATTCTCATTAGTAGTTTTAAAGTGTTTTGAAGTTTGAAAGGAAAAATAAATTTTTTGTTTTAATGCAAATGCAAAAGGGGGAAGAAAAGTCAAAGGGAGACTAGCCTATTTCTAAACCTAATGTTATCATGCATCATTGGACCTAAACTTGGAATTTTGAGGGAATTCTACCTAATGTTGCATACTTGGATTTAAAGGCCTAATGTCTAATTTTAGTTCAATTAAATCGAAGATTAAATTTCAACCAAAATCTCCTAAGGAATCGTGAAAGACTATACAAACAAGTAAAATTAGGCAGCAAGTATTAAAGTATTGCATACAATCCATACCGAAAATCGCAAACGAAATACATGGCATAAAATGAGTAAAACTAGTGATTAAAATTGACTAAAAAGTTAGCAAAAGGGGAGATAAATTAAGGTCACGATGATACCGAACGGAGAAGGTCTGTTGCCTCTTCATAATCACACAAGCAATAAGAAAACTCTACAGAAGCTGCTCCGCACGAGTGATCAAATAATTAATCCCCGAGCATTCCACATTGTGAAAATTACATCAATCATTCTATCATAAAATCTTAGCTAAAAATGACAACGAAAATGATTATCAAATATGAAAATAATAGAAAACTCTAATTGAAATCATCAAGAGCTATCGTAAAATATTCTTAAAAAAAATTATCCTAAAAATCGACATAAAAACTATGAAAAATAAAAAAGATAATAGGAAGATAGAAAAAGAAATGATTGATTCTAATCAGAGAGGGGTGAAGAATTAGAACTAGGTGTTTAGTTAAGAAATTGGCACAAAAACCTGCCAACATGATCCAATATCTTTTTTTAACCCTTGTGGCTACAAAATCATAATAAACGGGCCTAGCGATGGATGCATGGTTCGGCCCTTGTGAATGAATCCAATAAGTTGATTTTATTTACTTGTATTGAATAAAAGTAACAAAGCAAAAGAATAATTAATAATGAAAATGGAGATAAAAGAGGAACGATGTCGTTTTATAGAGAAATCTAGGGTTCAAGTTTAATGGCGTATCATCTTCTTCTTCTCACCAAGCTTCGCTTTGCATACCTACGCCTCCTCTTCATTCTTCTTCAGCCGCGGCTACATCATCTTCAATTTTCACCAGCAATCTCATCATAACCCTTTCACCTCTTTTTTTCTACTCTTCCTCCATAGGAATGTCACATCACCATAAAGAACCATCTCACACTCTCTATGTATCATCTTATTCACACGGTTTGAGCAAAGTCGCCGTCGCGGATTCAAGCTCCAAAGGAGGGATTATGATTCAGTGAAGACAGAGCACACGCGATCGAATCAAGAACATATTCGAATCAGACTTTATTGAAGACCTGAAAGTGCATATGCAACATCGAATTCGAGTTTGATGGATTGACTTCAGGTATGCGCTCTCCTCTCTTTTTCCTAACTCTTTCCTGTCACATCTTTCTCTTTGCCCGATTCCGTGTGCTGCCACTTTTGTTGTTGTTATTATGTTGAAGTTATTGGTGTGTTGTTGTGGAAATTGCGATGATGCAGTGAAGTAGAAAATTTTGCATTGAAGGTGAAAGATATGTTCTTGTTGTGTTCTTCCAGATGCAAATGAGAAAGCGGCGACTTCGAAGTTGAAGATTGTTGATGGTGATGCGGTTGAAGACTTAAGAATGAATATAGGTGATGGCGGTGACGAATAGCGTTGCAGAGAGGATTGGGATCAGGTTCAGAAGTAGAAGGCCATTGAAGGTGAAATGAAGAAGATATATTGAAGTTTCTTCAAAAGTTTTGTTTGGTGAGTTTTCTGTATTTCTTCCCTTCTCAATCGAGAATCTCTCCCCCTTCTTCTTCTGTTTTTCTGTTTTTCTGTTAGAAAAAGTTTTTTGTTTTTTCTGTTTGAGAAGTTTGTTATATGAATGAGTTGTTAGCTATATGGTTATGAAAATTAGTTGGAATTCGGTTGGGAAATTAGTTAGAGACTGTTTGGAAAATGGTTAGAGGAAGTTATGAACTATTGGATATTAGGAAGTTGTTTAGAAAATTCTGTTAGGCTGTTTGGAAAGTGGTTGGAGGAAATTTTTTCTGTTTAGAAACAGTTCTGGAGGTTTTGTCAATTGGTTGTTACAAGTTTTAGGATCTGCTGGAATTTTGTTAGGACAGTTTTTTGGAAGTTGGTTTTTAATAGTTAGAATTATGTTAGGGACAGTTTTTTTAGGGGCGGTTACGGAAGTTTGTGAAGTTAGAGGGTGGTTAGTGAAGTTAGAGGCTGTTATAAACAGTAGTTACAGGTTAGAGAATCGGTTAGAAACTTCTGTTTTTAACAGTTAAGGGAATTGGTTATAGAGTGTTAATTTGTTATAGTTTGGTTAATTGAAACAAAGTTTGTTTAGAAATCTGTTATAGGTTGTTTGCAAATCTGTTATAAGTCAGTTTGTAGAGTTGTTAGTTTGAAGGGCTGCTCTTGAACTGTTGTGAAATATCTCGGTTTGTTCTTTCATCTGGTCTTGTATGAACTGCAAACTATTTCAATTTTGATGTGTTTTTGCGTGGCTGAAATTGTTAACTGGCTATAGGGGTTTTCTGGATTGTTTTTTATGTTCGCATCTGTTTCTTTTATTTACTAATGCAGGTTATGTACAGGATGCAAGGTCTGGTTTTTATGTGAATTAATATTCAAGTCATTGGCAAATTGGAATATCTTTGAAGCAAGTAGAAGTTTGGCCTTGAAGAATGAAAATTTGATCAAGAGGATAAAAGTCAGGGGCATGAAGACTATGGAAGAATCATGAAGCTATATATGATGTTTAACAATTTGTTGTTCAGATTTTGTAGGATAATATCTTGTAATCCTTTCCTTATAAAAGCTTCTTTTAAATTGTGTATTTCTTCTTGAATTACTCTTGTATGGAACTTGGACTCTAATGGAGAAGCTTCACCTATTTCTTTCTTTTCTTTCAAATTGAACTCTACTGATAGTTCGGTAGTGTGATGAAATTAGGAGCACGAAATCTCTTGAATTCAATATCAATTTTCTCAAGCGCTCAAAGTATTGTCTTTTATATTTTCCATGAAATGTAACTTTGAATACTCCTTTAATGGTGTAAATGCCAAGCATAATCATGATTCCCTTATAAGTAAAGTCTTTATCCATAGAAACTTGATTCAGTCCTATTTCGTCCTTTTCATAATAGCTTGCAATCCAAGTAATGACATAAACCCTTTGAAATTTAATTCTTACACAAAATCCACTTGCATCTTCAATGAATCCTAAGTCATTTCCATCTTCTAATTCATACTAAACTTGTACGTCAAACACCAAGTATTTAGAAAGAACAATTCCTGGAGCACAATGAATCTTCAATTGAATTTAGTAAACTCAACCATGATGAAATGTAAACCCTAACAACTTGCAACCCTAATCTGTTTGCTTACTGAAGTAACTTGAAAAGGTGGCTTTGTCTTTGTTGAAAATGAGTATCTTGATAAAAGAGGAGATTCCCAATGACCATAAACACAAACTCTAATCCCTCAATTCCTGATTGATGAAGAACCATGTTTATCCAAGTTTGCATGAGGATGAGAGCCTAAAAGAACAAAGAACCCCTAACTCCTCAATATCCTCAATCCCATGCCAAATTATTGACCAATGATGCATGACGTGCAAAATGACCTAACATAAATTATCTACATGAGGAAAGTGTGAGATGCATAAGCCAGATAAAAGTGAAAGGGTAGGACAAATTTGGGGTATTACAACTGCCCCTATTTAATCGTCTTAAACATGAAAGTACGATTGGCGTGTGCCTTTCGGACGTTCAAGGTAGAAGATGATTAAATACCAATGCCAAAAATTTGTTCTGAGAGAAAGTGTGAATGTTTATTTATTTTTGTAATATCTGTTGGGATAAAGAATTCTTTTGTTCTCTAGTGAAGAGACTGAGATTAGACTCGTAACGTGGCATGATGCCAATACAAGATAGGGGTTGGACTTACAACATGGTGTGATGCCAAAACAAGACAAAGGTTGGTGCGAAAAGACAACGGATAAGGTCTATGGGAGACCTACAATCCTAAGGCGAAACATGAGACTGATTTGTCGGAGAACCTAGCCTATGGGCGGTCTCAGGTTCTAAGACGATCTAAGGAAGAACCTGGCCAACGGGCGATTTCAGGTTCTAAGACGATCGATAGGAAGAACCTAGCCAATGGGCGATCTCAGGTTCTAAGAAGATCATAAGAAGAACCTAGCCAACAGGCGATCTCAAGTTCTAAGGCGATCATGGGAAGAACCTAGCCAATAGGCAATCTCAGGTTCTAAGGCGATCTATAGGAAGAACCTAGCCAACGGGCGATCTCAGGTTCGACGATGATCTATTGCAAGAACCTAGATAACATGCAATCTCAGGTTCTAAGGCGGTCTATAGGAAGAACCTAGCCAACGAGCGATCTCTTGTTTGACAATAATCTATTGGAAAAACCTAGCCAACAGGCGATCTCAGGTACTAAAATGATCTATTGGAAGAACCTAGCCAATGGGCGATCTCAGGTTCTAAGATGATCTGGGGAAGAACCTAGACTACGGGCGATCTCAGATTCTAAAATGATCTGAGGAAGAACCTAGCCTATGGGCGATCTCAAGTTCTAAGATGATCTGAGGAAGAACTTAGCCTACGGGCGATCTAAGGTACTATGATGATCTGAGGAAGAACCTAGCCTACGGGAGATCTCAGGTTCTAAGATGATCTGATTGGAAGAGGCTAGTCAATGGGCGATCTCAGGTTCTAAAATGATCTGAGGAAGAACCTAGCATGCGGGAGATCTCAGGTTCTAAAATGATCTGAAGAAGAACCTAGCCTACGGGCGATCTCGGGTTCTAAAATGATCTGACGAAGAACCTAGCCTGCGGGTGATCTCAGGTTCTAAAATTATCTAAGGAAGAACCTATCCTACATGCGATCTTCGGTTCTACGATGAAAACACGGGTTACAGCATGACGAGTGTTTAGAGATTGACGCGACAATTGTTTAGAATCTGATACGACAACTGTTGGAAGACTCAATTATTTGTCAGACGGGAACCGGCTACCAGACGAGAACTGGGTTTAGAATTGCCAGGGTGTGTTGATTTTGCTGGGAATTCAGGGGTGAAGGTCACCAGCTGGGAATTTTGGAAGCGATGCCCTCTTGTGGGGATGCATTATTATCCTTGGATGATTTAGGTCTCTCATGTAAGGTACCTGATCCAGCTTATGCTTCATATGCATGTTTGAATTTCTTTTGCCGCAAAGATCCATTATGAT
Organism: Vicia faba; assembly: GCA_948472305.1. Lineage (NCBI taxonomy): Eukaryota > Viridiplantae > Streptophyta > Magnoliopsida > Fabales > Fabaceae > Vicia > Vicia faba. The sequence goes on along the minus strand of OX451735.1, from coordinate 305,171,389 downwards.
GTATCTGCTACGCGCTTTTGAGGATACAATGTTATGCGGTGATAGCTATATGCTATGCAAAGAAATAGAATTCATGGGATATGTGAAGGCTTGTTGGGAGCCGTTGTTCATCGCCGGAGATGCCAATACATATAAGTGCTAGAAACCTATAGTACCGAAGATTGCTGGGGATACTGATAAACATTTGCATTGGGGAGCTCGTGATACTGAAGATTATCGATGACTCTGCTGAAGATTAAATTGCTGACGAAGCGAGTTTACAGGTACGCCACTGAATTCCGAATTGTATTGTTGGGGAATAGATAATCTGGCTAGACTTCCATACATCCTGAACCATTGAGAGGATGGTAGAACTGAATATGCCGAAGAATGGGTACTGAACACCATGTGGATCTCTTCGAATACATGCTTCAAGTTTACGCCATACTGGAGAATTACCTCTTGAATCACTTGGGGATAAAAGATGGACATGGACACCCGTGCATGCCACGGTTTAACTCTGTGAATGCGCCGGTTTACTCCACTAGGGATGTCCTGATTAAGCTCTGTGAATGCCCTGGTTTACTCCATTGGAGATGTCCTAATTCAGCTCCGCGAATGCCCCGATTTACTCTATTGGGGATGTCCTGATTCAGCTCCGCGAATGCCTCGGTTTGGCTTTCGGAGGATGTACACTTGTGTGTGCCAAGTCAAACAAAGACTCTGGGTTTTCTGAGTTCACCTGGGGAATTAGGTTTGAAATTGTCTGTAGCAGATGAAGACGGATTCACGCATTGGCCATGTCAGGGTGACCTGTTATGACACTTTTAGCTTGATTCGTCTCGTACAACATAATTGGCTTGAGCAACTTTGCAAGTACGGATGAGGAATTCCCCTGTCTGTGGGATTTCTGAAAGAATCTGTGCTGAATAGAAGACCATAATATTCGTGCCACGATACGATATGAGGTGGCATTCCTTGATGTCCTGAGTCACGAAATAAACTGCTCTTGATTATAGCTTTCTTGGAGAGATTTGTCGAATCTCAACGTAACTGCCTCGGGTTGAATGAATTTTGAATAGATTTACCGACGTGATAGCCTCTTATTGATATTTTTGAGGGAATGCACCAGATTTGGCTGAACTCAGAGAGATCAACTCTCGACTTGTTGCCTCAGATTGGCAAAATCTGCTAACTTCATCCCTAAAGGTTACTCAGACTATGAAGCACTAAGATACTTTATCTAGACAAATTCACTGATTAACATGTCCCTAGATAAGTCATTTCTCTAGTGGCAGCTGACTTTTGCTTCAACAAAGTATTTAAGCCTCTCTCTTGTGGTAAGCATTTATCAGTTGTTTGGTAGGTTGTGAAGGCGGAATGGGAAGATCGTATGGTGGGTTGTGGTGGAGGAATTGAAAGAGGCGGTGGGGTTGGGGGTGTTGAAAGTCGAACAGTAGAAAACGGTGGTGGGGTTAGGGTGGAGAGGCTCACGTTTGAAGTTGTGGCCTGACTTTGTGGTTGGTTATGAGGTAAGGGAGCGTGTAGCAAGGGAAAAGATGTGTTAATAACTATGTTTTCAGAACTGATTGGGTGTAAAAGTGAGCTAGCGATACATGGGATAATAGATTTGCTCGGAGATGCAGCGACTGTCAAGGCTGCGAACTGCTGACTGAGTTGTTGTGTCATAAGGTTGCTGAGTTCGGACACCCAACCTTTAAGTGGTCGTTACAGCTGCTGTCTAGCTCATTCAGTTGGTGGGTCAAGTTGTTGTTGTTGTACTCCATGGCAGATTCGAAGTTGCGATTCGCAAGGATGAGATCATCAATGTGCAGGTTGGTGTGTTGAATGGACTCATCAAGATCTTTGGGGTTAAGGATTATGTTGTCTTTCTTTGGAGGCATTGAGGAAGGTGATGAAAGCACCAATGATAGAGTTAGGATTCTGCAGCCAATACCTAATTAGGGTTTCACCGTTGAACAAGAAAATAAGACGCTACACTAAGAAGAAATAAAATAAATTTTGATAAAACTTATTCATTGCATACTATAGCAGACAATATTAATATTAGGGTTACAAGAATAAATAACTAATAGACCTAAGATAAACAGAACAATAAAATAGATCCGGCCTCAACCTCTTAAGGGAAAACATAAAAATTACTTAATAATAGAGCTAATAAATGATATTGTCCTTCATCTACATAGGCTTAGTTAATTTTCGTTTGGGCCTTATATCACGATGCCTATGTGCTGCTGCTTTCATGTACATGTACCAGATAATTAAATAAAATAGGACATGACATTGCAGATTAAGCAGGTACACAAGGATTGTGAACGCATTTGTCTAATTAATCATATTGTGGTGTTGCCATTTGTATATATATCCCTCTCTTCCATAGATATTTACATGCCGCAATATGCAGACTGCAGAGATTGAAAGAGTTGTTCAGGCAGTGATAAAAGCATTGACTCATGTTCTCAAAATTTACTAATGGTTTCTGGTTTTGTTTTCTTTGTTGGATTGTTTCTTTATATTTTGTTGCTCTTTTTTTGTATTACTATTATGTCACTCTTACTGAGTCAGACATATCTTGTGCCTGTGTTCATTGTTTCATATTCAATCATATGATAAAATTATAAATTAATTCTCTCTCACAAAAGATAAACTTGTAAAAATATATGCATTGCCAACAAATTTAATATTATTGGTATTATCAACTTTTTTTAATTTCTGTATTTTGGTCAATGGATTTTATATTTAGAGATTATTTGAATTACATTTCTTTCTCACATTCCAACGCATATATTGCAATGTGATTTTCTAGAATTTTTAACCCAAATAACCATCTTTTTCAACTTTAATACTATACTACTCATATTTCCCCTATATATTTCATAATACCTATTGTTTAAAAAAAATTTGGAAGAAAGTGGACACTTTGATCCAATTAGTCCCTGCACGAAGAGCAAGTTAGTCCAACTGACGCCTCTACCTATTTTGAACAGGGAGCTTCAGTTGAAATTAAGTTAGCCCAATTATGTCTTTTTTTATATTTTGTTTTAAATTTAATAATATTTTAGTTATTAATAACTAAATATCATAAATTATGTAAATTATTATATTTAATAATTAATATAAATAATAATTTAAGTTAAAGTAAATAATTATATAATTAATATAATAATTATATAATTAATATAAATAATTATATTCTTAACATTTTGCTATATTAAGATAATTAATATAATTAACATAAAATTAATAATTAACAAAAATAAATATTAAGTACTCATTGTATATAATTAAATTTAGATTACATGGGAAAATATCTTTTACATTATAGATTATTGATCGAAATAGTCGCCGATTCTGCACCTTTGATGTCAAATCTCTTGTCCAAGTCTCGTTGGATTAACATGATGTGTTGATAAGAAGTCCTCATGCGTGTGGCACTTCAAGAAAGTCTCTTAAGTCTTGCCATCTATGTGAATCCAGATCGTTGATGTCGTCATAATTGAGTTTGTTGCTCATGTCTTCATAGTTATGTTGTGTTGTTTGTGTTGATGAGGTATTTATCAGATGGTGGCGAGGTTGGTTGAATGTTAATGTTGGATTGAATTTTGGGGTTGAGAAAAGATAATAATTGTTGTGGTGTTTGATAGATTATGTTTGTTTGTTTTGTGTTTTGATAAGTGAGTGATGAGTTAGTTGGTTGTGTTTGGTGTTAGAGACTATAAATTTTTTGTGGTTATTATTGGTATGAGGTATTTTTGTGGTATTGTGGTTGTGCGGGTGGCATGTGTAAGACTCCAAAAATTTAGATTAATTATTTAATTATTTAGTATGAATATCGATGATTATTTATGAATATATGAATTATGACGAATTAGTCGATACAGTGTATTTGTATGAGTTGATAGATTTTATGATGTGATGTGATGTGATGCGTTTGTTGATGATTAGATGTCTTATAAATTATAGAAGCTGAGGTGTTAAAGGTGAATGACTGAAACCATAGAACCATGGGAGTGTGGTGAGAAGACTAATAATAATAATAATAATAATAATAATAATAATAATAATTATTATTATTATTATTATTATTATTATTATTGATACAAGTTATTTATAATATTAGTAATTAAATAATTAATTAAAAACAAGGAAGGGCGATATGGGGTTATTGATATTAGGGGTCTAAAGAGATAGAGAGAATCATTATTCTTAATCCATCTTAGAGATCAGAGAAGAGGGGAAAAGAACGCTTTTGGGGGAATAGGAGAAAAGGAAGAACCTAGGGTTAAAGGGAAGACTACATTGGAGAAGGAAAGAGAACTCAAAACCTAAGGTAAGGGTGAGGTTCTAACTCTATAAGGGTTTGTATGATGATAGGTTATGATAGAGTTAGGTTATGTAATTATATGTTCATCTTTGTGAGAATTGGGTGTTTATGTGATTTATCTATGTCACAATTGTTGATGATGAATGGGTGTGAAATTCTTGCATTTGATGTTGTATAAATGAAGTTGATTGATGGGTGATGTTTAGGTGTAATTGCTATAACAATGATTTTTTATTTGGATGAAAGAATCACCAAATTTAAGTGCTTAATTATGTTTTTGTGTGAATTAAAATGGTTGGTATTGAGGTATGAATGTTGAAAGTTCAATTATAAACATTAACGCTATAGTAGGTGGAAGTTAGACATGTTTACCGGATAAATAAGTGTTTTTTGTAACATAAAAATCTGATTTTTTTTATTCTGGAATAGTGGGAGTCGGTTACCATATACGGGTACCCGGTTACCACTCGAAAATAGCGTTTTTGACCGTTTTGACAAGGGGTAACCGATTATCATATATGGGTGCCCGGGTACCCTACTGAAACTGGCAGATTCTTGAAAACCTTTGAAAATTCATAACTTTTGACTCGGGTGTCCGTTTGACACGTCGTTCGAACCTACGAAAAGCTAAAATATTTTCTACTCAATAAAAACGATTTGAAAATAGTATGAGATGATTTTATGGATTTTTTTCGTTCCGATGTTGTGTTGTGATTGCGAAGTTGTGAATATGACGATGAAATTGAAGAGATTCCATGATGTAGTGATGTGTGAGGATGTATGAACAACGATGCATGATTAGCGTTTTCTATTGGCTTGTTTTATTAATGTGTGATGTGTCATTTCATAAGTTATTGTATCATAGTAGTGTTGCATGCATGTTCATAAGTGACGATGTGACCTTAATAGCAAGTGACGATGTAGCCTTAATAGCAAGCGACGATGTAGCTCAAATGGAAAAGAGACGTTGTTATGGTACCACATGCATATAATTAGTGAAGTTGGTATCATTGCATTTATGATGTATTTGTTTAATAAGATGTGATTTGTTGATTGTTGAATGTGATTGTTGAAAATGTGTCGTGTATTGGTGTTGATTCATGAAGTATGATATTATGATTATGTATGCCATACTTTACTTGATCATTATCATATATTAGTTTATATTGTTATGATATCGCACCTCTTACTGTTTGAATGTTTCTCCACGTGGATAACATGCAGGTGACAAAGATTAGATTTGCTTGTGATAGAGATGCGCCTCGTATTGTGTAGATTGAGTCGAGTCTTGCTCTAATACGTAACATCGGGGATGGACGTTTATTTACTTATTTAGTTGTTACTTATTTTTAAAAAGATTGTGAGAGCATTGAGACTCTCTTTTACTTAGTGAGACGTTGTTTATGAATTGTTACTGGAGTTGGTGACTAAACATATTCTGAAATATTTTACGTTGTAATTAATAAAGTGAAGTCGAATACCTTGATAATTATATTGTCGGTTCATCCAAAAATAGTGTGTTATGTGTTCATTTGTTAATGTTTGGGAAATTTTTGAGATGATGAAATGTGACATCCTATTTTAAAGTTGATTAGAACTTTTAAATTACTCTGTTTTTATCAAATATGCGATGGGGAAAATAGGGTGTTACAAATTGGTATCAGAGTAGTCGGTCCGTCCACCTAAGTTGTCTAATGTTGTTTGTTCCTTAGTACGCGACAAGTGTGTGAAACACTATCGGTGCTTGCTTTCTTTTCTAATCACTTATTTGCAAGAGTGGGACTGAAACAAGTGGGAGAGAAGTTTGTGCTTCTCTGAGATGGTTCGATGTGAGCAGTTGGTTTAGTATGTCGTAAAGTGCATGGGTGCAGACGTTAGTGCTGCTGTGCTGTTTTTCCAATTTTGAAGGAAGCACAGATTCAAGATTTACTCCTAGGGGTCGGGTCAGAGTGTCCTTGAGTGGGAATGATCTGGTACTTGTGTTGTTCGCATATCTAAGAATGGAGGGTGATGTTTTAACTAATGATGTACCATTTGTGCGTTGGTCCAAATGTTTTTTCGGGGATGATTGCGACTTGTCGTTAAAGCGAGATATTGGATTGACTTAATGTAATCCTTGGAGTGGACTGTCTAAAGTGAAACCAAGTGATTACGAATTACTTTGATGAGCCGATGCATATTCTTATGCCAGAGGATATTTGTTAAGTAAAGTAGGATGACTTTTAAAAGGCGAAGCTCAGACGGTTGTGATGTTTCAGTACTACCGGTTGATTGTGAAGTTGTCAATGTTGAATTAGCATTGTGTGTAATGTCGATGTTTTGAATGGTGATAGAGTGATGAATTGATGTAAATTTTGTGTTGGAATCACATATGTGAAATGTTGTTGATGTTGTTGGAGGGTTGTGGATCGCGAGTTAGAGATGGAACTCGAAGATATTAGTAGCCTTGTGAAAAGAGTTGGAGTTTTTATGTTTTGGAAACTGAATTTTGAAGAAAGTAACGCGTCTCTTCAGTTATGAGAAAAATGGGATTTCAGATATATGTTGGAATGGATTTTGTACACAAAAAATTGCTTTTGTCCCGCCGGTAGCCGGTTACCATATATGGGTACCCGAGTACCCTGCGATGAAAATCAGCAGAACTTCAAAATTTTATAACTTGAGTTCCTGGCGTCCGATTTGAGTTTCCTTTGAAGCGCTATAAAGCTAACTTGATGAACTTTGTTTTAAAAATGGTTCCATCACTTGGAAGTAATTTATTTGTCACGTAATGATGTTGAATTAGAGGTGAAATTTGATGTTGATCTCGTGTTTGGTACCTGACTTTTTCATATGGCACCATACAGGATGTCAGTTCAAAAGTTGGGAGAATTGGAGAAGTTATTAGAAGATGTACGGAGAAATAGATTTTATAAAACTGAACGTATCATTTTGGGAGCTTTGATGTCATTATTTAAGGAAAAAAAAGTAGTATGAAATTGTATGTGGATTACCGATAACTGATTAAAATAGTGATTGAGGTTACATATCCACTTCAGATGATTGACGATTGAATGGACCAACTGGTAGGCGAGTATGTTCTCAGTATAACTGAATTGGGATCGGATTATCTTAAGATACGGATGAAGAGTGGGCATAGTTAGAGGACAACTTTTAGAAATTAGTGAAGTTATTTTGAATAATTGAATCAGTTTGTTACGGTGTTTCTTGTGGGCATTTTGGTTTAGTTTGATTCAGAAAAAGGAAATGTTGAATGTCGTGACTTGAATTACGGTGTTGAAAGAGAAGGAAACGTATGTTAGGATGTTAGGATGTAGATCATGATTTGAAGAGGTGAATTTTCTTGAACATGCTATTTCGAACAAAGATATTTGTTGAATCTATTCAAAGTAAATAGAGGTTTATATCGAGAGACTCTGAAATTGGTTATGAGACTAGAACTTTTCAGGAATTAACTGGTTATTATCGCAACTTGCTTGAGATGACGTCAAGTGAGATAAGTTGTTAGTGAATAAAGTAAGGGAATGAAATGTTTGACATTAGTAAAGATGTGAATGTATTAGATAAGTGCATATAGATGTAACTTATGCCGATTAAGCATGATTAGAGTGATGGTAGCGTTGAGATTATGATTAGAATGAGATCCAAATGCGAGATTAAAGGAAAGAGTAAGGATTCATTGACGTGGTCAAAATCTTCTAACTGGATAAAGACTTATTTTGGAATGAGACGATTTGGATTATACTTGGTGTAGTAGTTTTCCTGTATTAGAATATACTTAGCAATTGTGTTGTGTTGCGCGCGCTAAGGGAGACTATGAAATGGAGTTTAGTCGTTTATGTATCATTGACGAGGTAGAAATGAAGGAAATTAAGACAAACATTTGTAAGCATTGGAGAGATTGTTGGACATTATTCTCAGGTAATCTTGAGCACAAGGTGAGAGACGCTATTATAGTTGGGTAGCGATGATTTATGTCACCGTTATGGTTATCGACTACATATTGACAAATTAGGGAACTGGTCACCCTTAATCTCTTGTTGGTAGTAGACGGGATCTTAATGGATGGGATAGACGTGTCTAATTAGCTTGATGGTGTGTAAAATGATTGACGTTTTATCATGAGGATAATTGTTCAGCATTTTGTATGAACCTAATGCAAAAAGTGCTTGTGAAAGAGTTGAGATTTATTAAGAAGATTAGGGACTTGAGTTGGTATGCGAACTAACACCGTAGAGTAGATAGTTGAGGATGTCGAAAAGTGAAAAATAATTTTGTGGTGGTTACTAAGGAGAGTCTGAAGATATATGTGAAATTTGTAGATATGATGGTTGGTGGAAATCAAAATGAAGACATTGACTTAAGATAGATGATCAGAGTAGCGCAATGGAAGTGTATTGTGATGTGGTTTATTATGGGGGTATGACTTTGGAGTCAAATATTAAACATTAGAAGTTATGGGATAATGCAAACTATTAGACATTCCTCGATGGAATTGTTAGCTAAAAGGTTACCTATATTATTCGTGTTATCACCATCTCAATAGATTTATTGAATTGCATGATCGATTTTTGGGATATAGCATGGTGGCACTAAGGTTGTGTTAATGTTATTAGGACGGCATTGTTGAGTGATATAATAATATAGACGGTGTTCATGTCATGAGACTCTGCGTCCTTAAGCTATGTTGTTGTATCGTTTCCTATGGCAGAGACTCGAGGGTGAGCATATTTTTCCTTATGAAGAGAAATTAGAGAAGTGTTACTTATAGTGACTGAAAAGACCTCGCTGTGTTCCGGTTCAAGCGCGGACAATATCGTAAAGTAATAGATCTTGTATCGCAGGGTGATGAGACAAGGAGAAAATGGAAATGCATATTCATAACTCAGTAGTAATGTATGTTGTTAGACTGTTGTAGTTGATGATATATAATGTTGGATAGTAGTATTCGAAAGATTTCCAAACATGACGTTGGAGCTGTAGGGTGGGATGCGAGAGTCATATCCGGAGTTATTCGTAATAGGTAATTTTTGAGGACGAAAATCTTTTAAGTTGGGGAGATTTGTAACACTCCAAAAATCTAGATTAATTATTTAATTAATTTAGTATCAATATCGGTGATTATTGGTGAATATATGAATTATGGCGAATTAATCGATGTAGTGTATTTGTATGAGTTGATAGATTTTATGTGATATGATGAGATGTGATGTGACGTGTTTGTTGATGATGAGATGTCTTAGAAATTATAGAAGTTGAGGTGTTAAGGGTGTATGACTGAAACCATAGAACCATAGGAGTGTGGTGAGAAGACTAGTAATCATGTTATTATTATTATTATAGATACAAGTTATTTATAATATTAGTAATTAAATAATTAATCAAAAATAAGGAAGGGAAATATGGGGTTATTGATATTAGGGGTCTAAAGAGATATTGAGAATTTTTATTCTCAATTGATCCTAGAAACCAGAGAAGACGGAAAAAGAGCGCTTTTGGGAGAAGAGGAGAAAAGGAAGAACCTAGGGCTAAAGGGAAGACTACATTGGAGAAGGGATGAGAACTCAAAACCTAAGGTAAGGGTGGAGTTCTAACTCTATAAGGGTTTGTATGATAATGGTTTATGGTAAAGTTAGGTTATGTAATTATATATTCATCTTTGTGAGAATTGGGTGTTTTATGTGATTTATCTATGTGACAATTGTTGGTGATGGATGGGTGTGAAATTCTTGCATTTGATGTTGTATAAATGAAGTTGATTAATGGGTGATGTTTGAGTGTAATTTCTATAATAATGATTTTTTATTTGGATAAAAGAATTACTTAATTTAAGTGCTTAATTATGGTTTTGTATGAATTAAAACGGCTGGTATTGAGGTATGAATGTGAGAAGTTCAATTATAAACATTAACGGTATAGTACGTGGAAGTTAACATGTTTACCGGACAAATAAGTGCTTTTTGTAACATAAAAATCTGGTTTTTTTTATTCTGGAACAATGGAAATCGGTTACCATATATGGATACCCGGTTACCACTCAAAAATTAGTGTTTTTGACCTTTTTGACAGGGGGTAACCGGTTACCATATATGGGTACCTAGGTACCCTACTGAAACTGGAAAATTCTTAAAAATCTTGGAAAATCATAACTTTTAATTCGTGTGTCCGTTTGACGCGTCGTTCGAACTTACGGAAAGCTAAAAATATTTTCCGCTTAATAAAAATGATTTGAAAATAGTTTAATATGATTTTATGGATTTTGTTTCATTCCGATGTTGTGTTGTGATTGTGAAGTTGCGAATATGATGATGAAATTGAAGAGATTTCATGATGTAGTGATGTGTGATGATGTATGAACAACGATCTGTGATTAGTGAGTTGTATTGGCTTTTTTTGTTGATGTGTGATGTGTCATTGCATAAGTTATTTTATCATAGTAGTGTTGTATGCATGTTCATAAGTGACGATGTGGCCTTAATGGGAAGTGACGATATAGCCTTAATGGCAAGCGACGGTGTAGTACAAATGGAAAAGAGACATTGTTATGGTACCACATGCATATAATTAGTGAAGTTGGTCTCATTGCATTTATCATGTATTTGGTGAATAAGATGTGATTTATTGATTGTTGGATGTGATTGTTGAAAATGTGTCGTGTATTGGAGTTGATTCATGAAGTATGATAATATGGTTATGTATGTCATACTTTACCTATTCATTATCATATATTCGTTTATATTGTTATGATATCGCACCCCTTACTGTTTGAATGTTGTCTCCACGTGGGTAACGCGAATGTGATGAAGATTAGATTTACTTGAGGTGGAGATGTGCCTCGTATTATGTAGATCGAGTCGGATCTTGCTCTGATACGTAACACCAGAGATGGATGTTTATTTACTTATTTAGTTGTTACTTGTTTTTGATAATATTGTGAGAACATTGTAGACTCTCTTTTACTTGGTGAGACGTTGTTTATAAATTGTTATTGGAGTTGGTGACTAAACATATTCTGAAATGTTTTACTTTGCAATTAATAAAGTGAAGTCGAATACCTTGATAATTATGTTGTCGGTTCATCCGAAAATAGTGTGTTATGTGTCTATTTGTTAATGTTTGAGCAATTTTTGAGATGGTGAAATGTGACATCTTATTTTGACGTTGATTGGAATTTTAAAATTACTCTTATTTTATCAAATATGCGATGGGGAAAATAGGGTGTTACAGCATGTATTGGTCATGGATTAAGGTGTTTGTTGGTTGATAATTTTGTTGGGTTGGAGTTTGAGTGTAAGTGTCTGGGGTTATAAATTGGGTGTTTTATGATAAAGCTTGTTAGCATGGGTCAACTAAATATCTTGGATGATACATGAATCCAATCGTAACTGATCTATACCAATACATGTATTTAAGAGTTCATTTAGATTCAAATTGCACTATAGATTCGGTTAGGACTAGGTTACGATGACACTTTCATTCACAACACTCAACTTTGGTGTATCATGTCCAATGGCCATAGTCCCATTGATTAAAGACTTTATTATTGTGGAGTTGTGTAAAGCGCCTCTGTAGACTTGATATTTCTTGGTGCATGGCAAACTGAAGTTTCGCACGATCCCCGTGGTGCATCTCCATAGTAGTGAAAACAATAATCAGTGTTTTTGCAGTCCAAACAACAACATCTTCTTGATTCACTTCTTGAAGATCTTCTAAACTCATATATGGTCTCCAAATAAATTGATGCAAAAAAATAAATTATTTTAGTATGTGTTAATATTAAAAATAAATTATTATGAAATGAATATCGTTAAGAAATGTGGTTGGACCTAACTCAATCCTATAAAACCGGCTTGTAGGGTAAAGACTACCGTCACTTATAAGGACATATTCATGACATATATTGTCTGATGTGTGACTCTTAACAAATAGTTTAGTGGTAATACATAGTTTAGTCCTAAATGAGGTTTTACGAAGTGTCTAAGCACAATTCACTCGCATTGATCAATCAAGAGCTTTGCCCAATATATTTCGGTATTGCATGATGTAGTGATGATGTCATTTGTCGTAGTTAATTCAATGGGTGGAGAACTTAAAAAAATAAAATAATTTATTTAGTTTTAATAGTATAAATTGAGTAAATTAAAATATCTATAATGTTATAAACTTATGTTGTTGCGTATGGGAATACAAACTCGTGGTGGTTGACAGACGCTAAGGAGATCATTCATGATCAATCACACGCTTGAAGCAAAATGACACATCCAGTAAAAGTAGATGTATATTTGTTTGTATTTTTACACAAAGATCTTTAGAGACACGTTAAACAACCGGACCCCGACTATATTTTCCTATTTTATCTACATCCATTCAAAGTAGATGTATCATTGTTTGCATTTTTATACATAGAAGGGTCGTTAAAGACAAGTAGGATTCAGCCTTGGCAAGGCTTTCGGTCTTGTTTCATCATATCGAGTTTGGTGAAAATTTTGAAGTAGAGTACATTGTAGGAGCTTATGTAATCTATGACGATCCCTAAGATGAAATGATTAGTAATTTTTCAATTTATATGCGGTATAATAAAGAAGTTATCCAAGATGATAAAGTTCAAGCATAGCAAGATTCAAGAAGCAATAATTTAGCTTTGATGATGACATGATTTTAATAATAATAACACTCGAAATTAAGCAACTATTAAAGTCAGATCAAGTGGTCAAATATGCACAAGGTGGTTGAACAAGATCAAGCTATACTTGACAGTCAAGCTAAATACATTTGTGTTAAAGTCAACATAGTAGTCCAATGACTCTCAAGTGAATACTTAGGGTTTATGATTCATTGGTTTAAATCTTCAACATCTCAGATGATGGTAACTAACATAGAAATATCTCAAGCCTCATCATAAAGACTCAAGGCTCTTATGTGATGATAAACTCAACGATAATATCAAGACTTGATGCTTCACAGTGTGAAAGACAGGAAGTGTGAAAGCTCGCTTGATCATGTTTATTTGAGTGATCAATGTATTGTAAAGACATAATGGTGTTTCTGGAAGTATTATGACTAAATCACACCCAAAAAAATATTTTTGGAGCCAAAACAGTTGATTAGGAGATGGTCTGCTAAATTTATAATTTCTTTCTAAGTTGTTCAGTCAATTAGATTTATAGCCTAATTGATTATATGATGCATAATATATTCTAAAATAGATTATGAAGGTCTCTTAATGATATGTAATAACTCTCTATCTAAACCTTACATTTTGGGAAACAATAATTGATTATTTTCACTACCTGATTGATTAGCTAATAAATTATGTCATTTAATTGGCCCATTGATTATTTCCAAATTTACACCATTTTTTGGCCTATAAATAGATAACTTATATAATATCATTTTAAATCATCAAGAAATGTGAAAACCTCATTTTTCATGTCTCTCATAATCTCTTTAAATCATTTATATTTTTCTCATATATTTTAGCCATAGTACTTTGATAGCATTTTTAAGTTTAGTGATGAATTTTGTTCTAGGTGAGGGCTTAATTGTAAATTATAAAATTACCAAAAGTATTTTTTTCTCTCGAGTAAATTATTCTTCATTAGTAATTGATTATTTTGGTTGAGTTAAACCGTTGAAAGAACTCTTGTTGCATTTGGGGGATTTGTTGAAGTCTCTATTTGATTTGTGAGCTCTGCCATTTAAGAAAAGCTCACTTTTTGATTCGTGGAGATCAACTAATGAAAAATCTTCAGAATAGTTCTTGATCTCAGCCTGTTCAAGAGCTCTATTGGTTCAAGATCAGCCTTGTTAAAAATCTCAATTGGATTGTGAGTTCAACCCGATTAAAAGCTTTGTACATTCTAGATCATCCTAGTAGAAAATGTTGGTTTGATTCATGGTTAGCCCATGTAAAACCCTGGTTCTGTTAGGAGGATAGCCAACTCAAAACTCTGGTTCAGTTTAAGATCAACCCGTGTAAAATATTTGTTTGATGTGAAGACTAATCGCTTCAAGCTTGTTCATTGTTTGATTTAAAGACTAACCACTTCAAGCTTAGTTTGTTGTTTGATTGGATTTTATTCTGAAAATTCATTTCCTTGTATAAGGGGGTTCATGGACTTAACCTTCTAAAAGCTCTCACACAATAAAGAATACTCTCAAGATCAATTCTGGGGAAGAGGAATAGGCCACTTCATTACACTAAACCTCTATAATTTTTTAGTGTCATTTTCTCTTCCCTTATCTCTTTTATTTTCCACTTACTATCTTTACTTTGAATTTTCGCTTTGTGTGTAAATATGTATACTTTACATATTATTACATTTTTATTCATTTATGTACCTTTTGGTAGATTTAATGTCTTTTTGTAGGTATTATTGCGTATTTGGAGCATCGAGGAATAAGGTGTCGAAGGCACTCCAGATAGGCATTTTTGGTCAAAATCAAGAAATAAAGTTGCTTCAGGTCGCACTTAGTACGCTCCCAACGCGGATTCTGGAGCAGAGGCAGTGAGTTTGGGGCTAAGCGCGAAATTTGGGGCTTAGCGTGCTTTAGGGCTAAGCCCGGTTTTGGGGCTTAGCGCGCTTTGCATTTTCGGTTTTGTATAAATAGCTTAAAAAAATTTCAGATTTTTTATCATCTCTTTCCCTCATGGAATAGCTCTAATCCAATTTTTTATAGTTTAGAAGTTTAAGTAACATCATTGGGTGCTACATCTTGTGGATTGGCTATGGGTTGTCTCGGACTGTGTTGACACTGCAAGAAGTTTCCTATTCATCTCCTTCTTCCCTATGTTTCATTCCAATTATGGGTTTTGTATGCATATTTTTACTTTTTTGTATGTACATTTGTTGATCATGTGATTGTATGAAATCTCTTTTACAAATTAATACATGTGTTTGTTCTTGATTTTGGCTTTATCGCGGAGTTTTAGTTTATCATAGACATATGCTTTCTGAATCTCTTTCTTGAATTAATATCTATTAAGTTCTAGATATAGACATATATTTAGGCTTAATATTCATGAGGGTATCAATTATGAAATGCATTTGGGTTGTTTGAGTTGTGCGCGAAATCGCCTCTGAGAGCAATATGGGTGATGTCTCACTTTGCATTAGAAATAGCCTTAGTGTGAGCGATACATGATGGTATTGACAAGTAATTTAGGTTTAGTGCAATTGATCGGCGAGTTTAAGTATTTGACAGGTAGAGTGAAATGCAATTCCAAAATAAATTATCTTGACTATGGATGATTGTTTATCGCTTTATTTATTGCTTTATTTACTTTTCTCGCATTTTTCCTTCAAACCCAATCTAAAATTAGAAGGATTGAAATTGTTGAACGCTAGTTTTTCCCACTCACTAATCCATGTGGAGACGATACGGTATAATCTATATCACCCTAAATACTTACTTTTGCTTGTCGCTTTACCGCTTCAGCAAAATGGCGTTGTTGCCGAGGATTGTTGTTGATATTAACTACATTGTGATAATTTTGCTTTCTAAGTTTTACAAATATGTCTATATTGTATATTTGTACATTTTCTTCATACTTGTCTATTTTTTTTACATTTGTATATAGTATATTTTTTGTGTTTCACGTTTTCCAAAAGTGTGGTTAGGTGATTCATTCTGATTAGAGCTTGAAGATATTTAAGAGAAGGAGATAGTGAAGCATTTGGCCCATCTGAAACAATGTGAAATGTTTATAAATATCAGGTGTTGAGCTTACGACGTAAAAAAAGCATGTTTTATTGTCTTTCATTTTGTTAGTTAGGTAGTGTGTTGATTGTTGTTTAAACAAGTTGAAAATGGACTTATTTTTAAATTCTCAAATCTTCACTTTTCAACTTGTTTAACCTTCCGAGAGCTTGATTTTATTAGCTTGAGAAAGTACGTATGTGTGTAAATTTTGTTTAGTTGTGTAATTGAGATAGTGTAGGTGATTATGGAGGTTGGTTTTAGGACTGCATGTTGCTATCATGTTTTTTTCTGCACCTGTTGTAGCGGGCTAAGCCCGATATTTGGGGTTTAGCGCACTTTAGGGCTAAGCCCCATTTTGAGGCTTAGCGCGCTCTTCTGTGATGCGCCAGTGAGTTCTTTTTATTTCACTTGTTCGTCCTTTTTCCCACTTTCACCAAGGCTCTA
The DNA here is from genome assembly GCA_948472305.1 of Vicia faba. Taxonomy (NCBI): domain Eukaryota; kingdom Viridiplantae; phylum Streptophyta; class Magnoliopsida; order Fabales; family Fabaceae; genus Vicia; species Vicia faba. The sequence continues at coordinate 305,154,918 of OX451735.1, read as the reverse complement.
TAGTAGTAAATAACATTAGTATTATTTTTTCTAATAATTTTTGTTGTGTTTTTCGTCCAATTTGGTCCGGTAACTTGAAAATTTTCAAGGGGATTTTTTGATTTTGATTGATTAAACTTGCAGATGCACGGTAATGATAGTTTTCAAAGTTGGTACACATCAGGTACTCGTTTATAACTTTTTATAGCATAACATGTTTAGAAAATTTATCATTTGTATAATTACTATAACATACATTCTTTTTGCATTACTTGCTTTTGATTGAATCACTTTAGTTCCCCTTTTACCTCCAAATGTGAGGAATCTTTCCATTGGTCATATATGTTGGAGACCACAATTCTTGTTTTTACTAGATTTTATTATGCTTAATATTTTATTTTGTGTTGATTGTATGAAAGCTTAAAAATGATCAAGGCATTTTGTTTCATTTTTTAACACAACTACCTTAATCAAATAATCAATTCACCTTGTGAGTGTGTGATCATTTGTAACCTCTTTGAGCTTTTTGTCAATGTTCATGTTGTTTTTGAACTTAATGCTTGTCTATGAGTGTTTTGTTTTCCTTTTTGAATGGATATTGGTTCTTCTTTTCTTGAACCCTCAACCATAATTTATAGTTTGAATTCTTACTTTGCCTTAGAAAGTAGGGTGTATTCACTTTAATGTTGGTTAAATTCAAGTTGAGGAGAGAAATGTTTGATCACTTATGCTATTGGTTGCTATGCGGTTATGAAAAAGAAAAGAAAATAATGTGAAAACCAATTGAATAGAAAAAGAAATAAAAAAAGAGAAAAAGTTTTGAAAAACAAAAATAAAATAGAGTATGGAAGAATGTTGTGTTAATAAGCATGTGATTGGTTTGTGAACTTTTGGATTAAGAATAAGTTTGATTGAGATTTTATTGCTTGAACTTTGCAAGTTGATCACTCCCTTAGGTTTAGTCAAGTTTTTATTTCGATTAGCTTTAGGACTTATCCCTTGTTTGTTAACTAAGCCACATTACAACCTTGGAAAGCCCTTGTGATTCTTGCCTTTGTATTTTCAATATGAGTTTTTGGATGAATGCATAATTTAGTATTTTGTTTGTAAGATTGTTTGATGAGTGTCAAAAGTCCTCACCTTTGTGTGTTTTTCATCTACCGATGAATTTTTGCTAGGCGTGATTCATGATTGAGCTTGTTTTGTTATAGAATGGTTAGTATGATTTTGTACTTAGGATTCATTTCGTTTACATGTTGTCGTTGTAGTATAGTAGTAAGTATTTACCTTGCGTGTGCATTTTTGTTTGAACCATACATTTGTTTTCCGTTTTAAAAACTTGTTGATTCATGATTCTTTGGTTAATTACTTTTGTTTTTTGAGTTGTTTGGCCTTGTTTAAGGATAAACAAGTTCTAGTTTGGGAGAGTAGATAAGTGCCAAAATGCCATTATTTTGTGTATATAATTTATGAAACTTATCGGTTCTTTTGTTGATTCATAATATGTATACTTTGCATATTATTACATTTTTTATTCATTATGTACCGTTTGATAGATTTAATGTCTTTTTTTAGGTATTATTGCATATTTGAAGCATCGAGGAATAAGGTGTCAAAGACACGGCTCCATATAGGCCTTTTTGGTCAAAATTAAGAAATAAAGTTGCTTCAGGTCGCGCTTAGCGCGCTCCCAGTGCGGATTCTGGAGCAGAGGAAGTGAGTTTGGGGCTAAGCGCGGAATTCGGGGCTTAGCGCGCTTTGGGGCTTAGCCCAGTTTTTTGGGCTTAGCGCGCTCTACGTTTTTTAGTTTTGTATAAATAACTTAAAATAAAATTTTTAGGGTTTTTATTATCTCTTTCCCTCATGAAGGAGCTCTGATCCAATTCTTTATAGTTTAGAGGTTTATGCAATATCATTATGTGCTACATCTTGTCGATTGGCTATAGGTTGTTTTGGATTGTGTTGACACCGCGTGAAGTTTCCTATTTATCTCCTTATTCCCTATGTTTCATTCCAATTGTGGGTTTTGTATGTATATCATCACTCTTTTTGTATGTACATTTGTTGATCATGGGATTATATGAAATCTCTTTTACAAATTAATATCGGTGTTTGTTCTTGATTTTTGCTTTATCGCAGAGTTTTGGTTTGTCGTAGACATATGCTTTCTAAATCTATTTCTTGAATTAATATCTATTAAGTTATAGAGCTAGACATAGATTTAGGCTTAATATTCACGTGGGTATCGATTATGAAATGTATCTGGGTTGTTTGAGTTGCGCGCGAAATTGCCTCCAAGAGCAATACAAGTGATGTCTCACTTTGCATTAGAAATAGCCTTAGTGTGAGCATACATGATTGACGAGTAATTTAGGTTGAGTGTAATTGATCGACGAGTTTAAGTATTTGACGAGTTGAGTGAAATGCAATTCAAGAATAAATTCTCTTGACTATGAATGATTGTTTATCGCTTTATTTTTTGCTTTATTTACTTTTCCCACATTTTTCCTGCAAACCCAATCTAAATTTAGAAGGATTGAAACTGTTGAACGGTAGTTTTTCCCTCTCACTAATCCTTGTGGAGACGATACGATATAACCTATATCACCCTAAATACTTACTTTTGCTTACTGCTTTACCGCTTTAGCACATATTTATTCAAATTTTTCAATACAATATTTTCAAACTCTAATTTCAAAATAATTTTATTTTAAATCAACTATTTTTAAGTATCTATAACTCACCTATCCCTCTTGTGTAAGGAGTCACATGTTCAATTGTAATGACCAGTGTAAGAAAATGTTGGAAATTCCATCCACCTTCTCATTATATCTAAATGCCATGATTGGTTTAACATCTCCTTGCTCCTTGCTCGAGGGTGTAAATTCGACATATCCCAAAAGAAGGGATCTAGTTGATATGATTGAGTCTTTGTTGATTGTTGAAGCGGAAGCAAAAAATAAGTATTTATTTAGTTTTATCATATCGTCTCCACAAGGATTAGTGGTTACTTAATTCTTTTTTATAAGTCTCACATTTATGAATTTGGTTTTAAATGGTTTGTAAGGAAATGGTAAAAATTATTGACAAGAAAATAAATACACTCAATGGAAAGGAGAAACCTATTAGACATGAATCTACACTACTCGTCAAAAACTTAAGCCTATTGATCAACTATACTCAACCTACTCTAGTCATCAAAATCATCAGAGACACCACGAGTTGTACCCATAATGAAGGTTATGTCTAACACCAAGTCGCGAGACCAATCGTATTACTCTATCGGTAATGTCTTGCACCCTACAACAACACAGAGGCATTAAGCTTTAGCACCCAAAGTAAATATTAGCTCTAAATCTATCTCTAAAATCTATAAATTAATTGATATCCATCCTTAATCAATATTTGTGAGGTATATGTCTATAACAATCCAAACCCAACAAAAATACAAAAAGATCAAGGAAGATATCAAGATTAATTTGTAAAGTAAGCTTTATACAACACCAAAATTAACAAATATACATATGTTCAAAGTAAAAGTACAAACAAAACCCAACAAAATATAAATACATAGAGAAGAAGAGAAATGAACCAAACATCTCACGGGTTGTCAACGCCGGTTGATGAGAAATCCACCTCCGAATCATCCATGTGCAAGACCAATTGATGTTTTTTAAGCTCTCTAGACCAAAAAATGAAGTTGATGGTGTTGGGACTGAAAAATACCCAACCCATAACCTAAAAATGTGATTTTTTTCTCTATTTAATGAGTTTGAAATTCACAGATCCCGCTTAGTGGCACAGGTCCCGCTAATCAACATTAGTCGATCCACCAAACTCAAATCAGACATCTGACCTTCTCAGATCTCTTCAAGAATCCCACTCGTCAGTCTCAACATTCCCATCTTCACGCTATTGGATGTCTCTTCGCATACCAAGCTCATGTCTCTAAATTGTTCAATCATCTCTAACTCTCAAACCATAAGCATTGACATATGCAAAGATTTCCTACTCAAAGCATCAGCTACTACATTTTCTTTATCAGGATGGTAAATCAAATCAAAATCGTAATCCTTTAGAAACTCGAGCCATCTTATTTGCCTCATGTTCAACTCCTTCTGATCAAACAAGTATTTTAAACTCTTATGATCACTGAACACTTCAAATTTAGTGCCAAAAAAATAATGTCTCCAAATTTTCAACACAAACACCACAACCGCCATTTCTAAGTCGTGCATAGGATAATTCCTCTCATGAACTTTTAATTGTCTGGAAGCATAAGCAACAACTTATCCGTTTTGCATTAGCACACCACCAAGACCCATCTTAGAATCATCATAATAAACTACAAAGGATTCATTCGGATTTGGTAAAATCAATACCGAAGTAGTCGTCAATCTCTTTTTTGGCTCCACAAAACTTTCTTCACATGAAATATCCCCCTACATAAGCTTGCCCCTTTCGAGTCAATTGAGTCAATGGTAATGCCAACTTAGGAAATCCCTCTATGAATCTTTGGTAGTAACCTGCTAATCCAAGAAAACTTTGAATCTCAGTTGCAGACTTCAGAGTTTCCTACTCTAACACTGCATCAACTTTAGAAGGATCTATCGCAATTCCACCACTAGAAATCACATGGCCAAGGAAACTCACTTCCTTCAACCAAAATTCACACTTTGACAGTTTCGCATATAATTCCTTCTCTTTCAATATTTGCAACACAGATCACAAATGCTCATCATGTTCTTCTTCTGACTTTGAATAAATCAAAATGTCGTCAATGAAGACCACTACAAACTTGTCCAAGTACTTCTGAAAGATAGGGCTCATGTATTCCATGAAAACACCTGGCGCATTTGACACACCAAACGACATCACAATATATTCATAGTGGCCATACCTTGTTCTAAAAGCTGTCTTTGGGATATCCTCTGGCTTGACTCGAATCTGATGATAACCCGACCTCAAATCGATCTTGCTAAAGACACTCGCGCCCACCAACTGATCCATCAAATCATCGATCCTTGGAAGTGGATACTTATTCTTAATAGTTACTTTATTCAACTGTTTTTAGTCCATGCATAACCTCATACTACCGTCTTTCTTTTTAACCAACAACACCGGAGCACCCCATGGAGTGACGCTCGGACGAACAAACTTATTCTCTAACAATTCTTCTAATTGTTTCTTCAATTCATTCAACTCTGAAGCTAACATCCTATAAGGAGCCATCGACACTGGACTTGTACCTGGTATTAAGTGCACGACAAATTCAACTTCTCGCTCTGGAGCCAGTTCACTAACGTCAGTTGGAAATACTTCTGAAAATTCACAAACAACAGGTAATTCCACACTTACAATTTCACGATCAACTTCTAATGATACGAACAATGCAAACATCAAAGCTTCATCCTCCAAAAGCTCATCTACTTGTTTAGAAGACAAAAACACCAGCTCTCCATTATCACCAAACTTGGAGAATCTTACTGTCTTATTATAACAGTTAATATGAACGTAATTGAATTCCAACCAGTTTATTCCCAGAATAACATCAATTTGGTGTAAGGGTAGACACACCAAATCCATCACAAAATTCTTGCAATAGATATATAAAGGACACTCAAAACAAACAAGAGTAGTAGTAACATAACCTTTATCCGGAAGCCCCACTACCATTCCTCCATTCATATTAGACAATTTTAAACCTAACATAGTAGCACAGTCAAGTGAAATAAACGAATGAGTAGCAACAATATCTATAATAGCAATTAACCCAGTATTGTTAATAAAATAAATACCTCTTGTTAGATTGTCTTTCTTGTCAACCTCAGAACCATTTAAAGCAAACACTCTGCCACTAGGTGGTGTAGCTACATCTTTCTTGGGTTTTTGACACTGGGTACTGATGTGACCTTTCTCACCAGAATTGAAACAAGTCGGACCTTCCTTCTTGCACTTAGTATTGCAATGACAAACCTTGCCAAACTTGTAACATCTTAGAACTTCATTGGTACAAGAATTAGCATGGTGGCCTGCTTCGCCAAACCAGTAGCACTTCATAGAAATGGGAGCTCCCCCCCCCACTTGGCTTCTTCTCCTTATAAGCTCTCTGCTTCCCTTTATCAGCTGGAGCAGCATACGGCTTACCACGATCTTGATTATTCCATTTCTTATCATTATAATTATTATAATAAGAATCTCTGTGTTGTACCCAAAATTTTCCCTCTCATTTATCAGGTATTGTCTCACAAGATCTCCTTTGGTTCAAGACTGCACAAGGGTTGATCAACTCAAGACACCTTTTTAAGCACTGATGACTAAAATTAGGGTTTGAGATTGCACAAGGATAATTGAACTTTTAATGCCTCATATGACTCATATGTATCATTTGATCAAGTTTGGACCATAATTCCTCAAGAAATTTGGTCAAATCATTAAAAGGGCAAAATGGTCAAAATTAGGGTTTTGACTGAGAAAGGGCAATTTCTGATTTTTGACCTAGCAAATGGTTAATTGGTTTGAGGCATGATATCAAGAGGTCAATTGCATCATTTTTACCTAATTACATTACTCAAAACATTGCTCAAGGTCATTTGATTGATAGTTGATTTTCAGTTAACTGATCAAAAAGTCAACTATACACTGAAAAGTCAAACTTTGACTTTTTGGTCAAAATCAAGTGTCAAAGATCACAATTCATCAAAACATGTAAAAATATGAAACTTAATCATCATGAAATAAAAAAGTTAAGATTTCATTTTGAAAAGTCAAAGTTTCCAAACTTAGAAATTTTTCTAAGTGTTGAAAACTTCATGTTTTTTCACAACTTTGAGCCATTTTTTCACAATGATGCAAGATGATTCAAAATAAACTTTCAACCTGAAAGTTGTAGATCTCAAAGAGATCTAAAACATTTCTTTGCACAACTTCTCCTATAAATGCTTGGATCTCAAGTTATTAATCCATGAAGTCACGGTCATGAAACTAAACACTTAGTGAAAATTTTGCCCTAGTTTAGGCAGGATTTTGACCTAACTTCATGGAAATTTTTCATATAGTTCCAAGGGGAATTTCCAAAAGTGATTCAAATAGGGGTTGTAGAGCACATTACAAGCTTTCTAAAATGTCAAAGAACTCCTTGAGATTATTCATGAGCAAGGAGAATCGAAGAGAGGAAGTTAGGGTTTCAAACTGAAATTATAGGTCATTTTTGTGATGAACAAGAATTCAAATCCATAACCATGTTGCATAATATTCACTTTGAAGACCTCAAACTTGTGTTTCACTCTTTAATTACTGGTTTACATAATTGGTTAAGCCCTTATCCAAGTGTTTGAAGCTTTGTCCAAGTTGGTTTTCCATTTATGGAACAAAGTCACCATTGCTATTTTGATAAAGCATTGGTTTTGCAAATGTCAACTCTCCTTGAGCTCCTAACTTGTTGTATTTGTCCACACTCAAGATAGATACTCAGAAGCAAACATGTTTAAAGTGCCTAACCACTCTACATGCTTGTACTTTCTACCTTGAAACCATATTTCTCACTTTTCTTCAAAATCAAGCAACCTAGCCATAACTCTATAACTCAGAAACCCCTTGTGCAAAACATCTCCAACCTTTTGCTTATAGATACACAAGTTATTTGCAAGAAAACACACGCATGCTCAAGCCCAGAAATCCCCTAAAACACAGAACCACCAAAAACATCTCAAAACTTGTCATTTCTGAGTTTTGAATCCAATCCCTAAATTTGCTCGTGCATTTCTTGGCCTTTTACATTCAAAAGCTTCTAAATAACATATACAAACAATTCCAACACCTGCAACACGACTGTAACACCTCCATCACTATCCACCATTTTCAAAAACAGCACCTTGCACTTTGACTTCTCTAGAACTCCTCAGCCACTTTCAGCTCAAGCCAAGCATCACATTAGCTTCCTGGGAACTTGAGGAAGCTAATCCAATCACTGGAACTCATCAAAAGCTGCTCAAACTCAAAACACGATACCCTCTTGCAAGGTGAGTTTTCTGACTTTTGAACTCTTCATACAAGCATCATTAACGGTTTATTTCTGAATAATAAATGTAGATATCATTGTCCTGAAGCTAACCATGTCCTTAGATTTCATTATTGTTGCTTGAGTAGTTAGAATTTTTAATCTGAACCTCTAAAAATAATTAGGTAATAATTTGGTACTTTCAAAAATTCGCATTCATCTTTGATTTATAGATCATGATATTTATATGGTTGGATTCGTATGAAAAAATGGAGCAACTTTCATGTTTACATTTTCCATTTTTGTTGAGAAATGAATGAGATACAAATCGTCTTCCTGGATGTTGAAGATGAAGTTCAATATTCAGGACTTGTTTTGTATTATATATTTATCATTTCAGTTATATTAACGGATGTATAGCCACCCCAGTGGTAAGGCAGCGTGCTGGTAACCAAGAGGTCGTGGGTTGAACACCCAGCGCGTTGCCTTTTGCATATTTCACATTTTTTTGACATTTTTGTTACAGGAAGCGCTTGGGCCTTCCCCTCCTGGGCTTTGCATTTTTACTCACTAATACCCCCCCTGTTTTCTCATACCACGCAGCCCATATACCTTTTTTTATTTTCTGATTTCCAAACAAAAAAACATCATTTGGGCCAGATTAAAAAAAAACTGTTTTTCTAACAAACCTCCAAATTCATTTTTAACCTCCCTGACTTTTATTATTTTTATTTTGTTTTTATTTCATCTTTTATTATTATTGTTAATATTATTATTATTATTATTATTATTATTATTATTATTATTATTATTATTATTATTATTATTATTTTCATTAATAAAAAATCCAAAAATATTTATATTTTATTATTTATATTTATTTAGTTTATTTTCTTCATAAAAACTAAAAAGAACGAAAACATTTTTTTTCATTTAATAAATTAATTTCTCTTTTTTTATTCAATAAATATTTAGACTAGGGTTTAACTATTATATTATTTTCTTGTGAGTAAAATCAATTTAGAACTTAGGACTTTTATTTGATTAATTTTATTTACTAATTAAATCCACAAAAACCCTAAAAAACTTGTTTTCTTTAAATTAATTTATTTTACTAACTTAGTCTCGATTTTTCTTATTTTTAGTTAATTATTTTATTTTAATTAATTAGGTCAAAAAACTCTTTTTATGAAAATCAAATAAAAATCACATTTCTTTTTACATTTACATTCTTGCATTTTTACTTATTCAATTTTGTACATTTATTCAAATTCAATATGGTTGTAATAGATAATTAGGGTTTTAATTTCTTGCAATTCCCCATTTGTAAATTTGTAAACCCCCTCCTCTAAATGATGTAATAGCTTAATATTTTTATTTTTTAAGGCTTTATATATACAAATGCTAGTAATTAGGGTTTGTATGGAAACACATAAAATCAACAAGTAGAAAACCCTAATCAAGACAAATCAAGCATGTAAACCAATACACTTGCACACATACGCCCTTAGGGTAAACCCAGAGGTCGTGGGTTCAACACCCAGCACGCTGCCTTTTGCATATTTCACATTTTTTTGACATTTTTGTTACAGGAAGCGCTTGGGCCTTCCCCTCCCGGGCTTTGCATTTTTATTCACTAATATCCCTCCTGTTTGCTCATACCACGTAACCCATATACCTTTTTTTATTTTCTGATTTCCAAACAAAAAAACATCATCTGGGCCAGATTCAAAAAAAACTATTTTTCTAACAAACCTCCAAAATTCATTTTTAACCTCCCTGACTTTATTATTTTTATTTTGTTTTTATTTCATCTTTTATTATTATTATTAATATTATTATTATTATTATTATTATTATTATTATTATTATTATTTTCATTAATAAAAAATCCAAAAATATTTATATTTTATTATTTATATTTATTTAGTTTATTTTCTTCATAAAAACTAAAAAGAACAAAAATATTTTTTTTCATTTAATAAATTAATTTCTATTTTTTTTATTCAATAAACATTTAGACTAGGGTTTAACTATTATATTATTTTCTTGTAAATAAAATCAATTTAGAACTTAGGACTTTTATTTGATTAATTTTATTTATTAATTAAATCCACAAAAATCCTAAAAAACTTGTTTTCATTAAATTAATTTATTTTACTAACTTAGTCTTGATTTTTCTTATTTTTAGTTAATTATTTTATTTTAATTAATTAGGTCAAAAAACCCTTTTCATGAAAATCAAACAAAAATCACATTTCTTTTTACATTTAAATTCTTGCATTTTTACTTATTCAATTTTGTATATTTATTCAAATTCAATATGGTTGTAATAGATAATTAGAGTTTTAATTTCTTGCAATTTCCCATTTATAAATTTGTAAATCCCCTCCCCTAAATGATGTAATAGCTTAGTATTTTTATTTTTTAAGGCTTTATATATACAAATGCTAGTAATTAGGGTTTGTATGTAAAGACATAAAATCAACAAGTAGAAAACTCTAATCAAGTCAAATCAAGAATGTAAACCAATAAACTTGCACACATACACCCTTAGGGTAAACCCAGAGGTCGTGGATTCAACACCCAGCGCGCTGCCTTTGCATATTTCACATTTTTTTGACATTTTTGTTACAGGAAGCGCTTGGGCCTTCCCCTCATGGGCTTTGTATTTTTACTCACTAATACCCCCCCTGTTTGCTCATACCATGTAGCCCATATACCTTTTTTTTATTTTCTGATTTCCAAACAAAAAAATATTATTTGGGCCAGATTCAAAAAAATTGTTTTTCTAACAAACCTCCAAAATTCATTTTTAACCTCCCTGACTTTATTATTTTTATTTTGTTTTTATTTCATCTTTAATTATTATTATTAATATTATTGTTATTATTATTATTATTATTATTATTATTATTATTATTATTATTATTATTTTCATTAATAAAAAATCCAAAAATATTTATATTTTATTATTTATATTTATTTAGTTTATTTTCTTCATAAAAACTAAAAAGAACAAAAACATATTTTTTTCATTTAATAAATTAATTTCTCTTTTTTTTTATTCAATAAATATTTAGACTAGGGTTTAACTATTATATTATTTTCTTATGAATAAAATCAATTTAGAACTTAGGACTTTTATTTGATTAATTTTATTTATTAATTAAATCCACAAAAATCCTAAAAAACTTGTTTTCATTAAATTAATTTATTTTACTAACTTAGTCTTGATTTTTCTTATTTTTAGTTAATTATTTTATTTTAATTAATTAGGTCAAAAAACCCTTTTCATGAAAATCAAACAAAAATCACATTTTTTTTACATTTACATTCTTGCATCTTTACTTATTCAATTTTGTACATTTATTCAAATTCAATATGGTTGTAATAGATGATTAGGGTTTTAATTTCTTGCAATTACCCATTTGTAAATTTGTAAACCCCCTCCCCTAAATGATGTAATAGCTTAGTATTTTTATTTTTAAGGCTTTATATATACAAATGCTAGTAATTAGGGTTTGTATGGAAAGACATAAAATCAACAAGTAGAAAAACCTAATCAAGACAAATCAAGCATGTAAACTAATACACTTGCACACATACACCCTTAGGGTAAACCCACTTTGTTGCCTTACAAAAATGGCCATGTTATGCATGTGAGGTATCTTAGCAAAAACAAGCAAAAAATACAAGATCATAGTCCCTCGATGACGCTATCCATGTTGCCTTTCAAAATGATCTTAGTCCCTAAAGAAAATGCTAAGATATCTTACAACATTGCTAATCATGGCTATACGATGACCCACGCCCGTCCCTTTTACATCCAAAGATAGGGTTACTTGTCAAATCAATGGTAAGATAACAATGTCAAAGGAAAGAGGAAATAAACATGAAAGACTTTTGAGTAGGTAGATTACTCCTAGTTGCTTGCTCAATTTCAAAACCAAAAACATCCTTGCTATTTTCAAAAACATCACACCAACACTTTCAAAAACATCTTTCAAAATTGAAAACATTTTTAAAGGATCAACACTTTGTATACATTCTTACGAATGAGAATTATTACAAAGTTTTCCTAAACGATGGCCCATTTTCAAAATACTTTCAAAAACCACACAAAGCATATTTTCAAACAAAAGCAAGTGATCTAGAAAGTAACTAAGAGCCCATGGAAAACCATGGATAAAAAGGGTGCTAATACCTTCCCTTTTTATAATCTACCTCCCGAACTCAGGAAAACATCTCAAAGGTCTTTCCTGTTCTTTTCAGTCTTTCCTTTTGGATAAAAGAAAAGTCTGTGGCGACTCTTTCTAAACCGCAAGATTTGTGATCAAACGCAAAACAACCAAGTCAGTTCCCTCACCGTGTTACAGAACTGGCGACTCTACTGGGGAAAATTCTAAAAGTGGGGTTACCTTAGGGCTAGATCATATTTACTTACTTTCCTTGTTTGACTTGCATGCTTTACATTATGGTTCCTTGTTTGGGTTTGCTTTAATCCTACACCCGAATTTGGGGCACCTTTCTTAGGTAAGTAGCAATAAATCGTGAGGGAAATGTGCGGGGTATACCAACATGGTTGAAACAGTAGCTACGTTGATGCGATACTTTGGTGTGTACCGGTAGCCCTTGAGTAATCAAGGAGAATATGGGGCCACTGTGTGGTATCATAAAGCGTCAACTGACTTTGGCACCTTAATTGACCAACTTGGCTTTTAGGACGTAGTGAGATAGCCGTCTTTGGTATAAACCCAAAGTCGGTTGATACTCGATACTACACTCATTGAGGTTTGACCCTTGAATTTTGTTTGGTGGCAAGTCAATCGTCTATCGGAACGAGAGTTAGGGGAAAGACCGGTGATATTGAGATCCCTTAGAACCCGGTTACTATATTTAGGACAGATTGAACCAACCCAACTTCAAGAGGGTATCACCTTAAAACCCATGCAAGCCTTAAACATAAGGTCTCTGTGTGATTTGCTTGTGCTTGCTAAATCTATTATATATGAATATAATCATGAAATCATAACATAGCATGTCATACTAACCATTTCAAGGATTCTTAGGGTTTATTTTTGTCTTGTTTTGTAGGACATGGCTCTCGCCCGCAGATTCACTATCCAAATCAGTCTAGTAAAAGTACCTCCTCAGCTTAAGGATTTGGCATCAAGGGTTCCCGAAAGCTCTCCATTCACAGAAAGACACGATAGGCTTCTCAGCTTTTTTACTTCAAACCCTGATGAAAAAATGTTAAAAGTGCTCTTTCAGTTCTTTGACCCTCTCTATCACTGCTTCATTTTCCCGGATTACCAGTTAATGCCTACTATGGAGGAGTTTTCTCTGCTGTTGGGGGTGTTTATCCTTAATGAGGTACCTTTCAATGGTATGGAAAGAGACTCTAAACATGAAGATATTGCCAAAGCTCTTTCCTTACAACGGTCTGACGTAGTGGCAAATTAGGAAACCAGGAGAGGTGTCAAAGGTTTTTTTTGGCTAAGTTCTTGTTCGAGAAAGCTCATCATTTCTAGGATACCTTAGACTTACAAGATTTTGAAGACGTGTTAGCCCTTATCATCTATGGTTTGGTATTGTTTCCTAATCCAGACCAAATCATAGATGTGAATGCGGTTAAGATTTTCCTGTCACGTAATCCAGTACCTACTCTACTTGGAGATATCCTACATTCATTGCATACTTGCACTGTCAAGAGGAGAGGAACCCTTCTGTGTTACACACCTCTTTTGGATAAGTGGTTTATTTTGCACCTACCCCGATCCATATTGAAGAATTAACAGGGTTTGAGATGGTCTCAAAGGATGATGACTCTTACACATTCAGGTATCCATTAGTGTCCCCGATCCTCGGAGAATGTTACCATCATTGATCGATGCGGAGAATTACCTAATGTCCCTCTCTTAGGAATTAGGGTAGGAATCACTTATAATCCTTGTTTGGAACTATGACAGTTTGGATATGCAAGAAGGGATGGATCTCATGATGCACTTATTCAAGGAATTGTCTTCGACTAAGAGAATGATGCTCAAGATTACCACAAAAGGTTCATGCGAGCTTGAGGCATGGTACATAGAGTTGATAGCAAGACACTGGGCACAAGAATAACATCCCTCTTGAGCCTTATCTCAAATGGATACGAGCTCGTGCTCAAAGTCTTATGATGCGTTATCCCTCTATTCTCCCTGTTATCATAGAGCTTGTTGTGGAAGGAGATGTCCCATACACTATCTTTCATCCTAACATGCCCAACTCTCTCAAAGACTTTCAAAGGGATTGGATATAGCTTAAGGGGGAGCGAGACACCTTCGAGGCCCAATTCTACGCCAGCGAGAAGAAGGTTCTGGAACTCACCAGGCAGCTTCATGAGGAGCGAAGTCTGAACGCCTACATCGCACCAAGGAGGATGCACTCAACTTTTTTGTCTTAGATTTCTGTATTTTCATTTCTTTCATTTTAATCCCAAAGAGGCATGATGTACTCAAACTTTGATTTAATAATATGACGTGTGTTCTTTTTTGTCTAAAGCAAATTTAAATCTCTAAATTCCTTGAAATCATTTCATATGCATCTTCATTCATCATAACATAAACAAGTTTCTTACCAACAAGTCTCCTTATCTTTCTACTGTTTATTTCAGTAAGATGGATCTTGAACAGACAATGAAAGATCTCCAAGCGCAGAATGCTCAGTTTCAACAAATGTTCTTCACTCTAGCCAAATGACAGGAGGATTTGAAAACTTTTCTGATCGATTAAAAGAAGAAAAAAGCAAAGAAAGAAATCGGTGTTCTGAATCTAGGAAGAAGGTTGCCAGGGATAGCCAGACAGACCCTAGACTTTGCAACATCATCTGGTGAAAAGGATAATCAAGAAGGGAAAGGCAAGGAAGTGACTGCCCAGCCAGAATCAGAATCCTCTGGCTGACGACAAATACAAACATCTGGAAGAGCGTCTAAGTGCAATGGAGATTCAGAAAGTGCCCGGGCTGGACTTTGAGGAGCTGGGTTTGGTGTCTGGGATTGTTATTCTACCAAAGTTCAAGGCGCCAGTATTTGCTAAGTACGACGGGGTTTAGTGTCCCAAGATGCATCTCCGGTCTTATGTGAGAAAGATACAGCCTCACACTACTGACAGAGATTTGTGGGTCCACTTATTTCAAGACAGTCTATCCGGGACTCAGCTAGATTGTTTCTATCAACTGGAAAGGTCCAATATCCATAATTGGGAAGACCTTGCCACTGCTTTTTATAAACAGTATCAATACAACGCAGACCTTGCTCCCACCCGTACTCAACTCCAAAGTATGGTTATGGTTTAAAGCGAAGGTTTCAAAGACTACGCTCAGAAATGGAGGGACTTAGCAGGAAGAGTCCAACCTCCCCTATCTGACAGAGAGCTAGTAGACATGTTTTTGGGTACCCTATCCGATCCTTTCTTTAATCATCTAATTGGAAACTCTTCAGCAGACTTCACTGAATTAATCTTGACCGGAGAAAGAGTAGAAGCTGGGACTAAGAGTGGAAAGATCCAAAAAGATACATCCTCTAATGCCGTGAGAAAACCATTTATTGGGAAGAAAGAAGTTGGTGTTGTGTACCCTCAAAGGAATCAAGACAGAATTGAATGCTGTCCAACTGTAGGGGACGTCATGATCCCTAAGCCTGCACCTGCTCAACAAAGGAGCAACCAACCTAGAACAGAGACCAGTAAGACAATTTACCCGGATAAATATGACGCCGTCTCAAGTCCTGCCACATTTGTTGAGATTTAATCTAGTAACTTTGAAGGAAGCCTCGAAGAATCCCAACACCACCTCTCCTTATTACCACCCTAATGCTTGTTGTGCTTACCACTCAAACTCTAGGACATGATACCAACAACTGTTAGGCTTTGAAAAACAAGGTACAAGACCTTCTAAAGCAAAAGAAATTGAATTTGATGCTCCTGAGATCCCAAATTTTATCACCGCTCCTATGCCCAAGCATGGCTGTGATGTTAATGCTGTTCAAAATGATATATTTGTTACTATTGTTGATGAACTTGTTACTCCTCTCCTGACTGTCAAGAAGAACCTATTGAAGGCCGTTTAATTTCCGGGTTGTGACGAAGGTTGCCACCTCTGTTTATCCCTACCAACTGGTTGTCATTTATTGAAAGTAGGTGTCCAACACCTAATGGATGACAAAGAGATTTTGTTTGAAAAGACTCCCGTCCCAACTATTGCTTACGAGGATGTTTCAATAGTAACCATTTCCGCCAATCCTTCCAGGGTCTCCACCAAAAGACCTGTTAGGATTACATTTGTTCCTAAACTGGCTCCGTTGATGATTACTATGCCAGGGCCGATCCCGTACTCATCAGATAAAATTATCCCTTGGAATTATGGGGGCGACGTCTACTATCACGGTGTCAAGCAGGATTGGCTGGCTGATGAAGACTCAATTTTTGAGAAGGATGACCCTGACGTTGGCAACATTGCAGGAACCAGCAAAATAACCCGAAGTGGAAGAGTATTCTCCCTTGGGTTTCTCCTCCAAAAACTGTTATCGATCATGTGATCATCCTTGTTTATGTTCATGTTGATACTACTACTACAGTTCCTATGGATACCCCTACTGACACCCCTATCTCTGAGTCGACCGATACTCGGGGCAAAGGCGTTATGGTCGAACCTGTCCGGATGAAGGAGAAATCGGTACCTATCCTCGAGGCCTCTAAGAAAGAGATGGAAGACATTTTGAAAATTATAAAGAGAAGTGACTATAATGTAGTCGAACAGCTAGGGCAGACTCCGTCAAAGATTTCCATGCTAGCTTTACTGTTATGCTCTGAGGCTCATGCGAAGGCCTTGGTAAATTTTCTTAAAACTGCCCATGTGCCACAAGAAACCTATGTTGACCAATTCTAAGTCTGTGTGGCAAGTTTGACCGTTGATAATGGTTTGGGCTTTTTTGATGCTGATCTTACACCTAGAGGGAGGAAACACAACGAGGCATTGCATGTCTCTATCAAATGTGGGGGCACAACTTTGGCCCACGTCCTGGTTGATACCAGTTCATATTTCAATGTGCTGCCTAAGAATGCTTTGGATAGACTCGACTGTGAAGGTTTGACTTTAAAACCCAGCAACATAGTGGTAAGGGCCTTCTACGGTTCAAAAAGAATGATGCATAGGGAGGTGGATATCCCCATAAAAGTTAGAACTCATACCTTTGATTCAACTTTCTACGTAATGGAAATTCTCCCTTCCTATTCCTGCTTATTAGGTCGACCTTGGATTCATGACGCTGGTGCCGTCACCTCTACATTACATCAGATGCTGAAATACCCAACCAAAGGAAAAATCATTACTGTACATGGAGAGAAGGAATATATGGTCAGTCACTTGAACTCCTTCAGATACATGGAAATGGATGGTGAAATCATTGAAACACCGTTTCAACATTTTGAGGAAGTCCCACAAACAATGGCAGCAACCAAGATTGTTTCCCAAGTCCCGAAGATTACAAGACCTTCGCTAAAGATGTCTTCTCTGAAAGATGCCAAGGCAGTGGTCGAAGAAGGTGGGTGTATTATTTGGGGCCAAATCCCAGATATCCCTTACAAATCTGACAAATTTGGTTTGGGATTCACTTCAGGAGCCCAAAAAGTTGTTCATCACGCTCGTGTCGGAGGACCACCTTTGAGGATCAGCAACCATGGAGTCAACGCAGTGGATGATAGTGATGACAACTGTAACCTGGAAGAATGAGTTTTCCTAACTATCAACGGAGTACTCACCAACTGGGAAGCTAAATATTTTGTCCCAATTACTTTTATCCAACAGTAATTGTCTTTAAATTTCTATCGGACTTATAATAATTAAACAATTCAGACTTTTAAAACCTTGTGTCTTACCCGAGGCACAATGGTCCATTTGTAAGGGTTGTTACTTCATTTTCATATGTCATCAATGAATCATGAACGTTTTTGCATGCAAACTTTGTGCTCTTTGTCTTTCTTTGTATACATTTTTATTTTCTTTCAAAGATAGCTATACTCTTACATACACACTCACATTTAAAATGCAGATCCACATCCACTTAGGATCCCATGGGTAACGATTCTGCTATGGCCTATTGTGACTCTGAAATTCTAATCTACCAAGCCGAAGACGAAGGTGAGGAAGATTGTGAAGTGCCAGGGGAACTAGCCAGGTTACTACAACAGGAAGAGAGGACCATACAGCTCTACGAAGAACCAGTGGACACAGTTAACTTAGGTACCGAAGAGGACAAGAAAGAAGTCAAGGTAGGAGCCAATCTGGAACCCAAAGTCAAGAAGCGTTTAACTCAGTTACTACATGACTATGTTGAGGTCTTTGCTTGGTCATACAAATATACGCCAGGACTTGATGTTGATATCGTGGTCTATCGTCTACCGAAAAAAGAAGACTTCCCTCCGGTAAAACAGAAAGTTCTTCGCATGCGGCCAGACATGTCAGAGAAGATCAAGACTGAAGTCATGAAGCAATTCAACACCCGATTCTTATCTATCACCTCATATCCACAATGGGTCGCCAATGTTGTTCCAGTGCCTAAAAAGGATGGTAAAGTACGCATGTGTGTGGACTACAAAGATTTGAATAGGGAAAGCCCCAAGGATGACTTCCCGCTGCCCCATATCGATATTCTGGTTGACAACACCGCAGAACATAAATTATTTTCCTTCATGGATGGTTTCTCAGGCTAAAACTAAATCAAAATGGCACCTGAGGACATGGAGAAAATGACCTTCGTCACACAATGGGGCACTTTCTGTTATAAGGTTATGCCATTCGGCTTGAAGAACGTTGGGGAAACTTATCAACACGCCATGGTAGCTCTATTTCACGACATGATTCATCACGAAATAGAGGTATATATGGATGACATGATAGCCAGATCTCAAACTGAAGAGGAACATCTTGATCATTTGCAGAAACTATTTGAAAGATTGAAGAAATACAAGCTAAGGTTGAATCCAAATAAATGCACATTTGGGGTGAGGTCCGATAAACTCCTAGGCTTCATCGTCAGCGGTAAAGGTATCGAGGTGGACCCTGCCAAGGTAAAAGCAATACAAGAAATGCCTGCTCCTCGCAATGAGAAGGAAGTCAGAGGATTCTTAGGACGGTTAAATTACATTTCCAGATTCATTTCTCACTTAACCGCTACTTGTGAACCAATCTTCAAATTACTGAAGAAATATCAAGTAGTCAAATGGAATCATGAATGCAAAGCAGCCTTTGACAAGATCAAATAGTACCTTCAAGAGCCTCATGTTTTGATTCCACCAGTTGAGGGAAGACCTCTTATCATGTATCTAACTGTTTTGGAAAATTCAATGGGGTATGTGCTGGGGAAGCATGACGAGTCTGGCCGAAAAGAGCATGTTATTTATTACCTGAGCAAAAAGTTTACCGACTGTGAAACCAGATATTCACTGCTCGAGAAAATTTGTTGCGCTCTGGCATGGGCTGCTCGCCGGCTAAGACAATATATTCTAACCCATACTACCTTATTGATATCCAAGATGGATCCAATAAAATACATATTCGAGAAGCCTTCCCTCTCTGGGAGAATAGAAAGATGGCAGATGATCCTGACAGAATACGACATTCAGTACACTACCGAAAAAGCAATAAAGGGTAGTGTACTAGCCAATCATTTGCTCATCAGGCCGTGGATGACTATCAGTCCATGAAATTCAAATTCCCAGATGAAGACATCATGATGGTAAACGACTGTGAAGAACTCACACCATATGAAGGACCTGAACAAGGATCCCGATGGACCATGGTTTTTGACGGAGCCTCCAATGCACTCGGCAATGGCATAGGTGATGTAATCATATCCCCGAAAGGATTTCATACTCCCTTCACTGCAAGACTTTGCTTCAACTGTACAAATAACATGGTAGAACAAGAAGCGTGTATTTTTTGTCTCAAAGCTGCCATAGATTTGGGAATCAAGTCATTAAGTGTATTTGGAGATTCAGCCTTGGTCATCAGTCAGATCAAAGGAGAATAGGACACGAAGCACCCTAACCTTATCCCCTACAAAGAACATGTGTTGACATTAATCCCATATTTCAAGGAAATTACCTTTGAGCATTTTCCACGAGAGGAAAATCAACTAGCGGACGTGCAAGCTACCATGTCATCCATGTTCAGACTCAAGTGGGGTAACGAGGCTCCCCAGATCACCATTAAACGGATGGATGAACCAGCTTACTGTCACGAGATCAATACTGAAGAAGTAGTGGACTAGCCTTGGTTCCATGAAGTTAAGAGGTATCTCGAGGCCCAAGAGTATCTGAAAGGAGCTTCAGTCAATGATAAAAAGTTCTTAAGGAGATTCTCTGCTAAGTTCTTCATCAATAATGGAATTCTCTACAAGCGCAACCATGACTCTGTTTTGCTTCGTTGCATAGACAAGGCTGAGGCAGAAAAGATCATGGCTGATCTGCATGAAGGCACTTTTGGCACCCATTCCAATGGGCACACGATGGCAAAAAAGATCCCACGGATAGGGTATTACTGGTCTACCATGGAAGCAGATTGCTATCAGCATTCACGAACCTGCCACAAGTGTCAGATCTATGCTGAAAAAGTGCATATACCTCCAGTGCCTCTAAATGTCCTGACTGCTCCCTAGCCATTTGCGATATGGGGCATCAATATGATTAGAGAAACCAAACCTATAGCTTCTAATGGGCACCGCTTCATCTTGGTGGCCATTGACTATTTCACGAAGTGGGTTGAGGCAGCTTCTTTCGCTTTCATTACAAAGAATGTTGTGGCCCGATTCATCAAACAGAATCTCATCTGTCAGTATGGTATCCCAGAGAGAATCATCACAGACAATGGTACGGACCTCAACAATACTATGATCAGTGCACTATGCGTGCAATTCAAAATCCAGCACCATAATTCTTCTCCTTACCGGACAAAGAGGAATGGCGTTGTTGAAGCCGCAAATAAGAACATCAAGAAGATCATACAAAAAATGACAGTAACTGTGATCGGTGGGAATATAACTGACTGTTTTGGAATGCTGGTTCGCGAAATGTCACGGTAAGCAAGAGTCGCCACCGTCTTTTATTTTCTCCAACAAGGAAAGGACAAAAGCACAGCAAAATTCCTTTTCGAGATGTTTCTCGGTTCGGGAGGTAGATTATAGAAAGGGAAGGTGTTAGCACCCTTTCTATCCGTGGTTATCCACGGGCTCTTAGGTACTTTCTCACTATGTTTTCAAAAATGTTTTGCTTTTCTTGTGTTTGTGGGTTTTGAAAAGAGTTTTGTTTGAAAACTTCGATTTAACTCTTGTATCTGTCCTCAAGAGTGTATGAAGTGTTTGTTTGAAAACTTTGTTTGAAAGTGTAAGTGCGAAAAGTATTTTTGTTTTGAAAGATCAAGTATCTAAGAACCTCTACCTACTCAAAAGAAATTAAGCTGTGTAAATGTCCTTTAGACAGTACTATCCCACTATTGAGAAGCAGGTAGCACCGTCGTTGGAGTTTAAGGGTCAATTCAGTTATAGGGACATGTGGTCACTAAAGCAATAGTAGGACGCCTTAGCGGTAACCCTAATGTCCTAGATCCTTTTTTATTCGAGGCAACCGTTTCGAGGCAACTTGGATCTTTAGACAAGAGGGCGACCTCTAAAACACCCTATACTTAATGACCACGTCGAGGCAACCAAGTGAGGCGTACCCTAGGAGTGGCATGTGCGAGTGTGTCAGGTTTCATGTTAAGTTATCTTTACACATGTTATGGTGAGCTACGTTTTGATTTTAATTTTCAGAACAAGTCTTGTCATGCATAACAGTTAATAATTGCGGAAAGTAAATTGCGGAAAGTAAATCTACGCTATTACAAGGCGTCGGGTATTTACATCGCCAAAAGCAACCCTTGAAAAGTAAATGCGAGAAAATAAAAGAAAGCGATAAAAAGTCCTAATTAAAGCTATTACATCCTCGGAGCAATTACATAAATATGATCAAAAAATAATATGCGCGAAAAGAAATTAAATCGGAGAAGTCCTTGGGGTTTTGACCCTTTTTTGAGAAGGAATGAGTTTTTGGTCCTTTTGCATTAAATTAAACCTAATCCTAATTAATTAAATAAAAGAAATATTTTTTAAGTTTTTTTTTAATGTTTTAATGAAATAAAGGAAAAGAAATTAAAATTGTCAAGACCTAATTCTACAAGGATTTTATTTATTGCAAAAAAATTTAAAGTTAACCTAATTAAAACTAAGTTAATTAGTATTTATTTACAAAAATAATAAAGTGAAATTAATTATAATAATAATAATAAAAATATTTTATTGTAGTTTTTCTGAATTTATTATGAAAATAATAATTTGTGAGTTATAATAATAATAATAATTATAGTTAATAAAAGAAAATAGAAAAAAAGGAAAAGAAAATAAAAGAGGAATAATAAACCAGGGGGGGTGATGGCCCATTAAGGAGGTTTCTTTGGGAATTCTGTGGCCCATTTGCTTCAGCCACGTTTGACCTTGGTGATTGTCTAGGCGTGCTTTGACTAGGGAGTACCATGGTCATCCACTTATGACCTTCAGATTTGTGCCTGTGGCCACTTGGCGCCTGGGACTTGAAAGTGCATGGTGGACATCTTGTTGGAAAGTTGCATATGAACCTGTAAAGAAAAATAATAGAAACGTTTTGGGGGACCTGAGATTCGGACCTAGGTCCCAATGATTTCAAGCCAGCACATCAACCACTACGCCATTTGCCTGCGTTTGTTATTATAACAATAAGTAAATATAATATATAAAAACAATCACATATGCTGTACAAACAAATAAACGCGCCCCCTTTTTGAATTACCCAATGGCATGTCAACAGCTCATCATCGTCCTCGCTGTGCCTGTAAAAACAAAGTTAGATAGCGGGGGTTTTAACCCCCACAATATGCAATGACCAAAAATAGCGATTAGCTCTGTGTTGTATATAAATATTTCGCGAGGGTGGCTTTGGATTCGTCTGAGTCTCCTGAATTCAATCATGGGTCTCACAAGGCTTAATTTTTCCTGTACTGTAAAGCCCTAATTTGAAAGCTTATGAACCCTAAAATTCATTAATGGTGTGATACGGTGGGAGAACTGACTTAAGGTTTTGCGTTTGTTTTCGCAAATGTTTCGGTTGAGCAAGAGTCGCCACCGACTTTTTATTTTATCCTAAGGAAAGGTTAAAAAGCACAGCAAAAACCTTTGAGATGTTTTCTTGGGTTCGGGGAGTAGATTATAGAAAGGGAAGGTATTAGCACCCTTTCTATCCATGGTTATCCATGGGCTCTTAGCTACTTGCTTAGATCACTTGCCTTGCATTTTCAATTGTTTGAAATGGTGCTTTGTGTGTGGGTTTGAAAATGTTTTGAAAAGAGGCCAATGTGGTGGCAACCTTTGTAATGATCCATGTTTGAATGTATACAAAGGTGTATGTCTTTTGAAAAGTTTTCAATGTTTTTGAAAGTTGTTTTGAAAGTGTGTTGTGATGTGTGTTTTGAAAAATGGCAAGGATGTTTTTTTGCAAGTTTGATCAAGTAACTAAGAGCTTATCTACCCTAAATTTCTCAAAGATTTTTCCTATGTTTTAACCCTTTTGACAATTTTGTTCCACCATTGTATTTGGTGGACAATCTTGTGTTAGGATGTTTAACGGGACGGGCGCGGATCATCGTTTAGACCATGATTGCAATGGTGCCAAGTGTCTTTGGCAACTTTTTCCTTTAAGGGACTTGATCATTTTTAGGCAACTTTCGAAAGCGACATCGAGGGACTATGATCATTTGATATTGTTTTGTTTTGCCAAAAACACTCAACATGCAACATGGCCCATTATTGAAGGCAACAAGTGGAGTAACCCTAGGGGTGCAAGTGTGATTGGTGTTGTCCATTTTCATGCTTTGTTATCTTTGAATTAGGTCAAGCTATTTGTTTGGTTGATTTTTGCATACAAACCCTAAGTCTATCATGGCATATTTAGAAAGCTTTTAAATGCGAAAAATAAAATCCTAAATTATTACAACACAATTATGGGATGGGGGGTACAAATGTTCAAATAGGGATATTTAGAAAGAAATTAAAATCTAAGCTATTACATCCAAATTGAATATACAAAGATTAATTGTACAATAATTAAATAAAATACAATAAATATGCAAGATGCAAAAAAAAAAGATTTTTTATATGTGTGTGTGATCGGTGGAAATAGAACTGACTGTTTAAAGCTGGTTTCGCGAAATGTCGCGGTAAGCAAGAGTCGCAACCGTCTTTTATTTTCTCCAACATGGAAAGGACAAAAGCACAACAAAATTTCTTATTGAGAATGTCTCTCGGTTCGGGAGGTAGATTTATAGAAAGGGAAGGTGTTAGCACCCTTTCTATCCGTGGTTATCCACGGGCTCTTAGGTACTTGTTCTTATGTTTTCAAAATATGTTTGCTTTTCAAATGTGAGTGGGTTTGAAAAAGTTTCATTGAAAGATTTCTGAGTGACTCTTGTATTTGTCCTCAAGAGTGTTTGAAAAATTTGTTTTGAAAGATTTTGAAAGTGTCAGTGTGAAAAGATTGTTTTATTTGTTTTTTAGAGTGCAAGTACCCATGAGTCATCCACCTATCCTAAGGAATTAGGTTGTGTAAGAGTCTTTAAGGTAGTGCCATCCCACCATTGAGAGGTAGGTAGCACCACCGTTGGAGGTGTTCGGGTCAATTCGATTTTAGGGACAGTGTGGTCACCGAAGCAATAGTTAGGACACCTTAGAAGTAACCCTAATGTCCTAGATCCTTTTTAATCCGAGACAACCGTTTCGAGGCGACTGGATCTTAGACATAAGGGCGACCGCTAAAACACCCTATACTTGACGACCACTTTCGAGGCAACGAGTGAGGCGTACCCTAGAAGTGGTGTGTGCATTGTGTGTTGTTTTCATGTTAACATTTATCTTGAATCATGCAATTGTGAGCTACGCGTTGTTTTTAATTATCATACATTCTTTCATGCAATTTAGCAGTTAGGAGTGCGGAAAAATAAAATACGGAAAGGTAAAAGCTACGCTATTACAAGGCGCAGGTCTATACATCGCCAAAAAAACAAAGACCCGTTTTTGATAAAGATGCAGAAAGTAAAAAAAAGCAATAAACCTAATTACTATTACATCCTTGGAAGCAGTTACATAATATTCAAAATATAACAAATAACGTGCAAAATAGAAATTAAACTGGAACGTCCGAGGGTTTTGGACCCTTTTGAGAAATTACGAGCTTTTTGTCCTTTTGCTTGAAATTAAATCTAACTATTTAATTAATTATTTACAAGAAAGATATTTTTTTTTGTGTTTTTTGTATTTAATGAAAATAAAGAAAATTAAAATCAAAAGGAAACCCTAGTTCTAAGTTTATTTTAATTATTAATGAAACTTGTTAAAATTAACCTAATTTAAGCTAATTAATTAATTTACATTTATTTGTACAAAAATAATAATAATTAATAATGATAATAATAAGAAAATGATTAAAAAAAAAGTCAAAACCTAATTCTATGCAATTTTTATTTATTAAGAAAAAGGATTAAAATTAAAACCTAAATTAAACTAAGTTAGTTATTAGTATTTATTTACAAAAATAGGTTAATGGTGAAATTAATAAATAATTAAAATATTTACAATTTTTGATTTTCTAATTTTTATTAGGAAAAATTAAGTTATTGTGAATTAATAATAATAATTAAAACAATTAAAAGAAATTAAAAGAGAAGAAAATAAAATAAAACAAGGCAAACCAAAGGGGGTGTGATGGCCCAAAGTGGAGGTTTTTGTTGAGAAATTCTGACCCAAGAAGACCAAGCCTGGTTGACTTTCAGGAATCACATGCGTGCTGTTTGACTGAGGAGTATTATAGACTTCATCTCCTGGCCATTGAATGGGTGCTAAGAGACACATGGAAAGTTATTGCTGGGCGTGCATGGTAGAACATGGGACGTGTACTGCATGAGATAACATTATGAAAAATACCAAGAATTATATGGGGGACCTGGGAATCGAACCCAGGTCCCAGTGGTGAACAAACACGTCACTAACCACTCAACCATCGCGCTGTATTTGTAATAATAATAACCAACGAAAATAATATGTGAAAAGCAACAATTATGCTGGGACATTAAAAAAACGCGCCATGGTTTGAATGGTCCAGTAGCTGGCCTCCACGTCTGTTGTCTTCTTCATTTTTCCTGCAAACATGAACAAGATAGCGGGGGTTTTAAACCACCACAAAACAAAAGTCCCAATAATAGCGATTAGCAGCACAGATCACATAAATTGAGCGCGAGGGTTTGGTTAAATTCGTATGGCCTTGACGAATTCAACCATAGTCATGATGTGGTCCAATTTTTCCTTATGCATAAAGCCCTAATTGAGAGCTTCAGAAACCCTAGATTTCGTTCATGGTGGATTTTGATTCAGAAGGCTATAACTCAATTGGATTATACCAATCGCTTCAGAAGGTCCCTATTAGCATAAATCAAACAAGAAAATAGATTAAAAACGCATGAATCATGTTATGCAATTTTGGAAATATGTTCAAACCGTGGGACTCGTGTTCTTTGATTCTTCGCGTGTTAGGACTGGTTTTTGATGGCAATGGCCTCCTGGAGACTCAGGCAATATGTTTGAATCAAAAAGAAGCTTTGAATTGCGCTGCAAATAGGAATTCAGTTTCACAATATTTCTTGAATTTTTGCAATTTTGTTATGTGGTTTCAGCAGCAGTTGTACGTGTCTTGGAATAGGGTTGGCTTTTGCCTTTGTATTGGAACAGAATTAGGTTAAAATTAAGCCCATAAATCCATTGCATTCATGTTTGAATATATGATTGGCAATCAAATCTTTTTTCAATCTTTTCTTTCATGAAACCTTGCCAATCATGGATATTTTGAGGTCCTTGAGGTGCACACGAATTGCCAGCTTGCCCTAGCCTTATTTCTTCACAAAAAGATTTAAGAAGCATATCTTTTGAATTTTCCTACAATTAAAACCAATTAAATGAATTAATATTAATATAAATTCAATTAATTAATTAAAAATAAGAAAATAAATCATTTTAAGTTCAATGGGTCGTGCATAGGCTTTGGGTAAAGATTCAAGAAAGAATTTGAGGCCCATTAGCAAAAATGAAGTGTTTTAGGCAAAGTTGACTTTGGAAAGTTCCCAAAAATTTCCCAACTTCTCCAATGCATATCTTGCTCAATTTTGAAGATATGAACATGCTCTTGGACATTTTGGGAAGGTCTTGAAGTCCTCTAACCAATGCCTTTGGTACCAGTCATTTTGATTTACCAATCTCAAGTTATGGTCTTTGACTTAAAGTGCCTTTTTGTTGACTTTTGAAAAAGACCTATAATGTTGAGATTGATAACGTTTTGTGAGAGCATTTCTTGGACTTGGAATGTGAAGATGAGTTGTAGGAAATGTCATCCCCTTCTAAATGAGCTTTGGATGAGATTTTTCTGATGAACCATGAAAAAGTTATGCCATGGTCAATTTGCAGTTGACTTTTCAGCTGTCCAAAATAGAAACTTTTGACACCTTGAGACTTTTTGAGCCATGCTTGAGGAATCATGATCAGGAATTGATCAAATGATGATTGTGGCTTCAAAATAAGATGTTGACCAAAAAATTTGACTTTTGACTGTCAAATGACCATTTTGCCCCTACAGTTGACTGTGAAGCAATTAGGGCTTTTGACTGTGCAACTTAATGCTGTGAGTCTTGAAACTTGACATATGGATGCTTGACAATGTATATAGGCATATGGGACTTGATTGGACCCTTGAAAACCTCAATTTCTTTTCAAGAACCAAAACCCTAATTTTGACTAGGAGGCAATTGGACTGTGCAATCCTTGAGAGATTTTGAATCATTTGGAGATTGATCTTGGCAAATTTTGAAGAACATGGGAGGGAAAATTTTGGGGTACAACAGTTGCCCCTGTTCAATCTTATTAAACCTGAGGATGTAGATTGAATTGCGTGCCTTTCGTGATCCGGAGGTGGAAGATGATTGAACACTAAAGTGCCCAGAAATTTGCACTCGCATAGTAGAGTGTCAGCAGCGTGATGGCGGGAATGGGCTTACAGATGCCATTTGGAAAGATGGTGGATAGGAGGATGGGCTTATAGATGCCATCTGGAGACTGTTGGTATGTGGATGAGCTTATAGATGCCATCTAGGTGTCGATCGCGTAAGAGATTCCTTAGCGAGAACTTGCGTACCTGAGAAAGAAAAGTAATTACCTGGCCTATTACACGGGTTGATCTTCAAGCTCTTTATGTAGATATGCCCTGGCTGGATACAGGTATCGAATATCTAAACTCTTCGTGTAGATATGCCCTGGCTGGATACAGGTATCGAGTCTACAATCAGTTACTCACAAATGTGCCCTGGCTAAATACAGGTATCGAATCTGGGATCGGTCATCAACAGATATGCCCTGGCTGGATAAAGGAATCGAATCTTCAAACTCTTCAGACGTGCCCTGGCTGGATACAGGAATCGAGTATGGAATTGGTCGTCAACAGATATGCCCTGGCTGGATACAGGAATCAAATCTTCAAACTCTTCAGACGTGCCCTGACTGGATACAGGAATCGAATCTGGAATTAGTCATCAACAGATATGCCCTGGCTGGATACAAGAATCGAATCTTCAAACTCTTCAGACGTGCCCTGGCTGGATACAGGAATCGAGTTCGGCATTAGTTGTCAACAGATATGCCCTGGCTGGATACAGGAATCAAATCTTCAAACTCTTCAGACGTGCCCTGGCTAGATACAGGAATTGAGTCCGGAATTAGTCGTCAACAAATATACCCTGGATGGATACAGGAATCGAATCTTCAAACTCTTCAAACGTGCCCTGGCTGGATACAGGAATCGAGTCCGGAATTAGTCGTCAACAGATATGCCCTGGCTGGATACAGAAATAGAATCTTCAAACTCTTCAGACGTGCCCTGGCTGGATACAGGAATCGAATCTTCAAACTCTTCAGACGTGCCCTGGCTGGATACAGGAATCGAGTCCGAAATTAGTCGTCAACAGATATGCCCTGGCTGGATACAGGAATCGAATCTTCAAACTCTTCAAATGTGCCCTGGTTGGATACAGGAATCTAGTCCAGAATTAGTCGTCAACAGATATGCCCTGGCTGGATACATGAATCGAATCTTCAAACTCTTCAGACGTGCCCTGGCTGGATACAGGAATCGAGTCCAGAATTAGTCGTCAACAGATTTTCCCTGGCTGGATACAGGAATCGAATCTTCAAACTCTTCAGACGTGCCCTGGCTGGATACAGGAATCGAGTCCGGAATTAGTCGTCAACAGATATGCCCTGGCTGGATACAGGAATCGAATCTTCAAACTCTTCAGATGTGCCCTGGCTGGATACAGGAATCGAGTCTGGAATTAGTCGTCAACAGATATACCCTGGCTAGATACAGGTATCGAATCTAGAATTGCGACAGTTGATAGTAATCATATTTGTATTGACCTTTGTCCTGAAAAGACAAAACGTTAGTTGTATGCAATGTCATGATGTATGAAATGCATGATGTCATGATGTTCAAAAATGAGATAGTGTCGTATGCACTTTATCATGTATGTAAGCAGGATGTATAAAATGTGAAATGTTTATGAATGTATTTTCGTCTGGGAAAATAAATCCTTGATGAATGCCGGGAGTTTGTTGAATCCCGGGCTGATGTTGAAGAATAGAGTTCTTCATTTCCGCTGGGGATGATGATTGTAAGAATAAACCTGTAGGAGAAGATGACTCCGTTGAGGAATAAATTTTGTTTGAAGAGATTATTCTGCGGGGAACTACTCTGTGGGGAGAGAGGTACTTCGCTGAGGTTTGATGATAACTCCGCTGGGGATACCATTGATGAGTTATGTTGGGGATTTGATGAACTCCGCTGGGGGATAAAAAAAATTTCGTCGGGGACGATCTTTCCGTGGCAATTGGCTGAGGATAACCCAGTTATATCCTGGTGGGGAAATAACCTTTGAATAAAGTCGGGGGGCGCGTTCGTGCCCTGCAGATGATAAGCTTCCAGAATCTACTGGGGATAAGCTTCCTACTGGGGAGATTGATTCAACTCTCCTGGGGAGATCTTTTGAACTGTATTAGGGAATGGCTCCACTGGATGTCCGGTATTCCACCGGGGAACAATCTTAGATCAAGACTGTCGGGGATGCTTGTTAGGAATGTTTGTATGCTCCTTTGGGGAATGTTGAGATCTTTGAGGGATAATCCAACTTCCTTGAGGCTGACAGCAGACTAACTCTGCTCGGGGAGAGTGTTGCTGACTTGCTAGGGGTACTGTGCCTTTTAGGGGCTGCTGGGAGACCAACTCTGCTTGGGGAGAATTGTTGAATCTTGTCTTACTCTGCGGGGAGTGAAGGTATCTGGGTTACATTCTTCAGCCGAACTTACCTTGGTACCTTGGTGGACCGAGCAACTAGATCGCTTAGACAACTCATTATTGCCCCTGTTTTTGATGTCACTTGTAATTAGTCCTTTGTTTCGTATGCAAATATTTATGAGTTAGCAACTAGTGTCAAATGCATATATCACAATTGAACATTGGACGTTCTTTACAAAACAAAACAGAAAAAGGAAAAAACAATTGGAAATTGGTCTGAAAAGTGAATTTGTATTGATTTTTGAATTTGCCTGTAAATAGGCGTTTATGTACAAGAGGCTGACGTCCTAGTAAGAGAACGCCGCCGAACAACAGAGTTTATACAATTTTGTGAAAAAGGAAAACAAAACAGCTATGTGAAAAGAATAATCCCACTGGGTTCCAACTCTGCTATTGCCTTTATGTCTTCAAGCGTCTCATCACTTGGCTGCTCAGTTGAAGATGAAGCTGACTGATCGATGCCGTCTGAACTTGATGTTTGATACCAGATTCTGGATGCAAGGTGATTCAATGAGACATAGTATTACGCTTTAATCCCTAACTTTTGCCTGGACCGCCCTTTCGGGTTTTCAGTCCACCGGGATACCCATTTTTGCCCAAGCCGCCTTTTCAGGTTTTCGACTTGCCGGGTGTACAGATTTTTTTCATTTTTCATCCCTTATTTTTTCCCGAACCCTTTTGGTTCGCCGGGAAGCCCTTATTTTTGCCTAGGTGTGTCAACCTAGCGGGTCTTTAATTCATGCGTAGTATTTTTTTACTATGTCTGCATTGGCGGGGTGAGGAAGGTCGTCACTATCCATGGTGGTTAGAATCATAGCTCCTCTTGAGAAGATATGTTTAACCACAAATGGCCCTTCGTATGTGGGGGTCCATTTTCCCCTGGGATCACTTTGAGGAAGAATGATGCGCTTGATTACCAGGTCCCCAACTTGATACTCTTATGGTCTGACTTTCTTGTTAAATGCCCTGATCATCCGTTTTTGATACGTTTGACCATGACAAATAGCAGTGAGTCTCTTTTCGTCGATTAGGTTTAACTGATCAAGTCGAGTATGGATCCAGTCATCTTCACTCAAGCCTGCATCCTTCATTATCTGGAGAGAGGGTATCTGGACTTCAATCGGCAAGACTGCCTCCATGCCGTAGACCAAGGAAAAGGGAGTTGCCCCGGTTGACGTTCTTGCTGAGGTATGGTACCCATGAAGAGCAAACGGTAACATCTCGTGCCAATCTTTATAGGTTACTGTCATCTTCTGCACAATTTTCTTGATATTCTTATTAGCTGCTTCTACAACCCCATTCATCTTCGGCCGGTAAGGAGAAGAGTTGTGGTGCTGTATCTTGAATTGCTCGCAGAGCTCAATGATCATCTTGTTATTGAGATTGGTACCGTTGTCCGTAATGATCCTTTCCGGGATGCCGTATCGACAAATCAGGTTATGCCGAATGAACCGTGCCATGACGTTCTTGGTTACCGTAGCGTAGGAAGCTGCTTCAACCCACTTTGTAAAGTAATCGATCGCTACCAGGATGAAGCGATGCCCGTTGGATGCCGTAGGTTTGATCTCGCCGATCATATCAATGCCCCACATTGCAAAGGGCCAAGGTGCTGTCAAGACGTTCAGAGGAACTGGAGGAACGTGCACCTTATCTGCATAAATCTGGCACTTATGACATGTCCGAGAATGTTGGTAACAGTCGGCTTCCATTGTGGACCAGAAATATCCTGCTCGAAGGATTTTCTTCGCCATGGTGTCCACTGGAATGCGTTCTGAAGGTACCTTCATGCAGCTCTGCCATGATTCTTTCTACTTCAGTCTTATCCACACAACGCAGTAAGGTTGAATCATGGTTTCGCTTGTAGAGAATGCCGTTGCTGAGGAAGAACTTTGCAGCGAACCTTCTCAGGAACTTCTTGTCGTTGACAGATGCACCCTCGGGGTATTATTGAGCTTCCAAGTACCTCTTCACTTCATGATACCATGGTTTTTCAGTTACCTCTTCAGCCTCAAGATCACAGTAATGTGCAGGTTCATCCAACTTCCAGATAATGATCTGGGGAGCCTCGTTGTCCCATTTGACTTTGAACATGGAAGACATCGTAGCCAGCGTGTCCGCCAACTGATTCTCCTCTCTTGGGAAGTGTTCAAAAGTTATCTTCGTGAAATGGGGGATCAATGTCAACACACATTCTTTGTAAGGAATAAGATTCAGATGTTTCGTATCCCACTCGCCTTTGATATGATTGATCACGAGAGCGGAATCTCCGAAGACACTCAGAAACTTGATCCTTAAGTCAATTGCAGCTTGAAGACCCATGATGCATGCCTCATACTCTGTCATGTTGTTGGTGCAGTTGAAACACAGCCGGGCAGTAAGTGGAGTATGAGTGCCTTTTGGGGATATGATCACAACGCCAATACCGTTACCCAAAGCGTTGGAGGCTCCGTCAAAATACATAGACCATCGGGATCCTTCCTCAGGTCCTTCATCCGGTCTAGGTACTTCACAATCAGTCACTACCATGATGTTCTCGTCTGGAAACTCAAAGTTCATAGATTGGTAGTCGTCCACTGCCTGGTGTGCCAAATGGTCTGCCAATACACTTCCTTTGATAGCTTTCTGAGTCGTGTACTGGATGTCATATTCGGTCAAGATCATCTGCCATCTTGCTATTCTTCCGGACAAGGCAGGCTTTTCGAAGATGTACTTGATTGGATCCATTTTAGAGATCAACAGAGTAGTGTGAGTCAGCATATACTGTCTCAGCCGGCGAGCAGCTCATACCAAAGCGCAATAAGTTTTCTCGAGCAGTGAGTATCGGGTCTCACAGTCGGTAAACTTTTTGCTAAGGTAATAAATGGCATGCTCTTTTCGGCCAGACTCGTCATGCTGCCCCAGCACATACCCCATCGAGCTGTCAAGTACTGTCAAGTATAGTATTAGAGGTCTCCCTTCAACCGGTGGCATAAGAATGGGTGGTTCTTGGAGATACTCTTTGATTCTGTCGAAAGCGGCCTGACACTCATCATTCCAACGTACTACTTGATCTTTCTTCAGTAACTTGAAGATTGGTTCACAGGTAGCAGTTAGGTGCGAGATGAATCAGGCAATGCAATTCAGACGTCCTAGAAAGCCTCTGACTTCTTTCTCTGTCTTGGGAACTGGCATCTCTTGTATGGCTTTAACCTTGGCGGGGTCCACTTGAATACCTTTGTCGCTCACGACGAAGCCTAGCAATTTTCCAGGTCTTACCCCGAAGGTGCACTTGTTCGGGTTCAACCTCAGCTTGTACAACTTCAGACGGTCAAACAGCTTCTGTAGATGGTCAAGGTGTTCCTCCTCAGTTTGAGATCTTGCAATCATATCATCGACGTATACTTCAATCTCATGGTAGATCATGTCATGAAATAAAGCAACCATGGCACGTTGGTAGGTTGCCCCAGCATTTTTCAACCCAAAAGGCATGACCTTGTAACAGAAGGTGCCCCACTGAGTAAAAAAGGTAGTCTTTTCCATATCTTCAGGAGCCATCTTGATCTGATTATAACCTGAAAAACCATCCATGAAGGAGAACACCTTGTGCTGAGCAGTATTATCAACCAGAACGTCAATGTGAGGCAGGGGGAAGTCATCCTTGGGGCTTGCCCTGTTCAAATCCCTGTAGTCAACACACATTCTGACCTTACCATCTTTCTTCGGCACTGGAACCACGTTGGCAACCCACT
This sequence comes from Vicia faba, assembly GCA_948472305.1. NCBI lineage: Eukaryota > Viridiplantae > Streptophyta > Magnoliopsida > Fabales > Fabaceae > Vicia > Vicia faba. The sequence goes on along the minus strand of OX451735.1, from coordinate 305,120,668 downwards.
GAGGGTAAGAAGTCACTGCTAGAAACCCGGCATCAAATTGTTTCATAACCTCAGCTTTGATTTTCTCGGACATCTCTGGACGCATACGACGGACCTTCTGTTTTACCGGAGGACAGTCTTCCTTGGTAGGCAGGTGATGAACCACAATGTCGGTATCCAACCCAGGCATGTCTTCGTAAGACCAGGCAAAGATTTCCACATAGTCATGCAGCATCTGGATCAACCGTTGTTTCACCCTGAGCTCTAGATTGGCACCAATCTTGACTTCCTTTCTGTCTGTCTTAGTACCCAGATTTACCGTTTCCACTGGCTCTTCATGTGGCTGAATGTCCCTCTCTTCCTGGAGTAACAGTCTTGCAAGCTCGCCAGGCACTTCACAATCATCTTCACCTTCGTCTTCGGCTAAGTTGATCGGATTTTCGAAGTCATAACTGGCAGTAGCAGAGTCGTTACCAGTGAGATCCAAAGTGGATTGGAACCTGTATAAGTGAGTGTGTGTAAATATAGCTGTTTTGCAATAAAGAAAGAAAGAAAGGGAGCACAAGATTTGAAATGTGAAAAACGTCCAATGTTTTTATTCATGATATATGGAAATGACAAGTAATAAGCCCTCACAAATGAAGCCACGGTGCCCCGGGTAAGACACCAGGCCATAAAGTTTCACATTATTGTTCGTTACAAATTTAAAAACAAAGGAGTTCATTACTGAGTAACAAAAGTAACAGGTATGTAGTCTTTAGCAGTCCAATTGTTCAGTCCACCATCGGTCGTTGGGTAGATCCAGCTATCAAACTCAGATTCCTCTGCATCGCCTTCAATAGCATTCACCCCCGGATTGGTGATGAATACGGGAGGTCTTCCAACCCTTGCTTTACGCACAGCCCTCTGAGCCTCTGCAGTGAAACCCAGCCCAAACTTGTCAGTCTTTGGAGTAAAATCAGGGAGCCTTCCCCAGTTTGCACATTCACCTTTCTCAATCACAACCCGGGCGTCCTTCAAGGAAGCCATCTTCAAAGGAAAGTCTTCTTCAATCACTGTCTCTGCTGATGCCAATGTTGGAGGCACCTCTTCAAAATGTTGAAAGGGGGTCTCAATGAACTCCCCGTCCATCTCTATATACCGGAACGAGTTCAGATGACTAACCATGTATTCTTCCTCCCCCTGCACTGTAACAATCTTCCCTCTGACAGGGTATTTAAGCTTTTGGTGTAGAGTGGAGGTCACAGCCCCAGCCTTGTGGATCCAAGGACGACCCAGCAAACAAGAATAGGATGGACGAATGTCCATCACATAAAACGTTGAATCAAAGACTTGAGAACCAACCCGGATCGGAATATCTACTTCACCATGTACCATCCTCTTCGACCCGTCAAAGGCTCAGACAACGATGTTACTAGGCTTCAACTCGAAACCCTCACAATCCAACCTGTCTAAGGCCTTCTTGGGCAATACGTTCAGTGAAGAACCGGTGTCTACCAACACATGTGCAAGAGTAGTTCCCCTGCATTCAATGGAGACATGCAGGGCATCATTATGGTTCTTTCCCTTAGCGGTCAGATCAGCATCAGAGAAACCCAGCCCATTGTCAGCGGTCAAGTTGGCCACACAATCAGTAAATTGATCAGCAGACGTTTCTTGTGGCACATGGGCCGTCTTTAGGAATGAAATCAGGGCCTTGGCATGGGCCTCTGAGCATAACAACAATGATAGCATAGAGATTTTAGAGGGGGTATGCCCCAGCTGCTCAACGACGTTGAAATCGCTTTTCTTGATAATCTTGAGAATTTCCTCCATCTCTTGCTGAGAGGCTTCAACATTAACAGTCTTTGGTGCCTCCATCCGGGCCGACACATCAGTAACAATCCCCTTGCCCCGAGTGTCAGATGACTCGGCAACAGGGGTAGAAGCTTGACCGGGAGGGGAAACAGGCATACTTGTAGGCGTGATGATAAGAGGTCTTCAGATGACTGGTGGCGCAATGTCAGGCGAGAAGAGCCTGCCACTGCGAGTAACTTTAGCGGGACCGGTGATGTTACTGATGCCGGTACTAGTGTTGAACTCCTGCTTTACTCCGAGCACATACACATCTGCCCCATAGTGCCATGGGACAGCCTTGTCAGATTTATAGGGGAGGGGCCCCGGAACAGTAATGATAATAGGTGCAACAGACATGATTTTGACGGGCTTCCTCGGGGGAGCCTTGGTAGGATTGTTGAAAATGGTGACAACAGATACTTCTTCAGTAGGAACAATAGGAACAACGGTCTTCTTGAACAAGATCTCTTTACTATCCATCAGGTTTTGGACGCCTGACTTCAGCAACAGATAACCAGTAGGTGAAACAGCACATAGAAGGCAACCCTTGCTACAACCCGGAAATAAACCGGCTAGCAACAGGTTCCTCTTGACAGTCAATAAATGAGTAACAATCTCATCCACAGAGCCTACATATAGATCTTCCTCAATAGCATTTACTCCATGCTGGGGCATAGGAGCAGTCACAACGTTGGGCCTTTCGGGCGCCTCAAACTGTATTTCCTTGGCATCGATAAGGTCCTGGACCTTATTCCTCAAGGCCCAGCAATCATCAGTAGAATGCCCCGGGCTATCAGAGTGATAAGCACAACGGGCGTTGGGATTGTACTTCGGAGAGGTTGTGTTTACCACCTTCGGAGCTTCTCTGACAGTTACCAAGTTGGTTGATAGCAGTTGCGGCAAGATCTGAGACAAGGTCATACTAAGCCAGTGTATTCTCTTCTGGGTCTCTCACCCATTGGTTGGTTAGGTTGCCGAGGAGCGGCAGCAGGCTTTGAGATCACCACCGCGTTGACAGCTTGGCGGCGTTCCGACTTATTTTGTCTCCTGGGACCATACACAACACTGGCTTCCTTCTTGAAAGGCTTCTTTTCAGAACTTGAGGATGCACCTTTCTGTATCTTCCCCGATTTCATACCAGCTTCTATCCTCTCACCAGTCAGAATGAGGTCTGTAAACCCCGCAGAAGAATTGCCAATCAGGTGGTTGAAGAACGGCCCAGACAGGGTTCCCAAGAACATGTCCACGAGTTCACGGTCAGTCAACGGTGGCTGCACCCTTCCAGCCAGGTCTCTCCATTTTTGTGCGTACTCTTTGAAACCTTCTCCCGATCCTAGCGACATACCCTGGAGTTGGGTACGTGTAGGAGCAAGGTCGGCATTGTACTGATACTGCTTATAAAAAGCAGTATCCAAGTCCTCCCAGTTACGAATATTGGCTCCATCCAGCTGATAGAACTACTCGAGTTGAGCCCCTGAAAGGCTCTCCTGGAAGAAATGGATCCATAAGTTCTTGTCCATAGTATATGGTTGGATCTTCCGCACATAAGATCTGAGATGTAGCTTAGGGAAGGAAACCCCGTCATACTTCACAAAAGATGGTGCCTTGAACTTATGTGGGATTACCACCCCAGAAGATAAACCCAGATCTCCAAAATCCAACCCAGGCACCTGTTGAATTTCCATGGCACTCAGACGATCCTCTAACTGCTTGTACCTGTCTTCAGCGGGAGGGTACTGCTCTTCATTGAAATCTGTCTCGTTGTCAGAGACCACAGGACTAGGAACCCTTCCCCCTTGGGGACTGCCTTTCCCTACAGAAGAACCAGCTTGATCAGCCTCATTACGCAGTGTATTACCAAACCTCCGTCCAGTGTTGAATAGTACAGTTCTCTTCTTCTTCTTCTTGACCAGCAGAGCCTTCAATTCCTCTTGACCTTGGGCTAAACTCATGATCAACTCTTGGAACTGGGCGTTTTGGGCCTGGAGGGCCTTGATGGATTGCTCAGTAGATGATTCCGGATTCATGATGAGATGAGCTGAAATAAACAGCGAAGAAGGTTAAGCAACCTGTAAAAAAGAGTACATGCTATGCATATGATGCATGATATGCTGTTTATGCAATGCATTCAAGGGTTCGAAAGTTCAAATTTGTTGTAGCCAAAAAGGAACACACGTTATCATTAAGAAATAATTGTTCAGTACATCAAGGCCTCACGGGCAAAACATTACAAAGTAAATTAATCCCAAAAGACACTGCGCATCCTCTTTGGAGCTATGTAAGTGTTGAGAGTCTTTTCCTCGTGCAGTAGGCGGGTGAGCTCCAAGACCTTCTTCTCACTGGCATGTAGACTGGCTTCAAGAGAATTCCGTTCTTCCTTATGCTGGATCCAGCTCTTCTGCATTTCTTCCCAGGATGTAGGCATGTCAGGATGTTGAATGGTGTATGAGACCTCTCCTTCCAACACTGGCTCTTTGATCACAGGGAGAACATGAGGATATGGCATCACCAGCTTCTGGGAGCGGGCTCGTACCCACTTGAGATAAGGCTCCAAAGGGATGGAGTTCTTGTGCCCTAGTGTCTTGCTGTCTACCTTGTTAGGCATCCTCCAAGCTCTGATAAACCTCTGGCGAAGTCCTTGTGCATCGTTGTCGAAGTCAAAAACTATGTCAGGAAGAAACATGTCATGAGGGCCATCCCTCCGAGCATATCCGAACTGTCTCAAATCCAGACACGGGTTGTAAGTAATACCTCCTCTGATTCCAATTAAAGGAACATTAGGAAACTCCCCGCAACGATCAATGATAGCGACGTCTTCTCTGGACCGAGAACACCAATGTATATCAGCATGCGTAAGAGTCATTAATCGTTGTGACCATCTCAAACCCCGCTCGTTCTTTAAAACTGATTGTGGAAGGTGCAAAATAAACCACCTTGCCAGGAGAGGAGTGCAGCACATGAGAACACCTCTTTTTCTCATGGTTCGAGTGTAACATGAGTGAAGGATGTCCCCAAGAAACATAGGTATAGGATTCCTGGACATGAATATCTTGACAGCATTGATATCTATAAGCTGATCGGGATTCGGGAACAACACCAACCCATAGACAAGGAGAGCCACAACTTCTTCAAAGGCTTGTAGGTCAAGGGAATTCCAAAATTCTTGGGCCTTCTCAAACAGGAACTTTGCCAAGAATCCTTTGATACCACTTCTAACTTCCCAATGTCCCTTGATGTCAGATGGTTGTAGGCGTAATGCTTTAGCAACCTCTTCAAGTTTGGGTTCCCTTTCCGTACCGTTGTAGGGTAGTTGACTAAGGATAGGGATCTTCAGAAGCTGGGAGAACTCTTCCAAGGTAGGCACCAGTTGATAATCCGGGAAAGTAAAGCAGTGGTGCAACGGGTCAAAGAACTAGAAGAGGACCTTTATCATATCTTCCTCAATGTTGGTGTTGACCAAGCTGATGAGTCTTCCATGTTTCTCACTGAAAGAAGAGCTCTCGGGAATCCTGGATGTAAGCTCCTTAAGCTGAGGAGGGACCTTTACAAGGTTGATCTGAATTGTCTTTCTGCGGATAGTTTCCATGTCCTACAAAACAAGAACAAAGATGAAGATTCGAACCCTTAAAGTGGTTAGTGGATGCATATGATGCTGTATGATGTTATGATATTATGATAAAAACACACTACAAGTATCCACAAAAAGCAAACATGGTAAGGCACACAAGTCACACAAGACAGCCCTTAGAGTTTAGGCTAACATGGGGTCTAGGTATTACCCTCTTGAAGTTGGTGGGCTCAAAACTTGTCCTATCAAAAGTAACCCGGTTCTAAGGGTCTCAATATCATTGGGTTGTTTTCTATGTTCATTGTTTCGATTTAGCCACTGAACTGGCGATCAAAATATTCCAAGAAAACAACCCTCAATGAGTGTAGTATCGAGTATCAACCAACTTCGGACTGCACCAAAGTCAGTCATCTCACTACCCTAAAGAGGCCAGGATGGTCAAGTAAGGTTCCTAAGGTTAGTTGATGCTTCACGACACCACGCGGCGGCCCCGTACTCTCCTTGACTTGACTCAAGGGTTACCGGTACTCACCAAAGTGCCACATCAACGTAGCAAACTGCTTCAACCGTGTCGGTATACCCCGCACAGTTCCCTCACAGTTTTGTTGCTACTTTCTAAGAGGTATCCCCTAGATCCGGGTTAGGATCTATAGAACTCCCAAAACAGACCCACAATATTAAAGCAATCAAAACAGGCAATTGAAAACATAAGTATAATCTATCCTAAGGTACACCTCACTTTAAGTATATCCCCAGCAGAGTCGCCAGTTCTGTGATCGGTGGAAATAGAACTGACTGTTTAAAGCTGGTTTCGCGAAATGTCGCGGTAAGCAAGAGTCGCCATCGTCTTTTATTTTCTCCAACATGGAAAGGACAAAAGCACAGCAAAATTCCTTATTGAGAATGTCTCTCGGTTCGGGTGGTAGATTTATAGAAAGGGAAGGTGTTAGCACCCTTTCTATCCGTGGTTATCCACGGGCTCTTAGGTACTTGCTCTTATGTTTTCAAAATAGGTTTGCTTTTCAAATGTGAGTGGGTTTGAAAAAGTTTCATTGAAAGATTTGAGTGACTCTTGTATCTGTCCTCAAGAGTGTTTGAAAAATTTGTTTTGAAAGATTTTGAAAGTGTCAGTGTGAAAAGATTGTTTTATTTGTTTTTTAGAGAGCAAGTACCCATGAGTCATCCACCTACCCTAAGGAATTAGGCTGTGTAAGAGTCTTTAAGGTAGTTCCATCCCACCATTGAGAGGTAGGTAGCACCACCGTTGGAGGTGTTCGGGTCAATTCGATTTTAGGGACAGTGTGGTCACCGAAGCAATAGTTAGGACACCTTAGAAATAACCCTAATGTCCTAGATCCTTTTTAATCCGAGGCAACCGTTTCGAGGCGACTGGATCTTAGACATAAGGGCGACCGCTAAAACACCTTATACTTGGCGACCACTTTCGAGGCAACGAGTGAGGCGTACCCTAGAAGTGGTGTGTGCATTGTGTGTTATTTTCATGTTAACATTTATCTTGAATCATGCAATTGTGAGCTACGCGTTGTTTTTAATTATCATACATTCTTTCATGCAATTTAGCAGTTAGGAGTGCGGAAAAATAAAATACGGAAAGGTAAAAGCTACGCTATTACAAGGCGCGGGTCTATACATCGCGAAAAAAACAAAGACCCGTTTTTGATAAAGATGCGGAAAGTAAAAAAAAGCAATAAACCTAATTACTATTACATCCTTGGAAGCAGTTACATAATATTCAAAATATAACAAATAACGTGCGAAATAGAAATTAAACTGGAACGTCCGAGGGTTTTGGACCCTTTTGAGAAATTACGAGCTTTTTGTCCTTTTGCTTGAAATTAAATTAAAATTAAATCTAACTATTTAATTAATTATTTACAAGAAAGATATTTTTTTGTGTTTTTTGTATTTAATGAAAATAAAGAAAATTAAAATCAAAAGGAAACCCTAGTTCTAAAATTTTAATTATTAATGAAACTTGTTAAAATTAACCTAATTTAAGCTAATTAATTAATTTACATTTATTTGTACAAAAATAATAATAATTAATAATGAAAATAATAAGAAAATGATTAAAAAAAAGTCAAAACCTAATTCTATGCAATTTTTATTTATTAAGAAAAAAGGATTAAAATTAAAACCTAAATTAAACTAAGTTAGTTATTAGTATTTATTTACAAAAATAGGTTAATGGTGAAATTAATAAATAATTAAAATATTTACAATTTTTGATTTTCTGATTTTTATTAGGAAAAACTAATTTATTGTGAATTAATAATAATAATTAAAACAATTAAAAGAAATTAAAAGAGAAGAAAATAAAATAAAACAAGGCAAACCAAAGGGGGTGTGATGGCCCAAAGTGGAGGTTTTTGTTGAGAAATTCTGGCCCAAGAAGACCAAGCCTGGTTGACTTTCAGGAATCACATGCGTGCTGTTTGACTGAAGAGTATTATAGACTTCATCTCCTGGCCATTGAATGGGTGCTGAGAGACACATGGCAAGCTATTGCTGGGCGTGCATGGTAGAACATGGGACGTGTACTGCATGAGATAACGTTATGAAAAAATACCAAGAATTATATGGGGGACCTGGTAATCGAACCCAGGTCCCAGTGGTGAACAAACACGTCACTAACCACTCAACCATCGCGCTGTATTTGTAATAATAATAACCAACGAAAATAATATGTGAAAAGCAACAATTATGCTGGGACATTAAAAAAACGCGCCATGGTTTGAATGGTCCAGTAGCTGGCCTCCATGTCTGTTGTCTTCTTCGTTTTTCCTGCAAACATGAACAAGATAGCGGGGGTTTTAAACCTCCACAAACCAAAATTCCCAATAATATAGATTAGCAGCACATATCACATAAATTGAGCGCGAGGGTTTGGTTGAATTCGTCTGGCCTTGACGAATTCAACCATAGTCATGATGTGGTCCAATTTTTCCTTATGCATAAAGCCCTAATTGAGAGCTTCAGAAACCCTAGATTTCGTTCATGGTGGATTTTGATTCAGAAGGCTATAACTCAATTGGATTATACCAATCGCTTCAGAAGGTCCCTATTAGCATAAATCAAACAAGAAAATAGATTAAAAACGCATGAATCATGTTATGCAATTTTGGAAATATGTTCAAACCGTGGGACTCGTGTTCTTTGATTCTTCGCGTGTTAGGACTGGTTTTTGATGGCAATGGCCTTCTGGAGACTCAGGCAATATGTTTGAATCAAAAAGAAGCTTTGAATTACGCTGCAAATAGGAATTCAGTTTCACAATATTTCTTGAATTTTTTCAATTTTGTTATGTGGTTTCAGCAGCAATTGTACGTGTCTTGGAATAGGGTTAGCTTTTGCCTTTGTATTGGAACAGAATTAGGTTAAAATTAAGCCCATAAATCCATTGCATTCATGTTTGAATATATGATTGGCAATCAAATATTTTTTCAATCTTTTCTTTCATGAAACCTTGCCAATCATGGATATTTTGAGGTCCTTGAGGTGCACACAAATTGCCAGCTTGCCCTAGCCTTATTTCTTCACAAAAAGATTTAAGTAGCATATCTTTTGAATTTTCCTACAATTAAAACCAATTAAATGAATTAATATTAATATAAATTCAATTAATTAATTAAAAATAAGAAAATAAATCATTTTAAGTTCAATGGGTCGTGCATAGGCTTTGGCTAAAGATTCAAGAAAGAATTTGAGGCCCATTAGCAAAAATGAAGTGTTTTAGGCAAAGTTGACTTTGGAAAGTTCCCAAAAATTTCCCAACTTCTCCAATGCATAACTTGCTCAATTTTGAAGCTATGAACATGTTCTTGGATATTTTGGGAAGGTCTTGAAGTCCTCTAACCAATTCCTTCGGTCCCATGTCATTTTGATTTACCAATTAAAGTGCCTTTTTGTTGACTTTTGAAAATGACCTATAATGTTGAGATTGATAACTTTTTGTGAGAGCATTTCTTGGACTTGGAATGTGAATATAAGTTGTAGGAAATGGCATCCCCTTCAAAATGAGCTTTGGATGGGATTTTTCTGATGAACCATGAAAAAGTTATGCCTTGGTCAATTTGCAGTTGACTTTCCAGCTGTCCAAAATAGAAACATTTGACACCTTGAGACTTTTTGAGCCATGCTTGAGGAATCATGACCAAGAATTGATCAAATGATGATTGTGGCTTCAAAATAAGATGTTGACCAAAAAAATTGACTTTTGACTGTCAAATGACCATTTTGCCCCTGCAGTTGACTGTGAAGCAATTAGGGCTTTTGACTGTGCAACTTGATGCTGTGAGTCTTGAAACTTGACATATGGATGCTTGACAATGTATATAGGCATATGGGACTTGATTGGACCCTTGAAAACCTCAATTTCTTTGCAAGAACCAAAACCCTAATTTTGACTGTGTTAGGAGGCAATTGGACTGTGCAACCCTTGAGAGATTTTGAATCATTTTGAGATTGATCTTGGCAAATTTTGAAGAACGTGGGAGGGCAAATTTTGGAGTACAACAGTATGTAAAAAGTATTTTTCATGTGACAAATAAACAAAAATAAAAAGTTAATTTTTGGGTATTTTTCATGTTTAGGGCAAAACCCTAATTTTGCAAATAAAAGGTATTTATTATTTAATATATACAATGTTTATTAATTATACACAAAAAATAAATAAAAAAAAGGAAGTATATTGTAAAAAGTGATTTTTGAGGTCAAATATTAATAAAAATAAAAATGTATTATTTTGTATTTTTATCCTAAATATTATAATAAATGTATAAGTATTTATATTATGTATTAAATATATTAAATATATACAAAAAATAAAAATATTTATTATTTACAAAAAAAAAGTATATTTTTAGAAAATGTTTTCCAAAGATAAAATAAAATAAAAATTAGAAAATAAAATGTATTTTGTATAATTTTTGTATTTTTGTATATATATATATATATATATATATATATATATATATATATATATATATATATATATATATATATATATATATATATATATATATATATATATATATATATATATATATATATATATATATATATATATATTATTTACATATGGAACTAAATGAAACAAATAAATACCAAATAAATGCAAAAAATGTGAGAAAAATATTTTTAATGTTTTTTCATGCTTAAATAAAAATATAGAATCAAAATCAAAAGGAAAAAATAAAAAAATGACAAATATATCATGCAATGGGCCAGGGGGGTGTATGTGGAAAAATGGTGGTGTAAATAGAAAAACAAAACAGGCCCAGCCCAAAGGTGATTGTCTTCAACCTCCAGCACCTTCAAACACAAAAAACGTGCATTTTCCCTTGTCCCTGCTATCTCTTGATCCTTTGACTTTTAACAAAAACTTATAACATCAAAAATGTAGGGCATCAAACCACGAATCCATACATATAAAGAACTTGATCTACCTCTCAGAAATGAGAGAGAATTTCTTCTCCCCCAATTCCTGACCTAACTTTTTCCTAATGTTCAGGTTCAAAATACTCTTAGCACACACAATATAAATGAAAAGTAACTATATGGATGGCTTCAGGGATATGATTATAACATGTTTTCTTCACAAACTTAAGCCTAACTATGCCTGGATAGAGAGATAGAAGTTCAAAAACTTACCTGTTCAGCTTGAGTCGTGTACAACAATGGAGGTACTTCCAATGTAGTGTGAGGACTTGTATAGCTTGCTTGAGGTCCAGGGATGCTTCTCCAACCTCTAGCTTGCTTTGGAACTAACTGAAATGAGCTATGGAAGTTAACCTGCACAACTGAAAAAATGAAAATGGTGAACTTGGTTAGAGGTGTTACAGTTTGTGTTTAATGCTTGGGATAGTTTGTATGGATGTTATGGAGTGTGTATGAACTGGTTTTGGCCAAGGCGCACGAATGGATTGAGTTGTGGACCTCAATCTGCAGCAGGTGCCCTGTTTTGCCCCAAAACTGTGTTTTGGTGAATGAGAAGGTTTTAACTCTGATTGATTCGTGCTTTAGGTTAGTTGGATCAAGGGAAAAGTGTTTGCAAAGTTTGTTTTAGTTAGTTCTTGCAGGAATGAGAGATGTGTTTCAATATGCAAGTTTCTTCTATCTTAAGTCAAAAATGCCAAGTACTGTTACAGGCTCATCTAGGCCCCTCAAATATGCTGCATAATCTCTCCTTGATCAGTGGGATTAGTTCATAAACTTGTGCCTAGAAGATATGCTTTGTACTTCTTGGATTTGTGTTTGACATAAAGCAACTCTTTACAAGAATGGATAACTTGCTTTTTCTATATATGAATTAATTTGGCATGTAATGGTTAAACACACAAGATAAGGCTTGAACACAAAGGATTGGAATTAAATTATTGAGTGTGGATGAGATAAAAGGCTTGTAATCTAGTTGTGCAAGCTGAGTTCAAAAATGCCTAAGTTATGAACATGAAAATGGCCATGAACAAAGTGACTTTTGCCCAACTTTGCCAATTCGATTCTCCCTAACCACAAGGGTGTTTGAGAAGTTCTTAGACAATTTGGAAAGCTTGGAATGTGTACTACAATCCATCTTTGTTATGCAAGTTGAGATTCCAAGTGGAAGCATCTGAAAAGTGGCCATGAAGTTAGGCAAAAATCCTGCCTAAAATAGGTCAAAATTTTTCTAAGTTAAGAATGTTTTGCACCCTTATTCCAAAAATTATAACTTGAGATACAAGCTTCTTTTGAGAAAACTTTGTGAATAAAAGTTGTAGATTTTGCAATGGACTACAAATTTCATGTTTTGAGTTTTGTTTGAATCCAAATGTATCTTGATGAAAAAATGGGACAAAGTTAGGAAAAAATTAGGAATTTTCATAACTTAGAAAATTTCTAAATTTTGAAATTTCTTCATTTCAAACCCTAATTTGTGATTTTTGATTTCTTGATGAACAAGTTTCATAATTTGACATGTCTTGATAAAAAAATAATCTTGGCACTTGATTTTGACCAAAAAGTCAAAGTTTGACTTTTCAGTATACAGTCAAATTTTGCTTAGTTGACTAGAAAATTCATCTGTCAATCTTGTGCATTTGGGATCTTTTGAACTTTTTGAATGTGTCAAGACCATGTCATTGAGTCCTTGAGTCCATATGTGAGCTTGGTTTGCCATTGGCTAGGTCAAACAGTCAAAAATTGCCTTTATGCAGTCAAAACCCTAAAAATGACCATTTTGCCCTTTTGGTGGTCTGATCAAATTTCTTGTGGAATTGTGATCCAAACTTGACCAAATGGTTCATATGAGTTCATAATGTTGATGTGGGTCAAAAATCATGAGGTTTGACTGTCAATTGACCACAGTTGACTTTCAAATTTTGGGAAAAAATTGAAATCAAGGCTTGAAACTTGGTATGGATAAACTTGTGAGTCCAACATGAAGCATGAAAGTCATTTTGGGAATTTTAGGTCAAAACATCTTTGTGCAAACTCAAACCCTAATTTGGGTCAACAGTGCAAGGAGGAGTCTTGAGCAGAGTAAACCCTAACTTGATCTTGAGTTCCAAGGGTCTTGTGGTGAGAAAATATTGATGAAATAGGAGGGCAAATTTTGGGGTACAACAGTTGCCCCTGTTCAGTCTTCTTAGACCTGAGGATGTAGATTGGCTTGTGTGCCTTTCGTGATCCGAAGGTGGAAGATGATTGAACACTAGAGTGCCCAGAAATTTGCACTCGCATGCTGGAGTAACTGCAATGTGATGTTTGGAATGGGCTTATAGATGCCATTTGGAGAGATGGTGGATAGGAGGGTGGGCTTATAGATGCCATCTGGAGACGTGACAGAACTTTGTCGGGAATGGGCTTATAGATGCCATTTGGAAGTGTTGATCGCGTAAGAGATTCCTTAGCGAGAACTTGCGTACTCTGAGAAAGGAAGATGGTTTCCTGGCCTGTTACAGGTGTTGATCTTCAAACTCTTTATGCAGATATGCCATGGCTAGGTACAGGAATCGAATCTGGAATTGGTCGTCTATAGATATGCCCTGGCTGGATACAGGTATCGAATCTGGAATTGTCGTCTACAGATATGCCCTGGCTGGATACAAGTATCGAATCTGGAATTCGTCGTCTACAGATATGCCCTGGCTGGATACAGGTATCGAATCTGGAATTGTCGTCTACAGATATGCCCTGGCTGGATACATGTATCGAATCTAGAATTGTCGTCTACAGATATGCCCTGGCTGGATACAGGTATCGAATCTAGAATTCATCGTCTACAGATATGCCCTGGCTGGATACAGGTATCGAATCTGGAATTAGTCGTCTACAGATATGCCCTGGCTGGATACAGGTGTCGAATCTCTAAACTCTTCATGAAGATATGTCCTGGCTGGATACAGGTATCGAATCCACAATCAAATCACTCACAGATGTGCCTTGGCTAGATACAGGAATCGAATCTGGAATTGTGACAGCTGATAGTAATCATCTTTGGATTGACCTTTTCCTGAAAAGGAAAAACATTGGTTGTATGCAATGTCATGATGTATGAGATGCATGATGTCATGATGCTCAAAATGAGGTAGTGTTGTATGCATTTTATCATGTATGTAAGCAGGATGTATTAAATGTGAAATGTCTATGAATGTATTTTCTTCTAGGAAAATAAATCCTTGACGGGTGCCGGGAACTTGTTGAATCCTGGGCTGATGTTTTGAAGAGTAGAGTTCTTCGTTTCCGCTGGGGATGATGGTTGCAAGAATAAACCGGTAGGAGAAGGTGACTCCGTTGGGGAATAAAATTGTTGGAGAGATTACTCTGCGGGGAATTACTCTGTGGGAAGAGATACTTCGTTGAGGTTTTGATGAGAGTTCCGCTGGGGATTCCATTGATAAGTTATGTTGGGGAATTTGATGAACTCCGCTGGGGATAGGAAGAACTTCGCCGAGGATGATCTTTCCGTGGTAATTAGCTGAGGATAACCCAGTTATAAGTCCTGGTGGGAAATAACCTTTGAATGAAGCCGGGGAGAGACGTATGTACTCTGCAGGTGATAAGCTTCCAGAACCTACTGGGGATAAGCTTCAGAATCTACTGGGGAGGGTGATTCAACTTTCCTGGGGAAACTTTTTGGACTGTACTGGGGAAGGGTTCCACTGGGGTGTCTGTATTCCGCCGGAGAACAATCTTATATTAAGACTTCCGGGGATGCTTGCTGAGGAATGTCTATATTCCGCTGGGGAATGTTGAGATCTTCTGGGGATACCCAACTTCCTTAAGGCTGACAGTAGACCAACTCTGCTTGGGCAGAGTATCGCTGACTCTTGTCTTACTCTGTGGGGAGTTGAGGTAACCTGGTTACATTCTTCAACTGAACTTACCTTGATACCTTGGTGGACAGAGCAACCAGATCGCTTAGACAAATCTTTATTGCCCTTGTTTCTGATGTCATCTGTAATTAGTCTTTTGTTTCGCATGCAAATATTTATAATTAGCCATTAGTGTCAAATGCATACATCAAGAATGAACATTGGACGTTCTTTGCAAAACAGAAACAGATAAGGGAAAAACAAATAGCAATTTGTCTGCAAAGAGAATTTGTATTGCCTTTTGAAATTGCCTGTAAATAGGCGTTTTTGTACAAGAGGCTGACGTCCTAGTAAGAGAACGCCGCCGAACAAAATAGAGTTTATACAATTTTGAAAAGGAGACAAAACAGTTATGTGAAAAATAATCCCACTGGGTTCCAACTCTGCTATCGCCTTTATGTCTTCAAGCGTCTCATCACTCTGCTACTTAGTTGAAGATGAAGCTGATTGATCTGAGCCCGATAGTTGATGCCGAATTCTGGATGCAAGGTGATCCAATGAGACATAGTATTACGCTTTATCCCTAACTTTTGCCTGGACCGCCCTTTCGGGTTTTCAGTCCACCGGGATACCCATTTTTGCCCAAGCCGCCTTTTCAGGTTTTCGACTTGCCGGGTGTACAGATTTTTTCATTTCATCCCTTATTTTTGACCGAACCCTTTTGGTTCGCCGGGAAGCCCTTATTTTTGCCTAGGTGTGTCAACCTAGCGGGTCTTTAGTTCATGCGTAGTATCTTTTTACTATGTCTGCATTGGTGGGGTGAGGAAGGTCGTCACCATCCATGGTGGTTAGAATCATAGCTCCTCCTGAGAAGATATGTTTAACCAAAAATGGCCCTTCGTACGTAGGGGTCCATTTGCCCCTGGGATCACTTTGAGGAAGAATGATGCGCTTGATTACCAGGTCTCCGACTTGATACTCTTGTCGTCTGACCTTCTTGTTAAATGCCCTGATCATTCGTTTTTGGTACGTCTGACCATGACAAATAGCAGTGAGTCTCTTCTCGTCAATTAAGTTTAATTGATCAAGCCGAGTCTGGATCCAGTCATCTTCGCTCAAACCTGCATCCTTCATTATCCGGAGAGAGGGTATCTGGACTTCAATAGGCAAGACTGCCTCCATGCCATAGACCAAGGAAAAGGGAGTTGCCCCTGTTGACGTCCGTGCTGAGGTACGGTACCTATGAAGAGCAAACGGTAACATTTCGTGCCAATCTTTGTAGGTCACTGTCATCTTCTGCATAATCTTCTTGATGTTCTTATTCGCTGCTTCTACAGCCCCATTCATCTTTGGCCGGTAAGGAGAAGAGTTGTGGTGTTGTATCTTGAATTGCTCGCAGAGCTCAGTGATCATCTTTTTGTTAAGATTGGTACCATTATCCGTAATGATCCTCTCAGGTACACCATATCGACAGATCAGGTTGTGCCGAATGAACCGTGCCACGATGTTCTTGGTTACGGTAGCATAGGAAGCTGCTTCGACCCACTTCGTAAAGTAGTCAATCGCTACCAGGATGAAGCGATGCCTGTTGGATGCCGTAGGTCTGATTTCGCCGATCATATCAATGCCCCACATTGCAAAAGGCCAAGGTGCTGTCAAGACGTTCAGAGGATCTGGAGGAATGTGCACCTTATCAGCATAGATCTGGCATTTATGACAAGTTCGAGAATGCTGATAACAGTCGGCTTCCATTGTGGACCAGAAATATCCTGCCCGAAGGATTTTCTTTGCCATGGTATGTCCACTGGAATGTGTTCCGAAGGTACCTTCATGTAGCTCTGCCATGATCCTTTCTGCTTCAGTCTTATCAACACAACGCAATAAGGTTGAATCATGGTTTCGCTTGTAGAGAATGCCATTGCTGAGGAAGAACTTTGCCGCAAACCTTCTCAGGAACTTCTTGTCATTAACAGATGCGCCCTCGGGATACCAAGGTTTTTCTATTACCTCTTCGGTCTCGAGATCGCAACAATGTGCAGGTTCATCCAATTTCCAGATAATGATCCGGGGAGCCTCGTTGTCCCATTTGACTTTAAACATAGAAGACATCGTAGCCAACGCGTCCGCTAACTGATTCTCCTCTCTTGGGAAGTATTCAAAAGTTATCTTTTCGAAGTGGGGAATCAATGTCAACACATACTCTTTATAAGGAATAAGATTCGGGTGTTTTGTATCCCACTCGCCTTTGACCTGATTGATCACGAGAGCGGAATCTTCGAAGACACTCAGAAAGTTAATCCTTAAATCAATTGCAGCTTGAAGACCCATTATGCATGCCTCATACTCTGCCATGTTGTTGGTGCAGTTGAAACATAGTCCGGCAGTGAGTGGAGTATGAGTGCCTTTAGGGGATATGATCACAGCGCCGATACCATTACCCAAAGCGTTCGAGGCTCCGTCAAAGTGCATAGACCATCGGGATCCTTCCTCAGGTCCTTCATCCGGTCCAGGTACTTCACAATCAGTCACTACCATGATATCCTCGTCTGGAAATTCAAATTTCATCGATTAGTAATCGTCCACTGCCTGATGTGCCAAATGATCTGCCAATACACTTCCCTTGATTGCTTTCTGAGTCATGTACTGGATGTCATATTCCGTCAAGATCATTTGCCATCTTGCTATTCTTCCGGAAAAGGCGGGCTTTTCAAATATGTACTTTATTGGATCCATTTTTGAAATCAACAGAGTAGTGTGAGTCAACATATACTGTCTCAGCCGGCGAGCAGCCCATACCAAAGCGCATCAAGTTTTCTCGAGCAGTGAGTATCGGGTCTCACAGTCGGTAAACGTTTTGCTAAGGTAATAAATGGCGTGCTCTTTTCGGCCAGACTCGTCATGCTGCCCCAGCACACACCCCATTGAGTTGTCAAGTACTGTCAAGTATAGGATTAGAGGTCTCCCTTCAACCGGTGGCATAAGAATGGGTGGCTCTTGGAGATACTCTTTGATCTTTTCGAAAGCGGCCTGACATTCATCGTTCCAACGTACTACTTGGTCTTTCTTCAGTAGCTTGAAGATTGGTTCACTGGTAGCAGTTAGATGCAAGATGAATCGGGCAATGTAATTCAACCGTCCTAGAAAGCCTCTGACTTCTTTCTCTGTCTTGGGAGTTGGCATCTCTTGTATGGCTTTCACTTTGGCAGGGTCCACTTGAATACCTTTGTCACTTACGACGAAACCTAGCAATTTTGCAGATCTTACCCCAAAGGTGCACTTGTTTGGGTTCAACCTCAGCTTGTACAACTTCAGACGGTCAAACAACTTCCGTAGATGGTCAAGGTGTTCCTCCTCAGTTTGGGACCTTGCAATCATATCATCAACATATACTTCTATCTCATGATGGATCATATCATGAAATAAAGCAACCATGGCACGTTGGTAGGTTGCCCCAGCATTTTTCAACCCAAATGGCATGACTTTGTAGCAAAAGGTGCCCCACTGAGTAACAAAAGTGGTCTTCTCCATGTCTTCAGGAGCCATCTTGATCTGATTATAACCGGAGAAGCCGTCCATGAAGGAGAATACTTTATGCTGAGCAGTGTTGTCAACCAGAACGTCGATATGAGGCAGAGGGAAATCATCCTTAGGGCTCGCCCTATTCAAATCCTTGTAATCGACACACATTCGGACCTTACCATCCTTCTTCGGCACTGGAACCACGTTGGCAATCCATTGAGGGTAAGAAGTCACTGCTAGAAACCCGGCATCAAATTGTTTCATAACCTCAGCTTTGATTTTCTCGGACATTTCTGGACGCATGCGGCAGACCTTCTGTTTTACCGGAGGGAAATCTTCCTTGGTAGGCAGGTGATAAACCACAATGTCGGTATCCAACCCAGGCATGTCTTCGTAAGACCAGGCAAAGATTTCCACATAATCATGCAGCATCTGAATCAACCGTTGTTTCACACTGAGCTCTAGATTGGCACCAATCTTGACTTCCTTTCTGTCTGTCTCAGTACCCAGATTTACCGTTTCCACTGGCTCTTCATGTGGCTGAATGGCCCTCTCTTCCTGGAGTAACAGTCTTGCAAGCTCACCAGACACTTCACAATCATCTTCACCTTCGTCTTCGGCTAAGTTGATCGGATTTTCAAAGTCATAACTGGTAGTAGCAGAGTCGTTACCAGTGAGATCCAGAGTGGATTGGAACCTGTATAGGTGAGTGTGTGTAAATATAGTTGTTTTGCAATATATAATAAAGAAAGAAAAGGAGCACAAGATTTTGAAATGCAACAAACGTCCAATGTTTTTATTAATGACATATGAAAATGACACACAAAATCCCTCACAAATGAAGCCACGGTGCCCCGGGTAAGACACCGAGCCATAAAAGTTTCAAAATATTGTCTGTTACAAATTGAAAACAAAAGAGTTCATTACTGAGTGACAAAAGTAATATGTGTGAAGTCTTTGGCAGTCCAGTTGCTTGGTCCACCGTCGGTTGTTGGGTAGATCCAGCTGTCGAATTCAGATTCCTCCACGTAGTCTTCAATAGCATTCACTCCCGGGTTGGTGATGAACACAGGAGGTTTTCCAATTCTTGCCTTACGAAAAGCCTTCTGAGCTTCTGCAGTGAAACCCAGACCAAACTTGTCAGTCTTTGGAGTGAAATCAGGAAGTCGGCCCCAGTTTGCGCACTCACCCTTCTCAATCACAGCCCGGACATCCCTTAAGGAAGCCATCTTCAAAGGAGGGTTTTCAATCACAGTCTCAGCTGATGCCAGTGTCTGAGGAACTTCTTCAAAGTGCTGGAATGGAGTCTCAATGAATTCCCCATCCATCTCTATGTACCGGAACGAGTTGAGGTGGCTGACCATATACTCTTCCTCCCCTTGAACTGTCACAATTTTCCCTCTGACCGGGTACTTAAGCTTTTGATGTAGTGTGGAGGTCACAGCTCCAGCCTTGTGGATCCATGGACGACCCAACAAACAAGAATAGGATGGACGGATGTCCATCACATAGAAAGTAGAATCAAAAACTTGAGAGCCAACCCTGATTGGAATGTCAACTTCCCCATGTACCATCCTTTTCGAACCATCAAAGGCCCGGACAACAATGTTACTAGGCTTGAGCTCTAAACCCTCACAATCCAACCTGTCTAGGGCCTTCTTGGGTAATACATTCAATGAAGAACCGGTGTCTACCAACACATGGGCAAGAGTAGTGCCCCTGCATTCAATGGAGACATGCAGGGCGTCGTTATGGTTCTTTCCTTTGACAGTCAGATCGGCGTCAGAGAAGCCCAACCCATTATCAGCAGTCAAGTTGGCCACATAATCGGTAAATTGATCAGCAGACGTTTCTTGCGGCACATGGGCCGTCTTCAGGAAGGAGATCAGAGCTTTGGCGTGGGCCTCTGAACACAACAACAGTGATAGCATAGAAATCTTTGATGGGGTGTGTTCCAACTGCTCAACTACATTGAAATCACTCTTCTTAATAATCTTGAGAATCTCTTCCATCTCTTGTTGGGAAGCTTCAACATTGGTTGTCTTTGGTGCCTCCGTCAGGGCAGGCAAATCAGTAGCAATCCCTTTGCCCCGAGCGTCAGATGACTCGGCATCAGGGGTAGAAACAGGGACTTGATTAGGAAAGGGAACAGACATACTTGCAGATGTAATGACAAGAGGTTTCTGAATAGCTGGTGGAGCAATATCAGGCGAGAAGAGCCTACCACTACGAGTAACCTTGGCAGGCCCGGTGATGTTACTGACGCCGGTACTAGTATCAAACTCTTGTTTTACTGCAAGAACATAAACATCTGCCCCATAGTGCCATGGGACAGCTTTGTCAGATGTATAAGGGAGAGGCCCCGGAACAGTGATGATGATAGGAGCGAACTTCTGAGTGGACATGATTTTGACAGGCTTCTTCGAAGGAGCCTTAGGAGGGTTGTTGAAAATAGTAACAATAGAAACTTCTTCAGCAGGGACAGCAGGAACAGGGATCTTCTCGAACAAGATTTCTTTGCTAGCCATCAGGCTTTGGATACCTGATTTCAGCAAAGGACAACCAGCAGGTGAAACAGCACATAGAAGGAAACCTTTACTACATCCCGAAAATAAACCGGCTAGCAACAGGTTCCTTTTGACGGTCAATAACGGAGTAACAATCTCTTCCACGGAGGCTACATACCGGTCTTCTTCCACATCATTCACTCCATGCTGGGGCATGGGAGCGGTCACAACATTGGGTCTTTCGGGAGCCTCAAACTGTATTTCTTTAGCATCAATAAGGTCCTGAACCTTATTCCTCAGAGCCCAACAATCATTCGTAGTATGCCCCGGGCTATCAGAGTGATAAGCACAGTGGGCGTTGGGGTTGTACTTTGGAGAGGCTGTGTTCACTACCTTCGGAGCTTCTTTGACAGTTACCAGATTAGTTGACAGTAGTTGCGGCAAAATCTGAGACAGGGTCATGCTGAGCCGAATGTACTGCCTTTTGGGCCTCTCACCCCTTGGTTGGTTGTATTGCTGAGGAGCAGCAACAGGCTTTGAAATTACCAATGCATTGACAGCTTGGCGGTGTTCCGGTTTAATTTGTCTTCTGGGACCATAAACAACAATGGCTTCCTTCTTGAAGGGCTTCTTTTCAGTACTCGCGGAGGCACCTTTCTGTATCTTCCCCGACTTGATACCAGTTTCTATTCTCTCACCAGTCAAGATCAAATATGTAAACCCAGCAGAAGAATTACCAATCAGATGATTGAAGAACGGACCAGACAGGGTCCCCAGGAACATGTCAACAAGTTCACGGTCAGTCAGCGGTGGCTGCACCCTGCCAGCCAGGTCTCTCCACTTTTGCGCATACTCCTTGAATCCTTCGCCCGTCCCTAGCGACATACCCTGGAGTTGGGTACGCGTAGGAGCAAGGTCAGAATTGTACTGATACTGTTTATAAAATGCAGTAGCCAAGTCCTCCCAGTTTTGAATACTGGCTCCATCCAGCTGATAGAACCATTCGAGTTGAGCCCCTGAAAGGCTATCCTAAAAGAAATGGATCCAAAGGTTCTTGTCTGCAGTGTAAGGTTGGATCTTCCTTACATATGATCTGAGATGCATCTTCGGGCAGGACAACCCGTCATATCTTGCAAAAACTGGCACTTTGAACTTCGGGGGGATCACAATTCCAGCAACTATTCCCAAATCTTCGAAATCTAAACCGGGAACTCTCTGCGGCTCCATAGCTGCCAACCTGTCTTCCAACCTTGTACTTGTCGTCGGCGGGCGGGTATTGTTGCTCAGAGTAGTCTTCGTCTTCTTCAGCCTCCTCTTCTTCCACTTCGGATTCGGATGGTACCGCATCCCCTTTGCCTTTACTGGTTCCCTCTTCAGATGTAGGGGGAAATTCAAGAACTCTTTTGGCTTCACCCTCAAACCTTCTTCCTAGGGTAGCCACCCCGACTCTTTTCTTCTTCTTCTTCACTTGCTCTTTGTTCCCAAGCAGGGCCTTTAGATCCTCCTGACCCTTTGCCAAGGTCATCAGGAGATGTTGAAACTGTGAGTTTTGAGACTGCAAGTCCTTGACCGTCTGCTCGAGATCCATCTTACTGAAATAAACAGCAGAAAGATAAGGAAACCTGACGTGGAGACCTGCTTATGCGCATGATGAATGATATGTTTGTTTATGCAATGCATTCAAGGGTTTAGAAAATTCAAAATTGTTGCAAACAAAAAGAACGCACGTCATATTAATAAGAAGAAATTTGTCAGTACATAAATGCCCCATGGGCCAAATATTACAAAAACTTCTCAAGGTAGAAAGACGTTACGCATCCTCTTTGGTGCGATGTATGTGTTAAGGGTCTCTTCCTCATGGAGTCGGCGGGTAAGCTCCAAAACCTTCTTCTCGCTGGCGTAGAAGCTGGCTTCAAAAGTGTTCCGTTCCTCCTTGAGTTGGATCCAACTCTTATGCATCTCCTCCCACGATGTAGGCATGTCAGGATATAGGATGGTGTAGGGAACCTCTCCTTCCTTAACGGGCTCTTTAATCACAGGGAGAACATGAGGGTAAGGCATCATTAGAGTTTGGGCTCGGGTTCGTACCCACTTGAGATAAGGCTCAAGAGGGATGGAGTTCTTGTGCCCCAGTGTCTTGCTGTCTACCTTGTTAGGCATCCTCCAAGCTCTGATGAATCTTTGGCGAAGTCCTTGCGCATCGTTGTCGAAGTCAAAAACTAGGTCAGGAATCAACATGTCGTGAGGGCCATCCCTCTGTGCATATCCAAATTGTCTCAAAGCTAGACAAGGGTTATATGTAATGCCTCCTCTAATGCCAAGTAATGGAACATTAGGGAACTCTCCACAACGATCGACGATGATGACATTTTCTCTGGACCGAGAACACCAATGTACATCAGAGTGAGTGAGGGTCATCAACCGTTGTGACCACCTTAAGCCTTGGTCATTCTTCAAGACAGATTGTGGAAGGTGCGAAATAAACCACCTTGCAAGGAGAGGAGTACAACACATGAGAACACCCCTCTTTCTCATTGTTCGTGTGTAAAATGAGTGAAGAATGTCCCCAAGCAATGTTGGTATAGGATTTCTAGATAAGAAGATCTTGACGGCGTTGACATCTATAAGCTGGTCAGGATTTGGGAACAGGACCAACCCATATATGAGGAGTGCCACAATTTCTTCAAAGGCTTGTAGATCCAATGAATTCCAACACTCTTGTGCCTTCTCAAACAAGAATTTTGCCAAGAAGCCTTTGACACCGCTTCTAGTTTCCCAATGCCCCTTGATGTCAGATGGTTGCAAGTGTAGTGCTTGAGCAACATCTTCAGGCTTTAGTTCTTTTTCCGTACCGTTGTAGGGTAGTTGATTAAGAATAGGAATTCTCAGGAGTTGAGAAAATTCCTCCAAAGTGGGCACCAATTGGTAGTCGGGGAAAGTGAAACAGTGGTGAAGGAGGTCAAAGAACTGGAACAACACCTTTACCATGTCCTCTTCAATGCTGGTGTTGACTAGGCTGAGCAGTCTACCATGTCTTTCACTAAAGGGAGAGCTTTCCGGAATTCTGGATGAGAGCTCCTTGAGTTGAGGAGGGATTCTCACAAGGTTGACTTGGATAGTTTTCCTGCGAAGAATTTCCATGACCTACAAAACAAGAACAAAGATAAAGATCCAAACCCTTGAAATGGTTAGTGTATGCATATGATGCTTTATGATGTTCATGATGTATGTACAAGCAATTCACACAAAACCCTAGTTTCAGGCTTGCATGGGGTTTCATAGGTAAGTACCCTCTTGAGTGTAGTTGGCTTAAAAACCTGTCCTATAAATAGTAACCGGGTTCTAAGGAGCTCAATATCACTGGATTGTTTTCCATGTTCATTGTTTTGGTTTAGCCACTTAACTAGCGACCAAAATATTCCAAGAAAACAACCCTCAATGAGTGTAGTATAAAGTATCTACCAACTTCGGACTGCACCAAAGCCGGTCATCTCACTTCCCCTAATGAAAGGCCAAGATGGTCAAGTAAGGTTCTAGGTCATTAGTGCTTAGTGACATCACTCAGCGGCCCCGTACTCTCCTTGATTGAACTCAAGGGTTACCTGTACTCACAAATATGTCGCACTAATATAGCTGTTGCTTCAACCGTGTCGGTATACCCCGCACAGTTTCCACAACGTATTGCTATCTATGAATGTTTTCCCAAATCCGGGTGTAGGATTTCAAACCCAAACAAGAGAGTCAAGATATAAAGCAATCAAAGAAAACAATTAGTCATGCTAGAGGGTGATCTAAGCCCTAAGGTTACTCCACTTTAAAATTCTCCCCAGCAGAGTCGCCAGTTCTGTGATACGGTGGGAGAACTGACAAGGTTTTGCGTTTGTTTTTGCAAATGTTTCGGTTGAGCAAGAGTCTCCACCGACTTTTTATTTTATCCTAAAGAAAGGTTAAAAAGCACAGCAAAAACCTTTGAGATGTTTTCTTGGGTTCAGGGAGTAGATTATAGAAAGGGAAGGTATTAGCACCCTTTCTATCCATGGTTATCCATGGTCTCTTAGCTACTTGCTTAGATCACTTGCCTTGCATTTTCAATTGTTTGAAATGGTGCTTTGTGTGTGGGTTTGAAAATGTTTTGAAAAGAGGCCAATATGGTGGCAACCTTTTTAATGATCCATGTTTGAATGTATACAAAGGTGTATGTCTTTTGAAAAATTTTCAATGTTTTTGAAAGTTGATTTGAAAGTGTGTTGTGATGTGTGTTTTGAAAAATGGCAAGGATGTTTTTTTGCAAGTTTGATCAAGTAACTAAGAGCTTATCTACCCTAAATTTCTCAAAGATTTTTCCTATGTTTTAACCCTTTTGACAATTTTGTTCCACCATTGTATTTGGTGGACAATCTTGTGTTAGGATTAATAACGGGACGGGCGCGGGTCATCGTTTAGACCATGATTGCAATGGTGCCAAGTGTCTTTGACAACTTTTTCCTTTAAGGGACTTGATCATTTTTAGGCAACTTTCGAAAGCGTCATCGAGGGACTATGATCATTTGATATTGTTTTGTTTTTCCAAAAACACTCAACATGCAACATGGCCCATTATTGAAGGCAACAAGTGGAGTAACCCTAGGGGTGCAAGTGTGATTGGTGTTGTCTATTTTCATGCTTTGTTATCTTTGAATTAGGTCAAGCTATTTGTTTGGTTGATTTTTGCATACAAACCCTAAGTCTATCATGGCATATTTAGAAAGCTTTTAAATGCGAAAAATAAAATCCTAAATTATTACAACACAATTATGGGATGGGGGGTACAAATGTTCAAATAGGGATATTTAGAAAGAAATTAAAATCTAAGCTATTACATCCAAATTGAATATACAAAGATTAATTGTACAATAATTAAATAAAATACAATAAATATGCAAGATGCAAAAAAAAATGATTTTTTATATGTATGTAAAAAGTATTTTTCATGTGACAAATAAACAAAAATAAAAAGTTAATTTTTGGGTATTTTTCATGTTTAGGGCAAAACCCTAATTTTGCAAATAAAAGGTATTTATTATTTAATATATACAATGTTTATTAATTATATACAAAAAAAAAGGAAGTATATTGTAAAAAGTGATTTTTGAGGTCAAATATTAATAAAAATAAAAATGTATTATTTTGTATTTTTATCCTAAATATTCTAATAAATGTATAAGTATTTATATTATGTATTAAATATATTAAATATATACAAAAAATAAAAATATTTATTATTTACAAAAAAAAAGTATATTTTTAGAAAATGTTTTCCAAAGATAAAATAAAATAAAAATCAGAAAATAAAATGTATTTTGTATTATTTTTGTAGTTTTGAATAAAAGTATATATATATATTATTTACATATGGAACTAAATGAAACAAATAAATACCAAATAAAATGCAAAAAATGTGAGAAAAATATTTTTAATGTTTTTTCATGCTTAAATAAAAATATAGAATCAAAATCAAAAGGAAAAAATAAAAAAATGACAAATATATCATGCAATGGGCCAGGGGGGTGTATGTGGAAAAATGGTGGTGTAAACAGAAAAACAAAACAGGCCCAACCCAAAGGTGGTTGTCTTCAACCTCCAGCACCTTCAAACACAAAAAACGCGCGTTTTCCCTTGTCCCTGCTATCTCTTGATCCTTTGACTTTTAACAAAAACTTATAACATCAAAAATGTAGGGCATCAAACCACGAATCCATACATATAAAGAACTTGATCTACCTCTCAGAAATGAGAGAGAATTTCTTCTCCCCCAATTCCTGACCTAACTTTTTCCTAATGTTCAGGTTCAAAATACTCTTAGCACACACAATATAAATGAAAAGTAACTATATGGATGGCTTCAGGGCTATGATTAGAACATGCTTTCTTCACAAACTTAAGCCTAACTATGCCTGGATAGAGAGATAGAAGTTCAAAAACTTACCTGTTCAGCTTGAGTCGTGTACAACAATTGAGGTACTTCCAATGCAGTGTGAGGACTTGTATAGCTTGCTTGAGGTCCAGGGATGCTTCTCCAACCTCTAGCTTGCTTTGGAACTAACTGAAACGAGCTATGGAAGTTAACCTGCACAACTGAAAAAATGAAAATGGTGAACTTGGTTAGAGGTGTTACAGTTTGTGTTCAATGCTTGGGATAGTTTGTATGGATGTTATGGAGTGTGTATGAACTGGTTTTGGCCAAGGCGCACAAATGGATTGAGTTGTGGACCTCAATCTGCAGCAGGTGCCCTGTTTTGCCACAAAACTGTGTTTTGGTGAATGAGAAGGTCTTAACTCTGATTGATTCGTGCTTTAGGTTAGTTGGATCAAGGGAAAAGTGTTTGCAAAGTTTGTTTTAGTTAGTTCTTGCAGGAATGAGAGATGTGTTTCAATATGCAAGTTTCTTCTATCTTAAGTCAAAAATGCCAAGTCCTGTTACAGGCTCATCTAGGCCCCTCAAATATGCTGCATAATCTCTCCTTGATCAGTGGGATTAGTTCATAAACTTGTGCCTAGAAGATATGCTTTGTACTTCTTGGATTTGTGTTTGACATAAAGCAACTCTTTACAAGAATGGATAACTTACTTTTTCTATATATGGATTAATTTGGCATGTAATGGTTAAACACACAAGATAAGGCTTGAACACAAAGGATTGGCATTAAATTATTGATTGTGGATGAGATAAAAGGCCTGTAATCTAGTTTTGCAAGCTGAGTTCAAAAATGCCTAAGTTATGAACATGAAAATGGCCATGAACAAAGTGACTTTTGCCCAACTTTGCCAATTCGATTCTCCCTAACCACAAGGGTGTTTGAGAAGTTCTTAGACAATTTGGAAAGCTTGGAATGTGTACTACAATCCATCTTTGTAATGCAAGTTGAGATTCCAAGTTGAAGCATGTGAAAAGTGGCCATGAAGTTAGGCAAAAATTTTCTAAGTTAAGAATGTTTTGCACCCTTATTCCAAAACTTATAACTTGAGCTACAAGCTTCTTTTGAGAAAACTTTGTGAATAAAAGTTGTAGATTTTGCAATGGACTACAACTTTCATGTTTTTAGTTTTGTTTGAATCCAAATGTAGCTTGATGAAAAAATGGGACAAAGTTAGGAAAAAAATTAGGAATTTTCATAACTTAGAAAATTTCTAAGTTATGAAATTTCTTCATTTCAAACCCTAATTTGTGATTTTTGATTTCTTGATGAACAAGTTTCATAATTTGACATGTCTTGATAAAAAATGAATCTTGGCACTTGATTTTGACCAAAAAGTCAAAGTTTGACTTTTCAGTATATAGTCAAATTTTGCTCAGTTGACTGGAAAATTCATCTGTCAATCTTGTGCATTTGGGATCTTTTGAACTTGTTGAATGTGTCAAGACCATGTAATTGAGTCCTTGAGTCCATATGTGAGCTTGGTTTGCCATTGGCTAGGTCAAACAGTCAAAAATTGCCTTTGTGCAGTCAAAACCCTAAAAATGACCATTTTGCCCTTTTGGTGGTCTGATCAAATTTCTTGTGGAATTGTGATCCAAACTTGACCAAATGGTTCATATGAGTTCATAATATTGATGTGGGTCAAAAATCATGAGGTTTGACTGTCAATTGACCACAATTGACTTTTTCCCCAATACAGTTGATTTCTAGGTCAACTGTCCAATTGACTGGGCAAAAATTGGAATCAAGGCTTGAAACTTGGTATGGATAAACTTGTGAGTCCAACATGAAGCATGAAAGTCATTTTGGGCATTTTAGGTCAAAACATCTTTGTGCAAACTCAAACCCTAATTTGGGTCAACAGTGCAAGGAGGAGTCTTGAGCAGAGTAAACCCTAACTTGATCTTGAGTTCCATGGGTCTTGTGGTGAGAAAATATTGATGAAATGGGAGGGAAAATTTTGGGGTACAACAAATGACATCTTTTGATTCTGTGCGTTTTAATCCAATTAAACTATGCCAATAGCTTCATGTGATCTCTAGCAACACAAAACAAACCAGAAATCATGTTAAATGCTTATGAATCATGAGTTACGATTATGAGAAAAAATGTCAAACCGTGAGACTGTTCTTGAGGATTTCTTGAGCTTTAACGCTTGATTTTGATTGCTACACGTTCCTCACACTCCCTGCAATGTGTTAGAATTCACAAAAGCCTTTGAATCGTGCTAGAATATGGAAATCAGTTTTCAAGTTTCTTGAATTTTTTTCAATATGGTTATGGCTTTTTCTGCAGTGCTTTCACGTGTGCATGATTAGGATTGGCTTGCATATTTATAGAGGACTGAAATTAGGTCAAATCTTTGAGCCCAAATCCATTGGAATGATGATTAAATATTTGATTGAAAATCATATATTTTTGAATCTTCATGATTGGAAAAAGTTGCCAAACTTGGAGATTTTGGCATATTTGATTTGTGCACGAATTTTCCAGCATATCTTGACCACATTTGCTTCACAAAAAGATTGAAAAAACAAATCTTTGTATTTCCTACAATTTAAATTAATTAAATGAATTAAAATCAATTAAAAATCCAATTAATTAATAAAAATAAGAAAATAAATTCAAATAAGCTTGATGGGTCGTGCATAGGCCATGGATAAAGTTTCAAGAAGAAATTTGAGGCCCATTAGCAAAAAGAAGGTGTTTTGAGCAAAGTTGACTTTTGCAAATTCACAAAAATTTCCCAACTTCTCCAATGCATATCTTGCTCAATTTTGATCATATGAACATGTTCTTGGACATTTTGGAAAGGTCTTGAAGTCCTCTAACCAATTTCTTTGGTCCCATGTCATCTGGATTTACCAATATCAAGTTATGGCCTTTGACTTAAAGTGTACATTTGTTGACTTTTGAAATTGACCTATAATGTAGAAATTGATAACTTTTTGTGAGAGAATTTCTTGGACTTGGAATGTGAAGATGGATTGTAGGAAATGTCATCCCCTTCAAAATGAGCATTGGATGGGATTTTTCTGATGAACCATGAAAAAGTTATGCCCTGGTCAAGATACAGTTGACTTTTCTACTGTCCAAAAATAGTAACTTTTTGCATCTTGATGGTTTTTGAGCCATTCTTGTGGAATCATGATCAAGAATTGATCAAATGATGATTGTGGACTCAAAATAAGATGTTGACCAAAAATTCTGACTTTTGACTGCAAAATAACCATTTTACCCTTGCAGTTGATTGTGGATCAAATGGAGCTTTTGACTGTGCAAATTGGCATTGTGAGTCTTGAAACTTGGCATATAGATGCTTGAGAATGTATATAGGCCTATGGGACTTGATTGAACCATTGAAAACCCCAAATTTATTGAAGGAACCAAAACCCTAATTTTGACTGGCTTAGGAGGTGGTTTAACTGTGCAATCCTTGAGCAATCTTGAACCATTTGAAGATGATTCTTGACAAACCTTGAAGAATATGGGAGGGCAAATTTTGGGGTACAACAGTTGCCCCTGTTTTATCTTCTTAGACCTGAGGATGTAGATTGGCTTGCGTGCCTTTCGTGATCCGAAGGTGGAAGATGATTGAACACTAGAGTGCCCAGAAATTTGCACTTGCATAGTGGAGTATCAGCAATGGGATGTCGGGAATGGGCTTACAGATGCCACTTGGAGAGATGATGGATATGAGGATGGGCTTATATATGCCATCTGGAGATGTGACAGAATCTTGTCGGGAATGGGCTTACAGATGCCATTTGGAAATGTAATGGATAGTTGTGGAGATGGGCTTAAAGATGCCATCCAAGGGTGTCGATTGCGTAAGAGAATCCTTAGCGAGAACCTGCATACCTGTAGTTTGTAGAATGGAAACTTGGTAGATTAAAAGAAGGAACCTGTGTAGAGTTGCTTGATGATGGTCAAGTGGATAGTTGTCCTGTCTGGTTTCAGGTATTAATCTACAATCCGTCGTCCACAGATATTTCCTGGCTAGATACAGGTGTTGATCTGGAACTTAAAGAAAAGGGTGATGGGTGAGATAGTTTTCCTGTCTGGTTTCAGGTATTAGTCTCTGATTTGAGAAAGAAAGATGATTTCCTGGCTAGATACAAGTGTTGATCTGGAACTTAAAAAAAGGGTGATGGGTGAGATAGTTTTCCTGTCTAGATACAGGTGTTGATCTTCAATCTCTTCATGTAGATACTTTCCTGGCTAGATATAGGTATAGATCTACAATCACTCGCTCACAGATATTTCCTGGCTAGATACAGGTGTTGATCCGGAACTTAAAAAAGTTGGTGAAGGAATCTCGGATGACTTCTACCTCAGCAGGATGATGAAGGAATCTAGGATGATTACTACCTCAAAAGGTTGATGAAGGAATCTGATGACTTCTACCTCAACGGGACGATGAAGGAATCTGATGACTTCTACCTCAACGGGATGATGAAGGAATCTGATGACTTCTACCTCAACGGGAGGATGAAGGAATCTGATGACTTCTACCTCAACGGGATGATGAAGGAATCTAATGACTTCTACCTCAATGGGATGATGAAGGAATCTGGGACAATTACTACCTCAGCAGGATGATGAAGGAATCTAGGATGATTACTACCTCAGCAGGATGATGAAGGAATCTAGGACGATTACTACCTCAGCAGGATGATGAAGGAATTAGGGACGATTACTACCTCAGTAGGATGATGAAGGAATCAGGGACGATTACTACCTCAACAGGATGATGAAGGAATCAGGGACGATTACTACCTCAGAAGGATGATGAAGGAATCAGGGACGATTACTACCTCAGCAGGATGATGAAGGAATCAGGGACGATTACTACCTTAGCAGGATGATGAAGGAATCAGGGACGATTACTACCTCAGCAGGATGATGAAGGAATCAGGGACGATTACTACCTCAGCAGGATGATGAAGGAATCAAGGACGATTACTACCTCAGCAGGATGATGAAGGAATCAGGGACGATTACTACCTCAGCAGGACGATGAAGGAATTAGGGACGATTACTACCTCAGCAGGATGATGAAGGAATCAGGGACGATTACTACCTCAGCAGGATGATGAAGGAATCTGATGACTTCTACCTCAACGGGATGATGAAGGAATCTGGGACGATTACTACCTCAGCAGGATGACGAAGGAATCTAGGACGATTACTACCTCAGTAGGATGATGAAGGAATCTAGGAAGATTACTACCTCATCAGGATGATGAAGGAATCAGGGACGATTACTACCTCAGCAGGATGATGAAGGAATCAGGGACGATTACTACCCCAAAAGGTAATGACTTTTATCTGTTGATCGATCTTTCCTGAAAAGGTAAAGAATTAGTTGTATGCAATGTCATGATGTATGAGATGCATGATGTCATAATGTTCTCCAGAATAAATGAGGCCTTGTCGTATGCACTTTATCATGTATGTAAATAGGAGATGTGAAATGTGATATGTTTATGAATGTATTTTCGTCTGGGAAAATAAATCCTTGACAAATGTCGGGGAGTTTGTTAAATCCTGGGCAGATATTGAAGAGTCTGGTTGAATTCTTTGTTTCCACTGGGGATGATGCACGAAGATGATTGTAGGAATAAACCTGTAGGAGAAGATGACTCCGTTGGGGAATAAACTTGATGAAGAGATTACTCTGCGGGGAATTACTCCGTGGGGAAGAGATATTCTGCTGAGATTTTAACGATAACCCCGCTGGGGATTCCGTTGATAAGCCCTATTGGGGATTTTGATGATGAACTCCGCTGGGGATAGAGAGAACTTCGCTGAGGATGATCTTTCAGTTGCAACTTGCTGAGGATAACCCAGTTAGACTCTGGTGGGGAATAACCTTTGCACTCTGCCGGGGATATGCTTCCAGAATCTACTGGGGAGATGATTCAACTCTGTTGGGGAAGCTTTTCAGACTGTGCTGGGAAATGGTTCCGCTGAGGGTATCTTGTCTTCCGCCGGGGAACAATCTTATATTTCGTTGAGGAATATTAAGACTGTCGGGGATGCTTGCTAAGGAATATCTGTATACTCTGCTAGAGAATATTAAGATCTTCTGGGGATACCCAACTTTTCAGGACTGATGGTAGACCAACTCTGCTTGGGGGAGAGTATTGCTGACTTGCTAGGGATACTGTGCCTTTTTAGGGCTGAGACCAACTCTGCTTGGGGAGAGTATTGCTGAACCTTGTTTTACTCTGCGGGGAGTGAAGGTATCTTGGTCATGTTCTTCAGCTGCACCTACCTTGGTGCCTTGGTGGACAGAGCATCTTGTATAGTTCGGACAATTCTTATTGCCCCAGCTTCTGCGGGAGAAAGTACCCGTGGAGGTGCTTGACAACTGCCGATTGACAAATCTTCTTCTGGTAGGCAAGTGACGAGATGACGGGACATAGTCGTACGCTTTTGATCCCTAATTTTTGCCTGGACCGCCCTTTCGGGTTTTCGGTCCATCGGGATACCCATTTTTGCCCAAGCCGCCTCAGGTTTCGACTTGCCGGGTGTACAGATTTTTTATTTTCATCCCTTATTTTTTGCCCGAACCCTTTTGGTTCGCCGGGAAGCCCTTATTTTTGCCTAGGTGTGTCAACTTAGCGGGTCTTTGATTATGCGTAGTATTTTTTTCGACTATGTCCACACTCTCAGAATGTAGGGAGTTGTCACTGTCAGTAGTATTGTGTCGCCAAACTACCAGAAGATGTTTGATCATGCAATATTCGTTGCTGGAATTCATGTCCAACGCCCCAAGTGACTCAGATGGATATTTTCCCCTTGCTATTTGGCATTTTGAGAGATTCCTTGAATCTTGACTGGACTGCCCCAGATGATGAACAATGATCATGCCTGCCCCTTGGTTGGAAGTGTTTCTGTTCACTAGATATTCGTCGTGCGAATTTCTCTGCTGTCGAACAAATAGTCATATGCAAACAATGTTATTCTAAGAATGCAAAGCTTATGTCTGTCTTGAAGTTTTTGAAAATGCATTTTTCAGTAAAACAAGTGAATTTTTGTAAAATGTGATGTCAACTCAGGATTTTACAGCAAGCCCTACAGGAGTCAAGATACCTTTTGTAACAGTGTGCTTTCGAACTAACCCATGCTTCAGCTAGGACTTTTAAGGGTTATAACGTGGCTTGGTTCAGGTTTAAGAAACAAAGGATAAAGGCTCAAATTTTATTTGTACCCACCCATTCTTCGTGATGTTCTTCGATCCTAAACTCAGCTAATCGTGCATTAGATATCGTCTGAGTCTTTGCTCTGATATTCCGGTGATAGTTCGGATACTGACAGTTTATTTCGAACAGGCAATCATTTATTTTTGTTGAGGGTTTGCAGGACCTCTTTCTTTTCGATTTTATTATCCCTGTCTTTTGCCTGAACTGTTTTTTTTGTATTTACAGTCAGCGGGATACCCCTGTTTTGTAAGTCTCCTTCATAGGTTTTGACTTATTGGGCTTTTGTTTTTGAAAGATAACGATTGCCTATCCTGACGATTATAGGGAACCATCACTGTCTTTTGTTTTGGAAGGACTTCCTTGATGTCGTTTATTGCGCACTTGGATCAACTGAGAGAACTACCCTGCCCCAGGTTATAATTAAGGGTTTTAATTTTTTGAAAAGAAAAACTCCAACTTCTTTGGCTCAAAGGGGTTGACGAGGGATTATCTTCCTTATAACTCCACTATTTAGGATTTGAAACAATGCCTGTACTTCATCAGCAGGGTCTGTTCAAAAGCATACTGTAAAGATCGTGGTATCGTTTTCGTCATCCTCCCTCACAAGGTTTAGAATTTTTTAATCGAGAGTTGACATCACAAATATGAAAGCAATTTGAATATAGTGAATACGAATGGATTGATTCAAAACAGACATATGCAATGCATTGATAAAGTAACAAAGTTTGACATGAATAAATGTTTGAACAATCAAAAGAAAATTACAAATTGAAAATTCTAATGAACAAAGGACATTCTCAATGATTTGGTGTGGGATCGGTGATCAAACTTGATCTCCTTGGCATCAATCAAGTCTTGGATCTTGTTCTTCAAACTCTAACAATCGTCAGTGTCATGTCCAGGACTGTCAGAATGGTAGGCACATCTCACACTCGGGTTATACTTGGAAGAGGAAGTATCAGGATTTTGAGGAGGATCCTTTAGTGTGATCAGTTTCACCTTCAGCAGTTGTTGTAACGATTAAGACAAAGGCATGTTGATGTCAGTATACTTCCTATCTTGATATCTTACCCTACGCCTATTGCTATGTCTTTGTTGAACAGGCGTGGGATCGGAGATCTGGGTTGCCCCTACATGTTGATCACGACGACCCTTTTTACCAGACACAATATTGGACTCTTTCTTCCCATTATGGGGATTCTTCTGAGTATCAGGAGGTGTGGCCTCTTGAATCTTCCCACTTTTGATGCCAGCTTCAATTCTCTCACCAGTCAAGATAAGGTCTGTAAACCCGGCTGAAGAATTCCCAATCAAATGGTTGAAGAATGGACCCGACATGGTCCCCAAGAACATATCAACAAGCTCACAGTCAGTTAAAGGTGGCTACACCCTTCCAGCAAGATCTCTCCATTTCTGAGCATACTCCTTAAAGCCTTCACCTGTACCCATAGACATCCCCTGAAGCTGAGTGCGCGTGGGAGCAAGGTCTGCATTATACTGGTATTGCTTGTAAATGGCAGCAGCAAGGTCCTCCCAGTTGCGGATGTTGGCTCCTTCCAACTGATAGAACCACTCGAGTTGAGTCCCTGACAGAATGTCCTGAAAGAAGTGAATCCACAAATTCTTGTCTGCCGTGTAGGGCTGGATCTTCCTTACGTATGAACGGAGGTGCAACTTAGGACAGGAAGCTCCGTCATATTTGGCAAAGGCAGGTGCCTTGAATTTATAGGGAATCACCACCCCAGAGGACAGACCTAGATCTTCGAAGTCCAGACCGGGCACCTTTTGTATCTCCATAGCGCTTAACCGGTCTTCCAGCTGTTTGTACTTATCCTCAGCAGGAGGGTACTGTTCATCATTATAATCAGTCTCGTTGTCGGAGACCACGGGACTAGGAACCCTTCTCTCTTGTGGACTGTCTTTGCCTACGGATGAGGTAGTCAGCTCAACCTCATTCTGTAATCCATTCCCAGATTTGTGTCTAGTGTTGAACAAAACAATCCTCTTCTTCTTCTTCTTCCTCTCTTTCAGAATCAGAGTCTTCAAATCCTGTTGACCCTGGGCTAGGCTCATAACCAACTCTTAGAACTGGGCATTCTGGGCCTGGAGGGCCTTGATAGCTTGTTCAGTGGAAGGTTCAGTAGACATGATGATTGCTGAAATAAACAGCGAAGAAGATAAGTGACCTGGAAAAGGGGTACCTGTAATGCAATGATATGTATGTATGCAATGTTTTCAAGGATCTCGCGGGGTAAACAAGAAAATTGTTAGAATTTGAATTTGGTAGCTTGATTGAAGGAACTTCATGTTGCTGAGAGTCCTTCTTCAAGAGTCAAGGCTCACCATATCTAGTGGGTCATAGCCTCTGACTCAAGTTATCATGTTTTGATTTCTAGACACCTTGGCTAGAGGAAAATAAATCCCCTTTGCCCCTTGCTAGACATTTGATTCATCATGACCTGCATCACAAACCCTTGAGATCCTTGAAATGGGTTAATCCTTATGCAGGATGTATGCAATGTTATGATGGTATGATGTTATGATGTTATGATAAAGGCACACCACAAGTATTCACAAAAGGCAAACATGGTAAAGGCACACATAGTCACACAATAGCCCTTAAGTTTAGGCTGGCATGAAGTTTAGGTACTACCCTCTTTCAATTTCGGTTGGTTAAGACTTGTCTTAAAAATAGTAATCGGGTTCTAGAGGATCTAAATATCACTGACCATCCTCAATCGGTCATAACTCCAGCTTAGCAACCTTTTCTTGCGGCCGGAACCATCGCAATAGTTTAGCCTCAATGAGTGTAGCATACTGCTATTGTTCTATGGCCAAGTTGGTCAATTTAAGGTTCTAAGGTCAGTTGGTGCTTAATGACTCCTCAGAAGACCCATATTCTCCTCGTTCCAACACAAGGGATATCGGTATAGACCAAGGTGTCACACCAACGTAGCTACTGCTTCACCCGTGTCGGTCTACGCCGGACAGGTCCCTCACAGTTTATTGCTACTTACCTAAAGGGTATTCCCCAAATCCGGGTTAGGATCTATGAAACTCCGATACAAGCCCACAATATTAAAGCAAAAAAGGCATACAATTGAAAACATAAGTGTTCTAATCCTAAGGTACACCTCCCTTATTAAGTCCCCAGCAGAGTCGCCAGTTCTATGATCGGTGGGAATAGAGCTTACTGTTTTGGAATGCTGGTTCGCGAAATGTCACGGTAAGCAAGAGTCGCCACCGTCTTTTATTTTCTCCTACAAGGAAAGGACAAAAGCACATCAAAATTCCTTTTCGAGATGTTTCTCGGTTCGGGAGGTAGATTATAGAAAGGGAAGGTGTTAGCACCCTTTCTATCCGTGGTTATCCATGGGCTCTTAGGTACTTGCTCACTATGTTTTCAAAAACGTTTTGCTTTTCTTGTGTTTGTGGGTTTTGAAAAGAGTTTTGTTTGAAAACTTCGATTTAACTCTTGTATCTGTCCTCAAGAGTGTATGAAGTGTTTGTTTGAAAACTTTGTTTGAAAGTGTAAGTGCGAAAAGTATTTTTGTTTTGAAAGAGCAAGTATCTAAGAACCTCTACCTACTCAAAAGAAATTAAGCTGTGTAAATGTCCTTTAGACAGTACTATCCCACTATTGAGAAGCAGGTAGCGCTGTCGTTGGAGTTTATGGGTCAATTCGATAATAGGGACATGTGGTCACTAAAGCAATAGTAGGACGCCTTAGCGGTAACCCTAATGTCCTAGATCCTTTTTTATTCGAGGCAACCGTTTCGAGGTAACTTGGATCTTTAGACAAGAGGGCGACCTCTAAAACACCCTATACTTAATGACCACGTCGAGGCAACCAAGTGAGGCGTACCCTAGGAGTGGCATGTGCGAGTGTGTCAGGTTTCATGTTAAGTTATCTTTACACATGTTATGGTGAGCTACGTTTTGATTTTAATTTTCAGAACAAGTCTTGTCATGCATAACAGTTAATAATTGCGGAAAGTAAATTGCGGAAAGTAAATCTACGCTATTACAAGGCGTCGGGTATTTACATCGCCAAAAGCAACCCTTGAAAAGTAAATGCGAGAAAATAAAAGAAAGCGATAAAAAGTCCTAATTAAAGCTATTACATCCTCGGAGCAATTACATAAATATGATCAAAAAATAATATACGCGAAAAGAAATTAAATCGGAGAAGTCCTTAGGGTTTTGACCCTTTTTTGAGATAGAATGAGTTTTTGGTCCTTTTGCATTAAATTAAACCTAATCCTAATTAATTAAATAAAAGAAATATTTTTTAAGTTTTTTTTTAATGTTTTAATGAAATAAAGGAAAAGAAATTAAAATTGTCAAGACCTAATTCTACAAGGATTTTATTTATTGCAAAAAAATTTAAAGTTAACCTAATTAAAACTAAGTTAGTTAATTAGTATTTATTTACAAAAATAATAAAGTGAAATTAATTATAATAATAATAATAAAAATATTTTATTTTAGTTTTTCTGAATTTATTATGAAA
This sequence comes from Vicia faba, assembly GCA_948472305.1. Classification (NCBI taxonomy): domain Eukaryota; kingdom Viridiplantae; phylum Streptophyta; class Magnoliopsida; order Fabales; family Fabaceae; genus Vicia; species Vicia faba. The sequence goes on along the minus strand of OX451735.1, from coordinate 305,082,264 downwards.
ATAATAATTTGTGAGTTATAATAATAATAATAATTATAGTTAATAAAAGAAAATAAAAAAAAGGAAAAGAAAATAAAAGAGGAATAATAAACCAGAGGGGGTGATGGCCCATTAAGGAGGTTTCTTTGGGAATTCTGTGGCCCATTTGCTTCAGCCACGTTTGACCTTGGTGATTGTCCAAGCGTGCTTTGACTAGGGAGTACCATGGTCATCCACTTATGATCTTCAGATTTGTGCCTGTGGCCACTTGGCGCCTGGGACTTGAAAGTGCATGGTGGACATCTTGTTGGAAAGCTGCATATGAACCTGTAAAGAAAAATAATAGAAACGTTTTGGGGGACCTGGGATTCGAACCCAGGTCCCAATGATTTCAAGCCAGCACATCAACCACTACGCCATTTGCCTGCGTTTGTTATTATAACAATAAGTAAATATAATATATAAAAACAATCACATATGTTGTACAAACAAATAAACGCGCGCCCTTTTTGAATTACCCAATGGCATGTCAACAACTCATCATCGTCCTCGCTGTGCCTGTAAAAACAAAGTTAGATAGCGGGGGTTTTTAACCCCCACAATATGCAATGACCAAAAATAGCGATTAGCCCTGTGTTGTATATAAATATTTCGCGAGGGTGGCTTTGGATTCTTCTGAGTCTCCTGAATTCAATCATGGGTCTCACAAGGCTTAATTTTTCATGTATTGTAAAGCCCTAATTTGAAAGCTTATGAACCCTAAAATTCATCAATGGCATCTTTTGATTCTGTGCGTTTTAATCCAATTAAACTATGCCAATAGCTTCATGTGATCTCTAGCAACACAAAACAAACCAGAAATCATGTTAAATGCTTATGAATCATGAGTTACGATTATGAGAAAAAATGTCAAACCGTGAGACTGTTCTTGAGGATTTCTTGAGCTTTAACGCTTGATTTTGATTGCTATACGTTCCTCACACTCCCTGCAATGTGTTAGAATTCACAAAAGCCTTTGAATCGTGCTAGAATATGGAAATCAGTTTTCAAGTTTCTTGAATTTTTTTCAATATGGTTATGGCTTTTTCTGCAGTGCTTTCACGTGTGCATGATTAGGATTGGCTTGCATATTTATAGAGGACTGAAATTAGGTCAAATCTTTGAGCACAAATCCATTGGAATGATGATTAAATATTTGATTGAAAATCATATATTTTTGAATCTTCATGATTGGAAAAAGTTGCCAAACTTGGAGATTTTGGCATATTTGATTTGTGCACGAATTTTCCAGCATATCTTGACCACATTTGCTTCACAAAAATATTGAAAAATCAAATCTTTGTATTTCCTACAATTTAAATTAATTAAATGAATTAAAATCAATTAAAAATCCAATTAATTAATAAAAATAAGAAAATAAATTCAAATAAGCTTGATGGGTCGTGCATAGGCCATGGATAAAGTTTCAAGAAGAAATTTGAGGCCCATTAGCAAAAAGAAGGTGTTTTGAGCAAAGTTGACTTTTGCAAATTCACAAAAATTTCCCAACTTCTCCAATGCATATCTTGCTCAATTTTGATCATATGAATATGTTCTTGGACATTTTGGAAAGGTATTGAAGTCCTCTAACCAATGATTTTGGTCCCATGTCATCTGGATTTACCAATCTCAAGTTATGGCCTTTGACTTAAAGTGTACATTTGTTGACTTTTGAAATTGACCTATAATGTAGAAATTGATAACTTTTTGTGAGAGCATTTCTTGGACTTGGAATGTGAAGATGGATTGTAGGAAATGTCATCCCCTTCAAAATGAGCATTGGATGGGATTTTTCTGATGAACCATGAAAAAGTTATGCCCTGGTCAAGATACAGTTGACTTTTCTACTGTCCAAAAATAGTAACTTTTTGCATCTTGATGGTTTTTGAGCCATTCTTGTGGAATCATGATCAAGACTTGATCAAATGATGATTGTGTACTAAAAATAAGATGTTGACCAAAAATTATGACTTTTGACTACAAAATGACCATTTTACCCTTGCAGTTGATTGTGGATCAAATGGAGCTTTTGACTGTGCAAATTGACATTGTGAGTATTGAAACTTGGCATATAGATGCTTGAGAATGTATATAGGCCTATGGGACTTGATTGAACCATTGAAAACCCCAAATTTATTGAAGGAACCAAAACCCTAATTTTGACTAGCTTATGAGGTGGTTTAACTGTGCAATCCTTGAGCAATCTTGAACCATTTGAAGATGATTCTTGACAAACCTTGAAGAATATGGGAGGGCAAATTTTGGGGTACAACAGTAACCTACAAGGACTGACATGAAATGCTACCATTCGCTCTCCACGGTTACTGTACCATGGCACGCACATCAATATGGGAAACTCCATTCTCCTTGGTATACGACATGGAAGTTGTTCTACCAATTGAAGTCCAAATACCTTCTTTGAGAATCATAAAGGATGCAGGGCTGAATGAAGATGATTAGATCCAAAGTCGACTCGACCAGTTTTTAAAAAAAGGTCAGACGTCAGGTATATCAGGTTGGTGACTTGGTAATCAAGCGTATCATATTACCACAAGGTGATCCAAGGGGCAAATGGACTCCTACATACGAGGGACCATTTATGATCAAAAGCATATTCTTTGGTGGAGCAATGATCCTAACCACTATGGATGAAGACAACCTTCCACACCCTGTGAATGCGGACATAGTCAAAAGATACTACGCATAAGAGACCCGCTAGGTTAACACACCTAGGAAAAACAAGGGCATCCCGACGAACGACAAAGGTTCAGGAAAAAATTAGGGACAAAACAAAAAAATTTGTACACCCGGCGAGTTGAAAACCCGAAAGGGCGGCTTGGGAAAAAAAGGGTATCCCGGTGGACTGAAAACCCGAAAGGGCGGTCCAAGAAAAAGTTAGGGAATTAAAGCATATTACTATGTCCTGTTGGATCACCTTACAGACAACCTTTATCATCAACTGACAAACTCAACAGGTTTGATCAATCCAATCAGCTTCGGACAAGGCAGCAAGTGGACAAGACGCTTAGAGACACGAAAGTTATAGAAGAATGGGAACCCCATGGGATAATTTCACATAGCTATCTTTTCTTTGTATCAAATTTTAATTTTTTACGACGAAATTCTCTTACTAGAATGTTCGTCTCATTGTACAAAAATACTTATTCAAGTAAATACAAAGATATTCCTTTGGAAGTGCAAAACTATCTTTTTTTCTTTTTCCGTGTTTTGTTTGAAAAAACGTCCAATGATTTATTTTTGAACATATGCATTTGAACGTGACTAATAACTATAAATGAACGAAAAATATAAAGACAATCACTAATGGCTTTAAGAAATAGGACAATATCTATAGACTATTCCATAAAAAAACCCACAGGTACTTTTCCAACAAGAGCGGAAAATAGGACATTCCACTATAGGATCACTAACGTATCTCCAGTTTGCAGCTTAATGATATCAAGCTCTCTCACATCTCCGACGAAATAAAACTTCCAGTTACTGCTCCTAAGATTCCTCAGTAAAAATCGCCCAACTTCTCAGGATTACCCAACAGGATTTCACGAGGCCTACAAGCAATACACGACATTTCCTTTACATAACAGAGTTTATTTCTCTAACAAATGGAAACTCATCAACAGTTAAAAACATGAAGACATGCACTCCTTATTCCCAGCAGTACTCAGGGATTTATTTTCCCCAACTACAACAACAATGCGGTATAACAATTAACGTGTCCATACATTGCATCCATACGTCATAACATTAACAACACAAATACATACGACACAATCTCATTTATTTTGAGAACATCATCGCACCATGCATTTCATACATCATGACATTGCATGCAACTAATCTTTCATCTTTTCAGGAAAGATCAATCAACAGAAAATTATCGTCAAATTTTCAACAAGTCAATTACAGATCAATTCCCAAGAAAGGACTGGTCAACCCTCTACATAACAGACATTTCTTCAAGACCTCTGCCGGTTCAGTTTAAATCTCTCAACGGTTTATTTTGATTCTTTCCCACAAACATCTTCTCTGGTTCAAATAAAATCTCTCAATGATTTTTTCTGGTTCTTCTCCAGATCCCTGTCGGTTCAGATAAATCCCTTAACTATTTATTCTGATTCTTTCCCACAGACACTTTCTCTGGTTCAGATAAATCGCACAAAGATTTACTCTGATTATTTCCAGTTAAAGAATATTCAAGATCTCTTTTGGTTCAGTTTAAACCCCTCAACGATTTATCCTGATACTTTCCAAAGAAACACCTCGGGTTCAGATAAATCTCTCGATGATTTATTTTGATTCTTTCCCGTAGACACTTTCTCTGGTTCAGATAAGTCACTCAAAAGATTTATTCTGATTCTTTCAAGTTAAAGAATATTCAAGATCTCTTTTGGTTAAGTTTAAACCCCTCAATGGTTTATGCATATACATTCCAAAGGAACACTTCGGGTTCAGATAAATCTCTCAACGATTCATTCTGATTCTTCCCGGTCGAACAACATGCAATACTTCTCTTGGTTCAGATAAGTCGCTCCAAAGATTTATTTTGATTTTTTTTCCAATTGAAATCAAGTTCAGACTTAGTCCATTCTCTGTCAACAGTCACCTTTGGATGGCATATTGTCATACCCCAATTTTTGACCTAAGATATCACCTCCCATTTGCATCATTACATTGCAAGTGTTTTGACCTATTTTTATCAATTTTCAAAGCAGATTTTAAATTCATAACTTTTTCAAATCGAGAGCTGGTTATTTTTGAAACGCCCAGTGCATTAATTGATCAATGCTAAAACAATGTTTATTTAATTATTTATTATTCTGAGTTTAGATAATTGGAATTTATTTTCAGTTATTATATAATTTAAAGAATTATAAATAATAAAGTAAATATTTGAAAAGAAGTTTATTAATTGATCAATGATATTTATTTAATTATTTATTATTCTGAGTTTAAATAATTGGAATTTATGTTCAATTATTATAATTTAAAGAATTATAAATAATAAAGTAAATATTTGGAAAGAAGTTTATTAATTGATCAATGCTTTAAATGATGTTTATTTAATTATTTATTATTCTGAATTTAAATAATTGGAATTTGTTTTCAGTTGTTATAATTTAAAGAATTATAAATGATAAAGTAAATAATTGGAAAGAAGAAAAGAATTAACTGGTAAAATAATAGAGTTTTATTCATCTTTATTCTAATTGTTACAATTGTTGTTTAAATACTGTATTTATTTACAAAGTATTTACAATGACAATTATATAAAATGTTTAAAGTGAAATAAAAACTATTTTAATTTTTCTAAGATTCTAAATCTTCATCTTCTATCCAATACTTCTTTGATGCTCATTTGATTTTACCTGCAAAAGAATTAAAAGAAAAAGTCAGAAATAGATATATAATTAAAAGCAGGCAATTAATTTAGAGTTCATCATTAAAAGCAAACGGCTGGAATCAGTTTTTACCCTCTTTGAAAATCACGGGATTTCTCCCGGTTCACAAAAAGGGATGAATATTTATTGATAAATATGAATGCACAAGTTAAAAATATGCACAAATTCAATTTTGCCAAAAAAATAACTGCATTTCTCAAAACCAATTGCACATTTCAATTGTCAAAACTGCATATTTCAAAACCAACAGCATATGCAAGTCAAAGTTACATTTTCAAAACCAAAGTGAAGGGGTGAAAAACACAAGAAGGGGGGGTTGAATTGTAAAACTGGAAACTTAAAGCAAATGACAAGGTATTTTTATCCTGGTTCGTTTGATCTCAAACTACTCCAGTCCACCCGTTCAAGGTGATTTCGCCTCTCTCCAACGAGGTCTTAATTCACTATATTCAACTGAATACAAATCTGCTTTAGCAACTGCTAAAACCTTCTTGATTCAAACCACAATCCGGTTTGTCAAGGCAACACTTTCTTACAAAGGAATGAACAAGTGTGTATGAATGTTTTCTACAAAAAACTATATCACAACTGTGATGTTTACACAAATGAAGCTTAGAATACTAAGATGCTAAACGCTAATAGAGTATCAGAGTTTGTTGGTTTAGCAAAACTTGTAGAGTGAAGATTATTATTCAGCTTTGTGCGTGTAGAGAGTTTGGAAGCATTAGCCGTGATAATCTTCAAAGCTTGGTTTATATAGCACTTTGAGAAGATGAACGTTGAAGCAAATATTCTTGATTCAATGCTATTAACAAGCTTTCCTTTTTGAGCAGATCTTGTCTAGAATGATGCCGTTGGTATTGATTAGCTTTCAATGCACAGTACCGTTGCTTCTTCAATGCACGATCTGGCTTGGCTCATTCTGATTCTGCTTCGCTGCTGATGAACTAATTTGTTTCTGTATCAGAGTGTTTTACGCGCAGTTCTGTTCATCAAGCTTCAGCATGTGCAAGCGTTGATCATCTGATCTTGACGTTCTGATTCAGCAACTTCTGATGCTGATGTGCAAACTCATATTCTGATGCTGAAAACGTGATCTTGCTTATTTTAATCAGCATATCTGCAAGTCAGAGCATAGTAATTTTAGGCAGCATATAATTCAATCATAAAATATTTAACTACTATATCTTTTCACTTTGTTATCATCAAAACTTAAATATAGGGTACTAGATTCAAACATTGTTCTAACAATCTCCCCCTTTTTGATGATGACAAAAACTAGATATTTTAAATGAAAAATAACGTGAAAAGTTATCAGATCTATGTATCAGAATAAGAAGTACGGAGAAGTCAGAGTTAAGAGATACTCCCCCTGAGTTTGTTACTTCCCTTTGATATGTGTGTTCTTCAGAGTCAGATCTTTTTCTATCTTTGATCATCAGATTATAAGTCTTTGACTTATCAGAGAGCAGAGCTTCAGAGCTTTTCCTGTCAGAGCTTTGCTTCGGATCAGAGTGTTAGGTCGATCAGATCTTCATATATCAGAACTTCATATTTGATCAGAGCAGCATGAGCTTTTATATTTTGATCAGAGCTTCTAGTTCTTAGTCTTCATAGTGTTCAGAGCTTCCTTGTGCCTGTAGACTTAACAACAAAACAGAAAAACATTTCAAGTAATAGAGTTAGAATGTTTGAGAATTTCTGTCTAGTTAGCCGTTATTGATTTTAAATATCATTCTTGTTCTCCCCCTTTTTGTCAGCAATAAAAAGTGTTAGTGATGTGCTAAAACAATTTAGATCAGAAAAACAAATTATATTAAAAATAGTTCAGAGGAAGGAACATTACACAAGCATAGTCAAAACATAGTCAAAAGTACATCAGAAAATGACGAAAATAGAGAATGTCATGCATGAAAAAATTCTTAAGAGATTATGAGTAAGCGTAAAGAATAAACATGAAGAGTAATGTGCTTAAATAGAATTTTCAAAAATTATTTTGAAAAATAAAACGTTTTTAAGAGAGAGAAAAAGATAATGATTGCCATTAACAAGCGTGATTACTTTTGCATTTAATGCTTGCTGATTTTGGGGGATTTGAGAAAGATACTTAAAAACGGTTACCAGACATGTGTCTCAATGCACCCAATCAGCGCTTTCCTTTCTCAGAAGCGTGCACGCGTTCTGCTTCAGGGATTTGCTGATGATTGGATGACACTTGTTTGATGTAGTGATCAGCACGTCTGTCTTTGAGATTAGACTCTCAGATCTTTAGACTTGCCTCTGATACAATCTGCATGTTCTAACTTTCTGAAAGAAGATTGATCAGAAGTTCACAGTAATATAAATACATTCTGAAAGATAAAAATATGGAATTAAAGCATTTTCATTCTGGGCATACTTTCATGCTGAGATGTTTCAGAATGAAATTAAACCTATCTTCTGAAAGGGGTTTAGTAAAGATATCAGCCCATTGATGGTCTGTATCTATAAATTTCAGGTTTAAAATTCCTTTCTGAATATAGTCCCTAATGAAATGATGTTTTATTTCTATATGCTTAGCTCTAGAATGTAAAATAGGATTCTTACTTAAGCAAATAGCAGAAGTATTATCACAAAGAATAGGAATGTTACTCTCAAAAATCTGGAAGTCTTCAAGCTGACTTTTCATCCAGAGCATCTGTGTGCTACATCCAGCTGCTGCTATGTACTCAGCTTCTGCTGTTGACAGAGCAATAGTTGATTGCCTTTTGCTGGACCATGAGATCAGATTTTCTCCCAGAAACTGGCAGCTTCCAGAAGTACTTTTTCGTTCCACTCTGTCTCCAGCAAAATCAGCGTCGCAGTAGCCTACTAAACTGTAATCACTAGATTTTCTATAAAACAAACCCAGATTAGTAGTACCTTTCAGATACTTGAAAATTCGCTTAACAGCTGTTAAGTGAGATTCTCTAGGATCTGATTGGAATCTAGCACAAATACATACGCTGAATAGAATATCAGGTCTTGAAGCAGTCAGATAAAGGAGAGAACCAATCATACCTCTGTAGACCTTCTGTTCTACGCTTTTGCTTACCTCTTCTCTTTCCAGAATGCACGTGGGATGCATTGGAATCTTTGATGGCTTACATTCTGAGAGGTCAAATTTCTTCAGAAGATCTCTGATGTATTTGCTCTGATGAATGTAAGTTCCCTCTGGAGTTTGATTGATCTGAATTCCTAAAAAGAACTTCAGTTCCCCCATGAGGCTCATCTCAAATTCTGCCTGCATACACTTAGCAAATTTTCTTCCAAGAGAAGGATTAGTAGAACCAAAGATTATATCATCAACATAAATTTGACAGACTAAAATGTCACTCTTAACTGTTTTACAGAATAGAGTGGTGTCCACTTTCCCTCTGGTGAACTCATTTTCAAGCAGAAAGTTACTTAGCCTTTCATACCAAGCTCTGGGAGCTTGTTTCAGACCATACAGTGACTTTTTCAGTTTGAAAACATGTTCTGGATGTTTTGTATTTTCAAAACCTGGGGGTTGGTGAACATACACTTCTTCTTCTATATAACCATTTAAGAATGCACTTTTGACATCCATCTGATACAGAGTGATGCCTCTGTTAACAGCAAATGAAATTAAAAGTCTGATAGATTCTAACCTGGCGACTGGGGCAAAGGTTTCTGTATAGTCTATCCCCTCTTGCTGACTATAACCTTGTGCAACCAGTCGTGCCTTGTTTCTGACGACTTCACCTTGTTCGTTGAGCTTGTTTCTAAACACCCATCTTGTTCCAATGACGTTGAATCCTTTTGGTCTTGGAACGAGATCCCAAACGTCGTTTCTGGTGAATTGATTCAGCTCTTCTTGCATTGCCAGAATCCAGTCATTGTCCAGAAGTGCTTCATCAATAGAAGAAGGTTCAATCAGAGACACAAGTCCCATCAGAGTTTCTTCAGAGTTTCTGAAGCTTGCTCTTGTTCTGATTGGATCTTCCTTTCTTCCTAGGATAGTCTCTTCTGGGTGATCCAAACTGCTTCTGGGTAATCTCTTCTGAGGTTGATCAGCAGCAGTTGTAGGATTCTTAGCATTGCTTCTTTCAGACGTTGAAGGAATGTCTGTGTTGAGAGCTTCTGATGACTTGTCTTCAGAACCTGCAAATTCAATTTCTATACCTGCAAGATTTTCATTCTGCTTTGACTTTTCAGAGTCAAGCTTGTCATCAAAACGAACACTGATTGATTCTTCCACAATCTGTGTTTCTGTATTGTATACTCTGTACCCTCTTGAGCGTTCAGAGTATCCTAACATAATACACTTCTGTGCCTTAGAATCAAACTTGTTCAAATAATTCTTAGTGTTTAACATATAGCAAGTACATCCAAATGGATGAAAATACGAAATGTTGGGCTTTCTGTTCTTCCACAATTCATATGGAGTCTTTTCCAGAATAGGTCTTATTGAGATTCTATTCTGAATGTAGAACGCTGTGTTTATTGCCTCTGCCCAGAAAGTCTTAGCAACGTTTGTCTCGTTGATCATGGTTCTGGCCATTTCTTGCAATGTTCTGTTCTTTCGTTCTACAACTCCATTTTGTTGGGGAGTTCTAGGACAAGAGAAATCATGCAGAATGCCTTTGTCATTAAAGAATGACTCAAAATCTTTATTTTCAAATTCTCCACCATGATCACTTCTGACTTTAACGATTCTAAGATCTTTTTCATTCTGAACTTGGTTACAGAAGGTAACAAACACAGAGTGTGACTCGTCCTTGTGTCTTAAGAACTTTACCCATGTCCATCTGCTATAGTCATCTACGATTACTAACCCATACTTCTTGCCACTGACAGAAGCAGTTTTAACTGGTCCAAATAAGTCAATGTGCAGAAGTTCTAATGGCTTAGAGGTAGAAACAACATTTTTGGATTTAAAAGAGGGTTTTGCAAATTTGCCTTTCTGACATGCTTCACACAGAGCATCTGAATTGAACTTCAAATTTGGAAGTCCTCTGACCAGATTGAGTTTGTTAATCTGAGATATTCTTCTCATACTAACATGTCCCAATCTTCTGTGCCAGATCCATTGCTCGTTGTTAACAGACAGAAGACATTTTACGTTCTGACTCTTAAGTTCAGAAAGTTTGATTTTGTAAATGTTGTTTTTCCTCTTACCATTAAATAGGATAGTCCCATCTTTCTGACTAACAGCTTTACATGATTTTTGATTAAAGATTATATCATAACCGTTATCACTTAATTGACTTATGGATAACAGGTTATGCATCAATCCATCAACAAGCAGAACATTATTAATAGAGGGAAGATTTCCGTTACCTACAGTTCCAGAGCCAATTATCTTTCCCCTCTGATTGCCTCCAAAGCCAACGTGGCCTCCAGGCTTAAGTTCCAGGCTTTGGAACATATGCCTTCTTCCCGTCATGTGACGTGAGCAGCCAGAGTCCAGGTACCATGACTGGTGTTTCTGACTTGCTGCTAAAGATATCTGCAACATGTATTATTTTATCCTTAGGTACCCAGATCTTCTTGGGTCCTGATTTGTTAGTTTTACCAAAACTCTGGTTGAATTTTGGTTTCACAAAGTGATTACTACTAGTATATTTGATGTCATGTGTGTGACCATACACAAAGTGTGAATTTAGAGGAGTGTATTTAATTGTTAAATCCATGACATTTTTAGGTGTAGGAACCTTACCTAGGTATCCTATTCCTTTCCTGCCGTTTCTGCTAACTCCATAGATCATTGAAGCCATTCTGCTTCTATCTATGCTTTTAGCAAGGAACTTCTGGAAACTATGATCATACTCCTTGATGATCTCATCAGCGTTGCTGGGAGTTTCAGCAATTGGTTCCTTCTGAGAGTTTTGTAAAGAGTTTTCTAATTTTAAAATTTTATCTCTCAGCTCAGAGTTTTCCAATTTGAGACTCTCAGACTTATTAGAGTCAGATTCAAGAGTTCTTTTCAGATCTCTGAATTTAGCTCTAATCTGCTGATAACGTTCCAGAATTTCATTGAGGCTTTCAGCAAGTTCAGCCTTTGTAAAATTAACAGCGAAGTTAGGGAATACCTCTTCTGTGTCTGATTCTGAGTCTGAGTCAGAAGCTTCACTGTCATCTGGAATGTTAGCCATAAGCGCTATGTTCGCCCTTTCATCATCTGATTCTGAGTCAGCTTCAGACGAGTCAGAGTCATCCCATGTGGCCATGAGACTTTTCTTCTTCTCTCTTCCAAACCTCTTTTTGGGCTTTTCCCTCTGAAGCTTTGGACAGTCACTCTTGTAGTGTCCTTGCTCATTGCACTCGTAGCAGATGATGTCTTTTGTATTTGGCTTCTTGCTACCTGAGGAGCCTTCTGATCTTCTGTATCCAGAGGAAGAATCTGTCCTTCTGTATCTGGAAGAAGACTCGTTCTGATCAGATCTTCTGGGATTCCTGAACTTCCTTTGTCTTTGCTTCCACAGTTGATTTACTCTTCTGGAGAGAAGAGAAAGCTCGTCTTCTTCTGATGAGGATCCATCAGATGTTTCTTCAACTGCCTGCAAAACTTTAGATTCAGATTTTCTGTTAGATTTTAAAGCTATAGGCTTACCTTGCTTCTGAGGCTCGTCAGCTTCCAGCTCTATCTCATGACTTCTGAGGGAGCTTATAAGTTCCTCCAGAGTGATTTTGTTGAGATCTTTCGCCAGCTTCAGAGCAGTAACCATAGGCCTCCACTGCTTGGGTAAACTTCCGATTATCTTCTTGACATGGTCAGCAGTAGAGTACCCCTTGTCCAGAACTTTGAGACCAGCTACCAGAATCTGGAATCTGGAGAACATAGTTTCAATGGATTTAGATTCTTCCATTTTAAACGCCTCATACTTCTGAATGAGCGCCAGAGCCTTTGTTTCCTTGACTTGGACGTTGCCCTCATGCGTCATTCTGAGAGAATCAAAGATGTTCTTAGCTGTGTCTCTGTTGGAGATCTTCTCATACTCAGTATAGGAGATAGCACTGAGGAGGATGGTTCTGGCCTTATGGTGATTCTTGAACTCACGCTTTTGTTGATCAGTCATTGATTTTCTATCAATCTTCTGACCAGTTGCATTAACAGGGTGCGTGTATCCATCTGTCACCATATCCCACAGATCAGCATCATGTGCTAGAAAGAAGCTTTCAATTCTGTCTTTCCAGTAGTCAAAGTTTTCTCCATCAAAGACTGGAGGTTTGCCGCTGAATCTGTCTCTATCCTCATTGTTGTCATTGCTGAAATGAGAGTTGTTTCCTGCCATAGTGTTTTTCTGACGCTGGATCTTTTACTGACACGGTTAAGTGTTTTAGCTCAGAACCAGGCGCTCTGATGCCAATTGAAGGGGTGAAAAACACAAGAAGGGGGGGGGGGTTGAATTGTAAAACTGGAAACTTAAAGCAAATGACAAGGTATTTTTATCCTGGTTCGTTTGATCTCAAACTACTCCAGTCCACCCGTTCAAGGTGATTTCGCCTCTCTCCAACGAGGTCTTAATTCACTATATTCAACTGAATACAAATCTGCTTTAGCAACTTCTAAAACCTTCTTGATTCAAACCACAATCCGGTTTGTCAAGGCAACACTTTCTTACAAAGGAATGAACAAGTGTGTATGAATGTTTTCTACAAAAAACTATATCACAACTGTGATGTTTACACAAATGAAGCTTAGAATACTAAGATGCTAAACGCTAATAGAGTATCAGAGTTTGTTGGTTTAGCAAAACTTGTAGAGTGAAGATTATTATTCAGCTTTGTGCGTGTAGAGAGTTTGGAAGCATTAGCCGTGATAATCTTCAAAGCTTGGTTTATATAGCACTTTGAGAAGATGAACGTTGAAGCAAATATTCTTGATTCAATGCTATTAACAAGCTTTCCTTTTTGAGCAGATCTTGTCTAGAATGATGCCGTTGGTATTGATTAGCTTTCAATGCACAGTACCGTTGCTTCTTCAATGCACGATCTGGCTTGGCTCATTCTGATTCTGCTTCGCTGCTGATGAACTAATTTGTTTCTGTATCAGAGTGTTTTACGCGCAGTTCTGTTCATCAAGCTTCAGCATGTGCAAGCGTTGATCATCTGATCTTGACGTTCTGATTCAGCAACTTCTGATGCTGATGTGCAAACTCATATTCTGATGCTGAAAACGTGATCTTGCTTATTTTAATCAGCATATCTGCAAGTCAGAGCATAGTAATTTTAGGCAGCATATAATTCAATCATAAAATATTTAACTACTATATCTTTTCACTTTGTTATCATCAAAACTTAAATATAGGGTACTAGATTCAAACATTGTTCTAACACAAAGTCCAACGTAAACTATCCAATATATGGGAAGAGGTAAAAATACAAGGCTCCATACTGTAACAATGCAGATGGCAAAGAGGAAGTGTGCAGATCAAAACCATATATGCAAGCCAAATATCCTAAATTCATCATTTTCCAGCTTTGCTTTTTCAGAACACAAGTACATAACATCATTTTAATGTTTCAAACTGTACTAAGGAGAGAGAAGAGAGAAAAGAGTTTGGGTTTACAGGTTTTGGCCTTAGGCAGAAAAGAGATAGAAAACAAAACTGCAGTAACACAGTAAAAAAGGGAAGCATAGAAAAAGGATACAAAGAAAACTGAATGGAACAGTAAAAGTGCAGAGGTATCAAAAGGAAATAGTTAAAATATACAAAAACCTGAACTGTCAAAAGAGAGGCCAGCAACGGATATTATAACACAAACTTCTCAAGCAAAAAAGGCCAGAGTTCAAAAACCTGTTTTGAGGCCTTAAATCGAAAACCAGTCAATATTACCAAGCATACCTGCCTATCAGAAAAGATATAACCTGAAGCATACCAGCCTAACCAAAAAAAAAGGCCAAACCCTGTCAACTAAAACCTTTAACCTGTTTTACAAGCATGAGTTCCCAAGGCCATTAACCTGTATGGCTAAACCAAAGCATAAAAAATATACAACATAAACAGAAGCCCAAGAACCTCAATGGCCTGAAACCATTAACAAACCAAAAACCTCAAGAACCTGCATTCAAAAACCAGTATAACCTGCTGTCTCAAGCCAAAAACCAGAACCTGTAACACAAAAGCCCAGATCCTTAACCATGTCAAGCCTTCCACCTGCCTGAAGCACAAACCATAAAACCATGGCCGAAAACCAGTAAAACATAACCTGCTAAGCCTAATCTACATAAGCCATCACCAACAAACAATACCCTGTCAAACATACTGTCAAGCCATAGTTCCAAATCTCCCATAAACCAACAAATCATGCCAAGTTAAAAACCAGTAAACTCAACCTGTACTGTCAAACCATTTCAAAAAGGCATAAACTTATACCAAGCAAGCTAAGCAACCAAGTTCAAGCCCACAACTCAAAGCCCTCAGAGTTTTCTCATCATTGGGCTACTAAACACAAGGCAACCAGAAGAGAAGAAGAAAAAAATCAAATATATTCAAAGGCATTTCCAGCATATCATCATCAAAAATCATCGAGGCAACATGAATCCTCAGTTGGAAGCATCATAGGATAGCAAACACAGCAAGCTAGTCAAAACAAAATGTTTCAACAATAGCACATTCAGAAGCATACAGGAGAAAGCATATCATCAACAAATATCTCAAGGCAACTCAGAAGCATACTCAGCAAGCCAAAGAGGAAGAAGGGACAAAGAAGCGTGCATAGGCAAAGGCAAGGCTAACAGAAGAAGAGAAAAAGAGTAAAGTTATACAGAGCCAGGCAGATACAAAGGGTTTTCAAGATTATCATCATTAAACCCTAAAAGGAAAAGAAAGACAGAGTACCAGAACTCCCAGTAAAGCAAGCTAACGCTCAGCATCACCGTCCCTCGCCATCCAGCCGCCTGAGCGCCTCCACCACCGTTCATTCCTCTCCTCCGTCAAGGTAATATAACCTCCTTTATTCCATTTTATACACCTTGACCGAAACAACATGTTAAAACTAGAGTCAGAATCAAAATGGATGTAAAATCATAAACATGCAAAAATCGTAAAACCTAATGCATTAAAGGACAAAATCGTCACCTTCACACCATATCACTGAGCGACCCATGGAGAAGGAGACGCAGTTGGTGGCGCTGGCAGCTTTGAGGCAAAGGGCTTGGTCCTGGATGTTTTTGGCTCGAAAGAGAAGAAGGAAGACGAAGACGAATCCATAACGAAGAAGAGCGCCGCTCTGTACCCTTTGCTTAACCCTAATCCATTTTTTCCCCAAACTAAGACAAATGTTTAACCCTAAACAAGTTATGAAATATGTGGGCTTAACCCGTTTCCTAGTCCTGAAAACCCAACGAATTCTATTAGAACACCCCCCATCCCATTTCTGTTTGTCCTTATTTTGGGCCCTTAAAAAAACTCTTTGGCCCTTTCATTTTTCCTTTTATTTTTGTTTTAAACATTCATAAACCAAAAATTGATTTACCTTTCTTTTATAATTTTAAATATTATAAACCACTTTTCATATATAATTTAATTAAATATATTAATTTTATTTATATTAATTCCTAATGAACAATACCTTTTTATATGTTAATTAAGACTTTACATATAAAAGATTAGTTAAAATACTTGAATTAGTATAAGACATTAGGGTATTTTATTATTTGTATATTAATACTAAAAAACATATAAAAATAAAAACTTAAAAGACATTTTATTTTCTTTAATTAATTCTCTTGCTTTGTACATATTAAATAAAAATATAAAAATGCATGTTCACACCATTTAGTCTGTTATTTAATCATTGTTGTGATTATATATCACTTAGCTACTTAATCATTATCTATCTAATTTTCTATTTGATTATTTCATCTTTATTTGGTTATTCCGTTTACGTCTAAATCCAAGAGAAAAATGATTAAATTTGTTGACTTCATGTCCTCAAATCCAATCACGCGAATATCTTCATTTCATTAAAACTTAAGATAATTTTTCCCCAAATATTCAACTTTTTTTCAAAACTTACACCTTTTAAGTCAAAAACTTCGACATTAGGTCGTCGTATCTTCAAAAACCCGTCCGTACCCCTTTTCGGCCAAAACAATTTATTTTTAATCAAACGAACATTTTAATAAACAGATATTTCAAAAGGTTCCTATAGAATACTATAGATACATTGGGTGCTAATACCTTCCCATTGTATAACCAACCCCCGAACTCTAGACCTCTTTTCAAAACGCCTTGTATTTTCATTACTTTTAAAGTATTATTTTACATTGCATATTTTAGGGTTTTATTTCGCTCTTTTCCCTTGGAAATAATAAAGCGCGGTGGCGACTCTTGCTTTTGTGAGACGAATTAATTAATAATTCGATCTCCGGTTTACCCCGCTACATTTTTTATCGCTACCGAATTGGAGACTCTGCTGGGGAGTGATTGACCTCTTGCTGGTCCATCCCTAAGTGGGTTAAGCCTAGTTTGTTTTATCTGTTTTATTATTATTTGTTTTGTTTGATTATGTGTTTAAATTGGGGTTGTTTGGGTTTTTTGCAAAGGACGAATCCTATACCCGGATTAAGTTACACTTAAGAATAGGACGGGCGGTACAGTCATGTTAACTTTGAGGGAGTAATCCCGAAGAAGGAGGCATGAGATCCCCCACTCAATGGAAGGCCCTTTTGAACATAATATTTGTTTACCGAGTAATCGGGAAGACATTATTACTTTCGACCTGGGAGCCAGAGAAATTGAGAACTGTAGAACCCTAGCCCATCTTGGCCTTTTTATGTGTAGTGCGGAGACTATAACGGAGTAATTCAGAAGTAGTTGTTACGCGATGCTACGCTCGGATGAGTTTCTCTTGAGAATATTGCTAATTATTGAGTAATCAAGACGTTGGTAATATCCGAAGGAGGAATGTAGACTCTGGGAACTCTTAGAACCTTGTCTTACAGGTGTGATTAAACCGTAGTACATACCTTGGGGTGGGCTTTACCTTTGACTCCATGCTCGAAACGTTGAACCTTTGAACCCCATGTTTGTGAACTTGTGTGTAACTGTTGCATTATCATTCATTCATTCATGCATTCATCAACATTTTTTGTAAAAAACTTGTTTTTCAAGGAACTTAGGAATGATTTTTGCAGACATCTCAGGTACTATTATTATGGAATTTGGAAGGAGAAACACTCGAAGTTTTAGTTTTAAGGAGCCCGAGATTGAAGAACTGAAGAGTTTAATTCCTAAAATCAAGAACCCGACGGATTTTCAGAAAAAGTATGGGTCCATTATACCTCTCATGAAGCGCAAGATGAAAGAAGGCATCCTTGGTACGTTGGTCCAATTCTACGATCCTTTGTACCGATGCTTCACCTTTCCTGATTACCAGTTAATGCCCACCTTAGAAGAGTACTCCTACATACTCGGTTTGCCGATCACCGACTGTGTTCCTTTTTCTGGCTTAGAAGAGGAACCCAAATCTCACGAGATATCAACCATCACCCACTTGAAGAAGTCAGAGATAGAGGAGAACATGACTACAAAAGGGGGAATCCGAGGTTTGTCTGCGCAGTTTTTGTTGAGGAAAGCTCGTCATTTCGCTGAGATAAAAGATACTATTGCCTTTGAAGACGTCTTTTCTTTACTCGCTTATGGTCTATTCTTGTTCCCTAACGTTGATATGTTTGTGGATATCAATGCCATCAGAATTTTCTTGATTGGAAATCCGGTCCCTACGCTGCTAGGAGATACCTACTACTCCATCCATCTTTGAAACTCTTATCAAGGAGGGATGATTATTTGTTGTGCACCATTACTGTATCAGTGGTATGTTTCTCATCTACCTAGGTCTGATGTTTTCTAGGATCTCGAGAAGGAGCCGCGATGGGCACCAAAAATTATGGCTCTCACTCATTTCGACATTGACTGGTATAATCGAGCTTACTATGACGTGAAGATCATCGATAGCTGTAGTGCTTTTCCTAACGTACCTCTTCTCGGTACGAAAGGTGGAATTAACTATAATCCTGTTCTCGCGCGCCGTCAGTTTGGATACCCGATGAGGGACAAGCCAAACAATATCCATGTGAGTGGTTTCTTTTTGCAAGAAGGACAAGATCACCAGGCAGCTAAGAGGGAGATCGAAGGAGCTTGGCGCCACATCCATAGGAAAGGGAGAGATATGTTAGGACATAGGGGTGCCGTTTGGTTGGAGCCTTACCTACAATGGGTCCGTGCTAGGGCTTGTGCTCTCAAGATGCCCTATAAACCTGAGAAACCTTTATTCCCTACCGTTGCATCATCATCTGTTGATATCCCTATCGAGAATATGGGAGAATACCAAGGAAATCTGGCTAGGATGAAGTCCGAGA
Source organism: Vicia faba (assembly GCA_948472305.1). Classification (NCBI taxonomy): domain Eukaryota; kingdom Viridiplantae; phylum Streptophyta; class Magnoliopsida; order Fabales; family Fabaceae; genus Vicia; species Vicia faba. The sequence continues at coordinate 305,063,475 of OX451735.1, read as the reverse complement.
GAGATGCTTGGAAAGAAAAGTATAATATGTCTGAATATGAGAATCGGGTCCTGGCTCGACAACTAAAGGAAAAGGAGGATTTGCTATTTATTCAAGACGGCTGGTTCATTGATCATGATGAGAAGCTTCGTCAAAAGGAGGCTTTACTGAAGAAATATGCTAGTGAAAGGAAGAGAAAGAAGGAAGGTTTGGTAAGCGTTGCTCTTATTCCTAATCCACAAAAGGAAATCATTGATCGACTGGTAGCTGAGAAGAAAGAGATGGAAGACTTTTATGAAGAGAAGATCAGGAAGCTCCAGTTACAGTTGGCATTCGGTCCTTCATCTGATGATTCTGAGTGATCTTTAGTTTTTGTTTTATTTTACTGATGTCATTTTGTAAAACTCTGTAAAAGGGCTTCATGTTTCGAAGTTGTAATTTACTGCTTTTATTATGGGCTTCATGTTCCAAAGTTGTAATTTACTGCTTTATTATGGGCTTCATGTTCCAAAGTTGTAGTTTACCGCTTTTATTATTGGGTTGTTATCCCTAAGTTGTAATTTATTGTTTTGTTGTTCCGAAGTTGTGAGTTGTAATTTACCGCTTTTGATTAATGAAAGGAGTTTTTATTGTTCCAAATTCCTTTACCATTGATGTGTGCAAAATTATTGAAGTTCCTTGAAAAAACTATTAAAATGAATTATCATATGCATCACATATCATGCATCATCCAACATTCGACTTCACATGTTTTCTAGAGTCTAATCCTTGTTTCTTTTTCCACTCCGATAGATTGTCAAGCTGTCTCATCGATACGATACTCGAGCCAATCGTCAGAGGAAGATGGAAGATATGGAACCGGAAAACCATGAGCTTCGCAAGGAGGTCGCTACCCTTCGTGTCGGTATGGAAAAGTTAACTGCGCTAGTGGAAAGTTTGATGGCTGCTCAAAATCAGCCATCGACTACAGCTGCTGAGATTCAGACTTCAACTACTGTGGTTTCCGAGATTGTCACCGTTCCAACATCTGTGACTCAAATCAACTCTCCGCTTCAACATCAAATGCCAAAAGGTTTTCCGTGGGGAATGCCTTACAACTTTATGCCAGAGGGGTATCAGCCTGTCGTACAGCCTTTGTTTCAACCTACTATGTCTTTTCCTCAACCAGAGACAACTGCCATACCGCCGGTAATCCCGTCTGTGACACCTTTCCCGCAACCGGTGATGATAACTGTCGCTCCTGTGGTTCACTCTATGCCATACTTGAATGAACCTACTTATCCTGCCGAGCCTGCTGAAAGTCTGGGTCTTTTTGATAGAATGGAAGAATTTCAAGACCAATTCCAAGAAATGCAGAGGGAGCTCAGAGCGTTAAAGGGGAAGGATTTGTTTGGAAAGAACACTCATGACCTTCGTTTAGTTTCGAATGTCAAGATTCCAGCAAAATTCAAAGTGCCAGACTTTGAAAGATATAAGGGTGATTCGTGTCCTCGGAGTCACTTGACTATGTACGTGAGAAAGATGTCTACATATTCTGATGATCATGACTTGTTGATTCACTATTTTCAAGACAGTTTGACGGGTGCCGCTCTAAAGTGGTATATGGGTTTGGACAGCATTCGGATCCGCAACTTCAACGATCTTAGTGAAGATTTTGTTCATCAGTATAAGTACAACGTTGACATGGCGCCGGACAGGGATCAACTCCGGGCGATGTCCCAGAGAGACAGAGAGTCTTTTAAGGAATACGCCCAGAGGTGGCGCGAAATTGCTGCTCAAATCTATCCTCCTCTTGAGGAGAAAGAGATGACGAAGATATTCTTGAAGACTTTAGGTTCCTTTTACTATGAGAGAATGATTGCCAGCGCACCCAGTGACTTCACCGAAATGGTAAGTATGGGCATGCGGTTGGAGGAAGGGATTCGTGAAGGGCGTTTGGTTAAAGAAGGAAGTCCTTCTAGCAGTACCAAGAAGTTTGGAAGTGTTTTCCAAAAAAGAAAAGAGCAGGATGTCAGCGTGATCTTCCCAGGGAGACCGAGGAGAGGTTACTCACATGTTGCGGCAGTCACTCCGGCTGTCCGCCCAGCATTGATGACCCCAATTCATCAAACCCCACCAACTCAACAACGGCCATTTCAGCAGCAGTCTCGACAACAGGCTTATCCATTCAACAACCAGAACCGTTCACCAAGGAAACCACAATTTGATGCCATTCCCATGATATATACTGAATTGTTCCCTGCTCTTATCAGAAAGAACCTCATAACGACGAAACCTCCTCCTATTGCACCAAACAGTACCTCTCCGTGGTACAAGGCAGATCAGTTTTGTGAATATCATCAAGGGTCGCCGGGGCACAACATTGAAAATTGTTTTGCTCTAAAGGCGGACGTGCAGAGGTTGATTAAGAATGGTATCTTGTCTTTCAAGGATGTTAACCCAAATGTTAGAGATAATCCTTTGCCTCGACATGGGGCAGCATCAGTGAATATGGAGGAAGGTTGTCCAGGAAAGTTCCGAGTTTTTCAAGTTGAACACATAAGAGATTCGTTGATCAGGTTACATCAGAGCTTCAGAAGACTTGCCTTTGTTAGGCATCAGCATGATTATGACGTTTGTGAATTTTGTTCAATAGAGGTTGATTGCTCTATTGTGAAGGAGGATATTCAAAAATTGTTAGACTAGAGGGTTATCACTATTACATATGACAGAGATCCGGAGGATGAAGTGAATGTTATAATACCACAATTCAATTTGCCTGAACCAGTAGAGATCGTTTACGACAGTCATACTGCACCTGTTGCTCCTTTGATCATTTACCCACCTGGTCCTGTGCCTTACAACTCAGACCAAGCTATACCGCATAAAGTATAATGCCACAATGATTGAGAATGGGGTAGAAGTCTCTATACCAACAAGGCCGTTTTTTGTTAACATCGCTGATGTGAGTAGAGTTACGAGAAGCGGACGTGTCTTTGCAGCAGTACCTTTGAAGAGACCAGAAGTTCAAGTCAGGAGGCCCATACCGGCAGAAATTTCAGTGAGAAATGTTGAACCAAGGGTTGAGATAGGCCGATCCAATGAACCTGTCCCACATCCCGATGATGATGAGATTCTGAAGCTCATCAAGAGAAGTGAATATAAGATTGTGGACCAACTATTGCAAACTCCTTCCAAGATTTCTTTGCTTGCTTTACTGAGAGATTCTGGTGCCCATAGAGAAGCTTTGATGAAGGTCTTGGACCAGGCATTCGTGGATCATGATGTGACGGTTGACCAATTTGATGGAATCGTGGGAAATATTACTTCGTGTAACAATCTTGGTTTCAGTGATGAAGAGCTTCCGGAGGAGGGAAGGAACCATAATATGGCTTTGCATATCTCAATAAGTTGTGGAAATGATACTTTATCAAGTGTGTTGGTAGATACGGGTTCGTCATTAAATGTAATGCCCAAAACTACATTATCTCGACTCTCATATCAAGGTGCTCCCATGAGACCTAGTGGGGTAATTGTCAAAGCATTTGATGGTTCTAGGAAGACTGTCATTGTTGAAGTGGATCTTCCTATAATAATTGGTCCTCATACTTTTCAGATCACTTTTCAAGTAATGGATATTCGTGCCGCCTACAGTTGCCTATTGGGTTGTCCGTGGATCCATGATGCAGGGGCAGTCACTTCCACGCTCCATCAAAGATTGAAGTTTGTAAGGCATGGAAAGCTAATAATGATTGGTGGAGAGCAGGCTATGGTGGTAAGCCATTTGTCATCTTTCTCTTTTATTGATGCTGATGAGGATGTTGGAACCCAATTCCAAGCTCTATCTGTTGCTAATAATGAAGTGAAGGAGCAAGGGACATCTATTTCTTCTTTTGAGGATGCGCGATGAGTGGTTGAAAGTGGTTCGGCTGAAGGTTGGGGCCAGGTGTTGACTTTGCCCGAGAACAAGTCTGGAGAAGGTCTTGGTTTTCATCCCGTGTCTACAAGAGTCAAACAGGAAGTAGTTACTCGTCCGATACAAGAGGTTTTCCTAAGCGCAGGTTTTATCCATCCGACTCCTCCTGAAGTTGATGCTATAATAGGAGACGATTCTGAAGAGGATTTACCCGATTTCATAACGCATGGAGTGGTTTGCCAGAACTGGATTGCTGTTGATGTTCCTGTTGTGATGCACATTTCTGAGTAATGTTTTGTTTTATTTTTGAAAAAAATTCGCTCTGCCCAAGGCGAAAAGTTTTGTGTCGGGCTATGTTGAAAATAAATCCTTTTGCTCTGCCCAAGGCAAAAGAGAAAATGTCTGGGCTCTTTGTTTCAAGTATTTCCCTTCATGAATAAAAATGTTATTTTGTCCACTACTGTTTTATTTTTTCACTTTTTCTAGGAAATAGTAATGAAAATTAATTGGTAGTAATAGGAAAATATAATAACTTTTTGTTTTATTTGTACAAATCGATTTCTAAAATAAAGCATAATCATATGTGCAGATTAATCCATGACTTAACCATTGAAAACAATGATCATATGCCCTCTCCCAACTTTGAATTCCCTGTGTTCAGAGCCGAAGAAGAGGATATTGAAGAGATTCCTGATGAAATTTCCCGTTTACTTGAGCACGATGAAAAGACTATTCAGCCGTTTGAAGAACCTATAGAGTTGATCAATTTGGGTGATGAAGAAGATAAAAAGGAAGTCAAGGTCAGAGCATTGCTCATCCCAGAGGTCAAAGAGAAAATGTTGGAGCTTCTCAAAGAGTATGTTGATGTGTTTGCTTGGTCCTACCAAGATATGCCAGGTTTGGACAACAATATTGTGGAGCATCGTTTACCATTGAGACCTGAATGTCCGCTGATTAAGCAGAAGTTGAGAAGGACTCGTCCCGATATGGCTGACAAGATCAAAGAAGAAGTTCAAAAACAAATTAATGCAAGTTTCCTTGTTACATCGGTCTATCCTCAGTGGTTAGCCAACATAGTGCCGGTTGCTAAGAAAGATGGAAAAGTTCGAATGTGTGTAGACTATAGAGATCTGAATAGAGCTAGCCCAAAGGATGACTTTCCATTACCGCACATTGACGTATTGGTCGACAGTACCGCAAAGTTCAAAGTCTTTTCTTTCATGGATGGTTTCTCTGGTTACAATCAAATCAAGATGGCACCAGAAGATATGGAGAAGACAACTTTCATTACACCTTGGGGAACATTTTGTTATCGGGTTATGCCGTTTGGTTTGAGGAATGCTGGTGCAACATACCAAAGGGCCATGACTGCTTTGTTCCATGATATGATGCATAAAGAGATAAAAGTGTATGTAGATGACATGATCGCTAAATCACAAACTGAAGAAGATCATTTGGAACATTTATTGAAGTTATTCCAGCGTTTGAGAAAGTATAAACTCCGTCTGAATCCCAACAAGTGCACTTTTGGTGTTCGTTCTGGAAGACTTCTGGGTTTCATTGTCAGTCAGAAAGGTATTGAGGTAGATCCTGATAAAGTCAAATCTATTCGGGAAATGCCCGCACCCAAGACGGAAAAACAAGTAAGAGGATTCCTTGGGAGACTGAACTATATTTCTAGATTTATATCTCATATGACTGCTACTTGTGGGCCGATTTTCAAGCTTCTCCGAAAGAACCAAGGATGTGTGTGGACAGAAGATTGTCAGAGAGCTTTTGATAGCATCAAAGAATATTTGCTTGAACCTCCCATTTTGATTCCTCCAGTGGAAGGAAGACCTTTGATTATGTACCTGACTATATTGGAAGATTCCATGGCATGTGTGCTTGGTCAACAAGATGAGACTGGAAGAAAGGAACATGCCATATATTATCTGAGTAAGAAATTCATAGACTGTGAGTCTCGATACTCATTGCTTGAGAAAACCCGTTGTGCTTTAGCTTGGGCTGCTCGCCGTCTGCGCCAGTATATGATTAACCACACCACTTGGTTGATCTCCAAAATGGATCCGATCAAGTATATCTTTGAGAAGCCCGCCTTATCTGGAAGAATAGCCCGTTGGCAGATGTTGTTATCCGAATATGACATTGAGTATCACACTTAGAAAGCAATCAAAGGGAGTATTTTAGCCGACCATTTGGCTCACCAACCAATTGACGATTATTAATCCATCAAGTTTGATTTCCCAGATGAAGATGTTATGTACTTGAAAGCTAAAGATTGGGAAGAGCCGTTACCTGAAGAAGGACCTGATCCCGAATCCTGTTGGGGTTTGATATTTGACGGAGCTGTGAACTCTTATGGAAATGGAATTGGGGCAATCATCGTCACTCCTCGAGGTACTCATATCCCGTTCATGGCGAGATTGAAGTTTGAATGCACGAACAACATGGCTGAATATGAGGCATGTATTATGGGTCTCGAAGAAGCAGTGGATTTAAGGATTAAGATTCTTGATATTTACGGAGATTCGGCATTGGTAATTAATCAAATCAAAGGAGAATGGGAGACTTGTCATCCTGGTTTGATCCCTTACAGAGACTATGCTAGAAGATTGTTAACTTTCTTCAACAAAGTGGAATTACATCATATCCCTAGAGATGAAAACCAAATGGCTGATGCTTTAGCTACTTTGTCTTCAATGTTTCAAGTGAATGGTTTGACGATGTGCCTACAATCCGGGTTATGCGCCTTGATAGACCTGCTCATGTGTTCTCAGTAGAAGAGGTTACCGACGACAAACCGTGGTTCTATGACATTAAACGTGTTCTTCAAACTCAAGAGTACCCGCCTGGGGCATCCAATAAAGATAGGAAGACGTTGAGGAGATTAGCAAGCAGTTTCTTCCTCAATGAAGAAGTATTGTATAAGAGGAATTACGACATGGTCTTGCTCAGATGTGTAGACAGACGTGAAGCGGACATGCTGATGCAAGAAGTACATGAAGGATCCTTTGGCACTCAGATTTATCAAGAATCAAATCATTTGTCGATACGGCATCCCGAGCAAGATCATCACTGATAATGGTTCGAATTTGAATAACAAGATGATGAGAGAGCTTTGTGAAGAGTTCAAGATCGAACATCATAATTCTTCTCCTTACAGACCGAAGATGAATGGGGCTGTTGAAGCTGCTAACAAGAACATCAAAAAGATTGTCCAGAAGATGGTGGTAACTTATAAGGATTGGCATGAAATGCTTCCGTTTGCTCTGCATGGATACCGTACTTCAGTTCGAACTTCAACAGGTGCAACCCCATTTTCCCTAGTTTATGGTATGGAAGTAGTACTCCCCGTGGAGGTTGAGATTCCGTCTATGAGAGTGTTGATGGAAGCCAAGCTTTCTGAGGCTGAATGGTGTCAAAGTAGATATGATCAGTTGAATTTAATTGAGGAAAAGAGATTGACAGCCTTGTGTCACGGTCAATTATATCAGCAGAGAATGAAGAAGGCTTTTGATAAGAAGGTTCGACCGCGCGAGTTCAGAGAAGGTGATCTTGTGCTCAAGAAGATATTATCTTTCCAACCTGATTCTAGGGGAAAGTGGGCTCCGAATTATGAGGGACCGTATGTCGTTAAGAAAGTTTTCTCTGGAGGTTCCATGATTCTCACAAATATGGACGGTGACGAGCTCCCGCGCTCCACGAACGCTGATGCAGTCAAGAAGTATTTCGCTTAGGTTTGAGTTGACAGTTTGCTAAGTTGGAAACCCGAAGGGGCAGCTTAGGCAAGCTTTTGGTCAGACCAGTCTTGGCATTTGAACACATTTCGGAATTCGAAGTTGTTAGGGAGAATAGTGATCATTGTTTTTGTGTAACCTTTTTCTTTCATGTACTATTTCCCAAACTTTTGTAAACCTTTGGAGTCGCGTTGTTAGCGAACTACCATCTTATTAATGAAATTTGAGCATTTACCTTTTGTGGGCAAAATTTTAATTTTATGGAAATATTTGAAACAAAATTATTTAAAATATTCTTATTTTAAAAATGTGTCGTGAATAATGAAGGGAATATTAATAGTTGTTCCGAGGATGGTCAGGCCATGAAATGTAAAACAATACAGTAATTTATCCTTGCATGATGAACATGTTTCGTTTCAAAATCGTCATGAGGTGTTGGTTGTGTTAAACTTGCGTTTCTCGTGGTACTAAGTTTGGTGACTCCCCGGCTGTTCCAGTTAAGCGTTGTTTCGGTTACCTTTATTTGAGCAGATTTCTGAAGTGTGGTACACTTTGTCTCATGCCAGTAATCTATTGGTATTAGAAGATTGGATTTGAATACTTTTCTCCTCATAAGACTTGAGCCTTGTAGCGTGATACGCTCCGACGTTGCTTTGTGGTTCCAGTTCCAGTTATTTTCCGTCTTTTTAAGATTGGCCGAGTATCTATTATTTCGTGACATCTTATCGTCTTCAAGATTTTCCATCTGTTCGTTTTGTCAGCATAACATTCATTTACTCATTCACACTTACATCAGTATGCATATTCACATTTGTCGTTGATTTTGGGTTGTATACTTTGTTTATTCAAACAATGTACATGTTTCTTTCCAAGTAGAAGGTTAGCTTAGGCAGAAAATGTGTTTCCTTTCTAAATTCCCCAACTGAGCTAATCCTCGTGGATGATTTTTTGATTTAGCCTACCTTGTCCATTTCTGGATAGGATCAATCCCCCAATCAAGTTACTTTCTCATTGGGTGGAGTCTTGTTTGACTGTTTTCTCTCTGGTTTATTCCTGGAGGGAGTTGTTGTATCTTGCATAGGCTATCTTATGATTTTCCCCAGTGAAGTCGCCACCTAAATGAATGGTGCATTTATTTTGCACATTTAAGTATGTGATCTCCTCGGGAAGGATTGATTCATGGTTCTCTTTGACGAAGATTTTATTCTCTGCCAGTGTCATCGCAATTTCCTTCTGAGTTATTTTTTGGAAAACGGCAAGCGGCGGTCTCTTCATGAGCAACTTGTACGTTATTATTTTTTGGAAAACGACAAGCGGCGGTCTCTTCATGAGCAACTTGTACGTTATAGACATCGTTAGAAAATGGCAAGCGGCGGTCTCTTCATGAGCAACTTGTACATTATTATTTTTGGAAAACGACAAGCGGCGGTCTCTTCATGAGCAACTTGTACGTTATAGACATCGTTAGAAAACGACAAGCGGCGGTCTCTTCATGAGGAACTTGTACGTTATTACTTTTGGAAAACGACAAGCGGTGGTCTCTTCATGAGCAACTTGTACGTTATTATTATTTTGGAAAACGGCAAGCGGCAGTCTCTTTATTTGAGCAACTTGTACGTTATTATTTTTCTGGAATACAGCAAGTGGCGGCTTCTTTATTTGAGCAGCTTGTATGTTATTGACATCCCTGGACGACAGCAAGTGGCAGCTTCTTTATTTGAGCAACTTGTATGTCATAGTATTTTTGGAAGACAGCAAGTGGCAGATTCTTTATTTGAGCAACTTGTATGTCATAGTATTTTTAGAAGACAGCAAGTGGCAGCTTCTTTATTTGAGCAACTTGTATGTCATAGTATTTTTGGAAGACAGCAAGTGGCAGCTTCTTTATTTGAGCAGCTTGTATGTCATAGTATTTTTTGGAAGACAGCAAGTGGCGGCTTCTTTATTTGAGCAGCTTGTATGTTATGGACATCTCTGATACAGCAAGTGGCAGCTTCTTTATTTGAGCAGCTTGTGTATCTACAACCATACTATTATCTCAGCATTAATTATTATATCTCCGGAAATCTCGCAGAGAGGATTGTTATGAATCTTTACCTTCAGAAGTCGGTAATCCATTATCAGCAAATTTGGTACATCTTGTGTCTATCTTTGACCTTGAGTTGTGAACTCACTGTTATTTTGGGTCAATAATCTGTTTTTATGGCCTATGCAAGATACCTTCTTTGTTTGGGTCAGAGTCCGTATTCTCTCAAATTTTTTATTCGCCGTCAAGAGTCTATTATTTGAAGTCGATGGCTCATTTCCCCAGTAGTGTATAATCTATGTCCCTGCGTTTTGTTGGTGTTTGGTTTCTCCAGCATTATCTCGTCTCATACAATATCATTCTCTGTGAATTTAAATACTACATCCACATCATAAACATAATGGCGGTATCTTAGGGCAAAAATTGTGTATTATGTATTTAAGTACCTTCAATCTCGTCGAGACGAAGATTTCAATCTTCATATTTCCGGATAGAAGAAACTTAAATAGGGGCAGCTGTCATACCCCAATTTTTGACCTAAGATATCACCTCCCATTTGCATCATTACATTGCAAGTGTTTTGACCTATTTTTATTAATTTTCAAAGCAGATTTTAAATTCATAACTTTTTCAAATCGAGAGCTGGTTATTTTTGAAATGCCCAGTGCATTAATTGATCAATGCTAAAACAATGTTTATTTAATTATTTATTATTCTGAGTTTAGATAATTGTAATTTATTTTCAGTTATTATATAATTTAAAGAATTATAAATAATAAAGTAAATATTTGAAAAGAAGTTTATTAATTGATCAATGATGTTTATTTAATTATTTATTATTCTGAGTTTAAATAATTGGAATTTATGTTCAATTATTATAATTTAAAGAATTATAAATAATAAAGTAAATATTTGAAAAGAAGTTTATTAATTGATCAATGCTTTAAATGATGTTTATTTAATTATTTATTATTCTGAATTTAAATAATTGGAATTTGTTTTCAGTTGTTATAATTTAAAGAATTATAAATGATAAAGTAAATAATTGGAAAGAAGAAAAGAATTAACTGGTAAAATAATAGAGTTTTATTCATCTTTATTCTAATTGTTACAATTGTTGTTTAAATACTGTATTTATTTACAAAGTATTTACAATGACAATTATATAAAATGTTTAAAGTGAAATAAAAACTATTTTAATTTTTCTAAGATTCTAAATCTTCATCTTCTATCCAATACTTCTTTGATGCTCATTTGATTTTACCTGCAAAAGAATTAAAAGAAAAAGTCAGAAATAGATATATAATTAAAAGTAGGCAATTAATTTAGAGTTCATCATTAAAAGCAAACGGCTGAAATCAGTTTTTACCCTCTTTGCAAATCACGGGATTTCTCCCGGTTCACAAAGAGGGATGAATATTTATTGATAAATATGAATGCACAAGTTAAAAATATGCACAAATTCAATTTTGCCAAAAAAATAACTGCATTTTTCAAAACCAATTGCACATTTCAATTGTCAAAACTGCATATTTCAAAACCAACAGCATATGCAAGTCAAAGTTACATTTTCAAAACCAAAGTCCAACGTAAACTATCCAATATATGGGAAGAGGTAAAAATACAAGGCTCCATACTGTAACAATGCAGATGGCAAAGAGGAAGTGTGCAGATCAAAACCATATATGCAAGCCAAATATCCTAAATTCATCATTTCCAGCTTTGCTTTTTCAGGACACAAGTACATAACATCATTTTAATGTTTCAAACTGTACTAAGGAGAGAGAAGAGAGAAAAGAGTTTGGGTTTACAGGTTTTGGCCTTAGGCAGAAAAGAGATAGAAAACAAAACTGCAGTAACACAGTAAAAAAGGGAAGCATAGAAAAAGGATACAAAGCAAACTGAATGGAACAGTAAAAGTGCAGAGGTATCAAAAGGAAATAGTTAAAATATACAAAAACCTGAACTGTCAAAAGAGAGGCCAGCAACGGATATTATAACACAAACTTCTCAAGCAAAAAAGGCCAGAGTTCAAAAACCTATTTTGAGGCCTTAAATCGAAAACCAGTCAATATTACCAAGCATACCTGCCTATCAGAAAAGATATAACCTGAAGCATACCAGCCTAACCAAAAAAAAAGGCCAAACCCTGTCAACTAAAACCTTTAACCTGTTTTACAAGCATGAGTTCCCAAGGCCATTAACCTGTATGGCTAAACCAAAGCATAAAAAATATACAACATAAACAGAAGCCCAAGAACCTCAATGGCCTGAAACCATTAACAAACCAAAAACCTCAAGAACCTGCATTCAAAAACCAGTATAACCTACTGTCTCAAGCCAAAAACCAGAACCTGTAACACAAAAGCCCAGATCCTTAACCATGTCAAGCCTTCCACCTGCCTGAAGCACAAACCATAAAACCATGGCCGAAAACCAGTAAAACATAACCTGCTAAGCCTAATCTACATAAGCCATCACCAACAAACAATACCCTGTCAAACATACTGTCAAGCCATAGTTCCAAATCTCCCATAAACCAACAAATCATGCCAAGTTAAAAACCAGTAAACTCAACCTGTACTGTCAAACCATTTCAAAAGGCCTAAACTTATACCAAGCAAGCTAAGCAACCAAGTTCAAGCCCACAACTCAAAGCCCTCAGAGTTTTCTCATCATTGGGCTATTAAACACAAGGCAACCAGAAGAGAAGAAGAAAAAAATCAAATATATTCAAAGGCATTTCCAGCATATCATCATCAAAAATCATCGAGGCAACATGAATCCTCAGTTGGAAGCATCATAGGATAGCAAACACATCAAGCTAGTCAAAACAAAATGTTTCAATAATAGCACATTCAGAAGCATACAGGAGAAAGCATATCATCAACAAATATCTCAAGGAAACTCAGAAGCATACTCAGCAAGCCAAAGAGGAAGAAGGGACAAAGAAGCGTGCATAGGCAAAGGCAAGGCTAACAGAAGAAGAGAAAAAGAGTAAAGTTATACAGAGCCAGGCAGATACAAAGGGTTTTAAAGATTATCATCATTAAACCCTAAAAGGAAAAGAAAGACAGAGTACCAGAACTCCCAGTAAAGCAAGCTAACGCTCAGCATCACCGTCCCTCGCCATCCAGCCGCCTGAGCGCCTCCACCACCGTTCATTCCTCTCCTCCGTCAAGGTAATATAACCTTCTTTATTCCATTTTATACACCTTGACCGAAACAACATGTTAAAACTAGAGTCAGAATCAAAATGGATGTAAAATCATAAACATGCAAAAATCGTAAAACCTAACGCATTAAAGGACGAAATCGTCACCTTCACACCATATCACTGAGCGACCCATGGAGAAGGAGACGCAGTTGGTGGCGCTGGCAGCTTTGAGGCAAAGGGCTTGGTCCTGGATGTTTTTGGCTCGAAAGAGAAGAAGGAAGACGAAGACGAATCCATAACGAAGAAGAGCGCCGCTCTGTACCCTTTGCTTAACCCTAATCCATTTTTTCCCCAAACTAAGACAAATGTTTAACCCTAAACAAGTTATGAAATATGTGGGCTTAACCCGTTTCCTAGGCCTGAAAACCCAACGAATTCTATTAGAACACCCCCCATCCCATTTCTGTTTGTCCTTATTTTGGGTCCTTAAAAAAACTCTTTGGCCCTTTCATTTTTCCTTTTATTTTTGTTTTAAACATTCATAAACCAAAAATTGATTTACCTTTCTTTTATAATTTTAAATATTATAAACCACTTTTCATATATAATTTAATTAAATTTATTAATTTTATTTATATTAATTCCTAATGAACAATACCTTTTTATATGTTAATTAAGACTTTACATATAAAAGATTAGTTAAAATACTTGAATTAGTATAAGACATTAGGGTATTTTATTATTTGTATATTAATACTAAAAAACATATAAAAATAAAAACTTAAAAAACATTTTATTTTCTTTAATTAATTCTCTTGCTTTGTACATATTAAATAAAAATATAAAAATGCATGTTCACACCATTTAGTCTGTTATTTAATCATTGTTGTGGTTATATATCACTTAGCTACTTAATCATTATCTATCTAATTTTCTGTTTTATTATTTCATCTTTATTTGGTTATTCCGTTTACGTCTAAATCCAAGAGAAAAATGATTAAATTTGTTGACTTCATGTCCTCAAATCCAATCAAGCGAATATCTTCATTTCATTAAAACTTAAGATAATTTTTCCCCAAATATTCAACTTTTTTTCAAAACTTACACCTTTTAAGTCAAAAACTTCGACATTAGGTCGTCGTATCTTCAAAAACCCGTCCGTACCCCTTTTCGGCCAAAACAATTTATTTTTAATCAAACGAACATTTTAATAAACAGATATTTCAAAAGGTTCCTATAGAATACTATAGATACATTGGGTGCTAATACCTTCCCATTGTATAACCAACCCCCGAACTCTAGACCTCTTTTCAAAACACCTTGTATTTTCATTACTTTTAAAGTATTATTTTACATTGCATATTTTAGGGTTTTATTTCTCTCTTTTCCTTTTTCCCTTGGAAATAGTAAAGCGCGGTGGCGACTCTTGCTTTTGTGAGACGAATTGATTAATAATTCGATCTCCGATTTACCCTGCTACATTTTTTATCGCTACACATATACAAGCCCATCTCCGAAAAATCTCCATCATTCCTCTAAATGGCATCTATAATCTCATTCCTATTTCATCTTCGAGTGCAAATTGCTGGGCACTCTAGTGTTCAATCATCTTCCACCTTCAAGTCACGAATGGCGGATCCGCCAATCTAACTCTTCAGGTTTAAGAAAATTGAACAAGGGAAGCTGTTGTACCCCAAAATTTTCCCTCTCATTTATCAGGTATTTTCTCATAATATCTCCTTTGGTTCAAGACTGCACAAGGGTTGTCAACTTAAGACACCTCCTTAAGCACTGATGACTGAAATTAGGGTTTGAGATTGCACAAGTATAATTGATCTTTTAATGCCTCATATGACTTTCATGGATCATTATGGACCCTCGATATTACTCGTGTCAAGTTTCAAGTCATGGATCACATTTTTGCTCAGTCAATTGACCAGTTGACCTAAAAATCAACTGTATTGGAGAAAAAGTCAATTGTGGCCAATTTACAGTCAAACTTCATAATTTTTGATCCATATCAACATTATAAACTCATATGTATCATTTGATCAAGTTTGGATCATAATTCCTCAAGAAATTTGATCAAATCATCAAAAGGGCAAAATGGTCAAAATTAGGGTTTTTACTGAGAAAGGGCAATTTATGATTTTTGACCTAGCAAATGGTTAATTGGTTTGAGGCATGATCTCAAGAGTTCAATTACATCATTTTTACCTAATGTCATGACTCAAAACATTGCTCAAGGTCATTTGATTGATAATTGATTTTCAGCCAACTGATCATAAAGTCAACTATACACTGAAAAGTCAAACTTTAACTTTTTGGTCAAAATCAAGTGTCAAAGATCACAATTCATCAAAACATTTCAAAATATGAAACTTATTCATCGAGAAATAAAAAGTCAAGATTTCATTTTGAAAAGTCAAAGTTTCCAAACTTAGAAATTTTTCTAAGTGTTGAAAACTTCATGTTTTTTCACAACTTTGAGCCATTTTTTCACTATGATGCAAGATGATTCAAAAGAAACTTTCAACATGAAAGTTGTAGATCTCCATGAGATATAAAACATTAATTTACACAACTTCTCCTATAAATGATTAGATCTCAAGTTATTAATCCATGAAGTCATGGTCATGAAACTAAACACTTAATGAAAATTTTGCCCTAGTTTAGGCAGGATTTTAACCTAACTTCATGGAAAATTTTCATATAGTTCCAAGGGGAATTTCCAAAAGTGATTTAAAGATGGTTTGTAGAGAACATTACAAGCTTTCTAAAATGTCAAAGAACTCCTTGAGATCATTCTTGAGCAAGGAGAATCGAAGAAAGGAAGTTAGGGTTTCAAACTGAAATTATAGGTCATTTTTGTGATGAACAAGAATTCGAATCCATAGCCATTCTGCATAATCTTCACTTTGTAGGCCTCAAACTTGTGTTTCACTCTTTAATTAATGGTTTACACAATTGTTTAAGCCCTTATCCAAGTGTTTGAAGCTTTGTCCAAGTTGGTTTTCCATTTATGGAACAAAGTCACCATTGCTATTTTGATAAAGCATTGCTTTTGCAAATGTCAACTCTCCTTGAGCTCCTAACTTGTTGTCTCTATCCACACTCAAGATAGATGATCAGAAGCAAACATGTTTAAAGTGCCTAACCACTCTACATGCTTGTACTTTCTACCTTGAAACCACATTTCTCTATTTTCTTCAAAATCAAGCAACCTAGCCATAACTCTATAACTCAGAAACCCCTTGTGCAAAACATCTTCAACCTTTTTCTTATAGATACACAAGTTATTTTCAAGAAAACACACGCATGCTCAAGCCCTGAAATCCCTTAAAACACAGAACCACCAAAAACATCTCAAAACTTGCCATTTTTTAGTTTTGAATCTAATCTCTAAATTTGCTCGTGCGTTTCTTGGCCTTTTACTTTCAAAAGCTTCTAAATAACATATACAAACAATTCCAACACCTGCAACACGACTATAATACCTCCATCACCATCCACCATTTTCATAAACAACACCTTGCATCTTGACTTCTCCAGAACTCCTCAGCCACTTTCAGCTCAAGCCAATTGTGATACGGTGGCAGAAACGACTGTTTTTACTGGTTTGCGTTTTGCATTTTTTGTTTGCAAAATGTCGCGGTAAGCAAGAGTCGCCACCGACTTCTATTTTATCCAATCGTGTAAAAGGAAAAAGAACATAAAAAACCTTTTTTCGAGATTTCTGAGTACGGGGGATAGATTATACAAGGGGAGGTGTTAGCACCCTTTCCATCCATGGTTTTCCATGGGCTCTTAGGTACTTGCTCATCTTTTTAAATTTGATTGTGTTCGCTTGTTTTGAAAAGTTTTACTTCGTGATAACCCTTGTATCAGTCCTCAAGGGTGTGATGAAGTTTGTTTTGAAAATTTGTTTTGAAAGGTTTTGTTGAGCAAGTACTTAAGATTCTACCTACTCAAAAAATGATTATTCGTTCTCGTTTCCTTTAGACAGCGCTATCCTACTATTCAAGGAGTAGGTAGCCCCGTCATTGGAGTTTGTAAGGGACATTGAAAAGGACAAGTACAGTCACCAAAGCAATGAGTGGGAAACCTTAGTAGTAACCCTAGAGTCCTAAGATCTCTCCGAGGCAACATTTCCGAGGCAAAATTTCGGAGGCAACATTTCCGAGGCAACCTTTGAATGGGACATTTGATCTTTTAGACAGGAGGGAAACCACTAAAATCTCCTATGCTTAATGATTGTTTACCGAAGGAAAACGAAGTGAGGCAAACCCTAGGAGTGAATATGTGCATGTGTTATTTTTTAGTTAAGTAGTCTTTGCACATTAGGTGATCTACCATTTTATTTTTCAAGAATCTTTCCATACAATCCTATTAACCATGCATCTAACAGTTAAATATTTACCGGAATTTAAAGTGCGAGAAAATAAACCTAGCTATTACAAGGCTTTGGGGAGGGGGATTAATTACATAACCAAAAATCAGGGATTAAACGGTAAATGAAAATCCTAATTTAAAGTTATTACAAACCAGGACAGTTACAAAATTATAAAAAAGAAAAGTAATTAAAACGCGCGGTGAATTAAATGCGAGGACGATAATTAATAACTTAAAACCCTAATTGAGAGAAAAAATATTTTTTGTGCATTTTTATTTGAGAAAAGATTAATTAGATACAAAGTTAAAACCTAATTTCTAATTTGTTTTTAATTATGAAAAAGGAAATTAAATCAACCTAATTTTCTAATTAAATTAATATAAATATTTTATGAAAAAAAATGATCTTTTTGTGATTTATTGATTTTATGATTAATAAAAAAAGTAATTAATTTTTGGTGAAAAGTAATTAAACAAATTAATTAAAATAAAAGAAATAAAAAGAAAGAATTGAAAATGGGCCTGTGTTGAATTGAAAGGAGGGGGTGCAATGCTGAAACTGCTCTTGGGCCCAAGGTAGATGGCCCAAGCTTACGTGAGATTCCATGTGGCGCTGCCTTGAGAGTACACCCTGGTCCTTCAGTGATGAGGCGTTGGATCTGATTGATCATAGATCCACTGGCTGAATGTTGATGGCACATGGTAGTCGCTTGAAGTATTGATGCACTAGATTTATGGAAAGAAAAGAAAATAAAGAAACGCTGGAACCTGGGATCGAACCGAAGTCCTCACGCATACCACCACTGATGTGTTGCCAGCTGCGCTACATGTTTTACTTGTTAGTGTAATAACAATAAAATATAATATATAAAAACCAAACAAACTGAATCAAACGCACGCGAATTTCAAACGGGCAAATAGATGACTGCCACGCCACCGTCTTCTCCATGGAACCGTCGTATTAGGTAGATGACTTATACCTACGGACAGTGTCTATAACTACAAGTCTGAATTTCAGAAATCAACACAACGCAAGATAAATACGATTAAAGACCATGGATCAACAGGATTTGGCCCTCTGATTATCACAGTGTCCTTCATTTAGGCTAATTGTTCCTGTATTCAAAAACCCTAAAAATGCAAGGTGAACCCTAGAAATGGCAGATACGCGTATAGGCTTCAAAAATACAATTAAATTGTACAGTCATGTTGCAAACATCTCAAACATAACAAATATATCAATTAAACGTGCTAATGATGCATGAATTAGGGTAATCGATTTTGGAAAAAAATACAAACCGTGTGAGTTACAGCTTGCGTTTCTTGATACTTCAGACCTTGCAACTAATTGGGATGGCTTCAGTGCATGCCCAGGATGCGATTGCTGCCCCTAAATTGCTTTAAAAGGTCCTGTGGAGTGAAAACCGAGTCACACTTTTTGCAAGAAATTTGGAATTTGTTCTTTCTCTTTCACGATTGCTAGCCCTTGTTTCATGCTTTGTTCTTGTTCATTATATATCCCTCGATGAATTAGGGTTGCAAAACAGATTGGATCTTGAAGTTTTGATGAGATTTGGTTTGATTCTTTAGCCATATGCAAACTTTCTAAATTGAGCCAAATCATCCCATTTTTGTACCAATCATGCTTGATTCGATTTGGTCTTGATATCTCAACATAATTTGATTGAGATCCTGTTATAAAATCATATCAAAACATATCTTTGCTATTATTTGTCATTTATTTGATTTAATTCAAAATTTAATTAATAAAAAATCAAAATAAAATTAAAAATGAGGCAAATAATGTGTGGGTGAATATTTGGGTCGTGGACCATATTATAAGTGAGGTGCAAACATAAAAAGTTAGGCCCATTTGGCAAAAATGTAATTTTGAGCCCATTTGATTTTTGGCAATTTTGCAAAAAAGGTCAACTTTGACAAGGCATATCTCTTCCAATTTTAAACCTAGAGAGGTGTTCTTGGACTTTTTAGAAATCTTAGGATGTACCCTAAGAAACCCTTTTGGTCACATTTCAATTG
This sequence comes from Vicia faba, assembly GCA_948472305.1. Lineage (NCBI taxonomy): Eukaryota > Viridiplantae > Streptophyta > Magnoliopsida > Fabales > Fabaceae > Vicia > Vicia faba. Next base: position 305,044,246 of record OX451735.1, on the reverse strand, counting down.
GATCTTCCATGTTCATGTAAGAAGCTTTGACCCAAAAGGTGTTTTTTGTTGACTTTTCAAAAGGACCTATAATGTATGAATTTATATCTTTTTATGAGTGAATATTTTGAACTTGTGGGATGAAGATGAGTTGTAGGGAATTTCATCCTCTTAAAAATGAGCCTTGGATGGAAAATTTCTGATAAAGTATGTGGAAGTTATGCTTGGTCAAAGTTTGGTTGACTTTTCCTAAGAAACCCTAATTTATCAACTTTTGGGCTTTGATGAATATAGGGCATTCCTTGAAGAATCATGATCAGCCCTTGATCAAATGATTGATATCACTTCAAAATGTTGATGTTTACCAAAAACCTTAAAGTTTGACTGTATGTGGGCCACAATTGACTTTTGACCTAATATAGTCGATTCTCAAGCATCTGAGAAGTTGAGTGAGCAAACTTCTTGTGCAGTGCTTGAAATTTGACATGGAGGGTCTTGAGAACATATTAGGACCATGGAGAGCATATGAGGTCTTTTGAGTTCACTTATCTTGATTAAAATGGAAACCCTAATTTGAGAAACATTGCCTTAGGAGAGAGTTTGTCTGGTCAACTCTTGGGCAAAATTGGGCAAATTGAGGATCTCTAGGAGTACGTATTGAGTAAAATGAGAGAGAAAATTTTGGGGTACAACAACTGCCCCTGTTCAATCTTCTTAAACCTGAGGATGTAGATTGACTCGTCTGCCTTTCGTGATCTGAAGGTGGAAGATGATTGAACACTAGAGTCCCCAGAAATTTGCACTCGCATGAAGTGATACTTGATTTGTGATATCGGGAATGGGCTTATAGATGCCATTTGGAAGTTGCTAGAGAATTGTCGAAGATGGGCTTAAAGATGCCATCCAATATGTGACAGATTACCGTCAGAGATGTGCTTAAAGATGCCATCTAGAGGATGTTGATTTCCTGAGACATTCCTTCGATGAGAGTTCTTGTTCCTGTTATTGATGAGGAATCTGCTGAGGAATGTTGGTATCTATCTTGGGAGAAATAGAATTTTAGGAGCTTTAGTTGTCCTTTACTCTACTGGGGAAATAACTCCTGCTTGAGGAAGCGGGAGTGAACTGCATATCTTGTCAGGGTACAAGCTGCACCGCGACTTACCGGGGAAATACGAAACCAATCGTGTTTGATCAGGTCTAGGTCTTACAGTGTTACGGACTGCTGTCTGGAGGTAAGAGAGAAGAAACCTGGATGGTAAGGTTATGAGAAGGAACCTGGATAGTAGGGTTACTTTGAAATGAAAGCCTGGATAGTAGGGTTGTGAGAAGGAACCTGGATAGTAGGGTTACTTCAAATGAAATCATGGATAATAGGGTTGTGATAAGGAACCTGGATAGTAGGTGTTGCACCCCAAAATTTGCCCTCCCATATTCTTCAAGATTTGTCAAGATGAATCTCCAAATGGTTCAAAATCTCTCAAGGGTTGCACAGTCCAATTGCCTCCTAACACAGCCAAAATTAGGGTTTTGGTTCTTGCAAGGAAGTTGAGGTTTTCAAGGGTCCAATCAAGTCCCATATGCCTATATACATTGTCAAGCATCTACATGTCAAATTTCAAGGCTCACAACATCAAATTGCATTGTCAAAAGCCATAATTGCTTCACAGTCAATTACAGGGGCAAAATGGTCATTTGGCAGTCAAAAGTCAAAATTTTTGGTCAAACATCTTATTTTGAAGCCACAATCATCATTTGATCAAGTCTTGATCATGATTCCACAAGCATGGCTCAAAAATCATCAAGATGCAAAAAGTTGATATTTTTGGACAGTTGAAAAGTCAACTATAACTTGACCAAGGCATAACTTTTTCATGGTTCATCAGAAAAATCCCATCCAATGCTCATTTTGAAGGGGATGACATTTCCTACAACTCATCTTCACACTCCAAGTCCAAGAAATGCTCTCACAAAAAGTTATCAATTTCTACATTATAGATCATTTTCAAAAGTCAACAAAAAGGCACTTTAAGTCAAAGACCATAACTTGAGATTGGTGAATCAAAATGACATGGTACCAAAGGAATTGGTTAGAGTACTTCAAGACCTTTCCAAAATGTCCAAGAACATGTTCATAGCTTCAAAATTGAGCAAGATATGCATTGGAGAAGTTGGGAAATGTTTGGGAATTTGCAAAAGTCAACTTTGCCCAAAACACTTCATTTTTGCTAATGGGCCTCAAATTCTTTCTTGAATATTTACCCAAGGCTTATGCACGACCCATTAAGATTAATTTGAATTATTTTCTTATTTTTATTAATTATTTGGATTTTTAATTGATTAATAATTCATTTAATTAATTTAATTGTAGGAAAATATCAAAACATGGTTTTCAAATCTTTTTATGAGGCAAATGAGATCAGGGCAAGCTGGCAATTCGTGTACACATCAAGGACATCAAAATCTCCATGATTGGCAAGGTTTTATCAAAGAAAAAGGTTGAAAAAGATTTGATTGGCAATCACATAATGAAACATGAATGCAATGGATTTTTAGGCCTAAAGTTGACCTAATTCCCTTCCCATATATGCAAGAAACCTAACCCTATTTAGAAGAACGTGCAAAAGCTGCTACAAACACCATTGCCATATTGAAAAAATGCCAAGAAAATTGGAAACTGAATTCCACCTCCCAGCATAATTCAAAGCCTTAAATTGATCCAAACATATTGCTGACATACTCAGGAACGATTTGCAATCAAGAACAAGCCCTAACACTCAAGAACTCGTGCTAACAGATTCACGGTTTATCACTTTTCTTCCAAAATCATAACCATCGATTCATGCATTTTTGACATCTTTCATTGTTTGTTTTGTGTTTATAGAACTCAGGCGAAGATTTTGGTACAATTCAATTGCGTTATAATGCCCAGAATTGCCAAACACCATTGAAGAAACCTAGGGTTTCAGAGCTTTCAATTTAGGGCTTTTCAGCATAAGTAAAATTAGAGACCATAATGCCCATGGCTGAAACCGTCTGAATGAGACGATCAAGATGGAATCATCGCGCCCAATTTATATGCACCCTAACTCTAATCGTTATTTTTCGTCGTTGTAGTTAGTGGGGGTTAAAAACCCCCGCTATCTTGTTTTGTTTTACAGGAAAACGAGGAAGAAGATAATAGGTGTCAGTGCGTGGTTGGAGGATTCAAAAACAGCGCGCGTTTTGGTTTCTTCAGAACATTATTTGTTTTTTTATATATTATAATTAATGACCACTATAATATCAAAGGCATTCGCTTGGCTGAGTGGTGGATGACTTGTCCAATGACCATTGGGACCTGGGTTCGATTCCCAGGTCCCCCAAATGCTTGTTATATCTTTTTTCATCATATGTTCTAATGCAGGCTTGGCAATGATGTACACCATATGCCCTCACAGATCAGCATGCCAAGTGTTTCTAGCGTCCATCCAATGGTCAAAAGGGAAGAGAACGCCATGCTCCAAGTCAACCTACACGTAGACAACCACAGAAAGTCAACAAGGGCTTTGTTCTATTGGGCCTGAATTCCAAATTAACCTCCCTTGGGTCCAGCATACCCCCCCTGGTTCCTAGTTTTTTTTATTCTTATTTATTTTCTTTCTCCATTATTTTTCTTTTAACTAATTATTTAATTACCTAACAAATTAATATTTTTTAAATTCAGAGATCACCAAAATTGTAAATATTTTTATTATTTATTATTTTTACTATTAACTATTATTTTGTAAATAAATATTAACAATTAACTTAGTTTAATTTAGGCCTAATTTTCATCTTTTTCATAAATAATTAAAATAAACTTAGAACTAGGGTTTTTCTTAACTTTTAATTTTAATTCCTTTTTATTTTCATTAAAACATTAAAAAACGTAAAAACATTTTTCTTTTTAATTAATTAATAAATTAGTACTAGGTTTTAATTTAATTAAAAGCAAAGGACAAAAGAACTCATATTTTCTCAAAAGGGTCAAAACCCTAGGACGTTCCAATTTAAATTTCTTTCCGTATTATTTTTATTTTTATTATTTATGTATCTGCTCAATGGATGTAATAGTAATTAGGATTTACCGCTTTCTTTACTTTCCGCACTTTTTTCCAAAATGGGTCTTTGTTTTTATTGGCGATGTATAGATCCGCGCCTTGTAATAGCGTAGCTTTACATTCCCGCACTTTAATTTTCCGCACTCCTAACTGTTAATAAGCATGAAAGACTGAATGACAAATTAAAAACAACTCATAGCTCACAATTGCATGATCAAAGATAAACATAAACTGAATTGAACACACAAGCACATGCCACTTCTAGGGTACGCCTCACTCGTTGCCTCGAACGTGGTCGTCAAGTATAGGGTGTTTTAGAGGTCGCCCTTCTGTCTAAAGATCCTGTTGCCTCGAAACGGTTTCCTCGGATAAAAAAGGATCTAGGACATTAGGGTTATCACTAAGGTGTCCTACTATTGCTTTGGTGACCACACTGTCCCTATAATCGAATTGACCCGAACAACTCCAACGATGGTGCTACCTACCTCTCAATGGTGGGATAACACTATCTAAAGGACTCTTACACAGCCTAATTCCTTAGGGTAGATAGATGACTCATGGGTACTTGCTCTCTTCAAAAACAAACAAAATATCTTTTCACACTGACACTTTCTAAAAGTTTTCAAACAAATTTTTCATACACTCTTGAGGACAAATACAAGAGTTACTTAGAAATTTTTCAAACGAAACTTTTTCAAACCCACACACACTTGAAAAGCAAAACAATCTTTTGAAAATATAAGAGCAAGTACTTAAGAGCCCGTGGATAACCACGGATAGAAAGGGTGCTAACACCTTCCCTTTCTATAAATCTACCTCCCGAACCGAGAAACATCTCGAAAAGGAATTTTGCTGTGCTTTTGTCCTTTCCATGTTGGAGAACATAAAAGACGGTGGCGACTCTTGCTTACCACGACATACGCGATCCAGCTTTAAACAGTCAGTTCTATTTCCACCGATCATAGAACTGGCGACTCTGCTGGGGATTCTGTATAAGTGAGGTGTACCTTAGGATTAGACCACTCTTGTTTTCAATTGCTTGTTTTATTTGTTTTAATATTGTGGGCCTGTCTTGGAGTTTCATAGATCCTAACCCGGATCTGGGGGAATACCTTTTTAGAAGTAGCAACAAACTGTGAGGGAACTGTGCGGGGTATACCGACACGGTTGAAGCAGTTTGCTACGTTGATGTGGCACTTTGGTGAGTACCGGTAACCCTTGAGTCAAGTCAAGGAGGGTACGGGGCCGCCGCGTGGTGTTGTGAAGCATCAACTGACCTTAGGAACCTTACTTGACCATCCTGGCCTCTTTAGGGGTAGTGAGATGACCGACTTCGGTGCAGTTCGAAGTTGGTAGATACTCGATACTACACTCATTGAGGGTTGTTTTCTTGGAATATTTTGATCGCCAGTCCAGTGGCTAAATCAAAACAATGAACACAGAAAACAACCCAATGATATTGAGATCCTTAGAACCTAGTTACTTTTGATAGGACAGGTTTTTAAGCCCACCAACTTCAAGAGGGTAGTACCCAAACTTCATGCTGGCCTAAACTCTAAGGGCTGTCTTGTGTGACTTATGTGCCTTCAAACTTGACTACTTGCATGCTTGTTATCTGACACATGAGTTCCTTGCAGGTTTTGTTTACAGTCCTTAATTTGGGACTCATTACAGGGCCTACTTACATCACTCCATGCATAGCATAACATCATACCATTGCATGCATCCTGCATAAGGATTAACCCATTTCAAGGATCTCAAGGGTCTGTGATGCAGGTCATGATGAATCAAAATGTCTAGCAAGGGGCAAAGGGGATTTATTTTCCTCTAGCCAAGTTTGTTTGGAGATCAAAACATGACAGCTTGAGTCAGGGGCTATGACCCACTGGATATGGTGAGCTTTGACTCTTGAAGAAGGACTCTCAACAACATGAAGTTCCTTCAATTAAGCTACCAAATTCTAACAATTTTCTTGTTTACCCTGTGAGATCCTTGAAAACATTGCATGCATATCATACATATCATTGCATCATAGGTACCCTTTTGACAGGTCACTTATCTTCTTCGCTGTTTATTTCAGCAATCATCATGAATCCTGAATCATCCAATGAACAAGCTATCAAGGCCCTCTAGGCCCAGAATGCCCAGTTCCAAGAGATGGTTATGAGCTTAGCTCAAGGTCAACAGGAATTGAAGACTCTGCTTATGAAGAAGAAGAAGGAGAGGACTGTGCTGTTCAACCCTAGACGCAAATCTGGGAATGGGTCACAAAATGAAGCTGACCTGACTACCCCGTCTGTTGGGAAAGACAGTCCCCAAGAGGGAGAGGTTCCTAGTCCAGTGGTCTCCGACAACAAGACCGATTACAATGATGAACAGTACCCTCCAGCTGAGGACAGGTATAAACAGCTAGAAGACCGGCTAAGTGCTATGGAGATACAGAAAGTGGTCGGCCTAGACTTCGAAGATCTAGGTCTATCCTCCGGGGTGGTGATCCCACACAAGTTCAAGGCACCTGCCTTTGCAAAGTACGACGGAGCCTCCTGTCCTAAGTTGCACCTCCGTTCATACATAAGGAAGATCCATCCCTACACGGCCGACAAGAAATTGTGGATTCACTTCTTTCAGGATAGTCTGGCAGGGACTCAACTCGAGTGGTTCTATCAGCTGGATGGAGCCAGTATCCGTACCTGGGAAGACTTGGCTACTGCGTTCTATAAGAAGTATCAATATAATTCCGACCTTGCTCCTACGCGTACCCAACTCCAGGGTATGTCACTAGGGACGGGTGAAGGATTCAAGGAATATGCGCAAAAGTGGAGAGACCTGGCTGGCAGGGTGCAGCCACCGTTGACTGACCGTGAACTCGTAGACATGTTCTTGGGGACCCTGTCTGGTCTGTTCTTTAACCACCTAATTGGCAATTCTTCTGCTGGGTTTACAGATTTGATCTAGACCGGGGAGAGGATCGAAGCTGGTATCAAGGCTGGAAAGATTCAAGAAGTTGCACCTTCTGATGCTCATAAAAAGCCTTATCATGGAAAAAAGGAGTCCAATGCTGTACATGGTAAAAAGAGTCGTCATGATCAACATGTAGGGGCAAACTAGATCTCTAATCCTATGCCTGCTCAGCAAAGACAGGGGCAGCAACGTAAGGAGGTCGCACCCAAACGACAGTTCACTAAGATCAACATGTCACTGGATCAAACACTACAGCAGATGTTGAAGGAAGGGCTGATTACCTTAAGGGCTCCTCTCCGGAATCCAAACACTTCTGCTCCTAACTATCATCCCAACGCCCGCTGCGCTTACCACTCTGATAGCCCGGGGCATACTACGGACAACTGCTGGGCTCTGAAGAACAAGGTCCAAGACATGATTGATACCAAGGAAATCCAATTTGAAGCACTAGAGACTCCAAACATAATCACTGCTCCTTTGCCAAATCACTGAAGGCTTTTGTTTTATTTGAATTTCCGAGTTGTATTTTTATTTTCTTATACAAACAATTAATGTCATAGCAAACTCTTTTATTAATGCACTGCATATGTCTGTTTTGAATTAATCCAATTATTTTCACTATATTCAAATTGCTTTCATATTTTTTTTGTGATGATCAACGCTCGGTTAATAATTCTAAGCCTCTTGAGGGAGAATGACGAAAACGATACCACGAGCTTTACAATATGCTTTTGAACAGACCCCGCTGATGAGGTACAGGCATTGTTTCAAATCCTAAACAGTGGAGTTATAAGGAAGATAATCCCTCGTCAACCCCTTCGAGCCAAAGAAGTAGGAGTTTTTCTTTTCATAAAAATTAAAACCCTTAATTATAACCTGGGGCGGGGTAGTTCTCTCAGTTGATACAGGTGCACAATGAACAGCATCAAAGGAGTCCCTCCAAAACAAAAGACAGTGATGGTTCCGAATAATCATAAAGATAGGAAGTCATTATCCTTCAAAACAAACGCCCAATAAGTCAAAACCTATGAAGGAGACTTACAAAACTGGGGCATCCCGCTGACTGTAAATACAAAAAGAAACAGTTCAGGCAAAAAACAGGGATAGTAAAATCAAAAAAGAAAGAGGTCCTGCAAACCCTCAACAGAAAAGAAATGACTTCCTATTCAAAATAAACTTTCGGTATCCGAACCATCACTGGTATCTCAAAGCGAAGACTCAAACAAGGTCTAATGCACGATTAGCTAAGTTTAGGTTTGAAGAACATCATGAAGAGTGGGTGGGTACAAATAAAATTTGAGCCTTTATCCTTTGTTTCTTAAAACCGTGAACCAGACCACGTTATAACCCTTAAAAGTCCTAGCTGAAGCGTGGGTTAGTTCGAAAGCATACTGTTACCAAAGGTATCCTGACTCCTTAAGGCTCACTGTAAAATCTTGAGTTGACATCACAGTTTACAAAAATCCACTTGTTTTACTGAAAAATGCATTTTCAAAAAACTTCAAGACAGACATAAGCTTTGCATTTTTAATATAACATTGTTTGCATATGACTTTTTGTTCGAACAACAGAGAAATTCGCACGACGAATATCTAGTGAACAAAAAGCACTTCCAACCAAGGGGCACGGCATGAGCATTGTCTATCATTTGGGGCAGTTAAGTCAAGATTTAGAGAATCTCTCAAATGCCAAATAGCAAGGGGCAAATCTCCTCCTGAGTCACTTGGGGCATTTGACATGAATTCCAGCGACGAATCTGGTACGATCAAACATCTTTTGGAAGTATGGCAATGCAACACTACTGACAGTGACAACTCCCTACATCTTGAGAGTGTGGACATAGTCGGAAAAAAAATACTACGCATAATCAAAGACCCGCTAGGTTGACTGGCCTAAGCAAAAATAAGGGCTTCCCGGCGAACCAAAAGGGTTCGGGCAAAAATAAGGGATGAAAATGAATAGTTTGTACACCCGACAAGTCGAAAACCTGAAAAGGCGGCTTGGGCAAAAAAGGGTATCCCGGTGGACTAAAAACCCGAAAGGGCGGTCCAGGAAAAAGTTAGGGATCAAAAGCGTACGACTATGTCCTGTCACCCTGTCACTTACCTACCAGAAGAAGATTTGTCAATCGGCAGTTATCAAGCTCCTCATAGGCCATCTTCTCCCGTTGAAACTGGGGCAATAAGAATTGTCTAAGCGATCTAGTCGCTCTGTCCACCGAGGTACCAAGGTAAGTTCAACAGAAGAACATAACCAAGATACCTTCACTCCCCGCAGAGTAAGACAAGGTTCAACAATACTCTCCCCCGAGCAGAGTTGGTCTCCCATTAGCCCTAAAAGGCACAGCATCTCCAGCAAGTCAACGCTCTCCCCGAGCAGAGTTAGCCTATAGTCAGCCTTATGGAAGTTGGATATCCCCAGAAGATCTCAATATTCCCCAGCGGAGTATACAGACCTTCCTAAGCAAGCATCCCCGGCAGTCTTAATATAAGATTGTTCCCCGGTGGAATACAGACACACCCAATGGAATCAATCTCCCCAGTACAGTTCAAAAGTTTCCCCAGGAGAGTTGAATCATCCTCCCCAGTAGATTCTGGAAGCTTATCCCCAGTAGATTCTGGAAGCTTATCCTCAGTAGATTCTGGAAGCTTATCCCCAGTAGATTCTGGAAGCTTATCCCCTGCAGAGTACGAAAGCATCTCCACGGCTTTATTCAGAAGGTTATTCCCCACCAGAGTTTATAATTGGGTTATCCTCAGCTAATTACCACGGAAGGATCGTCCTCGGAAAAGTTCTTCCTATCCCCAGCGGAGTTCATCAAATTCCCCAATACAACTTATCAACAGAATCCCCAGCAGAATTATCATCCAAATCTCAGCGAAGTATCTTTTCCCACAGAGTAATTCCCCGCAGAGTAATCTCTTCGCCAAGTCTATTCCCCAACGGAGTCATCTTCTCCTACCGGTTTATTCTTGCAATCATCATCCCCAGTGGAAAAGAAGAACTCTACTCTTCGACATCAGCCCAGGATTCAACTTCCCGGCATTCGTCAAGGATTTATTTTCCTAGATGAAAATACATTCATAAACATCACATTATCATACACCATGACGCATGCATATATGCATCATAACACACTATCTCATTTTGAACCTCATGACATCATGCATCATGACATTGCATACGACTAATGTTTGCCTTTTCAGGAAAAAAGGACAACCCAAAGATGATTACTATCAACTGTCGCAATTCCAGATTCGATACCTGTATCTAGCCAGGGCATATCTACATTAAAGAATTTCAGAGATAGCTTAGAGATGCCCCGTACACGGATGCTATTCTATTGCTTATTCAGATATCCTTCTAGAGATGGTTCAGATGCGATCCAGACATGGCTACATTCCGATACTTATTCAGATTTCCTCTTCAGAAATGGCTTGGAAATGCTCTAGAGATGGATGCTATTCTTTTGCTTATTCAAGAGTTTCCTTTCAGATATAGCTGGGAAATGCTCCAGAGATGGATGTTATTCTTTTGCTTATTCAGATTTTCTCTTCAGAGATGGCTTGGAAATGCTCCTGATGTGGATGATATTCTTTTTCCTATTCAAAGTTTCTTCTCAGAGATAGTCCAGATATGCTCCAAACCGGATGCTATTCTATTGCTTATTTAGAGTTGCTCTTCAGAAATGGCCTAGAGATGCTCCGGACCCGGATGCTATTCTTTTGCTTATTCAGAGTTTCTTCCCAGAAATGGCTTGGAAATGCTCCGGACACAGATGCTATTCTATTGCTTATTCAGATATCCTTCTAGAGATGGTTCAGATGCAATCCAGACATGGCTACATTCTGATACTTATTCCAGATTCCCTTCTAGAGATGCTTCAGTTGCGACCCAGGCATGGCAACTTTCTGATACTTATTCCAGAATTCCTTTCAGATATAGCTTAGAGATGCTCCTGACCCGGACACTATTCTATTGCTTATTCAGATTCAAACTTCTAAAAGATAACTTAGAGATGCTCCAGACCCGGATGCTATTCTATTGTTTAGTCCAGATTCATTCAAAAGACATTCCAGATATGATCCAGACTCAGATGACATTCTGTCACCCAGTCAGATGCAGTATGGATATACCCCAGACACGGCGGTCATTCTACTACTTGTTCAGACGTCAGCAATTAGATATAGACTAGATATGCTCCAGACACAGAAGATATTCTATTTCTTACTTAGATTCAACCATCCCTAACAGTCTCTAAATGGCATCTATAAGCCCATTCCCGACAAGGTTCTGTCACACCTCCAGATGGCATCTATAAGCCCATCCTCCTATCCATCATCTCTCCAAATGGCATCTGTAAGCCCATTCCCGCCATCACGCTGCTGATACTCTACTATGTGAGTGCAAATTTCTGGGCACTTTAGTGTTCAATCATCTTCCACCTTCGGATCACGAAAGGCACGCCAACCAATCTACATCCTCAGGTCTAAGAAGATTGAACAGGGGCAACTGTTGCACCCCAAAATTTTCCCTCCCATATTCTTCAAGATTTGTCAAGATCAATCTCCAAATGGTTCAAAATCTCTCAAGGGTTGCACAGTCCAATTGCCTCCTAACACAGTCAAAATTCGGGTTTTGGTTCTTGCAAGGAAGTTGAGGTTTTCAAGGGTCCAATCAAGTCCCATATGCCTATATACATTGTCAAGCATCTACATGTCAAATTTCAAGGCTCACAGCATCAAATTGCATAGTCAAAAGCCCTAATTGCTTCACAGTCAATTGCAGGGGCAAAATGGCCATTTGGCAGTCAAAAGTCAAATTTTTTGGTCAAACATCTTATTTTGAAGCCACAATCATCATTTGATCAAGTATTGATCTTGATTCCACAAGCATGGCTCAAAAATCATTAAGATGCAAAAAGTTGCTATTTTTGGACAGCTGAAAAGTCAACTGTAACTTGACCAAGGCATAACTTTTTCATGGTTCATCAAAAAAATCCCATCCAATGCTCATTTTGAAGGGGATGACATTTCCTACAACTCATCTTCACACTCCAAGTCCAAGAAATGCTCTCACAAAAAGTTATCAATTTCTACATTATAGGTCATTTTCAAAAGTCAACAAAAAGACACTTTAAGTCAAAGACCATAACTTGAGATTGGTGAATCAAAATGACATGGGACCAAAGGCATTGGTTAGAGGACTTCAAGACCTTTCCAAAATGTCCAAGAACATGTTCATAGCTTCAAAATTGAGCAAGATATGCATTGGAGAAGTTGGGAAATTTTTGGGAATTTGCAAAAGTCAACTTTGCCCAAAACACTTCATTTTTGCTAATGGGCCTCAAATTCTTTCTTGAATCTTTACCCAAGGATTATGCACGACCCATTAAGATTAATTTGAATTATTTTCTTATTTTTATTAATTATTTGGATTTTTAATTGATTAATAATTCATTTAATTAATTTAATTGTAGGAAAATATCAAAACATGGTTTTCAAATCTTTTTATGAGGCAAATGAGATCAGGGCAAGCTGGCAATTCGTGTACACATCAAGGAAATCAAAATCTCCATGATTGTCAAGGTTTTATCAAAGAAAAAGGTTGAAAAAGATTTGATTGGCAATCACATAATGAAACATGAATGCAATGGATTTTTGGGCCTAAAGTTGACCTAATTCCCTTCCCATATATGCAAGAAACCTAACCCTATTCAGAAGAACGTGCAAAAGCTGCTACAAACACCATTGCCATATTGAAAAAAAGCCAAGAAATTTGGAAACTGAATTCCATCTCCCAGCACAATTCAAAGCCTTAAATTGATCCAAACATATTGCTGACATACTCAGGAACGATTTGCAATCAAGAACAAGCCCTAACACTCAAGAACTCGTGCTAACAGATTCACGGTTTATCACTTTTCTTCCAAAATAATAACCATCGATTCATGCATTTTTGACATCTTTCATTGTTTGTTTTGTGTTTATAGAACTCAGGCGAAGATTTTGGTACAATTCAATTGCGTTATAATGCCCAGAATTGCCAAACACCATTGAAGAAACCTAGGGTTTCAGAGCTTTCAATTTAGGGCTTTTCAGCATAAGTAAAATTAGAGACCATAATGCCCATGGCTGAAACCGTCTGAATGAGACAATCAAGATGGAATCATCGCGCCCAATTTATATGCACCCTAACTCTAATCGTTATTTTTCGTCGTTGTAGTTAGTGGGGGTTAAAAACCCCCGCTATCTTGTTTTGTTTTACAGGAAAACGAGGAAGAAGATAATAGGTGTCAGTGCGTGGTTGGAGGATTCAAAAACAGCGCGCGTTTTGGTTTCTTCAGAACATTATTTGTTTTTTTATATATTATAATTAATGACCACTATAATATCAAAGGCATTCACTTGGCTGAGTGGTGGATGACTTGTCCAATGACCATTGGGACCTGGGTTCGATTCCCAGGTCCCCCAAACGCTTGTTATATCTTTTTTCATCATATGTTCTAATGCAGGCTTGGCAATGATGTACACCATATGCCCTCACAGATCAGCATGCCAAGTGTTTCTAGCGTCCATCCAATGGTCAAAAGGGAAGAGAACGCCATGCTCCAAGTCAACCTACATGTAGACAACCACAGAAAGTCAACAAGGGCTTTGTTCTATTGGGCCTGAATTCCAAATTAACCTCCCTTGGGTCCAGCATACCCCCCCTGGTTCCTAGTTTTTTTTATTCTTATTTATTTTCTTTCTCCATTATTTTTCTTTTAACTAATTATTTAATTACCTAACAAATTAATATTTTTTAAATTCAGAGATCACCAAAATTGTAAATATTTTTATTATTTATTATTTTTACTATTAACTATTATTTTGTAAATAAATATTAACAATTAACTTAGTTTAATTTAGGCCTAATTTTCATCTTTTTCATAAATAATTATAATAAACTTAGAACTAGGGTTTTTCTTAACTTTTAATTTTAATTCCTTTTTATTTTCATTAAAACATTAAAAAACGTAAAAACATTTTTCTTTTTAATTAATTAATAAATTAGTACTAGGTTTTAATTTAATTAAAAGCAAAGGACAAAAGAACTCATATTTTCTCAAAAGGGTCAAAACCCTAGGACGTTCCAATTTAAATTTCTTTCCGTATTATTTTTATTTTTATTATTTATGTATCTGTTCAATGGATGTAATAGTAATTAGGATTTACCGCTTTCTTTACTTTCCGCACTTTTTTCCAAAACGGGTCTTTGTTTTTTTTGGCGATGTATAGACCCGCGCCTTGTAATAGCGTAGCTTTACATTCCCGCACTTTAATTTTCCGCACTCCTAACTGTTAATAAGCATGAAAGACTGAATGACAAATTAAAAACAACTCGTAGCTCACAATTGCATGATCAAAGATAATAATAAACTGAATTGAACACACAAGCACATGCCACTTCTAGGGTACGCCTCACTCGTTGCCTCGAACGTGGTCGTCAAGTATAGGGTGTTTTAGAGGTCGCCCTCCTGTCTAAAGATCCTGTTGCCTCGAAACGGTTTCCTCGGATAAAAAAGGATCTAGGACATTCGGGTTATCGCTAAGGTGTCCTACTATTGCTTTGGTGACCACATTGTCCCTATAATCGAATTGACCCGAACAACTCCAACGATGGTGCTACCTACCTCTCAATGGTGGGATAGCACTATCTAAAGGACTCTTACACAGCCTAATTCCTTAGGGTAGATAGATGACTTATGGGTACTTGCTCTCTTCAAAAACAAACAAAACATCTTTTCACACTGACACTTTCTAAAAGTTTTCAAACAAATTTTTCATACACTCTTGAGGACAGATACAAGAGTTACTTAGAAATTTTTCAAACGAAACTTTTTCAAACCCACACACACTTGAAAAGCAAAACAATCTTTTGAAAACATAAGAGCAAGTACCTAAGAGCCCGTGGATAACCACAGATAGAAAGAGTGCTAACACCTTCCCTTTCTATAAATCTACCTCCCGAACCGAGAAACATCTCGAAAAGGAATTTTGCTGTGCTTTTGTCCTTTCCATGTTGGAGAACATAAAAGACGGTGGCGACTCTTGCTTACCGCGACATACGCGATCCAACTTTAAACAGTCAGTTCTATTTCCACCGATCACAGTAGGGTTACTTCGAAATGAAAAGCCTGGATAATAGGGCTGTGAGAAGGAACCTGGTTCGTAGGGTTTCTTCGAAATGAAAGACTGGATAGTAGGGCTGTGAGAAGGAACCTGGATAGTAGGGTTACTTCGAAATGAAAGCCTGGATAGTAGGGTTGTGAGAAGGAACCTTAGTCGTAGGGTTTCTTCATTATGAAAGCCTGGATAATATGGCTGTGAGAAGGAACCTGGATAGTAGGGTTACTTCGAAATGAAAGCCTGGATAGTAGGGCTGTGAGAAGGAACCTGGATAGTAGGGTTACTTCAAAATGAAAGCCTGGATAGTAGGGATGTGAGAAGGAACCTAGATAGTAGGGTTACTTCAAAATGAAAGCCTGGATAGTAGGGCTGTGAGAAGGAACCTGGGTCGTAGGGTTACTTTGATATGAAAGCCTGGATAGTAGGGTTGTGAGAAGGAACCTGGGTCGTAGGGTTTCTTGAAATGAAAGCCTGGATAGTAGGGATTGTGGGAAGGAACCTGGATAGTATGGTTACTTCAAAGTGATAATGTAGATTAGTTGACCCGTTTGGTTTCAGGAACTGAGTTTCCGTTAGTTGTCTGCAGATGTGACTTGCATAAATGCTGAATTTGTTGAAGCTAATCCTCTTTTCCTGGAAAGATATCAGGGTTAGTTATATGTGATGCATGAAATGCAGCGTGAGATGATGTTCTCAAAATAAATGAGATTATGTTGTATATGATATGTATGTGTTGTACCCCAAAATTTGCCCTCGCATTTTTCCACAATAAATATCAGCTTCAGGCATTTCCTGATTTTTCAAACTGGCTCAAGAATCGGGCAAACGGACTTTTCTCGTCAGTCAGACAAAATTAGGGTTTTATTGATTTCTAGGACTCTGGGTTGCTTCAAATAACTGGCTTAGGGTTTTGGTTTATTTTGGCTCGATTTTTGATCAGGCAAATGTTCTTTGGCATTTAATCAGGAATTAAGGGTTTTGTGGGCATATTCTCAGAAGGATTTAAATTCCACAGCACTTTGCAGTTTATTCCGAGATTCGGGTTAAATTCGCATTGTTTTGATTTAATCAGTAAAAGAGACAGTGGTTTGAATTCACGTTGGTTTGTTTGAGCCAGTCAAAAGAAATATGCAGTATTGGATTTACAGTGCTTGGCAAGAAATCAGTAAGAAAGGATTGCGTCTGACCAGTTATTGCGTTCGACTGTGCGTTGCTTTGGATGATGGAGACGCCAAGTTCATTTATTTTGATCAACGAAGAATCAATGTTTAACTGATTATTTATTGTTCTAAGGATTAAATATCTGAAATTTAACTTTCATTTATTTTAATTTAAGGAACTATAAACAATAAGTAAATAATTGAAAAAGGGATAAAAAGAATTAAATGGATCAATAGAATTTTTTATTTCATATTTAAACATTTGTTACAATTATTATTTAGATACAAGTATTTATTTACAAAGTATTTAAAATAATAATAGTTACAAGGATTAAATTGAAAATAAAACTATCCTATTTTTCTAAATATCTTCTAAATCCTTAATTCTTCATTCTTCACTTTATACCTCTCCATCCAATTATTCATCTGCAAAAGAAAAGAGAAAAGTCAAAAAAGCAGTTAAATTGAAAAGACAGATAAAATTTGCAGTCATCATTAAGGGCCACTGACTGGGATCAGTTAACCCTCTCTGCAAATCACGGGATTTCTCCCGGTTCACAAAGAGGGAAGAATTTTATTCATTTAAATCATGAATGCAAAATGTCAAAATGCATAAATTCAAAATGTCAAACTGCACAAACTCAATCTCAAACTCCAAGTTCAAACCAAACTGAAAATCCAAAAGTATCAAACTTACTGTCAAAAAAGTACAAAGTCTACTCAAGGCTGTCATGAAAAGATTTGGCAAAGATATCAAAAAGCACAAAAGCTGCCAAGAAGATAAAGAATGCAGAAGTAAGAAACTGTATGCAAGCAAGCTTTCTTTTTTTCATCATTTCCCATCAGTAGCCACTTTAGAAAAGTACAAAAAAAAGCATAGTTTAATATTTAAACTGTACTGAGAGAGAGAAAAAGAAGAGATAAGATGCAGGTTTTCAGGCTTAGGCAGGCATAGATAGGAAGAAAAAATATACAAAAGATTGAACACAGTAGGATAAGAAAGAAAAAAAAACCAACACAAAGAAATATACAAACTGTCAAGCATTAAACCAGAGGAAGAGGCTTAACACAAACCAGCCTGAAGCAAGAAGTCAATAAACCAGTTAACCTGCAAATGGTCTGAAAACTAAAAACTCAAAACTGTCTAAACCTCATACCTGCATTAACCTAAACCAAGCATAAAACCTGCTAAGGCCATCAACCAAGAAAAAGAGGCCATACCAGCATAAAACCTGCTAAGCATTTTAAACCTGTAAAAACACCTAAAACCTGAAGCACAACCTGCCTGAACCATACTAAAACCTGCTGCCTGCATTAGCCTGAACCTGCAATAAGCCATACCAGCATAAAACCTGCTGCCTGCATTAGCCTGAACCTGCAATAAGCCATACCAATGTACAAACCTGCAAGAGAACCAATTCAAAGCCTAACCACATAACTCCTGTCAAACAATAACCTGCCTTAAACCAGCACAGTCCTTAGCCTAACATGAAGCAAAACATGAAAAACCTGCATTAGCCTTGTCACCATCAAGCCTCAAGCCTTACCATTTTGCAAAACCAGCATAAGCCCCTGTAAGACCAGTTCACCCAACACCTAAACCATTCAATCCAAGCATATACCAGTCACAAACTCAGGCCCTCAGAACCTTAAGTTCTTCATTGGGCAAGCAATAAATAAGACCACAAACATTCAAGGCAAGTTCAAGGCAACAAAGGCAACTAAAACCTAGGCCTCAGAAACTCTTCATCATAGGCCACAAACATTCAAGGCAAGCATACAGATGTGTTAAGGCAAAAGAGAAGGAGAAAATCAAAGGTAACCAAACCCACAAACCCTCAGATGTACATCATCATAGGGTGTTTCAGAAGCACGTTCTAAGTAAGCAAGCAGAATAAGGAAACCAAGGCAACACAAGTCAGAAGAGGAGAGAAACGTTCAAGACCACAAACATTCAAGGCAAGCAGAATAAGGCAACACAAAGAGGCAAGCTCAAGGCAACACAGGCCAGAAGGAGAAGAGAGAAAATCTAAGGCAAATTCGAAGGAAGAAGAAAGATACAGATACAGAAATACCAAGGATTCCCAGTCCGTCGCGCCTCCGCTTCTCCCTTCGCCCTTGGCCTCCTAGCTTTCCTCACCGCCATTCCTCCCTCCAAATGAAAGGTAGTCCAATTCTCTCCCCTTTTCCTTTTAATCCTCGTTAAACAAACACAAAAATCAAAACTTAATCAAATACGCAGAAAATCACAAGCATGCAAGAACTACAACAAACCCTAACGAATCAAACTTGTTACCTAATTCTGTCAGCTTAACGTTGCCGATGGAGGGAAGAAGGAGGCATATAAGCTGATGGCCTGGGTCTGAAGAACTCAGAAGCTGGCAAAGATGAACGAGGAAGAAGACGAAGACAACGCGAAGAAGACCTCCATGAGCGCCGCTGTACCAACCCTAAGCATGTTTCCAATTGATACAAAAACCTCAAACCCTAAAAATTGTTTTGAGTCCAACGTGGGCCTTGCCCGTCTCTGCATGCCTAAGCCCATTAAAAATGCTTGCCTCTTTTTTTTATATAAAGAAAATATATCACTCATATTTATTAACCCATTTAACCTTTTTTAACAAAACATTTTATTTAACACTAACTTCTCTTTTTTTTTTATTATATTATAAACAATATTTTCTTTTTTCTTTTTATTTATTCTTTACAAAATCATATTAATAATAAAATACATTTCTACATTTTTTAATATACACAATATAATTGAAAACGTTATTCTTTTCATTTAATTAAAACATTATTTTTTTGTACATAACAATTAAAAATACTTTTCTTTTTTTTATACATAACAAATGAAAAAATACTTTTGTATACATAGTTTAAATTTAGAAATATTTTCTTTTCTTAAAACATCATTTTTATACACAATTTAATTAGAACTTGAACATTCAATTAAAACATTTCTTTTGTACATATTAAAATATACAAATCAAAGATTCATTAAACACATATTTAGGTCAAATACCCTAATCTTTCTTAAATTCATATTGTCGGACCTGTAAATAATCACATACTTACACAATAATTTCACACTTACACAACACAATACATTGCTCCTGTACATACTTGTTTATCTTATACATTGATATTCGTTATTTACATTTGATCGCAAATTCGATTTGGTTGTAACTTATTGGATACTATAAGTCTCATCCCCATTCATAAGTTTGTACCCCCACTCCCGGATACTATTTTGTAATAGCGTAGATTTTACATTTTCGCAATTTACCGCTTTCAATTATACCATGGTTAGACCTAGGGTTTACATGTACATAAAATCAAACGCTAGATAACCTAATACAAGACAAATACATGAAATCAATACACAATCACACTTGCACCCCCTAGGGTAATCCCACATGTTTCCTTCCAAAATGGGCCATGCTTGCACGTCGAGTATCTTTGGCAAAACAAATTCAAATGATCATAAGTCCCTCGATGACGCTTTCGAATGTTGCCTAAAAAGGAATTATCATAGTCCCTTCAAAGCAAATTGCCAAAGACACTTGGCATCATTGCATTCATGGTCCATACGATGACCCGCGCCCGCCCCGAATAAACTTCCTAAATGCAAGATTGTCCATCAAATTCAATGGTGGAACAAAATTGTTAAAAGGGGTTAAAATACAACAAAAACCTTTGAGTACAATAGGGTAGACAAAACTCTTAGTTACTTGAGATCAACTTGCAAAAACACTTGCCTTCTTTTCAAAAACCACAATCCACAACACTTTCAAACAAACTCTCAAAAACATTTGAAACATCTTTTCGAAAAGATACACACTTTTGTAAAACACTCAAACACGAGTCAAATACATTGGTCGCCTAAGACAAGGCATCTCTTCAAAAACATTTTCAAAACACTCACACACACACCATTTTCAAGCAATCAAAAATCAAGGCAAGTGATCTAAAAAACCAAGTAACTAAGAGCCCATGGATAACCATGGATGAAAAGGGTCCTAATACCTTCCCTTTTCATAATCTACCCCCCGAACCCACGAAATATCTCAAAAGGTTTTTGTTGTGCTTTTTTAACCTTTCCTTTAGGATAAAATAGAAGTCGGTGGCGACTCTTGCTCAACCGCACAAGTGCGAATACGAACGCAAAACACTAGTCAGTTCTCCCACCGTATCACAGAACTGGCGACTCTGCTGGGGAGAGTTTTAAAAGTGGGGTTACCTTAGGGTTTAGATCACCTTTACTTTCTTGCTTTGATTGACTTGATTGATTTATCCTTTGGGTTCTTGTTTGGGTTTGTTGTAAATCCTCCACCCGGATTTGGGGCACCTTTTTAGGTAAATAGCAAAAAACTGCGAGGGAACTGTGCGGGGTATACCGACATGGTTGAAGCAGTAAGCTATGTTAGTGTGACATATTTGTGAGTACCGGTAACCCTTGAGTAGTCAAGGAGAGTACGGGGCCGCTGTGTGATGTCATGAAGCACTAACGAACTCTTAGAACCTTAATTGACCATCTTAGCCTTTTTAGGGGTAGTGAGATGACCGACTTTGGTGCAGTCCGAAGTTGGTAGATCCTCGATACTACACTCTTTTGAGGATTGTTTTCTTGGAATATTTTGGTCGCCAATAAGTGGTTAAACCAAAACAATGAACACAGAAAACAATCCAATGATATTGAGATCCTCTAGAACCCGGTTACTTTTGATAGGACAGGTTTTAACCAACGAACTGAAAGAGGGTAGTACCTGAACCTCATGCAAGCCTAAACCTAAGGACTTGTTTGCTTTGTGTGAATATGTTTGCCTGTATATACACTCACTTGCCTTTTGCATACATGTACATAACATCATGACATCATACCATAGCATTTTCAATAACCATTTCAAGGATCTCGAAGGTTCTTTTGATGCAGGGTTACGTTGAACTAGACGTCTACCAAGGGGCAAGAGGTTTCTCCTCTAACCAATACCATCAAAGTTCAAGTACAACAACTTGAATCAGTGGCTATGACCCACTGGACATGGTGAGCTTGATTCTCGTGGAGGGACATCCACCGATACAAAGCTCTCCAATCAAAGATCAAGTGCAACAACTTGAATCAGTGGCTATGACCCACTCGACATGGCAAGCTTGATTCTAGTGGAAGGACGTCCACCGGTGCAAAATTCTCCAATCCAAGAGCAGAGTTCAACCTCTAACATTTTCTTGTGTTTACCCCAAGAGATCCTTGAAAGCATGCATCCACATGTCATGCATTGCATTTTGACAATCTTTCCTTTTTCAGGTTTCCTTACTCTCCTGCTGTTTATTTCAGCAAGAGATGGCTCTAGAAAGGTCTGTCAAAGACATTCAAGACCAGACTGCTCAGCTGCAGGAGATGTTCCTGAATTTGTCTTTGGGGCAAGAAGAGATGAAAGCTCTCCTCACCAAGGGCTTGGGGAATTCCAACAATGCCAGGAGTGACCAGATTGCGGAGCTGCAGTTTGATCTAACCACCTTGAGGACTCAAGTGATGGGACAGTTGGTGGGCCAGATGGCTCTCATCCAAGACCTATCTCAAAGACAAGAGGAACTCAGAGTTCTTGTCCGCCAACTGCTTCCAAACAACCAACTGGGGCAAACATCCGAGGTCGAAGAGCAAGTCACCGCTCAGCCTCCATCCACTCAAGAAGACAAGGGGGAAGCTCCTTTGCTCGCTTCAGGGTCACAAACCCATCAACAACCTCGCCAACGTCAACGGGGTAATCAGCGTAAGCAAGAAAAGTCGGGAAGACAGTTCACGGAGACTGAAATACCATCATTCTTTATACTGAAGCGTCTGTTGGAGGTCAACTTGCTTACCGTAAAGGACCCTCCTCAGAAGCTCAATATCTCCTCTCCTAACTATCATCCCGACGCATTTTGTGTTTACCACTCCTACAGCCCGGGACACGACACCAACGACTGTTGGGCCTTGAAGAACAAGATTCAAGATCTGATCGACATTGGGGAGCTGGAATTCATGCCAGACGGGGAAATGAAGATCTTCCGTTAAAGGGTTCTCCGCTTGAAGTGACGAAGCCCGAGCTGAAAGACTGTTGCTTCTTTTTGAATTTTCAAAGTTGTAATTTCTTTTGCTGTCAAACAATTATCTGTTGATGTTAAACTCTGTTTTCATTAATGCATTGCATATGTTTGTCTTGAATCCATCCATTCGTTTCACTACTCTTATGCATTTCTTTATGATATTTGACTCTTGATAAAAAGCTGTAAGCCTTTAGAGGGAGGATGACAAAACAATACCATGATCTTATACAGTATGCTTTTGAACAGACCTCGCTGATGATGTACAGGCATTTCTTTCAATTCCCAAACACTGGAGTTATAAGGAAGTTAATCCCTAGTCAACCCCTTCGAGCCAAAGAAGTAGGAGTTTTCTGTTCTAAACAATCCAAACCTTTGATATAAACCCGGGGCAGGGTAGTATCTCAGTTAATTCAAAAGAAAATGCGCATTGAAGTCACAAACTCGCAAGTTCATAATACAATGAACGATGTCAAAAAGAGAAAGCATTCCTTTGGAATCAAAAGACAAGGGTGGTTCCCTATCATATAGACAGTCAATCTCTCAAAAGAGAAAAGCCCGCCGAGCCAAAACCTATAAAGGAGGCTTAAGAAAGCTGGGGCATCCCGCTGACGGTAATCCCGGAAAATGCTAACAGTCAGGCAAAAGTTAGGGATAACAAATCAAAATCAAAATAGTGAGGTCATTACAAAATCCTCAACAACATGAAAAAATGTTGAAAAAGAAAAAAAGAGATGATGACTGTCTCCCCAAATTCAACTAGCGAACCATCGCCCGAAAGTCGTTCAAAACTCAAAACAGAGTATGACGCAATTAACTGAGCTTAGGTTGGAGAACATCACGAAGAGCGGGTGGGTACAAATATACTTTGAGCCTTTATCCTTTGTTTCTTGAACCGTGAACCATGCCACGTTACAACCCTTCAAAAGTCCTAATTGAAGCATGGGTTAGTTCGAAAGCGTACTGTTACAAAAGGTATCCTGACTCCTGTAGGGCTTTACTCTAAATCTTGTGTTAACTTGTCTTATGGAAAAGTTTTCTGCTAAAAACGCATTTTTCAAAATTTCGAGACAAACATAAACTTTGCATTATTTGAATATCAATGTCTGCATTTGGCTTTTTGTTTGACAGCGAAGAAATTCATACAGTGAATGTTCGGAGGAACGAAAACTCTCTCAGTAAGTCAAAATCACTTCAAGAGGATAACACTTCCATCAAATCCCCTTATCGACAAGGGGCATGACATGTCACAATTCAATTAACCTGGGGCAGTCCAGTCAAGGTCCAACAAATCTTTCAAAGTTCAATTAACCTGGGGCAGTCCAGTCAAGGTCCAACAGATCTTTCAAAGTTCAATTAACCTGGGGCAGTCCAGTCAAGGTCCAACAGATCTTTCAAAGTTCAATTAACCTGGGGCAGTCCAGTCAAGGTCCAACAGATCTTTCAAAGTTCAGTTAACCTGGGGCAGTCCAGTCAAGATTTCAAGAAATCTCTCAATATGCAGAGTAATCTGATTCAAGACTCCTTCTTCACCACTTGGGGCATTCGAATGTCAAAAGTGTTCAACAAATCAACTGTTACATTTCCAGACTCGATTCCTGTATCTAGCCAGGGCACGTCTGAAGAGTTTGAAGATTCGATTCCTGTATCCAGCCAGGGCATATCTATCAACTATCACCTTTCCAGATTCGATTCCTGTATCCAGCCAGGGCATATCTGTTGACCATATTTCCAGACTCGATTCCTATATCTAGCCAGGGCACGTCTGAAGAGTTCGAAGATTCGATTCCTGTATCCAGCCAGGGCATATCTGTTGACGACTATTTCCAGATTCGATTCCTGTATCCAGCCAGGGCATATCTGTTGACCACATTTCCAGATTCGATTCCTGTATCCAGCCAGGGCACGTCTGAAGAGTTTGAAGATTCGATTCCTGTATCCAGCCAGGGCATATCTATCAACTGTCATAATTCCAGATTCGATTCCTGTATCCAGCCAGGGCACGTCTGAAGAGTTTGAAGATTCGATTCCTGTATCCAGCCAGGGCATGTCTATCAACTGTCACAATTCCAGATTCAACTCCTGTATCCAGCCAGGGCATATCTGTTGATCATATTTCCAGACTCGATTCCTATATCCAGCCAGGGCACGTCTGAAGAGTTTGAAGATTCGATTCCTGTATCCAGCCAGGGCATATCTGTCAACTACAACATTTCCAGACTCGACTCCTGTATCTAGCCAGGGCACGTCTGAAGAGTTCGAAGATTCGATTCCTGTATCCAGCCAGGGCATATCTGTCAACTACAACATTTCCGGACTCGACTCCTGTATCCAGCCAGGGCACGCCTGAAGAATTCCAGATCAACACCTGTAATAAGCCAGGAATTTATCTACATCACCACTTGGGGCATTCGAATGTCAAAAGTGTTCAAAAACCCGTTGCAGTTTTACACGGACTCATCGTCAGGAAATCCTACACAGATCTCCTCAAAACAGGAAGACCCCAGTAGTTTGGCATACAACCCAAGCTTCTGATTTTCCCAACAGTGGTCCCAAGACTTCTCACTTTCAACAATTGAAGACTCTTGCCCTCCACAGCAACAGCCAAGGATTTATTTTCCCCGGAAGCAGTCAAGATGCTTTTATCTTCAGCCATCTCGGATTCATTTATCCTCAGCAAGATAGCTCATCAGCTTACATGCGCATTCATCACATCCATATCATAAACATTGATGTCACATACATTGCATCATGCATCATAACATTGCATACGGCTAACCCTTTACTTTTCAGGTAAGAGCAGTCGACAGACACAGATCATCTCCCGAGATTCATCCAGAAATAGTTCAGATGTGACCCGGACACGGCGACGTTCTGATACTTATTCCAGATCCATTCAGACGCATCATCAGGAAACCCTACACCGGTTCCTCTTCAACTTCAAGACTTCTGAAAACAGTTTACAGATTCTTCCCTACAACGGATGTCAATCTACCGACTTGTTCAAACTCTTCTCAACTTCTGAAAACAGTTTACAGATTCTTCCCTACAACGGATGTCAATCTACCGACTTGTTCAGACTCTTCTCAACTTCTGAAAATAGTTTACAGATTCTTCCCTACAACGGATGTCAATCTACCAACTTGTTCATACTCTTCTCAACTTTTGAAAGCAGTTTACGGACGCTTCCCAACAATGGACGTTGCTCTATTGCTTATTCAATCTCAACTCCTGAAAATAGTTTACGGATTCTCCGAAACGCGGATGTCAATCTATTGCTCGCTCAGACCCCCGATTCAGAGATGTTCCAAAACATGGGTGGCCTTCTGATACTTGCCCACTCACTTTTGACATACAGTTCAACATAACCAGATGGCATCTATAAGCCCATCCTCCTACTAGCAGTCACCAGATGGCATCTTTAAGCCCATCACCAAATGGCATCTTTAAGCCCATTCACCTCCACCATCATATCGCCGAGTGCAAATTTTCTGGCCACTTTAGTGTCCAATCTTCTTTTACCTTCGAGTCGCGAAAGGCAAACTCGCCAATCTAACTCTTCAGGTTCAAGAAGATTGAACAGGGGCAACTGTTGTACCCCAAAATTTGCCCTCGCATTTTTCCACAATAAATATTAGCTTCAGGCATTTCCTGATTTTTCAAACTGGCTCAAGAATCGGGCAAACAGACTTTTCTCGTCAGTCAGACAAAATTAGGGTTTTATTGATTTCTAGGACTCTGGGTTGCTTCAAATAACTGGCTTAGGGTTTTGGCTTATTTTGGCTCGATTTTTGATCAGGCAAATGTTCTTTGGCATTTAATCAGGAATTAAGGGTTTTGTGGGCATATTCTCAGAAGGATTTAAATTCCACAGCACTTTGCAGTTTATTCCGAGATTCGGGTTAAATTCGCATTGTTTTGATTTAATCAGTAAAAGAGACAGTGGTTTGAATTCACGTTGGTTTGTTTGAGCCAGTCAAAAGAAATATGCAGTATTGGATTTACAGTGCTTGGCAAGAAATCAGTAAGAAAGGATTGCGTCTGACCAGTTATTGCGTTCGACTGTGCGTTGCTTTGGATGATGGAGACGCCAAGTTCATTTATTTTGATCAACGAAGAATCAATGTTTAACTGATTATTTATTGTTCTAAGGATTAAATATCTGAAATTTAACTTTCATTTATTTTAATTTAAGGAACTATAAACAATAAGTAAATAATTGAAAAAGGGATAAAAAGAATTAAATGGATCAATAGAATTTTTTATTTCATATTTAAACATTTGTTGCAATTATTATTTAGATACAAGTATTTATTTACAAAGTATTTAAAATAATAATAGTTACAAGGATTAAATTGAAAATAAAACTATCCTATTTTTCTAAATATCTTCTAAATCCTTAATTCTTCATTCTTCACTTTATACCTCTCCATCCAATTATTCATCTGCAAAAGAAAAGAGAAAAGTCAAAAAAGCAGTTAAATTGAAAAGACAGATAAAATTTGCAGTCATCATTAAGGGCCACTGACTGGGATCAGTTAACCCTCTCTGCAAATCACGGGATTTCTCCCGGTTCACAAAGAGGGAAGAATTTTATTCATTTAAATCATGAATGCAAAATGTCAAAATGCATAAATTCAAAATGTCAAACTGCACAAACTCAATCTCAAACTCCAAGTTCAAACCAAACTGAAAATCCAAAAGTATCAAACTTACTGTCAAAAAAGTACAAAGTCTACTCAAGGCTGTCATGAAAAGATTTGGCAAAGATATCAAAAAGCACAAAAGCTGTCAAGAAGATAAAGAATGCAGAAGTAAGAAACTGTATGCAAGCAAGCTTTCTTTTTTTCATCATTTCCCATCAGTAGCCACTTTCAGAAAAGTACAAAAAAAGCATAGTTTAATATTTAAACTGTACTGAGAGAGAGAAAAAGAAGAGATAAGATGCAGGTTTTCAGGCTTAGGCAGGCATAGATAGGAAGAAAAAATATACAAAAGATTGAACACAGTAGGATAAGAAAGAAAAAAAAACCAACACAAAGAAATATACAAACTGTCAAGCATTAAACCAGAGGAAGAGGCTTAACACAAACCAGCCTGAAGCAAGAAGTCAATAAACCAGTTAACCTGCAAATGGTCTGAAAACTAAAAACTCAAAACTGTCTAAACCTCATACCTGCATTAACCTAAACCAAGCATAAAACCTGCTAAGGCCATCAACCAAGAAAAAGAGGCCATACCAGCATAAAACCTGCTAAGCATTTTAAACCTGTAAAAACACCTAAAACCTGAAGCACAACCTGCCTGAACCATACTAAAACCTGCTGCCTGCATTAGCCTGAACCTGCAATAAGCCATACCAGCATAAAACCTGCTGCCTGCATTAGCCTGAACCTGCAATAAGCCATACCAATGTACAAACCTGCAAGAGAACCAATTCAAAGCCTAACCACATAACTCCTGTCAAACAATAACCTGCCTTAAACCAGCACAGTCCTTAGCCTAACATGAAGCAAAACATGAAAAACCTGCATTAGCCTTGTCACCATCAAGCCTCAAGCCTTACCATTTTGCAAAACCAGCATAAGCCCCTGTAAGACCAGTTCACCCAACACCTAAACCATTCAATCCAAGCATATACCAGTCACAAACTCAGGCCCTCAGAACCTTAAGTTCTTCATTGGGCAAGCAATAAATAAGACCACAAACATTCAAGGCAAGTTCAAGGAAACAAAGGCAACTAAACCCTAGGCCTCAGAAACTCTTCATCATAGGCCACAAACATTCAAGGCAAGCATACAGATGTGTTAAGGCAAAAGAGAAGGAGAAAATCAAAGGTAACCAAACCCACAAACCCTCAGATGTACATCATCATAGGGTGTTTCAGAAGCACGTTCTAAGTAAGCAAGCAGAATAAGGCAACCAAGGCAACACAAGTCAGAAGAGGAGAGAAACGTTCA
The DNA here is from genome assembly GCA_948472305.1 of Vicia faba. NCBI lineage: Eukaryota > Viridiplantae > Streptophyta > Magnoliopsida > Fabales > Fabaceae > Vicia > Vicia faba. The sequence continues at coordinate 305,015,846 of OX451735.1, read as the reverse complement.
AGACCACAAACATTCAAGGCAAGCAGAATAAGGCAACACAAAGAGGCAAGCTCAAGGCAACACAGGCCAGAAGGAGAAGAGAGAAAATCTAAGGCAAATTCGAAGGAAGAAGAAGAAAGATACATATACAGAAATACCAAGGGTTCCCAGTCCGTCGCGCCTCCGCTTCTCCCTTCGCCCTTGGCCTCCTAGCTTTCCTCACCGCCATTCCTCCCTCCAAACGAAAGGTAGTCCAATTCTCTCCCCTTTTCCTTTTAATCCTCGTTAAACAAACACAAAAATCAAAACTTAATCAAATACGCAGAAAATCACAAGCATGCAAGAACTAAAACAAACCCTAACGAATCAAACTTGTTACCTAATTCTGTCACCTTAACGTTGCCGATGGAGGGAAGAAGGAGGCATAGAAGCTGATGGCCTGAGGCTAAAGAACTCAGAAGCTGGCAAAGATGAACGAGGAAGAAGACGAAGATAACGCGAAGAAGACCTCCATGAGCGCCGCTGTACCAACCCTAAGCATGTTTCCAATTGATACAAAAACCTCAAACCCTAAAAATTGTTTTGAGTCCAACGTGGGCCTTGCCCGTCTCTGCATGCCTAAGCCCATTAAAAATGCTTGCCTCTTTTTTTTATATAAAGAAAATATATCACTCATATTTATTAACCCATTTAACCTTTTTTAACAAAACATTTTATTTAACACTAACTTCTCTTTTTTTTATTATATTATAAACAATATTTTCTTTTTTCTTTTTATTTATTCTTTACAAAATCACATTAATAATAAAATACATTTCTACATTTTTTAATATACATAATATAATTGAAAACGTTCTTCTTTTCATTTAATTAAAACATTATTTTTTTGTACATAACAATTAAAAATACTTTTCTTTTTTTTATACATAACAAATGAAAAAATACTTTTGTATACATAGTTTAAATTTAGAAATATTTTCTTTTCTTAAAACATCATTTTTATACACAATTTAATTAGAACTTGAACATTCAATTAAAACATTTCTTTTGTACATATTAAAATATACAAATCAAAGATTCATTAAACACATATTTAGGTCAAATACCCTAATCTTTCTTAAATTCATATTGTCGCACCTGTAAATAATCACATACTTACACAATAATTTCACACTTACACAACACAATACATTGCTCCTGTACATACTTGTTTATCTTATACATTGATATTCATTATTTACATTTGATCGCAAATTCGATTTGGTTGTAACTTATTGGATACTATAAGTCTCATCCCCATACATAAGTTTGTACCCCCACTCCCGGATACTATTTTGTAATAGCGTAGATTTTACATTTTCGCAATTTACCGCTTTCAATTATACCATGGTTAGACCTAGGGTTTGCATGTATATAAAATCAAACGCTAGATAACCTAATACAATAAAAATACATGAAATCAATACACAATCACACTTGCACCCCCTAGGGTAATCCCACATGTTGCCTTCCAAAATGGGCCATGCTTGCACATCGAGTATCTTTGGCAAAACAAATTCAAATGATCATAAGTCACTCGATGACGCTTTTGAATGTTGCCTAAAAAGGAATGATCATAGTCCCTTCAAAGCAAATTGCCAAAGACACTTGGCATCATTGCATTCATGGTCCATACGATGACCCGCGCCCGCCCCGAATAAACTTCCTAAACGCAAGATTGTCCATCAAATTCAATGGTGGAACAAAATTGTTAAAAGGGGTTAAAACACAACAAAAACCTTTGAGTACAATAGGGTAGACAAAACTCTTAGTTACTTGAGATCAACTTGCAAAAACACTTGCCTTCTTTTCAAAAACCACAATCCACAACACTTTCAAACAAACTCTCAAAAACATTTGAAACATCTTTTCGAAAAGATACACACTTTTGTAAAACACTCAAACACGAGTCAAATACATTGGTCGCCTAAGACAAGGCATCTCTTCAAAAACATTTTCAAAACACTCACACACACACACCATTTTCAAGCAATCAAAAATCAAGGCAAGTGATCTAAAAAACCAAGTAACTAAGAGCCCATGGATAACCATGGATGAAAAGGGTGCTAATACCTTCCCTTTTCATAATCTACCCCCCGAACCCACGAAATATCTCAAAAGGTTTTTGCTGTGCTTTTTTAACCTTTCCTTTAGGATAAAATAAAAAGTCGGTGGCGACTCTTGCTCAACCGCACAAGTGCGAATACGAACGCAAAACACTAGTCAGTTCTCCCACCGTATCACAGTATGCGTATGTCATGATGTATGTTCATGAAATGCTATCGCGGCATGCTCGCGTTTGGGAAAATAAATCTCTGACAATTGCTAGAGATTTGTAAATATTTTGTCGGGAGGAGATGTTGCTTGAGAGTAAACTCTACGGGGAATGAACTTAGAAAATATATTTTTGTAGCGGAAGTGATGAACTCTGTCGGGGGTTGAGCCTCTGTATCTGGAGAAATAAACTCTGCTTGGGGGATGAAATTTAACGACTCGCCCGCGGTTATGAACTTTGGTTGGGGATGTTACGTCATGTCTCGGGAAAGATGGCATTAATGCTTTTGAATATTTTTACTCTGTGGGGAGTGTGTGTACCAATAATCATGTTCCTAAGCTGGCTCTATCCTGGTACCTGCTTGGTAGAGTAACCGTCGGGTTTGGCACTTCTTGTTTTTTCCTGTTTCTGGAATTTTTGAGTAATTGTCTTTTGCTTCTTATGTAAATATTTATGAGCAGAAATCATTTTCAAATACATATATCAAAAATAAGTCATTGGACATTCTTGCAAAATCAAACAGAAAAAGAAAAAACAGATTGAAGTTTCTTGTGAAAATAATTTGTATTGATTTTTGAAGTTGGCCTGTAATATGCGTTTTTGTACAAAGAGGCTGACGCTCTAGTAATAGAATGCCGCCGAAAAATAGATTTATACAATTTGTGTAAAAGCAAGAAAAACAACTATGTGAAACAACCCCATTGGGTTTCAACTCTGCTATTGCCTTTATATCTTCAAGCGTCTCATCACTTTGCTATTTGGCCGAAGGTTGATCAGATTGGTTGGCACCGTCTGAGCTTGATAGTGAATGCCGAAATCTGGTCGCAAGATGATCTAATGAGACATAGTGGTACGCTTTATATCCCTAACTTTTGCCTAGACTGCCCTTTCGGGTTTTCAGTCCACCGTGAAACCCTTTTTTGCCCAAGCCTCCCTTCCAGGTTTTTGACTTGCCGGGTGTACATATTTTTTCATTTTCATCCCTTACTTTTGCCCGAACCCTTTTGGTTCGCCGGGAAGCCCTTATTTTTGCCTAGGACGGTTGACCTAGCGGGTCTTTGATTAGGCGTAGTATCTTTTCACTATGTCTGCATTGACAGGGTGAGGAAGGTCGTCACCATCCATGGTGGTTAGAATTAGGGATGTAAATGGATATCCATGGGGACGGATAATATGATATATGTGTCTGTTCTGTTGGATAAATATGATATCCATATCCACCCCATATCCATGCGGATATCTACTAAGCGGGTATTCCACGGGTTTTAAGATACCCGTGGATATTTACAGATATCCGTGGATAACATTTTATTCTAAAATTATTATTTTTTTAAATATGTTTTCAGTTTTTTTTTTAAAGACACAAAAAAATTATTATCATATAACATTTATACAATTTAGTCTCAATTTAATAACAAAAATTCATCATATTAATATTTATCTTTTTTACCAAAACATAATAACATCCATATAGAATATCCATAATTTTTAACCAAAATAATATTCATCATAGCATATAATAATTGTTCCAAACAAAATAAAAAGTAATGATGCAGATAGTTTTCAGCAATCATTGTAAAATTCCATATTATGCATTCCTTGCTTCAACAATTCCACTTTGATTTCCTAGCTCCTGAAGTAAAACAATAAAAATGTTCAAATAAAAATCTAAATAATCAACATAATAATAATATTTAAAATGAAATCTTTAACATTTCACTAACAATGTCAGCATCCATATCTTCCAATACTGAATTAATTTCAATGACTTCGATTTTTGATTTTGTATAACCTGAAAAAAGAAAAAGAATAAGTTAAACTCTAAGTGATTATAATTTTTTTAAGAAGCAATGAATTGTTATAGTTAAACAAAACTTGCAGTACGAAATGATCATATAAAATGAATTAATTATGAAATGGAAAAGTAAGGTTTATAATATATTATGGAATATATATTTTTTTTAAAGAAAACGAAAAAAAAAATACCAAATTCTTTTGGAAGATGATAAGACTTAGTAAAATATATAAATATTTACATAATTTTTATAATTAATTAATAAATACGGATATCTGCGGGTATGGATATTATTAAATCTGTATCCATATCCATTAAATAACGGGTATCTAAATATCTATTTATTTTATCTACGGATATCCATTAAATTATCCATCTCATATCCGTAACAGATTTTATCCGCGGATACAAATTTTTTTGCCATCCCTAGTTAGAATCATGGCTCCTCCCGAGGAAATGTTCTTAACCACAAATGGCCATTCGTACGTGGGGGTCCATTTTCCCTTGGGATCACGTTGCGGCAGTATGATGCATTTGATCACTAGATCCCCGACTTGATATTCCTGGCTCCTGATTTTCTTGTTAAAAGCCTTGATCATTCGCTTTTGGTATGTCTGACCATGGCAGATAGCAGCAAGTCTTTTTTCATCGATTAGACTTAACTGATCAATTCGGGTTCAGATCCAGTCATCTTCGTTCAGACCAGCATCCCTCATAATTCTGAGAGAAGGTATCTGGACTTTGATGGGTAGGACTGCCTCCATGCCATATACCAGAGAGTAGGGTGTTGGCCCTGTCGATGTTCGTGCTGAGGTACGGTACCCATGAAGAGCAAATGGTAACATCTCATGCCAGTCCTTATATGTCACCGTCATCTTCTGTATAATCTTCTTGATCTTCTTGTTAGCTGCTTCAACAACACCATTCATCTTCGACCGGTAGGGGAAGAATTATGATGTTGTATCTTGAACTGTTTACAGAGCTCGGTGATCATTGTGTTGTTTAGATTCGTACCATTGTCAGTAATAATTCTCTCTGGCACACCGTGGATTATGTCAGATAAACCGCGCCACGACGTTCTTGGTTACTGTAGCGAAGGAAGTTGCCTCAACCCACTTCGTGAAGTAACCAATGGCTACTAAGATGAAGCAATGTCCATTGGAAGCGGTGGGCCTGATTTCTCCGATCATGTCAATGCCCCATATTGCAAAGGGCCACAGAGCTGTCAAGATGTTTAAGGGGACAAGAGGCACATGCACCTTATCAGCGTAGATTTTGCACTTATGAAAAGTTAGAGAGTGCTGATAACAATCGGCTTCCATAGTGGACCATTAATATCCTTCCTGTAGGATCTTCTTAGCCATGGTGTGTCCATTGGAATGGGTTCCGAAGGTGCCTTCATGTAGATCTGTCATGATCCTCTTTGCTTCTCTCTTGTCTACACACCGTAGTAGTGTGGAGTCATGGTTGCATTTATAGAGGATTACTTTACTGAGGAAGAACTTTGCAGCCAACCTTCTTAGAAACTTCTTATCGTTGACAGATGCCCCTTCAGGATATTCTTGAGCCTCAAGATACCTCTTGACTTCGTGACACCAGGGTTTGTCTTCCACTTCCTCGGTATCAATCTCACAGCAGTGTGCTGGTTCATCCAACCTCTCAATGGTAATTTGGGGAGCTTCATTTTCCCACCTAACCTTGAACATGGAAGACATGGTAGCTAGCGCGTCTGCTAACTGGTTCTCCTCTCGTGGGAAATGTTCGAAGGTTACCTCCTCAAAGTGTGGGAGCAATGTCAGTACGTACTATTTGTATGGAATGAGATTCAGGTGTTTCGTATCCCACTCGCCTTTGATCTGACTTATCACCAAAGTGGAATCCCCGAATACACTCAAGAACTTGATCCTTAGGTCGATATCATCCCTAAGACCCATGATGCACGCTTCGTACTTCGCCATGTTGTTGGTGTAGTTGAAACATAATCGGGAAGTGAACAAAGTATGAAAGCCCTCGGGAGATATGATTACAACGCCAATGCTGTTACCTAGTGCGTTTGAGGCTCCATCAACATACATAGACCATCGGGATCCCTCCTCAGGTCCTTCATCCGGTCCAGGTTCTTCGTAGTCAGTCACCAACATAATATTCTCATCCGGGAACTCAAAATTCATGGACTGGTAGTCATCCACGGCCTGATGAGCCAAATGATCAGCCAATACACGCCCCTTTATTGCTTTTTGGGTTGTATATTGTATGTCGTATCCAGTTAAGATTATTTTCCACCTTACTATCCTTCCGGAGAGAGAGGGCTTCTCGAAAATGTACTTGATCGGATCCATCTTGGATATCAACAAGGTAGTGTGAGTTAGCATATATTGTCTCAGTCGGCGAGCAGCCCAGGCCAAAGTGCAACAAGTTTTCTCGAGAAATAAGTATCGTGTCTCACAGTCAGTAAACTTTTTGCTAAGGTAGTATATTGCGTGCTCTTTTCGACCAGACTCGTCATACTTCCCCAGCACACATCCCATTGAATTGTCTAGCACTGTCAAGTATAATATCAAAGGTCTTCCTTCAACTGGAGGCATCAAAATTGGTGGTTCTTGCAGGTATTCCTTGATCCTTTTGAAAGCAGTCTGGCATTCATCATTCCACTTTACCACTTGATCTTTCTTCAGAAGCTTGAAGATTGGCTCACAAGTAGCAGTCAGATGTGAAATGAACTTGGTGATATAATTCAGGCGTCCCAAGAAACCTATAACTTCCTTCTCTGTACGGGGAGCTGACATTTCTTGTATAGATTTTACCTTTGTAGGATCTACTTGGATGCCTTTGTCGCTGACAATGAAACCCAAAATTTTACCAGACCTTACCCCGAAGGTGCACTTGTTCGGATTCAACCTCATCTTATACATCTTTAACCTGTCGAAGAACTTTTGGAGATGGTCCAGGTGCTCTTCGTCAGTCTGAGACCTGGCTATCATGTCATCAACATAAACTTCGATCTCATGGTGAATCATATCATGGAACAAGGTGACCATGGCGTGTTGTTAAGTTGCTCCAGCATTCTTCAATCCAAAAGGCATCACCTTGTAGAAGAAGGTGCCCCACTGTGTAACGAAGGTTTTCTTCTCCATGTCTTTATGAGCCATCTTGATCTGGTTGTAGCCAGAGAAACCATCTATGAAGGAGAAGATTTTATGTTGCGCGGTGTTGTCGACCAGAACATCAATGTGAGGAAGTGGGAAGTCATCATTGGGGCTTGCCCTGTTCAGATCTCTGTAATCCATACACATCCGTACCTTACCTTCCTTTTTAGGTATCGGAACAACGTTAGCAACCCACTGTGGATACGAAGTGACAGCTAAGAATCCTGTGTCGAACTGTTTTATGACCTCTTCCTTGATCTTCTCTGACATTTTAGGGCGCATACGACAGACCTTCTGTTTAATCGGAGGACAGACTTCTTTAGTCGGCAGGAGATGTACAACAATATTAGTATCCAAACCAGGAATGTCTTCATAGGACCAAGTGAAGATCTCAACATAGTCGTGCAGCATCTGTATCAACCTATGTTTGACGCTAAGCTCCAGACTTGAACCTATTTTAACCTCTTTTCTGTCTTCCTCAGTACCCAAGTTCACTATCTCAACCGGCTCTTCATGAGGCTGTATGGCCTTTTCTTCCTGCTGTAATAGTCTAGCAAGTTCTCCAGGCACCTCACAATCATCCTCACCTTCGTCCTCGCCTTGGTTGATTGGATTTTTGAAGTCATAACTGGCAATAGCAGAGCTTCTATCAATAGAATCCATAGTGGATATGGATCTGCATTATGATACGTGAGTGTATGTAAGAGAAAAGCTGTTTGGATAAAGGGGAAAACAGAAAAGGAAAACAAAGAGCTCAAAATTTGTATGCAAGAAACGTCCAATGCTTTATTAATGATATATGAAATGACAAATAATAGCCCTCATAAGCAAAGTCAATATGCCTCGGGCAAGGCACAAGGCCGTAAAGTTTTAAATTCTTTATTACAAATCTCAAAACAAGTAAGTCAATTAATGCAGAATAAAAGAAACTGGTATAAAGTCCCTAGCCGTCCAATTACTCGGTCCACCGTTGGTAGTTGGGTAGATCCAACTGTCAATGTCTGAGTCTTCCTCGTTGTCTTCAATGGTATTAACCCCACGATTGCTGATGCGTAGGGGAGGTCCTCCAGCCCAAGTGCGTCGAACAGCCCTTTGAGCCCCTGTAGTAAATCTTAAACCAAATTTGTCAGTTTTGTGAGTGAAATCAGGGACTTGACCCCAATTGGAACACCCACCTTCTTCAACCACGGCCATGGCATCCTTGAGAGAAGCCATCTTCAGAGGAGGTTTATTGCTGGTAGTAGTTTCAGTCGATGCTAAGATCTGAGGGACCTCTTCGAAGTTCTGACAAGGAGTTTCTATGAATTCCCCGTCCATCTCTATGTACTAGAAGGAATTGATGTGGCTCACCATATACTCCTCTTTACCCCCCACACAGTAACAATCTTCCCTTTCACTGGATACTTCGGCATTTGGTGTAGTTTGGAAGTAACTTCCCCAGCCTCGTGGATCCAAGGGCGACCCAACAAATAAGAATACGAAGGCCTGATATCCATCACATAGAAGGTGGACCCGAAAGTCTGAGAACCCACTTTAACAGGGATGTCCACCTCTCCGTGCACCATTCTCTTCGACCCGTCAAAAGCCCTTACCACAATGTTACTAGGCTTTAGAGTCAAACCCTCGTAATCCAACCGGTCCAACACCTTCTTCAGCAGAACATTCAGCGAAGACCCAATATCTACCAGCACATGAGCGATAGTGGTGCCCTTGCATTCAATCGAGACATGCAGAGCATCATTATGCTTCCTTCCCTTCGGTGTCAAGTCTGCATCTGAAAAACCCAGCCCATTATCAACAGTCAGGCTGGCCACACAATCTTTGAACTGATCAGCTGAAGTTTCCTGCGGCACATGCACAGTCTTGAGAAATGCAATTAAAGCCTTCGCATGGGCTTCGGAACACAACAATAGAGACAACATGGATATCTTTGATGGGGTCTTCCCCAGCTGCTCGACCAAATTGTAGTCGCTCTTCTTATTTATTTTCAGTATTTCCTCTATCTCTTGCTTAGAGGCTTCCACAATAATTTTCCTAGGTGCCTCCATCCGGGCAGACTCACCTATAATTTCTTTACCACGGGTATTAGACGATTCGCCGACAAGGGTAATGACTGGAGTAGGAACATGGGAAGTAGTTGATGTACTAGCAGGAACAACAAATGGAATGATAATAGGCTTGTTGACAGTCTTAGGGGAAATCTCGAGAAAGAAGACCCTTCCACTTCAGCTAACTTTGCTGGTTCCGACAATGTTACCAATATCAGGATCATCCTCTTCATCATTCAAATCTTGTTTGATTCCATGATAGTACACATCGGCACCATAATGCCAGGGGACAGCTTTTTCTGAGACATACGGGACAGGACCAGGAACAGTGATTATCAGTGGAGCAATTCTTGGAGCAGATGTAATCCTAACAAGTCTTCTCGAGGAGACCTTGGAAGGATTGGCAGAAATGGTTATAGTGGCAATGTCTTTAGATGGGACAACAAGAACCAAAGTTTTCTCGAATAAACTTTCTTTGTTGTCCATCAGGCGTTGAACACCTGACTTCAGCAAATGGCAACCAAAAGGTAGAAATGAACACACGTGGCAACCTTCACCACAACCCGGAAATAAACCGGCCAACAACAAATTCTTCTTCACAATCATGAGAGGAGTAGAAACTTCATCCACCAAGGTCACAAACAAGTCGGTATCAACAACATTAATTCCACGACCGTGCTTAGGCATGTGAGCAGTTATGACATTGGGCTTCTCCGGAGCATCAAACTCAATTTCCTTGGCTTCAATTAGATCTTATACCTTATTCCTTAGAGCCAAGCAATCATTGGTATCGTGGCCAGGACTCTCAGAATGATAGGCACACCGAGCATTTGGATTATATCGGGGAGATATAGTATTTGGATTCTTGGGAGCCTCTTTCAAGGTTACTGTTGCACCCCAAAATTTTCCCTCTCATGTTTTCCGAAGTCTTCCCCCCTGCATGGTTGATTACAAACTCTTGCCTAAGGAAAAAGAAAATTTTTGAGTGGTGCTTTAAGATCCTTCGATTGGCATTCTGAAGGAGCATTTCGATTGGCATACTGAAGGAGCATTTCGATTGGCATTCTGAAGGAGCACTTCGATTGGCATTATGGACAAGCATTTTGATTGGCATTCTGAAAGACCCTTCGATTGGTATTCTGAATGAGCCTTTCGATTGGAATTATGGACAAGCACTTCGATTAGCATTGTGTCAAGGCAGATTCGACAGGCATGTGAACCATGTCCTTCGATTAGCATGAACAACACCTTTCGATTGGCCTGTTAACAAAGCCTTTCGATTGGCCTGTTAACAAAGCCATCAAGAGGGAACTCAAAAACATGTCCAGGTACACTGAACATGAGAAAATGGCATGTCTCCCTTGTAAATATAGAAATAATTAAATGCTGATTGTGAATCTAATTCCTGAGTTAAAGGCCAGATTCTTGCCTTTTCTACTCCTAAAAGAGCTGATTCGACTAGAGTGATTCTTTTCAAATCAAGCAGTCGAAGCAGAAGGAGTCCCATTCGAAGGAGGCAAATCAAGACCAATCGAAGAGTAGGGCCTGAAGGCATTCGAAATTCAAAAGTGTCCAGGTTCATTCAAGAGACATAAATGTTTCAAAAAAGGAAATTATTTAATGTGTCAGTTTCTTGTCTCATGGCATTTAATGGCCTGTTTAATGGCTGTCTCTTGCCATTACTGCACTCTCACACCCCTATAAATACAGAGGCCAACATACATATCCAACACACGAAAATTATACAAGGAAACACAGGAAAAAAAACAGAAGCATTGGAGAGACGCTGCCCATACAATCCTTCAAAGGTTGTCAGAATTTTCCAAGCCAAAGCAGTCCTTCAGATCAAAGGTGCCCACGCCCAGAAGCCCTGAGATCAAAAGTGCCTGCATCCAGGAAGTGCCCAGATCGAAGGTGCCTACATCCAGGAAACGCCCAAATTAAAATTCCAATCTGCTGGTAAGAAAGGGTAAACTATCCAACCTCATATTTGCATAACACATTATTACTTGTTGTTGCCTTTGATTTTCTATCCTAGACAGGATCGAAAGGCCTGGGTTTGGCGCCCAGGTCATGTTCTTCATTTGCCAACACTTGCTGCAGACATAGCCTGAAGAGACCCAGCAAGCGCAGGATCGAAGGGCCTGGGGTTCAATACCCAGGCCCTGCATTTCATTTTGCTAATATACTTTTGCAGGTATAACATCCCAGATCGAAGGAGACACTTTCTCCAGATCGAACCCATTAGCATGCTGGATCGAAGGAGGCTTCTCATTCCTGGATCGAAAGCCATGAACTCCATGATCAAAAGACAATCCTCTTCCCTGGATCGAAGGCCACTCACGCCTTACTGTCTGGCCCAATCGAAAGGACCATGACTCTCTCTGGATCGAAGCTTCCATTCCCTCCATGGGTCGAAACTCTTTTTTTCCCCTGGATCGAAGGATCCCCCTTGTATTTTATTTTTGTTTTCATTGACATCTTTTTATCTTTTTAATTAACATTAAAATAAGAAAACCACAAAAACATTAGGCTAGTTTTTTTCTATTAAATTAACTTTTGTCAATTAATCTTTTAATTATCTTAACATTTTCTCAAAAAAAAAAACTAAAAATAAGTAGATTTAGATCATTTTCCCAAAATAAAATTAAACAACAAAAAAGATTTTATTCTTAGAATTTTTAGAGGTTATTTTCAGATTTGTGCGCGTTTATTTTATTGTAACTGCCTACTGGTTTGTAATAACTTAGCTAAGATTTTTACACTTTACTGCTTTTTATTCCCCCAATTTTTGGACATGTAAATAATCCCCTCCCCGAAGCCTTGTAATAGCGTAGGATTTACAATTCCGCACTTTAAATTCCTGTACATATATTAACTGCTTAGATGTATGCTAACTAGGATTGCATGACAAGATTAACTCTTAACTTAAAATCAGCAGTAGCTCACCATGACATGCAAGAACAATATAACTGAAAATTGACACACTTGCACATGCCACTTCTAGGGTACACCTCACTTGGTTGCCTCGAGCATGGTCATTAAGTATAGGATGTTTTAGAGGTCATCCTTTTGTCCCAAGATCATAAGTTGCCTCGAAATGGTTGCCTCGATAAAAATGATCTAAGACATTAGGATTACCACTAAAGCGTCCTAACGTTGCTTTAGTGACCACACGTCCCTTAAATCGAATTGACCCGAAAACTCCAACGACGGTGCTACCTACTCCTCAATAGTGGGATAGCACTGTATAAAGGACATTTGCACAGTTTAGTTCCCTTTTGAGTAGGTAGAGGTTCTTAAGTACTTGCTCCTTTTAAAACAAAACAAAAACTTTTCGCACTTACACTTTCTTCAAAAAAACAAAACTCTTTTCAAAACCCACAAACACAAAGAAAAGCAAACTTTTGAAAACATAGTGAGCAAGTACCTAAGAGCCCGTGGATAACCACGGATAGAAAGGGTGCTAACACCTTCCCTTTCTATAATCTACCTCCCAAACCCGAGAAACATCTCGAAAAGGAATTTTTCTGTGCTTTTGTCCTTTCCTTGTTGGATAAAATAAAAGACGGTGGCGACTCTTGCTTACCGCGACATTTTGCAAAAACAAATGCAAACACGAACCAGCATTCCAAAAACAGTCAGTTCTCATTCCCACCGATCACAGAACTGGCGACTCTGCTGGAGACATTATAAGTGAGGTGTACCTTAGGATTAGATCACTTATGTTTTCAATTGTATTGCTTTGTATGCTCTTAATTTCGTGGGCTTGTATCGGAGTTCTATTGATCCTAACCCGGATCTGGGGATACCCTTTAGGTAAGTAGCAACAAACTGTGAGGGAACTGTGCAGGGTATACCGACATGGTTGAAACAGTAGCTACGTTGATGTGGCACTTTGGTGAGTACCGGTAACCCTTGAGTTAAGTCAAGGAGAGCACGGGGCCGCTGCGTGGTGTCGTGAAGCATCAATTGACCTTAGAACCTTACTTGACCATCTTGGCCTTTTTTAGGGGTAGTGAGATGACCGACTTTGGTGCAGTCCGAAGTTGGTAGATACTCGATACTACACTCATTTGAGGGTTGTTTTCTTGGAATATTTTGGTCGCCAGTTAAGTGGCTAAACCAAAACAATGAACATAGAAAACAATCCAATGATATTGAGCTCCTTAGAACCCGATTACTATTTATAGGACAGGTTTTGAGCCAACTAAACTCAAGAGGGTACTTACCTATGGAACCTCATGCAAGCCTGAAATCTAAGGGCTCTTATGTGTGACTCGTGTGCCTTCAAACTTGAACTACTTGCACATTCTTGTTATCTGACAACATGAGTTCCTTGCAGGTTTTGTTTACAGTCCTTATCCAATAATTTGGATTTATTGCAGGGTTTACTTACATCACCTCACACTTTTGCTTAAACGCATAGCATACACATCATAACATCATACCTTAACATTTCCTTAACCATTTCAAGGATCTCAAGGGTCTGTGATGCAGGTTATGGTAAATCAAATGGCTAGCAAGGGGCAAAGGGAATTTATTTTCCTCTAGCTAAGGTTGCCTAGAAATCAAAACATGATAACTTGAGTCAGGGGCTATGACCCACTCGATATGGCGAGCTTGACTCTTGAGGAAGGACTCTCAGCAACATGAAGTTCCTTCAATCAAGCTACCAGATTCAGATTCTAATAGTTTCTTGTTTACCCCGCGAGATCCTTGGAAACATTGCATACATATATCATACATATCATTGCATAACAGGTCTCCCAGTACAGGTCTCTTATCTTCTTCAATGTTTATTTCAGCAATCATCATGTCTACTGAACCTTCCACTGAGCAAGCTATCAAGGCCCTCCAGGCCCAGAATGCCCAATTTCAAGAGTTGGTCATGAGCCTAGCTAAGGGTCAGCAGGACTTGAAGACCCTGATTCTGAAAGAGAGGAAGAAGAAGAAGAAGAGGACTATCCTATTCAACACCGGACGCAGGTTTGGAAACGGGCTGCAGAGTGAAGTTGATCTGACCACCCCATCTGAAGGGAAAGACAGTCCACAAGAAAGAAGGGCTCCTAGCCCTGAAGCCTCCGACAACGAGGCAGACTATGATGAAGAACAGTATCCTCCTGCTGAGGATAAGTACAAACAACTGGAAGACCGTTTGAACGCTATGGAGATACAGAAAGTGCCCGGTCTAGACTTCGGAGATCTAGGTCTATCCTCTGGGGTGGTGATTCCCCATAAATTCAAGGCACCTGCCTTTCCCAAGTACGACGGAGCTTCCTGTCCAAAGCTACACCTCCGGTCATATGTGAGGAAGATTCAGCCCTATATTGCTGATAGAAATCTCTGGGTTCATTTCTTTCAAGATAGTCTGTCAGGGACTCAACTTGAATGGTTCTGTCAACTGGAAGGAGCTAACATCCTCAACTGGGAGGACCTTGCTGCTGCTTTTTACAAGCAATACCAGTATAATTCCGACCTTGCTCCCACGCGTACTCAGCTTCAGGGTATGTCTATGGGTACAGGCGAAGGCTTTAAGGACTATGCTCAGAAGTGGAGAGATCTTGCTGGAAGGGTCCAACCCCCTCTGTCTGATAGGGAGTTGGTGGACATGTTTCTTGGGACTTTGTCTGGTCCCTATTTCAAACACTTGATCGGAAGCTCTTCAGCCAGATTCACCGAGCTAATACTGACCGTCGAAAGGGTCGAAGCTGGCATAAAAATGGGAAGATTCAAGAAGCTACACCTTCTGGTGCTCAGAAAAAGCCCTACAATGGGAAGAAAGAGTCCAATGATGTGTATGGTCAAAAGAGTCGTCATGATCAACATGTAGGGGCAACCCTGATCTCCAATCCCACGCCTGTTCAACAAAGACAGAGCAATAGGTGTAGGGTAAGATATCAAGAAAGGCAGTATACTAACATCAACATGCCTTTGTCTCAAGCGTTACACCATTTGCTGGAGTTGAAGCTAATCACACTAAAGGATCCTCCTCAAAATCCTGATACTTCCTCTTCCAAGTATAACCCGAGTGTGAGATGTGCCTACCATTCTGACAGTCCTGGACATGACACCGACGACTGTTGGACCTTGAAGAACAAGATTCAAGACTTGATTGATGCCAAGGAGATCAAGTTTGATCACTGATCCTACGCCAAATAATTGAGAATGTCTTTGTTTCATTTGAATTTTTCAAGTTGTAATCTCTTTGTTATTCAAATAATTATCTATTAATGTCAAACTCTGTTTCATTAATGTATTGCATATGTTTGTCTTGATTTGATCCAATCATTTTAATTACATTTAAACTATGCTTTTTACTCACTTTATGACATTCAACTCTTGCTAAAAGTTACAAGCCTTTAGAGGGAGGATGACGAAACAATGCCATAATCCCATACAGTATGCTTTTAGACATACCTTGCTGACGATGTACAGTCATTTCTTTCAAATCCTAAACAGTGGAGGTATAAGGAAGATAATCCCTAGTCAACCCCTTCGAGCCAAAGAAGTAGGAGTTTTCTGTTTTAAACACAAATTGAAACCTTTAATTTAAACCTGGGGCAGGTTAGTCTCTCAGTTAATTCAAAAGATGCGCATTGAAGTCACAAACTCTCAGTTCATAATACAACGAACGACATCAAAAGCATTCCTCTGGAATCAAAAGTCAGTGGTGGTTCCTTATCTCTTAGGCAGTCAATCTCTCAAAAGAGAAAAGCCCACTGAGCCAAAACCTATAAAGAAGGCTTAAGAAAGCTGGGGCATCCCGCTGACTGTAATCTCGAAAACAGGAACAGTCAGGCAAAAGTTAGGGATAAAAAATCAAAAGAACGAGGTCGCTACAAATCCTCGACAACATGAAAAATGTTGCAAAAAAAATGACTGCCTTCCAACAAATTCAACTTGTGTGAACCGTCACCAAAAACGTCGTTCCAGACTCATTTGGAGTTCAAATGCACAATTAATTGAGTTTAGGATTGAAGAACATCACGAAGAGCGGGTGGGTACAAATATACTTTGAGCCTTTATCCTTTGTTTCTTAAACCGTGAACCAAGCCACGTTACAACCCTTCAAAAGTCCTAACTGAAGCATGGGTTAGTTCGAAAGCATACTGTTACAAAAGGTATCCTGACTCCTGTAAGGCTTTGCCCTAAATCTTGTGTTGAATTTGTCTTATAAAAAGTTCTCTGCTAAAAAATGCATTTTTCAAAACTTCGAGACAAGCATAAACTTTGCATTATTTGAATATCACTGTTTGCATTTGGCTATTTGTTTGACAGCGGAGAAATTCACACAACGAATATCTGATGAACGAAAGCCCTCTCAGTGAACAAAATCACTTTAAAAAGGGTGACACTTCCATTGACAAATCTCCTATCAACAAGGGGACTTGACATGTCACTATCTAGCACACCTGGGGCAGTCCAGTCAAGATTCCAGGAAATCTCTGAAGAAATGCAGAGTAACCAGGGGCAAGTCTCCATCTCCGTCACTTGGGGCATTGAACATCAATCTCAGTGAAGGGTTACGTGCAATTAAACATTTTCTGGCAATGTCACAAACACTTGCTACTAGGGGCAATGACAAATCTCCCCAAAGTCCTTCTCGTAGGATGATTCCCCAGCAAGAGTTTAATCTCTAAAAACCTTTCCCCAGCTGAACCAACCTCAAGAATCCTCGAGGACTACCCCCAACGAAGATGTCACCTCTCTAGCGGGCTGACGACAGGGTTTATTTCCCCGACAACACCAGGATTCCCCAGCTTGAGTTTGCCTCACCAACTACTACAAATCAAAGGACCACAACTCCTCTTCCCCAGTAGACTACTCTGTAATCCCCAGCAAGTTACTGTGAAACCTGGACCCGACCAGATGTCAGTCTAACTTTGACTCCCCAGTAGAGCAACGGACAACTGAGACTCCTGAACTTGTTCCCCAAGAATGAATCAATACTCTCCACAGAGTTCACAACTTTCCCCCAGCGGAGTTCTCCTCAAACAACAAAGCAGGCATCCTCAGTGGAAACATTCTAAGCAAAGTTTGAAGACATACCTACTCTTCAACAGCAGTCCAGGATTTAATAACTCCCCAACACTTGTCAAGAATTCATTTTTCAAGACAAAATTACACTTCAACGACATTCATAAAATGTGCATACAAAATGCATATAACATAAATCTCATTTATTTTGAGAACATCATTACACAATGCATACATCATGACATTGCATACCACTTCTTTACCTTTTCAGGAAAGATCGATCGACAGATAAAAGTCATTACCTTTTGGAGTAGAAGTCGTCAAAGATTCCTTCATTTCCTTTTGAGGTAGTAATCATCCAAGATTCCTTCATCATCCTGCTGAGGTAGTAATCGTCCAAGATTCCTTCATCATCTTGCTGAGGTAGTAATCGTCCAAGATTCCTTCATCATCCTACTGAGGTAGAAGTCATCCAAGATTCCTTCACCATCTCGTTGAGGTAGTAATCATCCAAGATTCCTTCATCATCCCGTTGAGGTAGTAATCGTCCAAGATTCCTTCACCATCCTGCTGAGGTAGTAATCGTCCAAGATTCCTTCACCACCCCGTTGAGGTAGTAATTGCCCAAGATTCCTTCATCATCCTGCTGAGGTAGTAATTGTCCAAGATTCCTTCATCATCCTGCTGAGGTAGTAATCGTCCAAGATTCCTTCATCATCCTGCTGAGGTAGAAGTCATCCAAGATTCCTTCATCATCCTGCTGAGGTAGTAATCGTCCAAGATTCCTTCATCATCCTGCTGAGGTAGTAATCGTCCAAGATTCCTTCATCATCCTGCTGAGGTAGTAATCGTCCAAGACTCCTTCATCATCCTGCTGAGGTAGAAGTCATCCAAGGTTCCTTCATCATCCTGCTGAGGTAGTAATCATCCAAGATTCCTTCATCATCCTGCTGAGGTAGTAATCGTCCAAGATTCCTTCATCATCCTGCTGAGGTAGAAGTCACCCAAGATTCCTTCATCATCCTGCTGAGGTAGTAATCATCCAAGATTCCTTCATCATCCTGCTGAGTTAGTAATCGTCTAAGATTCCTTCATCATCCTGCTGAGGTAGTAATCGTCCAAGATTCCTTCATCATCCTGCTGAGGTAGTAATCGTCCAAGATTCCTTCACCATCCTGCTGAGGTAGCAATCGTCCAAGATTCCTTCATCATCCCGCTGAGGTAGTAATCATCCAAGATTCCTTCATCATCCCGTTGAGGTATTAATCGTCCAAGATTCCTTCATCATCCCGCTGAGGTAGTAATCGTCCAAGATTCCTTCATCATCCTGCTGAGGTAGAAGTCGCCCAAGATTCCTTCATCATCCTACTGAGGTAGTAATCTTCCAAGATTCCTTCATCATCCTGCTGAGGTAGTAATCGTCCAAGATTCCTTCATCATCCTGCTGAGGTAGTAATCGTCCAAGATTCCTTCATCATCCTGCTGAGGTAGTAATCATCCAAGATTCCTTCACCGTGTTGCTGAGGTAGTAATCGTCCAAGATTCCTTCATCATCCTACTGAGGTAGAAGTCGTCCAAGATTCCTTCATCATCCTGCTGAGATAGAAGTTATCCAAGATTCCTTCATCATCCTGCTGAGGAAGTAATTGTCCAAGAATCCTTCAACATCCTGCTGAGGTAGTAATCATCCAAGATTCCTTCATCATCTGTTTGGAGTAGCAATCGTCTCAGATTCCTTCATCACACATCATTATCAAAAAAGACCTCCTATGGTTAGATTTATTTCTTCCAGTTAATGACAGGGAATCAGATACCTTCAAATAACATTCCAGATACGATCCAGATTCGGATGTAATTCTGTCACTCATTCAAATACAGTCCATCAATCGCCCCTGGATGGCATCTGTAAGCCCATTCCCGATATCACAAGCTGATATTACACCATGCGAGTGCAAATTTATAGGCACTCTAGTGTTCAATTATCTTCCACCCTCGGATCACGAAAGGCTCGAAAGCCAATCTATATCCTCAGGTTTAAGAAAATTGAACAGGGGCAACTGTTGCACCCCAAAATTTTCCCTCTCATGTTTTCCAAAGTCTTCCCCCCTGCATGGTTGATCATAAACTCTTGCCTAAGGAAAAAGAAAATTTTTGAGTGGTGCTTTAAGATCCTTTGATTGGCATTCTGAAGAGCATTTCGATTGGCATACTGAAGGAGCATTTCGATTGGCATTCTGAAGGAGCACTTCGATTGGCATTATGGACAAGCATTTCGATTGGCATTCTGAAAGACCCTTCGATTGGTATTCTGAATGAGCCTTTCGATTGGCATTATGGACAAGCACTTTGATTAGCATTGTGTCAAGGCAGCTTCGACAGGCATATGAACCATCTCCTTCGATTAGCATGAACAACACCTTTCAATTGGCCTATTAACAAAGCCTTTCGATTGGCCTGTTAACAAAGCCATCAAGAGGGCACTCAAAAACATGTCCAGGTACACTGAACATGAGAAAATGGCATGTCTCCCTTGCAAATATAGAAATAATTAAATGCTGATTGTGGATCTAATTCCTGAGTTAAAGGCCATATTCTTGCCTTTTCTGTTCCTAAAAGAGCTGATTCGACCAGAGTGATTCTTTTCAAATCAAGCAGTCGAAGCAGAAGGAGTCCCATTCGAAGGAGGCAAATCAAGACCAATCGAAGAGTAGGGCATGAAGGCATTCAAAATTCAAAAGTGTCCAGGTTCATTCAAGAGACATGAATGTTTCAAAAAAGGAAATTATTTAATGTGTCTGTTTCTTGTCTCATGGCATTTAATGGCCTGTTTAATGGTTGTCTCTTGCCATTACTGCACTCTCACACCCCTATAAATACAGAGGCCAGCATACATATCCAACACACGAAAATTATACAAGGAAACACAGGAAAAAAAACAGAAGCATTAGAGAGACGCTGCCCATACAATCCTTCAAAGGTTATCAGAATTTTCCAAGCCAAAGCAGTCCTTCAGATCAAAGGTGCCCACACCCAGAAGCCCTCAGATCAAAAGTGCCTGCATCCAGGAAGTGCCCAGATCGAAGGTGCCTACATCCAGGAAACGCCCAAATTAAAAGTCCAATCTGCTGGTAAGAAAGGGTAAACTATCCAACCTCATATTTGCATAACACATTATTACTTGATGTTGCCTTTGATTTGCTATCCTAGACAGGATCGAAAGGCCTGGTTTTGGCGCCCAGGTCATGTTCTTCATTTGCCAACACTTGCTGCAGACATAGCCTGAAGAGACCCAGCAAGCGCAGGATTGAAGGGCCTGGGGTTCAATACCCAGGCCCTGCATTTCATTTCACTAACATACTTTTACAGGTATAACATCCCAGATCGAAGGAGACACTTTCTCCAGATCGAACCCATTAGCATGCTGGATCGAAGGAGGCATCTCATTCCTGGATCGAAATTCATGAACTCCATGATCAAAAGACAATCCTCTTCCCTGGATCGAAGGCTACTCACGCCTTACTGTCTGACCCAATCGAAAGGACCATGACTCTCTCTGGATCGAAGCTTCCATTCCCTCTCTGGGTCGAAACTCTTTTTTTCCCCTGGATCGAAGGATCCCCCTTGTATTTTATTTTTGTTTTCATTGACATCTTTTTATCCTTTTAATTAACATTAAAATAAGAAAACCACAAAAATATTAGGCTAGTTTTTTTCTATTAAATTAACTTTGTCAATTAATCTTTTAATTATCTTAACATTTTCTAAAAAAAAAAAGTAGATTTAGATCATTTTCCCAAAATAAAATAAAACAACAAAAAGATTTTATTCTTAGAATTTTTAGAGGTTATTTTCAGATTTGCGCGCGTTTATTTTATTGTAACTGCCTACTGGTTTGTAATAACTTAGCTAAGATTTTTACACTTTACTGCTTTTTATTCCCCCAATTTTTGGACATGTAAATAATCCCCTCCCCAAAGCCTTGTAATAGCGTAGGATTTACAATTCCCGCACTTTAAATTCCTGTACATATATTAACTGCTTAGATGTATGCTAACTAGGATTGCATGACAAGATTAACTCTTAACTTAAAATCAGCAGTAGCTCACCATGACATGCAAGAACAATATAACTGAAAATTGACACACTTGCACATGCCACTCCTAGGGTACACCTCACTTGGTTGCCTCGAGCGTGGTCATTAAGTATAGAATGTTTTAGAGGTCGTCCTTTTGTCCCAAGATCATAAGTTGCCTCGAAATGGTTGCCTCGATAAAAATGATCTAAGACATTAGGATTACCACTAAAGCGTCCTAACGTTGCTTTAGTGACCACACGTCCCTTAAATCGAATTGACCCGAAAACTCCAACGACGGTGCTACCTACTCCTCAATAGTGGGATAGCACTGTCTAAAGGACATTTGCACAGTTTAGTTCCCTTTTGAGTAGGTAGAGGTTCTTAAGTACTTGCTCCTTTTAAAACAAAACAAAAACTTTTCGCACTTACACTTTCTTCAAAAAAACAAAACTCTTTTCAAAACCTACAAACACAAAGAAAAGCAAACTTTTGAAAACATAGTGAGCAAGTACCTAAGATCCCGTGGATAACCACGGATAGAAAGGGTGCTAACACCTTCCCTTTCTATAATCTACCTCCCGAACCCGAGAAACATCTCGAAAAGGAATTTTTCTGTGCTTTTGTCCTTTCCTTGTTGGATAAAATAAAAGACGGTGGCGACTCTTGCCTACCGCGAAATTTTTCAAAAACAAACGCAAACGCGAACCAACATTCCAAAAACAGTCAGTTCTCGTTCCCACCGATCACAGTTACCAAGTTGGATCTCAGCAGATGAGGTAGAATTTCAGCTAATTTCATGTTGATTCGGGTAAACTGCCGTTGTGGTCTTTCCAATCTTTGTTGATTATTGCATTGTGAAGCAACTGCAGGCCTAGGTATCATTACGACACTTACTGTCTGACGATGTTCAACCCTGTTTTGGCCCCTCGGGCTATAGATGGCACTCGCTTCCTTCTTACCAACAAAAGGCTTCTTTATTGAGCTCGAAGAGTTATCCTTCTGTATCTTGCTGCTCCGAATCCCAACTTCTACTCTTTCTCCAGTTAGAATCAGCTCAGTGAAACTAGCTGACGAGCTGCCGATCAAATGATTGAAAAATGGACCAGATAGCATTCCCAGAAACATATCAACCAACTCCCTATCAAACAATGGGGGTTGAACTCTTCCATCCAAGTTTCTCCATTTCTGCACATAGTCTTTAAAGCCTTCACTTGCACCCATGGACATACTCTGGAGTTGAGTGCGAGTAGGAGCAAGGTCGGCTATGTATTTATACTGCTTGTAGGAAGCAGCAGCTAGATCTTCCCAATTTCGGACATTGGCTCCCTCCAGCTAGTAGAACCATTCAAGCTGAGTCCCTAACAGACTATCTTGAAAGAAATGAACCCACAGATTTCTATCAGCGGTGTGGGGCTGGATCTTTCTGACATAAGAACGGAGATAGAGTTTTGGGCAAGACACCCCATCATACTTAGCAAAAACTGGAGCTTTGAACTTCTGCGGGATGACCACTCCTGACACCAATCCCATTTCTTCGAAGTCCAGCCCAGGTATCCTCTAAATTTCCATGGCACTCAAACGATCTTCCAACTACTTGTATCTATCCTCAGCAGGAGGATACTGCTCATAATTATAGTCGATATCGTTGTCAGAAACTGTAGGACTGGGGTCCTTCTCCCCTGTCTCTTCTTCTTGATTCTCCCCTTCCTTAGATGAAGAGGTCAGATCGACTTGTCGCTTTAACCACTCTCCAAACCTTCTGCCCATATTCAGAATACCGGCAACCTTCTTCTTTTTCTTTTTCTCTTTCAGGATGAGGGCTTTCAGATCCTCCTGCCCTTTTGCCAGACTTATGAACATTTGTTGGAACTGGGCGTTTTGTGCCTGAAGGTCCTTGATGCTTTGTTCGGAAGACATTTCTGCTGAAATAAACAGCGAAGAAGATGAGAAACCTGTAATGGTACTTGTACATGCAATGCTATGAATGGAATGCGCATGCAATGATTTCAAAGACTTTGGGAAATTTAAATTTTCAAACCAAAATAAACAAAGATTTTATTAGCTGAATTCAAAGTTCATATGCCTTTTAGGAATTACAATTAAAAATAAATCTAGAAAAGAAATCAAAATTCCCATGGATGCTTCCTCTTTGTGTCGAGATAAGCATTGAGTCCTCTTTCCTCATGGAGCTGCTTTATGAGCTCTAAAACCTTCCTCTCCTGAGCATGGGACTGATCCCTGTAAGTATCCCGCAACTTCATTAACTAAATCCAAGACTTTTGTAATTACCCAAGATCAGTGGGCATATAAGGATAGAGAACCGTGTAAGGAATACCCCCTTCAGCAGTGGGTTCCACAATCACTGGTAAAACGGCCACATAGGGCATCATAAGCTTCTGGGCGTGAGCTCGTACCCATTAGAGGTAAGGTTCCATAGGAATGGAAGCCTTTTGCCGCAACGCCTTGGTGCCAGATCTATTTACCATGCCCCAAGCTCGTATGAACCTCCGACGATACTCTTGAACATCATCCTCATAGTTGAATACAATGCCCTTAATAAGGAACTCATGGGGACCATCTCTTCGAGCGTAACCAAATTGTCGCATAGCTAAACAAGGATTATAGGTTATACCCCCTCTGATACCAAGTAATGGGACATTATGGTACTCCCCACAACGGTCAATAATAGCAGTATTTTCCATAGCTCAGGAACACCAGAGAATATCCATGTGATCGAGTGACATTATCCTTTTCGACCAACCCAAACCTTCTTCATTCTTCAGTACAGACTTAGGGAGGTGATAAATAAACCACCTCGACAGCAATGGCATGCAACACATAAGAACCCCTCTTCTCTTCATGGTACGAGTATGGAGAGCGTGCAAAATATCTCCGAGCAAGGTAGGCACAGGGTTGCAGGAGAGGAAGATCTTGATAGCATTCACATCTATGAATGAGTCCGGATTAGGGAATAGGACCAACCCATAGATTAGAAGAGCAAAAACCTCCTCAAAAGCCTAAAAATCCATATCATCCCAAAACAGTTGGGCCTTGTCTATCAGAAACTTAGATAGAAAACCTTTGACTCCGCTTCTTGTTTCCTAATTGGATACCATGTCGGTCCGTTTTAGATGCAAAGCTGAGGCAATGACTTATGGCTTAGGAACTTCTTCTAGACCTGTGAAGGGCAACTGTTTAAGAATGGGTATATCCAGCAGCTGAGAGAATTCTTCCAAGGTAGGCACCAACTGATAGTCTGGAAAGGTGAAGCAGTGGTGCTTGGGATCAAAGAACTGAAAGAGTACACTCATCATATTTTCATCAAAGTTTAAAGTAACCAGGTTGAGAAGTCGACCATGTCTCTTAGTGAACGCTGAAGTTTCAGAAACCCTTGATGCTAGCTCTTTGAGTTAGGAAAGTATCTTTACAAAGCTGATTCAAATAGTGTTTCTACAAACGGAAGCCATGATCTGCAAAACAGAACAAAGATAAATTCCCTTGGTCTTTGAAATGGTTAGTTCAATAAGAATGGATGCTATGTTATGATGCATGATAAACCACAGATATAACAAACACAGACAAATCACACCAAGTCCTTAGGTTCAAGGCTTGCATGAGGTTAAAGGTCATACCATCTTGAAGTTTAGTTGGTTTCAAACCTGTCTTAAAAAGTAACCGGGTTCTAAGGGATCTCAATATCACTGACCATCCTTTATCGGGCATCGTCTCAGCTCAAGAAATCTTTTCTTGCGGCCAAAAAATCCCGAAAGTCTGATCTCAATGAGTGTAGCATCAAGTATCAACCAATCCTCAGCTCTACACAGAGGTCGTCTATCTCACTACTTTCTAATGGCCAAGTTTGTTCAACTAAGGTTCTAAGGTCCGTTAGTGCTTCACGACACCACGCGGCGGCCCCGTATTCTCCTTGTTTCCCCATGAAGGATATCGGTACCAACCAAAGTTCCACACTAACACAACCATTGCTTAAACCATATCGGTTTACATCGTACAATCTCCACGATCTATTATTGTTTACCTAATGAGTGCCCCCAGATCCAGGTATAGAATCTATAGTAACCCAAGCAAAACCCTTTATGAATAAAGCAAGCAAGCAAGAAAGAAATCTGAAATTACCTAGATCCTAAGGTAAACCCCACTTTATACATTTGTCCTCAGTATAGTCGCCAGTTCTGTGATACGGTCGCAGAACCGATTGTTTTTACTGGCTTGCGTTTTGCGTTTTTTGTTCGCAAAATGTTGCGGTAACTAAGAGTCGCCACCGACTTTTATTTTATCCAATCATGGAAAAGGAAAAAGAACAGAAAAAACCTTTTTTCGAGATTTCTGAGTACGGGGGGGGGGGGGGGGGGGGGGGGGGGGGGGGGTAGATTATAGAAAGGGAAGGTGTTAGCACCCTTTCCATCCATGGTTTTCCATGGGCTCTTAAGTACTTGCTCATCTTTTTAAAATTGCTTATGTGTGCTTGTTTTGAAAAGTTTTACTTTGTGATAACCCATGTATCAGTCCTCAAGGGTATGAGGTGTAACACCCCAATTCTACCCCAAGCAAATTATGCAATTTAAATAAGAGTTATAAAATTTCATTCATACAAACGAATCGGGACGTCACAAATTCTTCTAACAAATCCATTGCATTCATCATGGATATAACACTTTTAATAAAACATTGGATGAACCATCAATATAGCATCTTTAATAAAATAATTCAACAACTACGCAGCGGAATTCTTTAATAACATCTTTAAATAAAACAGCAACTTCGAAACATCTCATATTTAGTAAATAAACAAATTAAAGTTCAACAACTAAAAATCAGCAAGCGTTCATCCCCCCGAGTGTTACATATCAGAGCAATAACACTGACTCGATCTATTGAAGGTATACAGCCTTCACTCTCGATTACCTGCACGTTACCAACATAAGGGCAACATTTAAACAGAAGGGGTAAGATATCTAACAATATAATAAAGCACGTGATAATTAATATATTAAATTAGATCAATAATATCACCACTTCTCATCTCATAATCAACAACAATTACAGCATATATACCCATTCATCAACATCAAATACACGTCATTATTCAATCATAAAATACGACTCAAAACTATGCAAATGCATGTGGTACCATTGGAGAAGAACTCCCATCTCAAAAATCTAATCTGCCAATTAATAGAGGCATCAACAAGGCATAGCCTTCATCTCAAAATTTTCCAATCCAGGCCATCTCAATGAGCATAAGCTCCATCTCAAAAAATGCAATGTATGCCATGAATGTAATATCAACATCTCAATCATCTTAAAACACAACATCTCATAAACATCTCAGAACAACAACATCTCATAAGCATCTCAAAACAACATCTCATAAACATCTCAAAACAATAAATATCAATCATCTCAAAACATCTCAATTACAGCATCTCATAAACATCTCAAAATAATTATTTAAACGTCATTTATTTATCAAACGACATTGGTTCATCATAACTATCAAACACAACTTTAATGACAACATCTCACTATTAACTCAGCTGTATATAAATACTACAGTAATCCCTACTGTTATTTTGCTACTGTACATCATTATTGTCACTAATCCTACTGTCATAATTCTGACAGCAGCCTCTACACATCTCATGTTCATCATTCAGTCAAAAAATTAGCACAACAGTCATCTACGGGAATTAATTCTAAATCCTAAACTAGTTAATGGGATTACACCTCTTAATCATCATTTGAATCATCTAGAATAAAGTCCATCGTGTTAGCTAATCAACGCTTCGAACGACATCTCAAACAGCATCCTAAAACTCAAGTTACAGCAATTCAAAACTGATTCTGTCAAAATTAATCAGTATGGTTCGACATGAAACTCTATGGTTCGACGCGTAATGCTTCTCCTGCATAGCATGAGTCGACACATCCCCTTCATGGATCGACTCATCCTGCTTCAAATCACAGCTTGTATCGACACATGCACTTACCGATCGACTCATCCTGCTTCATATGTATACTATGAGTCGACACATCCTCCTTTGGATCGACTCATTCTGGCTTTCAACACATCATGTATCGACACATGCACTTCACTGATCGACTCATCCTAACTTTTAATACAGCATGTATCGACACATCCTCTCTTCGTGTCGACTCATCCTGAGTCTTATACTCATCATGCATTGACAGATCCTCTCTTCGCGTCGACTCATCCTGAGTCGAATACCCTTCATGTATCGATGCAAGCCCTGCATGCATCGACTCATCCTGAGTCGAACATCCTTCATGTATCGACACATCCAGCTTGGGGTCGACACATCCTTCGACAGTCTGCATAATTTTCTGCGTTTTCTACTGTAATTTGCTACGGGAATCATACTACAACCCTAAAAACCTCATCATAACCATGATAATTCATCACCTAATCATTATACTCTATTACTCCATTGATCAAACAACATAATAACATTCTTATTCATCAAAAATTCATCAAATCTTCATCATACATCATTCATAATGCATTCAATTCAAGAACATACAGCAATTACATCTAACCCCATATATCAAACATCATGAACCCAATTATAAAGCCATAACCCCACCCTTACCTTGGATCGAAGGTCGCTCTACAATTTCCGGGTTGAATTCTTTATTCTTGCCGTTTCCTTCAAAATCCAGCAGCTTCTCGTTCCTTAAATCCTTATTTTTCTTCTTACTGCTTCCTTCTTCTATTCTTTCTCACAAATAATAAAATAACCTAATATTATTATATTATTCCTTATTGGGCTCAAAACCTACACCCCCTTATTACTTCCACTCACACCATAAAGGCCCACATTAATAATATTAACTTCTAACATTATTTCACATAATAATATAATACCTCAAATATATTATTATTTCTCCATTTAATAAAATAAATCCAATTATAATAACACTTCTTCACAAATATTCCAAAAATAATTTAATTAAATAATTAATTAAATTACGGGCGTTACAACTCTCCCCCACTTAGAATATTTTCATCCTCGAAAATTTACCTCAATCAAACAATTCAGGATAGGAGTCTCGCATCTTGCTCTCCAACTCCCAAGTTATGCTTTCTCCTGCAGCTCCTAGCCAAACCACTTTAACCAAGGCAATCTCTTTGCCCCTCAGAGTCTTCATTTCACGATCTGCGATCTGTACAGGCATCGTCTCCATCGTAAGATTATCCCGTACTTGCACATCGTCCATATGAATCACATGAGATAGATTTGAAATATACTTCCGAAGTTGCGACACATGAAACACATCATGAAAATTCGAAAGATTAGGCGGTAAAGCCACTCTATAAGCAACATTCCCCACTCTCTCTGAAATCTGATACGGTCCAATAAAACGAGAAGTGAGCTTCTTAGACTTCAATGCTCGCCCAACACCAGTCACATATGTAACTCTCAAAAACACATGATCACCAGCTTGAAATTCTAGATCTTTCCTTCGCTTGTCATGATAACTCTCCTGTCTACTTTGCGAAGCTTTCATCTTTTCTCGAATCAACTTCACCTTCTCAGTAGTCTCCCGAACAAGTTCAGGTCCAAGTACTACACTCTCACCAGATTCATGCCAACACAACAGAGTTCTACATCTTCGACCATACAATGCTTCAAAAGGTGCCATCCCAATACTATAATGGTAACTGTTATTATACGTGAACTCTATCAACGGAAGATAAGTATCCCACGAACCTCCCTGCTCAAGAACACATGCCCTCAACAAGTCTTCTAATGATTGAATCGTCCATTCAGTCTGACCATCTGTCTGAGGATGATACGCTGAACTCAACCTCAACTTAGAACCCAACGCTTCTTGAAAACTCTTCCAAAAATCAAAAGTAAATCTTGGATCTCTATCTGACACAATGCACAAAGGAACACCATGCAGCTTCACGATCACACTAATATAAATCTCAGCCAACTTCGACACTGGAAAACTGATGTTAATAGGAATAAAATGAGCTGACTTTGTAAGCCTATCAACAATCACCCAAATTGAATCATGTCCTCTCAAAGTATTAGGCAACCCCGTCACAAAGTCCATTGAAATGCTATCCCATTTCCATTCTGGAACTTCCAACGGTTGCATCAATCATGCAGGCTTCTAATGTTCAACTTTCGACTTCTGACAAGTCAAACATGCATACACAAACCGAGCCACATCACTCTTCATCCCAAGCCACCAAAACAAACCTTTCAAATCTTGATACATCTTTGTAGCTCCTGGATGAATACTCAACTTACTTCTATGACTCTCTTCAAGTATCACTTTCTTCATCTCAGCATCATCAAGAATACAAATCCGGTCACGAAACCTCAACACACCTTGCTCATCTAGCTCAAAATCACTATTCTCATATTGATCAGTCCCAACCATCAAATATACCAGTTTCACATCCAACTTCTGAGCTTCTCAGATACTGTCTAGAAATTCATTATTAATATTCAACATACCCAACATAACACTCTGCGGAGTAACCTCGCAAACTAAGCTCATATCTCTAAACTGCTCAATCAATTCCAACTCTTTAATCATCATTGCTAACATATGTAAAGTCTTTCGACTCAACGCATCAACTACCACATTCGCCTTTCCTGGATGATAATTCAAACTGAAATCATAATCCTTTAGAAATTCTAACCATCTTCATTGCCTCATATTCAACTCCTTCTGATCAAATAAATACTTTAAGCTCTTATGGTCACTAAACACTTCAAATCTAGAACCATAAAGATAATGCCTCCAAATCTTCAACATAAAAACAACTGCAACAAGCTCTAAATCATGCGTAGGACAGTTCTTCTCATGAGTCCTCAACTGCCTCGACGCATAAGAAACTACCTTACCATTCTGCATAAGCACACCTCCTAAACCCATCTTATAAGCATCACAATACACCACAAAAGACTCTCCTGGATTAGGCAACATCAAAATCGGAGCCGACGTCAATCTCTTCTTCAATTCCGTAAAACTTTCTTCGCATTGAACATCCCATACAAACGCTCTACCTTTACAAGTCAACTTAGTCAACGGAAGTGACAACTTAGAAAACCCTTCAATAAACCTTCTATAATAACCAGCTAATCCCAAGAAGCTTCTAATATCAGTAGCTGACTTTGGAGTTTCTCATTGCAACACAGCATCAACCTTCGATGGATCTAGAGCAATGCCACTACCTGAAATCACATGACCAAGAAAACTAACCTCTTTTAACAAAAATTCACACTTGGACAACTTTGTATACAACTTCTTCTCTTTCAGAATCTGCAATACTACTCTTAAATGTTCAGCATGCTCTTCTTCTAACTTAGAGTAAATCAAAATATCATCAATGAACACCACTACGAACCGATCCAAATAAATATGAAAGATACGATTCATATATTCCATGAATACTCCCAGCGCATTAGTAACACCGAAAGGTATCACCGAAAGGCATCACCGAATACTCGTAATTTCCATAACGCGTTCTGAAAGCCGTCTTCTGAATATCTTCATCTTTCACTTTAATCTGATGGTAACCCGACCTCAAATCAATCTTGCTAAACACACGGGCATCCACCAATTGGTCCATCAAGTCATCTATTCTTGGAAGCGGATACTTGTTCTTAATCACCACCTTGTTCAACTGTCTATAATCAACACAAAGCCTCATACTTCCATCTTTCTTCTTCACTAATAACACTAGAGCTCCCCACGAAGATACACTTGGTCTTACAAACCTCTTCTCAAGTAACTCTTCCAATTTCTTCTTCAACTCTGATAACTCAGACGTAGACATCTTGTATGGTTCCATAGACACAGGTCTGGTACCAGGTACAAGATCAATTGCAAATTCAACTTCCCTCTCTGGCGGTACATCAGGAATCTCATCAGGGAAAACTTCAGGAAATTCACATACCACCGGCAATTCCTCAATTATAGCTTGAGTCTCTACAGATAGTGACGCCATCAACAAGAACATATGTGATTCCTCTTGCATCAACTTTCTCAACTGTCTAGCAGACAACAGACCATCTCCCTCTTCTTCAGGAGTAGAAAACTTCACCGACTTGTCATAACAATTAATATGAACACAGTTATGCTCTAACCAGTTCATACCAAGAATCACATCCAAACCTCTTAACGACAAGCAAACCAAATCAACAACAAAGTCTTTGTCGAAGATTGACAAGGGACACTTAGCACACACAAAAGAAGTAGTCACCGATCCCTTGGCTGGAGTATCGACGACCATTTCTCCACTCAAAGAAGACAACACAAGACCCAATCTTTCAACATAATCAGCCACAATAAAACAATGCGTAGCACCAGTATCAATAATAGTAATTAAAGGAGTACTATTAATGAAACATGTACCTCTAATAAGTTTGTCCTCAGCAGCTGTCTGATCCTCAACCAAAGCAAACACTTTACCACTTGACTAAGCCTTCCTCGGTTTCGGACACTGACTACCAATGTGCCCTTCTTCTTTACAGTTGAAACAAACCACATTCTTGTGCTCACACTCAGATACAACATGTCTGTTCTTACCACAACGGTAACATCTCTTCACTTCAGCAGTGCACACATTACTCTTGTGTCCAGGTTTCCCACACTTAAAACAAATCACACCAGCAGGAGCATCTCCCCCACTAATCCTCTGACCATGAGTAACTCTATGCTTACCCTTACCAGCTGGGGCATCATAAGGTTTACCACGACTCTGCGGGTGCTTACCCCTCTTCTCATTGATAATCTTGT
Organism: Vicia faba; assembly: GCA_948472305.1. Lineage (NCBI taxonomy): Eukaryota > Viridiplantae > Streptophyta > Magnoliopsida > Fabales > Fabaceae > Vicia > Vicia faba. The sequence continues at coordinate 304,983,706 of OX451735.1, read as the reverse complement.
AATGTGCATTATTGTCTTCCTTATAAATCCTACAGCTATCAACCAATTCAGCAAAGACACGAATCTTCTGGTATCCAACTGCCTTCTTAATTTCCTGGCACAACCCATTCTCAAACTTAATACACTTCGAAAACTCAGCATTTTCCTCAGCATATGCGGATAAAACTTGGCCAACTCAGCAAACTTGGCAGCATACTCAACAACAGACATACTTTCTTACTTCAGCTCAAGAAACTCAATTTCCTTCTTACCACGGACATCTTCAGAAAAATAATTTCACAAAAACTCCCTACAGAACACATCCCAAGTGACATTCTCACCTGCAACTTCTAACTTCTGGCAAGTCTCTAGCCACCAGTCATCAGCCTCGACTGCTAGCATATGAGTCCCATAACGAACCTTCTGCGCTGGAGTGCAGTCCATCACGCGAAAGATCCTCTCAATCTCTTTCAACCATTCTAATACTCCGTCGGGATCATATTTTCCCTTGAACGTAGGTGGATTCTCTCTCTGGAAAGTTGCCAAGCTACGAGATCCAGCATTCCCGTCAGCATTCGGCTGATTTTCCATCGCATGAGCCATTGCTTCTAAAGCAACAGCAAGAGCAGCATCATTCCTTCCGGCCATCTCAACTTCTTACTACAACATAAACAACGATTAGAACATCAAAAATAACAATACTCAATTGTTAGATAACTAAGACTCGACGACATGGTCGGACCAACCTTTTGCTCTGATACAAACTTTGTAACACCCCAATTCTACCCCAAGCAAATTATGCAATTTAAATCAGAGTTATAAAATTTCATTCATATAAACGAATCGGGATGTCACAAATTCTTCTAACAAATTCATTGCATTCATCATGGATATATAACACTTTTAATAAAACATCGGATGAACCATCAATATAGCATCTTTAATAAAATAATTCAACGACTACGATGTAGAATTCTTCAATAACATCTTTAAATAAAACAGCAACTTCGAAACATCTCATATTTAGTAAATAAACAAATTAAAGTTCAACAACTAAAAATCAGCAATCCAAAATCAGCAAGCGTTCATCCCCCCGAGTGTTACATATCAGAGCAATGACACCGACTCGATCTATTGAAGGTATACAACCTTCACTCTCGATTACCTGCACGTTACCAACATAAGGGCAACATTCAAACAGAAGGGGTGAGATATCTAACAATATAATAAAGCTCATGATAATTAATATATTAAATTAGATCAATAATATCACCACTTCTCATCTCATAATCAACAACAATTACAACATATATACTCATTCATCAACATCAAATACACTTCATTATTCAATCATAAAATGCGACTCAAAACTATGAAAATGCATGTGGTACCATTGGAGAAGAACTCCCATCTCAAAAATCTAATCTTCCAATTAATAGAGGCATCAACAAGGCATAGCCTTCATCTCAAAATTTGCCAATCCAGGCCATCTCAACGAGCATAAGCTCCATCTCAAAAAATGCAATGTATGCCATGAATGCAATATCAACATCTCAATCATCTCAAAACACAACATCTCATAAACATCTCAGAACAAAAACATCTCATAAACATCTCAAAACAACATCTCATAAACATCTCAGAACAATAACATCTCAATCATCTCAAAACATCTCAATTACAGCATCTCATAAACATCTCAAAATAATTATTTAAACGTCATTTATTTATCAAACGACATTGGTTCATCATAACTATCAAACGCAACTTTAATTACCACATCTCACTATTAACTCAGTTGTATATTAATACTACAGTAATCCCTACTGTTATTCTGCTACTGTACAATATTATTGTCACTAATCCTACTATCATAATTCTGACAGCAGCCTCTACACATCTCATGTTCATCATTCTCTCAAAAAATCAGCACAACGGTCATCTACAGGAATAATTCTAAATCCTAAATTGGTTACTGGGATTACACCTCTTAATCATCATTTGAATCAACTAGAATATAGTCCATCGTGTTAGCTATTCAACGCTTCGAACGACATCTCAAATAGCATCCTAAATCTCAAGTTACAGCAATTCAAAACTGATTCTGTCAAAATTATTCAGTATGGTTCGACACGAAACTGTATGGTTCGACGCGTAATGCTTCTCCTGCACAGCATGAGTCGACACATCCCCTTCATGGATCGACTCATCTTGATTCAAATGACAGTATGTATTGACACATGCACTTACCGATCAACTCATCCTGCTTCATATGTATACTATGAGTCGACACATCCTCCTTTGGATCGACTCATTCTGGCTTTCGACACAGCATTTATTGACACATGCACTTCACTGGTCGACTCATCCTGACTTTCAATACAGCATGTATCGACACATCCTCTCTTCGTGTCGACTCATCCTGAGTCTTATACTCATCATGCATCGACACATCCTCTCTTCGTGTCGACTCATCCTGAGTCGAATACCCTTCATGTATCGATGCAAGCCCTGCATGCATCCACTCATCCTAAGTCGAACATCCTTCATGTATCGACACATCCAGCTTGGGGTCGACACATCCTTCGACAGTCTGCATAATTTTCTGCGTTTTCTACTGTAAATTGCTACGGGAATCATACTAAAGCCCTAAAAACCTCATCATAACCATGATAATTCATCACCTAATCATTATACTCTATTACTCCAATTATCAAACAACATAATAACATTCTTATTCATCAAAAATTCATCAAATCTTCATCATACATCATTCATAATGCATTCAATTCAAGAACAAATAGCAATTACATCCAACCCCATATATCAAACATCATGAACCCAATTATAAAGCCATAACCCCACCCTTACCTTGGATTGAAGGTCGCTCTACAATTTCTGGGTTGAATTCTTTGTTCTTGTCGTTTCCTTCAAAATCCAGCAGCTTCACGTTCCTCAAATCCTTATTTCTCTTCTTACTGCTTCCTTCTTCTATTCTTTCTCACAAATAATGAAATAACCTAATATTATTATATTATTCCTTATTGGCTCAAAACCTACACCCCCTTATTACTTCCACTTACACCATAAAGGCCCACATTAATAATATTAACTTCTAACATTATTTCACATAATAATATAATACCTCAAATATATTATTATTTCTCCATTTAATAAAATAAATCCAATTATAATAACACTTCTTCACAAATATTCAAAAAATAATTTAATTAAATAATTAATTAAATTACGGGCGTTACATGAGGAAGTTTGTTTTGAAAATTTATTTTGAAAGGTTTTGTTGAGCAAGTACTTAAGATTCAACCTACTCAAAAAAAGATTGTTCATTCTCGTTTCCTTTAGACAGCGATATCCTACTATTCAAGGAGTAGGTAGCCCCGTTATTGGAGTTTGTAAGGGACGTTCGAAAGGGACAAGTACAGTCACCAAAGCAATGGGTAGGAAACCTTAGTAGTAACCCTAGAGTCCTAAGATCTCTCTGAGGCAACATTTCTGAGGCAACCTTTGAATGGGACATTTGATCTTTTAGACAGGAGGGCAACCACTAAAATCTCCTATGCTTAATGACTGTTTACCGAAGGCAACCAAAGTGAGGCAAACCCTAGGAGTGAATATGTGCATGTGTTATTTTTCAGTTAATTAGTCTTTGCACATTAGGTGACCTACCATTTTAATTTTCAAGCATCTTTCCATAGAATCCTATTAACTATACATCTAACAGTTAAATATTTACAGGAATTTAAAGTGTGAGAAAATAAACCTAGCTATTACAAGGCTTCGGGGAGGGGGATTAATTACATAACCAAAAATCGGGGATTAAACGGTAAATGAAAATCCTAATTTAAAGCTATTACAAACCAGAGCAGTTACAAAATTATAAAAAAGAAAAGTAATCAAAACGCACGGCGAATTAAATGCGAGGACGATAATTAATAACTTAAAACCCTAATTGAGAGAAAAGTATCTTTTTGTGCATTTTTATTTGAGAAAAGATTAATTAGATACAAAGTTAAAACCTAATTTCTAATTGTTTTTAATTATGAAAAAGGAAATTAAATCAACCTAATTTTCTAATTAAATTAATATAAATATTTTATGAAAAAAAATGATCTTTTTGTGATTTTATGATTTATTGATTTTATGATTAATAAAAAAAGTAATTAATTTTTTGTGAAAAGTAATTAAACAAGTTAATTAAAATAAAAGAAATAAAAAGAAAGAATTGAAAATGGGCCTGTGTTGAATTGAAAGGAGGGGGTGCAATGCTGAAACTGCTCTTGGGCCCAAGGTTGATGGCCCAAGCTTATGTGAGATTCCATGTGGCGCTGCCTTGAGAGTACACCCTGGTCCTTCAGTGATGAGGCGTTGGATCTGATTGATCATAGATCCATTGGCTGAATGTTGATAGCACATGGTAGTCGCTTGAAGTATTGATGCACTAGATCTGTGGAAAGAAAAGAAAATAAAGAAACGCTGGGACTTGGGATCGAACCCAGGTCCTCACGCTTACCACCACTGATGCGTTGCCAGCTGCGCTATATGTTTTACTTTTAGTGTAATAACAATAAAATATAATATATGAAAACCAAACAAACTGAATCAAACGCGCGCGAATTTCAAATGGGCAAATAGATGATTTCCACGCCACCGTCTTCTCCAGGGAACCTTCGTATTAGGTAGATGACTTATACCTACTGTTGTACCCCAAAATTTTCCCTTTCATGCTATCAAGATTTCCCCTCATCGGACTCCTTGAGTTCCAGACAGGATTAGGGTTTTGCTCTGCTCAAGACATCTCCTTGCACTGATGAGCTAAATTAGGGTTTGAGTTTGCACAAGGATTTTTGGACTTACAATGCTCAAAGTGACTTTCATACTTCATGTTGGACCTATAAGATTGCCTCTACCAAGTTTCGAGCCTTGACTCAAATTTTTGCCCAGTCAATTGGACAGTTGACCTAGAAATCAACTGTATTAGGAAAAAGTCAACTATGGCCAATGTACAGTCAAACCTTATAAATTTTGATCCACATCAACATTATATGCTCCTATGAACCATTTGATCAAGTTTGGACCACAACTCCTCAAGAAATTTGATCTGATCATCAAAAGGGTAAAATGGTCATTTTTAGGGTTTTGACTGCACAAGGGAAATTTCTGATTTTTCACCTAGCCAATGGAAAATTGGGTTCAAACATGGATTCAAGGACTCAATGGCATCATCTTGACCTATTCACAAGATTCAAAGAATCCCAAATGCATTGGATTGACAGAGGAATTTTTCAGTCAACTGATCAAAATTTGACTGTACACTGAAAAGTCAAACTTTGACTTTTTGGTCAAAATCAAGTGCCAAGGGTCATTTTTCATCAAGATGTGTCAAAACATGAAACTTGTTCATCAAGAAACCCAATTTTGCAAATTAGGGTTTAAGTTTGAAAATTTTCATAACTTAGAATTTTTCTAAGTTATGAAATTTTCTTAATTTTTCCCAACTTTGCCCAACATTTTCACCATGATGCATTTGGATTCAAACAAAACTTAAAACATGAAAGTTGTAGTCCTCCAAAAAATATACAACTTTTATTCACAAAGTTTTCTCAAAAGAAGCTTGGATCTCAAGTTATGATTTTTGGAACAAGGGTCCATGAAACTTTTAACTTAGTGAAATTTTGCCCTAGTTTAGGCAGGATTTTGACCTATCTTCATGACCATTTTTCACATAGTTACACTTGGAATCTAAAATTTCACTTTAAAGATGGATTGTAGAGAATGTTGAAAGCTTTCCAAAATGTCCAATAACTCTCCAAACTCATTTGTGGTTAGGGAGAATCGAAGGCTTGAAGTTAGAAAAAACTCATTTTTCATCCATGACATGTTCATATTGATACAAGTTGCAAACTCTAATCAGCCTTGTTTGCACTAGATTACAGGTCTCAAAACCCTTCCATACTCAATAATTAAATGCAAATCCATTGGTCTAAGGCTTTGTTTTGGTCATAAGATGATTACACAAATAATTAATCCTTAAATAGGAAAAGGTAACATTGCCATTTTTGTCAAAAGTGCTTTATGTCAAACCACATCTCTTGAGCCTTGAACAAGATCTTGTACTGCACACAATATCCACCAACTTGAGGGGCCAAGAGCATGAGGTGCAGGTTGATAGATAGCCTGTACAGGCTTGTCTTGCATCATGGTTTGCTTTTTGCTTCATATACAAGAAACATGTCAAAATTCACATAACTGGAACAACATATAGAACCAACTCTTGCAAGCTTTTGAGAAAAATTTCACACATTGCATTGAACCTAAAACACGAGCCTTTGAGTCCTGAAACCTCCCATAGCACAAAATCACCTTCCATTGGAAAAACAGGGCAGCTTCTGCATCTTGAGTTCTATCTCACAAGTTGCTCGTGCGTTTTGCCCCAAACCTGTTCAAACACCTTCCATACAACCTATCCAAGCTATCCCAACCCTTAAACACTGACTGTAACTCCATTTGCAAGGTTTACCATTTTTGATTTCACCTTGTGCAGGTTGAGTTCTACAGGCTTGTTCAAGCACATTCAAGGCAAGCTAGGCATTGGGGAAGGTCAGAGGAAGTTCAAGCAAGCTCCCAAACATCTCAGGCCTCACTGAAAAGCTCCACATTGCCATACACGAAGTCAACTGAAACAAGGTTTTGTCAACTTCCTATCTCTCTATTTAGGAATCATTAGGCTTATGTTTGTGAATAAAAAATGTAGTATTCATAGCCATGAAGCTGTACATATGCTCAGTTTTCATTTAAATTAAGTGTGTTAAGAGAATTTGATCCATGAACTTCCTGAAAAAATTAGGTTAGGATTTAGGGCCAGAGAAATTCTCTCTGGTCTTTGAGAGTTAGAATGAGTTCTTTACATGGTCGGATTCGTCTTGAAAAATGCTACAACTTTGATGTTATGGATTTTTGCATTAGAGCACGTATGTAGGTTGTTCATGTTTGAAGCCAAACGCGCGTAATTTTGAGACAAAGGTTGAAGATGAAGTCTGGTGGGCTGGGCTTGGTTCTGGCTCACTATTGGCACCCCCCCCTTTTACTGATTGCACCCCCTGGCCCATTTCTTCATATTTTTGTTTTTTTTTCATTTTGTTTTCATTTCTGATTTTATTTTCTTATTTTCAAACATAAAAATATCAAAAAATATTTTATAAATTTTCACATTTATTTTGTATTTTATTTTTATTTTTTCTAACATAAAAATAATTTAATTAGTATATACTTTTATTTAATGAAAACTTGAAAATAATATATAATAATATTATACCTTTATTTTTATTCTTTATTTTATTTATACTCAAAAAAATATTGTTCTAAATATATCTTTGTCTTATATATTTTTTATTTTATTTTTATTGTACATGACTAATGTATTTAATATATATATTCATACTTTTATTTTATTTAATAAAAACTTGAGAATAACAACATAAAAAATATTGTACCTTTATTTTTTATCATTTATACTTAAATAATATTTTTTCTAAATATATTTTATTTTATTTTATTTTTTTATATACATTATTTTATTGTACATAAATAATATATAATATATATTTACTTCCTTAAAAGAAAATTAGGGTTTTTGCCCTTTATAAAAAAATAATCTTTTTTTATTTCTTTCTTTTTTATTAAATATTATATTTTTACATATATAAAAATAAACAAAACATTTTTTGCATATTCATAATAGTTTGCATATTTATTTATTTGATCATTTAAATATTTGTCTATTTATTGATTTGTACCATTATTCAATTTGGATGTAATAGTAAATATTAGGGTTTTATTTCTTGCAAATATTCCCCATTCAAAAATTGTATCCCCCTTCCCATATCTAATGTTGTAATAGTGTAGATTTATTTTACGCATTTATGCTTTCAATTATGCCTTGTTAGAGATTAGGGTTTGTATGCAAAAAAATCCAAAATCAAACAAATAGCTTGACTAATGCAAAGACAAAAAGCATGTAAAATGACAACACAATGCACACATGCACCCCTAGGGTTTCATCCACTTGTTTCCTTTAAAAAAGGCCATGTTATGCATGTTGAGTACTTTGGCAAAACAAGAACAAAACAAAAGATCATAGTCCCTCGATGACGCTATCTTGGTTGCCTATACACAATGATCTAGTCCCTCAAAAAATTTGCTAAAGATACTTGGCAATATTTCTATCATGGTCAATACGATGACCCGCGTCTGTCCCGTTTCACATCCTAATACAAGATTGTTTACCAAATGTAATGGTAAAACAACACTGTCAAAAGGGTTAAAAATGTGTAGGAAATACCTTTGAGTAAAATAGGGTAGACAACTCCTAGTTACTTGATCAAAACTTGCAAAACATCCTTGTTATTTTCAAACACACCTCACGACACAATTTAAAAACATTTCCAAAAAACAAACTTTCAAACTTTCAAAACATTAAAACATCTTTTCAAAAGACAAAAACACCTTTGTATACATTCAAACAAGAATCATTACAAAGGTTGTCACAACGATGGCCTCTTTTCAAAACATTTTTCAAAAAGCACACACAAAGCACCATTTCAAACAATTGAAAAGCAAGTGATCTAAACAAGTAACTAAGAGCCCATGGATAACCATGGATGAAAAGGGTGTTTGCACCTTCCCTTTTCATAATCTACTCCCCGAACCCAAGAAAACATCTCAAAGGTCTTTCCTGTGCTTTTTGACCTTTCCTTTGGATAAAATAAAAAATCGGTGGCGACTCTTGCTAAATCGAAACATTTGCGAACAAAAAACGCAAAACCTCAAGTCAGTTCTCCCACCGTACCACAGAACTGGAGACTCTGTTGGGGAGTCATCTTAAAAGTGGAGTAACCTTAGGGTTTAGATCACCTTTTACATGCTTATCTTGTTTGCTTTGATTGCTTTACATTTGGTTCTCTTGTTTGGGTTTGAATCCTCCACCCGGATTTTTGGGAAACATTCATAGGTAAATAGCAATACGTTGTGGAAACTGTGCGGGGTATACCGACATGGTTGAAGCAATAGCTATATTAGTGCGACATATTTGTGGGTACCGGTAGCCTTTGAGTCAATCAAAGAGAATACGGGGCCGCTGAATGATGTCATGAAGCACTAATGAACTTTTAGAACCTTTACTTGACCATCTTGGCCTTATTAGGGGTAGTGAGATGACCAGATTTGGTGCAGTCTGAAGTTGGTAGATACTCGATACTACACTCATTGAGGGTTATTTTCTTGGAATATTTCGGTCACCAGTTAAGTGGCTAAACTGAAACAATGAACACAGAAAATAATCTGGTGATATTGAGCTCCTTAGAACCCGATTACTATTTATAGGACAAGTTGAGCCAACTAACTTCAAGAGGGTACTTACCTATGAAACCCCATGCAAGCCTGAAACTAGGATCTTGTGTGACTTGCTTGTACATATACTTGTGCATACATCATGAACATCATAAAGCATCATATGCATCCACTAACCATTTCAAGGGTTTGGATCTTCATCTTTGTTCTTGTTTTGTAGGTCATGGAATCACTCCGCAGAAAAACTATTCAGGTCAGCCTTGTGAGAATTCCTCCTCAACTTAAGGAGCTTACTTCCAAGATTCCAGATAATTCTCTCTTCAGTGAAAGACATGGTAGACTTCTCAACTTGGTCAACTCCAACATTGAAGAAGACATGGTGAAAGTTCTCTTCCAGTTCTTTGACCCCCTACACCATTGCTTTACATTTCCTGATTACCAGCTAGTACCTACTTTGGAGGAATTTTCTCAACTCTTGAGGATTCCTATTCTCCATCAACTACCCTACAATGGTACGGAAAGAGAACCAAAGCCTGAAGATGTTGCTCAAGCCCTGCACTTGCAACCATATGATATCAAAGGTCATTGGGAAACCAGAAGTGGTGTCAAGGGTTTCTTGGCAAAGTTTCTATTTGAGAAGGCACAAGACTGCTGGGATTCTCTAGACCTGCAAGCTTTTGAGGAGATTGTAGCACTTCTCATCTATGGATTGGTTTTGTTCCCAAACCTTGATCAGCTTATAGATGTGAATGCTGTCAAGATTTTCATATCTCGGAATCATGTGCCTACATTGCTTGGGGATATCCTCCACTCATTTCACACACGAACAATGAGAAAGAGAGGTGTTCTCATGTGCTGTACTCCTCTTCTAGCAAGGTGGTTTATTTCTCACCTTCCCCAATCTGTCTTGAAGAATGAACAAGGCTTGAGGTGGTCACAACGATTGATGGCCCTTACACATTCTGATGTTCATTGGTGTTCTCGGTCCAGAGAAAATGTCATCATCATTGATCATTGTGGGGAATTCCCTATTATCCCACTACTTGGAATTAGGGGAGGCATTACCTACAACCCCTGTTTAGCTCTGAGACAATTTGGGTATGCCCGAAGGGATGGCCCTCATGACATGTTGATTCCAGACTGGGTTTTTTACTTCGACAATGACGCTCAAGGACTTCGACAAAGGTTTATCCGAGCTTGGAGGATGCCCAACAAAGTGGACAGTAAGACACTGGGACACAAGAATTCCATCCCCCTTGAGCCTTACCTCAAGTGGGTATGAACCCGCGCCCAGAGTCTTATGATGCCTTAACCCTACATTCTGCCTATGATCAAAGAGCCTGTTATGGAAGGAGAGGTTCCATACACCCTCCTACATCCTGACATGCCAACATCATTGGAAGAATTGCAAAAGAGTTGGATACAGCTCAAGGAAGAACGAAATACTTTTGAAGCCAGCTTCTACACCAGTGAGAAAAAGGTTTTGGAGCTTACCCATCAACTCCATGAAGAGCAGACTCTCAACACTTACATCGCACCAAAGAGGATGCGTAATGTCTTTTTACATTAAGAATTTTTTAATATTTCGCCCATGGGGCATTTATGTACTAACAAATTGCTTCTTATTAATATGACGTGTGTTCTTTTTTTTGCAACAAATTTGAATTTTTGAATCCTTGAATGCATTACATGAATACATATCATTCATCATATGCATAATTAGGTCTTCACACCAGGTTTCCTTATCTTTCTGTTGTTTATTTCAGCAAGATGGATATAGAGCAGACGGTCAAAGAGCTGCAGTCACAAAACTCGCAGTTCCAACAACTCCTCATGACTTTGGCAAAGGGTCAAGAGGATCTTAAAGCACTGTTAGAGAAAGAGAAGGAAAAAGAAAATAAGAAAAAGAAAAGAGCGGGAGTAGCTACTTTAGGGAGAAGGTTTGAGAACCAGGCTAGAAGGGTCCTAGATTTCCCCTCGACGTTTGATGAAGGGGTTGGTAAAGGGAAAGGAGCTGCAGTACCTTCCGAATCTGAGGTTGAAGAAGAAGAAGAGGAAATGGATGAAGATTACTCTGAGCAGCAATATCCCCCTGCGAACGATAAGTATAAGAATCTGGAAGACCGGCTGGCATCCATGGAGGTACAAAGAGTACATGGGCTGGATTTCGAAGAACTAGGGTTGGTTGCTGGGATTGTCATTCCCCCTAAATTCAAAGTTCCTACATTTGCTAAATACAACAGTTTATCCTGTCCGAAGATGCATCTGCGGTCTTACGTCAGAAAGATCCAACCTCACTCTTCTGATAAGGATCTGTGGGTCCACTTTTTTCAAGATAGTTTGTCGGGTACGCAATTGGACTGGTTCTATCAACTTGAGAGATCTGATGTACATAACTGGGAGGATTTGGCTGCTGCTTTCTACCGACAATACCAATATAATGCAGATTTAGCACCTACTCGTACTCAACTACAGAGTATGGGTATGGTCTCTAATGAAGGCTTTAAGGAGTATGCCCAGAAGTGGCGAGATTTGGCTGGAAGGGTGCAGCAACCATTGTCGAATAGAGAGCTGATTGATATGTTTTTGGGGACCCTGTCAGGTCCATTCTTTAATCACTTGATCGGGAGCTCATCTGCAGGGTTCACCAAATTAATTCTGATAGGTGAAAGGGTCGAAGCTGGCATTAAGAGCGGTAAAATTCAGAAGGATGCGTCTACTTCCGCCACTATCAAGAAGACCTTCTCAGCCAAGAAAGAAGCTTCTGCTGTTTACACCCAGAGAAATCAAGGAAGAATGGAGCGCCGACTAGCGGTGGAGGCTGTGATGATTCAGAACTCCTCAGTCGATCAACCTCGAAGCAGTCAACCCAGAGCTAACCAAACCAGGGTGGAAAGGCCACAACGGCAATTCACTCAGATCAATATGACACCTTCTCAGGTCCTCCCTCATCTGTTAAAGTTAAACCTTACCAACTTGAAAGAAGCGCCGAAAAACCCAAATACCTCTTCTCCCTACTATCATTCAAATGCAAAGTGTGCCTATCATTCGGACATCGTGGGGCATGACACTAATAATTGTTGGGCTCTTAAAAACAAGATCCAAGATTTAATAGATGCCAAGGAGGTGGAGTTTGATGCCCCCGAAAAACCTAATTTGATATCCGCTCCTATGCCAAAACATGGTCATAATGTCCATGCTATTGTAGAAGATCTTCATGTTACCGCTGTTGATAACTTAATGACTCCGTTGCTAATGATCAAGATGAATCTGTTGAAAGCCGGGATTTTCCCGGGATGTGAAAAAGATTGTTACATTTGTTCAACCTTGCAATTCGACTGTCCGCTATTGAAGTCAGGCATCCAACGCCTGATGGATACTCAAGAAATCCTCTTTCAGAAAACTCATGTTACTCCTGTTACCCCAATCAATGATGTTGCTATAATCACCATTTCCAACAATATTTCTAAGGTCCCTAAAAGACCTGTTAAGATTACACCCGATCCAAAGTTTGTACCACTGAAGATTACTATGTCGGGGCCTATCCCATACAAGTCCAACAAGACAATACCGTGGAATTATAGAGGGGAGATCTTCTACCATGGTGTTAAGCAGATCGAATCAGTTGAAGAAAGTTCCGATGAAGAAACTCCTGACATAGGAAATATTGCAGGGACAAGTAAGATCACTCGTAGCGGAAGAATCTTCTCTCCGGAGATTGCTCCTCTAAGGACAATCTTCGGACCCTCAAGTGCTCCTGTGCCAGTCAAGATATATGTGCGAAGTCCAGTGATTGAAGAAATTGTTACTCCCAAAGTTGTACCCTCTGCTGTTACTGTTGATAAAGGTAAGGGGATCCAAGAAACGCCCGTCAGGACGAGGGCTCAGACTTTGGTTATCCCCGAAACCACCCAAAAGGAAATGGAGGAGATTTTAAAGATAATTAAGAAAAGAGACTATGATGTCGTAGAGCAGCTGGGGCAAACCCCTTCAAAAATCTATATGCTGACTCTATTTCTTTGTTTCGAGGCTCATGCCAAAGCCTTGATCAAATTTCTGAAGATGGCCCACGTGCCTCAAGAAACTTCTGTGAATCAGTTTCAAGAGTGTGTAGCCAGCCTTACATCCGACAATGGTCTTGGCTTCTCTGATTCTGATCTGACGTCTAAGGGAAAAAAGCATAATGATGCGCTGCATGTATCGGTAGAGTACAGAGGGACCACTCTTGCTCACGTCCTGGTTGATATCGGGTCGTCTTTAAATGTCCTACCAAAGAAAGCATTGGACAGGCTAGACTGTGAAGGTTTGACCTTAAAGCCCAGTAATATCATTGTTAGAGCCTTTGACGGTTCTAAGCGGATGGTTCACAGAGAAGTGGACATCCCAATTAAAGTGGGTACAGAAATTTTCAACTCTACATTTTATGTGATGGACATCCGTCCTTCGTATTCATGCTTGTTGGGAAGGCCATAGATCCACAACGCTGGGGCAATCACTTCTTCTCTACACTAGATGCTAAAATATCCAGTCCAGGGTAAAATCATAACAGTTCATGGTGAGGAGGAGTATATGATAAGCCACCTTAACTCTTTCCGCTACGTGGAGTTAGATGGTGAATTCATAGAAACACCTTTCCAACTCTTTGAAGAGGTTTCTCCTGAAGTTGCAGTAGCCAAAACAATGACTGATGTGCCCATCATTACTAAACCTATGTCCCGAATGTCATCCCTTAAAGCTGCAGAGGTTGTAGTCAAGGAATGAGGAAGCACAGTATGGGGTCAACTTCCAGATTTTCCTGTCAAGACAGATAAGCACTGAAGATTACCTCCATTGAAAATCACTCATCACGGAGTTCATGCTTTAGAGGATGGTGAAGAAGAAAGCAATTTTGAAGACTGGATCTTTCCAACTATTGAAGGAGGACTGAACAACTGGGAGGCGAAATACTTCGTTCCCATTACTTTCATCAATCAGTAATTTATCTTTTGAACATTTCCTGTTTGGTCTGTAATAATTATTAAACAATTCGTACACTCTTTTTTCCTTATGCCTTACCCGGGGCATATAGGTCCATTTGTAAGGGTTTTGATTCTTCATTTTCATATGCCATTTTTAATGAATCATGGACGTTTTCATATATAAAATTTTGTGTTCATTTTCTTTCTTTTTACATTTCATTTTTAAAGGTGGCTATCCCTTACACACACCCACACTCACAAAATGCAGGTACCCATTCACTCCGGATTCCATGGGTAACAATTCTGCTATGGCCTTCAGTGACTCTGAAGATCTGGTCAATCATGCCGAATACGAAGGTGATGGAGACTGTGAAGTGCCTGGAGAGTTGGCTAGACTTTTGCAACAGGAAGAAAGGGCTATTCTGCCCCATGAAGAGTTGTTAGAGACTATCAATTTGGGAACAGAGGAAGACAGAAAAGAGGTTAAAGTGGGTGCCAACCTGGAGCCAAGTGTAAAAGAGCGCTTAGTTCAGCTGTTGAATCAATATGTTGAGATCTTTGCCTGGTCCTATGAAGACATGCCGGGACTTGACACAGATATTGTGGTTCACCATCTCCCTACAAGATAAGACTGTCCACCAATCAAACAGAAAGTCCGTCGAATGAGGCCCAACATGTCCGAAAAGATCAAAGCTGAAGTAATGAAGCAGTTCAATGTTAGCTTTCTTGCTGTTACTTCCTATCCACAATGGGTTGCTAACATTGTGCCAGTGCCTAAGAAGGACGGCAAAGTCAGAATGTGTATGGACTACAGATACTTAAACAGGGCTATCCCTAAAGATGATTTTCCACTACCACACATTGACATCTTGGTTGATAATACAGCTCAACATAAGGTATTTTCTTTCATGGATGGATTTTCAGGGTACAACCAGATCAAAATGGCCCCCGAAGACATGGAGAAGACTACTTTTGTTACGCAGTGGGGTACCTTCTGCTATAAAGTGATGCCATTTGGACTGAAGAATGCCGGGGCAACCTATCAGCGAGCCATGGTAGCTTTGTTTCATGACATGATACATCATGAGATTGAAGTCTACGTAGACGACATGATAGCCCGTTCACAGACAAAAGAAGAACACCTCGACCATCTACAGAAGTTGTTTGTCAGGTTAAACGAATATAAGCTCAGACTGAACCCTAGCAAGTGCACTTTCGGAGTCAGGTCCGGTAAACTCTTGGGATTCATCGTCAGTAACAAAGGCATCGAGGTTGATCCTGCCAAAGTCAAAGCTATACAAGAAATGCCTGCCCCTTGCACTGAGAAGGAGGTCAGAGGTTTCTTGGGACGCCTAAACTACATTGCAAGGTTCATCTCTCACCTAACATCTACCTGTGAACCAATCTTCAAGCTGTTGAAGAAAGATCAGGTGGTTAAATGGAAGGATGACTGCCAAGCTACTTTCGATAAGATCAAGGAGTATTTGCTGGAACCTCCTATCTTGATGTCGCCCATCGAAGGAAGGACTTTAATCATGTATCTGACTGTTTTAGATAACTCAATGGGGTGCGTACTGGGCCAACATGACGAGTCTGGACGAAAAGAGCATGCCATTTATTACCTTAGCAAAAAGTTTACCGACTGTGAGACCCGATACTCACTGCTCGAGAAAACTTGTTGTGCTTTGGTATGGGCTGCTTGCCGGCTAAGGCAGTATATGTTGACACATACCACTTTGCTGATTTCTAAAATGGATCCGATCAAGTACATCTTCGAGAAACCTGCTTTATCCAGAAGAATCGCTAGATGGCAGATGATCCTCACCGAACATGATATACAATACACGACCCAAAAAGCTATAAAGGGGAGTGTGATAGCCGATCATCTGGCTCATCAAGCTGTCGAAGATTACCAATCCATGAGGTTCGACTTTCCCGACGAGGATATCATGACTTTGGATAACATTGAAGAGAACAGACCGTATGACGGACCTGAACAAGGATCCCGATGGACTCTATACTTTGATGGTGCCTCCGATGCACTTGGCAACGGTATCGGCGCGGTACTTATTTCTCCAGAAGGTTGCAATACACCTTTCACCGCCAGACTCTATTTCAGCTGTACCAATAACATGGCCGAGTATGAAGCTTGTATCTTTGGTCTCAAGGCTGCTATTGACTTGGGAATCAAATCTTTAATTGTATTTAGGGACTCAGCTTTGGTTAGCAGTCAAATCAAAGGAGAGTGGGATACTAAGCACCCTAACCTCATCCCTTACAAAGAACATGTCTTGACATTGTTACCACATTTCGAGCAGATCACCTTCGAGCACTTCCCGCGAGAAGAGAATCAGCTAGCAGATGCGCTAGCTACAATGTCATCCATGTTTAAACTTAACTGGGATAATGAGGCTCCTTAAATCACCATTGAACGAATGGACGAACCTGCACATTATCACGAGATTAATACCGAAGAAATGGTGGACCGACCTTGGTTTCATGACGTCAAAAGGTATCTCGATGCACAAGAATACCCTGAAGGAGCTTTAGTCAACAAAAAAAAGTTCTTAAGGAGGTTCGCTGCCAAGTTCTTTCTGAGCAATGGTATCCTATACAAGCGCAATCTTGATTGTGTCCTACTCCGTTGTGTGGATAAGGTTGAAGCTGAGCAGATCATGGTTGAACTACATAATGGCACCTTTGGCACCCACTCAAGTGGTCATACGATGGCTAAGAAGATTCTAAGGGCAGGCTACTACTGGTCTACCATGGAAGCTGATTGTCATCAACATTCCCATACTTGTCATAAATTCCAAATCTATGCTGACAAGGTACATATTCCTCCAGTTCCTCTCAATGTCTTAACAGCTCCTTGGCCATTCGCGATGTGGAGAATCAACATGATTGGAGAGATGAAGCCTACAGCATCCAATGGACACCGTTTCATCCTGATGGCCATTGATTACTTTACCAAGTGGGTTGAAGCAGCTTCCTTCGCCTCCGTTACAAAGAATGTGGTTGCCGGCTTCATCAAGCAGAACCTCATATGTCGGTATGGTATCCCCGACAGGATTATCACGGACAACGGTACAAATTTGAACAATACTATGATCACCGCTCTATGCGAACAGTTCAAGATTCAACATCACAATTCATATCCCTATCGGCCTAAGATGAATGGTGTTGTCGAAGCTGCAAACAAAAATATCAAAAAGATCATTCAAAAGATGACGGTCACCTACAAGGACTGGCATGAGATGTTACCGTTTGCTCTGCACGTGTACCGTACCACGGCACGCACTTCAACTAGGGCAACCCCTTTTTCTTTGGTGTATGGCATGGAAGCTGTTTTACCTATGGAAGTTCAGATTCCTTCCTTGAGAATCATGAAGGATGCTGGTTTGAGTGAAGATGATTGGATTCAGACCCGGCTTGATCAACTTAACCTGATTGACGAGAAGCGACTTATTGCTGTTTGCCATGGTCAGGCGTATTAAAAACGTATGATCAAGGCCTTCAACAAGAAAGTCAAGAGACAAATATATCAATTCGGGGACCTTGTAATCAAGAGAATTATCTTGCCGCAAAGTGATCCCAGAGGAAAATGGACCCCTACTTACGAAGGACCATTTGTGATCAAAAACATCTTTTCGGGTGGGGCAATGATTCTGACCACCATGGACGGCGATGACCTGCCGCACCCTGCGAATGCAGACATAGTCAAAAGATACTACGCATAAACGACCCGATAAGTTGAAAACCCGAAAAGACAACTTGGGAAAAAATGGGCATCCCGGTGAATCGAAAACCCGAAAGGGCGGTTCAGGCAAAAATTAGGGATAAATATAAAAATCTATACACCCGACAAGTTGAAAACCCGAAAGGGCGACTTAGGCAAAAAAGGGTTTCTCGGTGGATCGAAAACCCGAAAGGGCGGTCCAGGCAAAAGTTAGGGAATTAAAGCGTATGACTATGTCTCGTCGGATCACTTTAAGGACAATCTCTTCACAGACAAGCTCCGGGCTTCTGATCAACCTAATCATCGTCGAACAAGGCAACAAATGGACAAGATACTCAGAGTTATGAAGGCTATAGTAGAATGGGAACCCCGTGGAATTGTTACACATAGCCATCCTTCTTTGTATAAAATTTTTCTCATTTTACGACAACATTCACTTACTAGGATGTTTGTCTCCTTTGTACAAAATACTTACACAAAGTTAATATAAAGATACTTCAAAGTGCAGAAATTTGTTTGCCTTTTCTTTCTTTTTACACTTGTGTTTTATTTGAAAATGTC
This sequence comes from Vicia faba, assembly GCA_948472305.1. NCBI lineage: Eukaryota > Viridiplantae > Streptophyta > Magnoliopsida > Fabales > Fabaceae > Vicia > Vicia faba. The sequence continues at coordinate 304,965,103 of OX451735.1, read as the reverse complement.
CAATGATTTATTAAATGAGCATATGCATTTGAATATAATCACTTCTTACAAATAAAACAAAATGAGAAAGAATAATTACTGATAGGTTGAAAGTATAGGAGAATGTCTTTAGGCTATTCCAGAGGAAATCCCCTACAGTACATCATCCAGATCCTCAACAGAGTTGAAGCCTTGAAGTACATATCCCCAGCGGAGTTAAGTTTCAGAATACCCATAAGAACTAAATTTTAAAACTCTCAATCCCCAGCGGAGTCAGAAAACTTTGAACTGCAAACCCTCAGTGAAGATAAAACTTTCTTCCCCAACAGAGTCCAAAACTTCAACCTTTAAACCCTGGTGGAGTACCATCCATTTTCCTCCAAATTCCCCAGTAGATTGGCATACAACCCAAGCCCTTGAGAACTCTTCAGCAGAATAAGCATTCTCCCCACAAATTTATTTCCCAGCAAATCGAAGATTCTCAATCTCATTTCTCCAGTTGAAGTCTCCCAGGTTTTGATTCCCCAGTAGAGATCGTCAGAGTTTTCCTTAGTCCTCAAAGAAAGTCGTGAAGGATTCTCACATCCCCACAGAAGTTGTCAAAGTTCTTGTTAATCCCCAACAGTGGTACAAGGATTTCTCATTCTCAACAATCAAAGATTTTGAATCTCCAATAGCGGTCAAGGATTTATTTTCCCCGGCAGCAGTCAAAGATTTCATTATCTCCAGCTATCAAGGATATATCACACTCAGCAAGACAGCTACTTAGCTTACATGCGCATCCATTAAATTCATATATCATAAACATTGATAGAACATATTTTATTGCATCATACATGTCATGCAACATAACTTTGTGTTTTAGCTAACATTTTACCCTTTTTAGGATAAGATTAAAAGCTACCTTTAACAAATATTCAAAGATTTCCGATACAGTATGGATACACCCCAGACACGGCAGTCATTCTATTACTCATTAAGAATTTCAAGTCAAAATACAGTATGGATACACCCCAGACACGACGGTCATTCTACTACTCATACAGACTTCAGCAATCAGATACAGACTAGATACTTTCCAAACACGGAAGCCATTCTATTTCTCATTCAGATTCAACTATCAACTTCAGGTTCAGATACACTCCGGACACGGAAGTCATTCTGTCACAGAGTTTTCTCAAAAGAAGCTTGGATCTCAAGTTATGATTTTTGGAACAAGGGTCCATGAAATTTTTAACTTAGTGAAATTTTGCCCTAGTTTAGGCAGGATTTTGACCTATCTTCATGACCATTTTTCACATAGTTCCACTTGGAATCTCAAATTGAATTTCAAAGATGGATTGTAGAGCATGTTGCAAGCTTTCCAAAATTTCCAAGAACTCTCCAAACTCATTTATGGTTAGGGAGAATCAAAGGCTTGAAGTTGGCAAAAACTCACTTTTCATCCATGGCATGTTCATATTGATACAAGTTGCAAACTCTAATCAGCCTTGTTTGCACTAGATTACAGGGCTCAAAACCCTTCCATACTTAATAATTAAATGCAAATCCATTGGTCTAAGGCTTTGTTTTGGTCATAAGAGGATTACACAAAGAATTAATCCTTAAATGGGAAAAGGTAACATTGCCATTTTTGTCAAAAGTGCTTTATGGAAAACCACATCTGTTGTACCCCAAAATTTGCCCTCGTTTTTTTCCACAAGAAATCACAGCCTCGAGCGTTCCCTGATTTTTCAGACTGGTTCAAGAATCGGTCAAACAGACTTTTCTCGTCAGTCAGACAAAATTAGGGTTTTCATGGCTCTGGAAATTCACACAGTTGGTTAGGGTTTGGTTGATTTTGGCTCAGGTTTTGATCAGGCGGACGCTTCTTTGACTTTTAATCAAGAATTAGGGTTTTTGTGCGCGCAGAAAGAATTAAGTCTACAGTACTTTTCACTATGGAATATGGACTGAGGTTTCTGACTGGGAGCTTGCAGTGTTTGATTGAATCATTAAGAGAAAAGACATTTGGGCAGTTGTTGTGATTGACTATGCATTGCTTTGGATTTTTGAAGCGCCAGGTTTATTAATTGATCAATGCTGAAACCACAATGTTTATTTAATTGTTTATTTATTCTAAGTTAAGATAATTGGAATTTATTTCCATTTATTATAATTTAAGAATTATAAATAACAAAATAAATAATTGAAAAGAAGAAAAGGAATTAACTGATAAAAAGTGGATTTTATTCATCTTTAATTATTCGTTACAATTGTTATTTGAATACAGTATTTATTTATGAAGTATTCATAATAATAATTTTACAATAATTCAAAGTAAAATAAAACTGTCCTAAATATTCCTAAGTCTTCATCTTCCATCCATTGCTACCTCTGCTTCGTTTGATTTTATCTGCACAAAAAAATAAGAAACAAAAGAAAGTCAATTGCAGATAAAATAAATAAAAGGCAAACAGTTAATTTGGGTTCATCATTAAAGGCAACTGGTCGGAATCAGTTCGCCCTCTCTGCAAATCACGGGATTTCTCCCGGTTCACAAAGAGGGATGGAATGTCTTGCAATAAAGTTTGAAAATGCACAAAAAGTTACATACTGCATAATTCCAAAAGCTCTAAACCAAGGATATAAAACAAACAGCATGCCTAACCAAAGTCCAAATTGGACAGCAAAATGTCAAATTCAAACTATCCAAGATATCCAAAAAAAAACTGTCAAAGATATCCAACAAGTACCAAAGGCTACTCAAAGCTGTCAAAAGAAGATATGGAAAGATATCAAGAAGACATAAAGTATGCAGAGAAAACATGTATTGCAAGCAAGCAATGTAAAATATCATCATTTTCCAGTAATGCCTTTTCAGAACAAAGTACAAACATAAACATTATTTAATGCTTTAACTTGTACTGGAGAGAGAAAGAAAGAAAAGAAGTGCAGGCTTACTGGCTTTAGGCATAAAGAAATATAAAACAAACTGTCATGAACACGAGAGGAAGAGGCAGAAATCACAAACAAAACATAACTCAGAACATAAAGCCCCAAGCCTGAACTGTCAAGCCTTAGGACTCAACCTGTGAAAAGCCATAAAAACAACACAAAATGTCAAGCAAGCTTACAACCTTCTGATGCCCCAAGCCTGAACCTGTTTTCAAACATAAACAAACCCAAAACTTGAAGTTCCAAATCTCCCATAAACCTGAAACCTGTGATTTCAAACCAGACAAACACATAACCAAAAAACACAAACTCAATACTCACAAATCATCAAAGGCCAAGCCTAATCTGCATAAGCCTTTCAAGCTTCAAGCAGCAAACCTGTAAGCACACTAAGCTTCACCTGTCCAAAACCTGCCTGAAACCTAAACCAGAACATCAAACATACAAGCCCTTTTCAAGACAGTGTAAAGCCTAAATCCTGCATAGTTCACAGAAGCCAAAGGCCTCCCAAACCTGAACCAGCGAACCAGTAAACCAGAAAAAAAGCCAAACATACCAAAGCCCTCAGAAAAGTTTCATCACTGGGCTAACAACAACATCATCAAAACATTCAAGGTATCAAAACATTCAAGCATAATCATATCACAACTCAGAATAAGCATTCGAGCAAAGACAAGAAGAGAAAAAAGGAAGCCATACTAGGTTTTTAGTTTATACATCACAAAACCTAAGAAGCCAAATACGAAATACCGGTTCTTCCAGCCAAAGGCCAGCTCCACCGCTTCCTCCGCCTTGGCCGCCTGAGTGCTTCCAGATCCTTTCCTACTCCGTCTCCAAGAGGTAGTATAATTTTCTTCCCTTCCCTTTCATACCTTAAACATAAAATCAAAACACTTAATCAGAACCAGTAAACTAAACATGCAAGACGTATAAGATTTGAAACTCTAAATGCATTAAAGAGAAATCGTCACCTTTGCGTATCTCTACTGGAGCGGTCCATGGAGGGAGGAAAACGGATGATGGCATGGTGGACCTAGGCGGAGGGTCTCGATTCAGTGGCCTTTACGTTGAGGAAAATGAAGAAGGCGAACGAAGCAAAGCGACGACGGCGCCGTTATCTCACAAACCCTAAAGCTGATCCCAAATGAAAAAAACTATGACAAACCCTTTCAAACTTGTGCCAAGCTTGGGCCTTGCCCCGTTCCAGTGCTTAAGCCCAATGATCCAACACCCCCCACGTGCCCCTGCCTCGTTTGGGCCATTTAATTTCCCTTAGCCCATTTTCTTTTGCATATAAACTAACATTTTTACCTCAATTTTGATCAAACTCTTTCATTATCTTTTTTTATAAATCTTGTAAGTCCACTAACCTTTTTATTTATCTTTCTAGTATAACTAAAAATACCTTATTTCTTTTTATAAAACTTTCTTTACTTACATGAACTTTAGGTTTAAATAGATTAATAGATTTTTTATCTTAAATTTCTTTCCTATATATATAAATCCTTTTATACACAAAATTACTAATAAAAAAACATTAACTTTTCTCTTAAATTTGAACATTTTTCTTTTCTTTTTATGCATAAAAATACTAAATACAAATACATTAATTTTTAATACATAAAAAATAAGAATTTAAAACATTTTTCTTCTTAAGATTAAAACTTTTGTTTGTACATATTAACAAAAGATAATAATACTTGACAAATGTTGTACCCCAAAATTTGCCCTCCCATATTCTTCAAAGTTTTGACAAGCATCATCTCAATTTGCTCAAGTCTACTCAAGGGTTGCACAGTTCAAACACCCTCCTAAGCCAGTCAAATTAGGGTTTTGGTTCTTGCAAGGAAGTTGAGGTTTTCAAGGGCTCAATCAAGTCCTATATGCTCATATACATTGTCAAGCACCTACATGTCAAGTTTCAAGGCTCACAAGGTCAAGTTGCACAGTCAAAAACCCTAATTGCTTCACAATCAACTGTAGGGGTAAAATGGTCATTTGGCAGTCAAAAGTCAAACTTTTTGGTCAACATCTTATTTTGAAGCCACAATCATCATTGGATCAAATCTTGATCATGATTCCACAAGAATGACTCAAAAATCATCAAGATGCAAAAGTTTCCATTTTTGGACAGCTGAAAAGTCAACTGTAACTTGACCAAGGCATAACTTTTTCATGGTTCATCAGAAAAATCCCATCCAATGCTCATATTGAAGGGGATGACATTTCCTACAACTCATCTTAACATTCCAAGTCCAAGAAATGCTCTCACAAAAAGTTATCAATTTCAACATTATAGGTCATTTTTAAAAGTCAACAAAAAGGCATTTTAAGTCAAAGACCATAACTTGATATTGGTAAATCAAAATTACATGGGACCAAAGGAATTGGTTAGAGGACTTCAAGACCTTTCCAAAATGTCCAAGAACATGTTCATATGATCAAAATTGAGCAAGATATGCATTGGAGAAGTTGGGAAATTTTTGTGAAATGGCAAAAGTCAACTATCCTTGAAACTTCAATTTTTGACAAAAAGGCCCACTTTTTTCCACTTGATTCAGCCTTTTCATTCCACCCACGTGTCCCATGATTAATTTCAAGATTAAACATTAATTTTTCTATTTTATTTAATTTTTATTGATTTAATCCATTTTAAATCCATAAAATTCAAATAAAATCAAAACAATTAATTAAAGGGGATCTTTGTGGTTTGAATGACCTTTATATGCCATTTACTAGCTGTCAAATTCGTGCAAGCTATTTTTTGTACACAAAATTTTGAATTTGTGCCAAGATGTCCAGATACATGTAAGCATGGAAAGGGAAAGTTTTGCAAATTTTGGAAGCTTTTTAATTTGTTGGATTTTGGTTTGAAAGCATGGCTTTATGGCTTGGATTCTTGCCTTATTTCTTTGTCCCCTCAATCTCCTCTATAAATACAAGCCATGAGAAAACATTACAGACAAATACACACAGCCTAGAGAACGCCCCAAAATTGCAAAAATTTCCTTGAAGTTGTCAAGCTCGAAAGACCTGATCTAGCCAGATTCAACTACTTCCAAGCACTCCATCAACATCCCAGGTCCCCCAAATGCTTATTTCTATTTTTCCATAACATGTTCCTGTGCAGGTTTCACAAAGGCTTTCCACCATGTGCATCAAACGATCATGCGCCAAGTGGCCTCAAAGATCAATCCAGGGGCTATGAGATGCTGGATACCATGATCCAAGTCAAAGCACGTGCAGGCAATTCCTAAAGTCAACAAAGGCTTAAGCTTATTGGGCCATATTGCTTCCTCAAACCTCCATACCTGGGCCAACACCCCCATGGTTCTTTCATATTTTCTTTTGTTTTCTTTTCCTTTTTTATTTTCTTTTAACTAATTATTATTATTAACTATTATTATTATTATTTAATTCATAGATAATTATTTTCATAAACAAAAAAATCAAAAAAACTAATATTTTTATTATTCTTATTTATTAATTTCACTTTAATTCATTGTTTTGTAATTAAATTATAATTAATTAATTAGTTTAATTAGGCAATTTTAATCTTTTTTTTTAATAACTAAAATAAATTTAGAATTAGATTTTATTAACTTTTAATTTTAATTACTTTTTATTTTATTTCATTAAAAACATAAAAACACAAAAATATCATTTTCTTAATTAATTAATTAATTAGTTATTAGTTTTAATTTCATTAATTACAAAAAAGGACAAAAAATTCAATTCTTTTCTTAAAAGAGTCAAAACCCTTAGGACGTTCCCGATTCTTTCTTTCGCGCGTATTTATTTTCTTATTTTATATTTATGTATCTGTACATAGTATGTAATAGTTAATTAGGGATTTTTACCGCTTTATTTAAATTCTCGCACTTATTTACCAAATCGGGTTTTTGTCTTTTGGCGATGTATAGACCCGCGCCTTGTAATAATTAGATTTACATTTCCGTAATTTATTTTCCGCACTCCTAACTGTTAAAAAAATGCATGAAAGAATGTATGTAAATAAAATTAATCCGTAGCTCACAAATAACATGTACAAGATAAAACATTAACTGAAACACAACACACAAAACACATGCCACTTCTAGGGTACGCCTCACTGGTTGCCTCGACGTGGTCATCAAGTATAGGATGTCTTAGAGGTCGCCCTTCTGTCTAAGATCTAGTTTCCTCGAAACGGTTGCCTCGAATAAAAGGATCTAGGACATTAGAGTTACTTCTAAGATGTCCTACCATTGCTTTGGTGACCACACTGTCCCGATAATCGAATTGATCCAAACACCTCCAACAATGGTGCTACCTACCTCTCAATGGTGGGATAGCACTATCTAAAGGACTCTTACACAACCTAATTCCTTAGAGTAGGTAGATTCTCATGGGTACTTGCTCTCTCAAAAAACAAACAAAATACTTTTCGCACCTACACTTTCTAAAAGTTTTCAAACAAATTTTTCATACACTCTTGAGGACAGATACAAGAGTTACTTAGAATTTTTCAAACGAAATTTTTTCAAAACCCACACACACACTTGAAAAGCAAACAATTTTGAAAACATAAGAGCAAGTACCTAAGAGCCCGTGGATAACCACGGATAGAAAGGGTGCTAACACCTTCCCTTTCTATAAATCTACTTCCCGAACCGAGAAACATTCTCAAAGAAGGAATTTTGCTGTGCTTTTGTCCTTTCCATATTGGAGAACATAAAAGACGGTGGCGACTCTTGCTTACCGCGACATTTCGCGAAACCAGCTAAAAAACAGTCAGTTCTATTTCCACCGATCACAGAACTGGCGACTCTGCTGGGGAGAAACTTATAAAGTGAGGTGTACCTTAGGACTAAGATCACTTGTGTTTTCAATTGTTGCTTTGATTGCTTTATATTTGTGGGCTTTGCATCGGAGTTTCATAGATCCTAACCCGGATCTGTGGATACCCTTTTAGGTAGCATAAGCTGTGAGGGACCTGTCCGGCGTAGACCGACACGGGTGAAGCAGTGGCTACGTTGGTGTGGCACCTTGGTCTGTACCGATATCCCTTGTGTTGCAACGAGGAGAATATGGGTCTTCTGAGGAGTCATTAAGCACCAACCGACCTTAGAACCCTAATTTGACCCAACTTGGCCATAGAACAGTAGCAGTATGCTACACCCATTGAGGCTAAACTCTCGCGATGGTTCTGGCCGCAAGAAAAGATTGCGACGCTGGAGTTATGACCGATTGAGGGTAGTCAGTGATATTGGGATCCTCTAGAACCCGGTTACTTTTGATAGGACAGGTCATAACCAACGAAACTGAAAGAGGGTAGTACCTAGACCTCGTGCTGGCCTAAACTCTAAGGGCTCTCTGTGTGACTTGTGTGCCTTCAAACTTGAATTACTTGCATGCTTGTTATCTGACATATAAGTTCCTTGCAGGTTTTGTTTACAGTCCTTAACCTGGACTCATAACAGGGTTTACTTACATCACTCCACGCATAGCATAACATCATGCCATCATACCATTACATACATCCTACATAAGGACTAATCCATTTCAAGGATCTCAAGGGTTTGTGATGCAGGTCATTATGTCTAGAAGGGGAAAAGGGGATTTATTTTCCTCTAGCCAAGGTTGATAACTTGAGTCAGGGGCTATGACCCACTCGATATGGTGAGCCTTGACTCTTGAAGAAGGACTCTCAACAGCATGAAGTTCCTTCAATCAAGCTACCGGATTCAAATCCTAACAAATTTTTCTTGTTTACCCCGCGAGATCCCTGAAAACATTGCATGCATACATACACATCATTGCATAACAGGTACCCTTGTTACAGGTCACTTACCTTCTTCGCTGTTTATTTTAGCAATGGCTTTCCAACAAGACAACCAGGATCTTCATGCTCAAGAGACTCGGTTCATGGAAATCCTCCTGAACCTATCCAAGGGGCAGGAAGAGTTGAGGACACTCCTCATGGGGACTTTGGTCAGGAACAGTTCTGAAGACGACAAGGACGAATGGCTGAAACATCTGCAAGCTGAGGTGGATGTAATGAGAACCCAGATGCTGGGGCAAATGGCTCTTATCCAAGACTTATCTCAAAGACAAGGAGAGCTCAGGGTTCTCGTCAACCAACTGCTTCGGGATAACCAACTGGGGCAAACATCTAAGGTTGAAGAGCAAGCCATCATTCAACCACCCGTGGGGCAAGAAGACAAGGGAAAAGCTCCTTAGTTTGCTTCGGGGTCACAAGCCCAGCATCAACCTCACCAGCGTCAACAGGGTAATTGGCGTAAGCAAAATACGTCTGGAAGACATTTCTCGGAGACTGGTGTGCCATCCTCACTAAAACGCTTGTTGGAGGTCAAGCTGATTGCTTTAAAGGATCCTCCTAAGAAGCTCAACATAACCTCCCTAAAGTACAATCCTGATGAAAGGTGTGCCTACCATTCTGACAGTCCTGGACATGACACTGACGACTGTTGGAGCCTGAGGAACAAGATCCAAGACTTGATCGACGGAAGGGTGCTGGAGTTCATGCCGGGAGGGAAAATGAAAATCTTCTGCTGAGAATCTTCCATCTGAAATGACTGGTGCAAACTAAGAAGCTTTTGTTCATTCGAAAGTTCAAGTTGTATTTTTCTCTGATTGTTCAAACATTTGTTCATGTCAAACTCTTTTACTTTATCAATGCATCGCATATGTCTGTTTTGAATCAATATATTCTCATTCGCTATATTCAAACTGCTTTCATTTTTTGATGTCAACTCTCAATTAATAATTCTAAGCCTCTTGAGGGAGGATGACGAAAATGATACCATAATCTACAGTATGCTTTTGAACAGACCCCACTGATGAGGTACAGGCATTGTTTCAATTCCTAAACACTGGAGTTATAAGGAAGATAATCCCTCGTCAACCCCTTCGAGCCAAAGAAGTAGGAGTTTTTCTTTTCGAAAATTAAAACCCTTAATCATAACCTGGGGCAGGGTAGTTCTCTCAGTTGATCCAAGTGCACAACGAATAGCACCAAAGAGGTCCTCACAAAACAAAAGACAGTGATGGTTCCGAATAATCATAAAGACAGGCAGTCATTATCCCTCAAAATAAACGCCCATTAAGTCAAAACCTATGAAGGAGACTTACAAAACTGGGGTATCCCGCTGACTGTAATCACAAAAGAAACAGTTCAGGCAAAAAACAGGGATAACGAAATCAAAAAGAAAAGAGGACCTGCAAACCCTCAACAAGGAAATGACTGCCTATTCAAAATAAAATGTCAACATCCGAACCATCATGGGAATATTAGGACAAAGACTCGAACAAGGTCTAACGCACGATCAACTGAGTTTAGGTTTGAAGAACATCACAAAGAGCGGGTGGGTACAAATATAATTTGAGCCTTTATCCTTTGTTTCTTAAACCGTGAACCAGGCCACGTTATAACCCTTAAAAAGTCCTAGCTGAAGCATGGGTTAGTTCGAAGGCATACTGTTACGAAAGGTATCCTGACTCCTTAAGGCTTGCTGTAAAATACTGAGTTGACAGCACATTTTACAAAATTTGCTTGTTTTACTGAAAATGCATTTTCAAAAATTTCAAGACAGACATAAGCTTTGCATTTTTAATATAACATTGCTTGCATGTGACTATTTGTTTGAACAGCATAGAAGTTCGCATGACGAATGTCTAATGAACAAAAGCACCTCCAATCAAGGGGCATGGCATGATCATTGTCCATCATTTGGGGCAGTCCATTCAAGATTCAGAGAATCTCTCAAATGCCTAATAGCCTGGGGCAAATCTCCGCCTGAGTCACCTGGGGCATTGGACATGAATTCCCGCAACGAATCTTGCACGATCAAACGAAGATCTTCTGGCAGCATGGCAACACAATGCTACTGACGGTGACAACTCCCCGCATCCTGAGAGCACGGACATAGTCGAAAAAATATTACGCAAAATCAAAGACCCGCTAGGTTGACACACCTAGGCAAAAGCAAAGGTTTCTCGGTGAACCAAAAGGGTTCGGGCAAAAATAAGGGATGAAATGAAAAATCTGTACACCCGGCAAGTCGAAAACCTGAAAAGGCGGCTTGGGCAAAAATGGGTATCCCGGTGGACTGAAAACCCGAAAGGGCGGTCCAGGAAAAAGTTAGGGATCAAAAGCGTACGACTATGTTCCGCCGTCTCGTCACTTGCCTACCAGAAGAAGATTTGCCGATCAGCAGTTATCAAGCACCTCCACAAGGTATCTTCTTCTCCCACATCAGAAACAAGGGCAATAATGAGTTGTCCAAGCGGTCTAGTTGCTCTGTCAACCAAGGTACCAAGGTAGGTTCGGCTGAAGAACATAACCCAGATACCTCCACTCCCTGCAGAGTAAGACAAGACTCAGCAATACTCTCTCCCGAGCAGAGTTGGTCTCTCATCAGCCCTGACAAGGCACAGTATCTCCAGCAAGTCAACGACACTCTCCCCAAGCAGAGTTAATCTACTGTCAGCCTTAAGGAAGTTGGGTATCCCCAGAAAATCTCAATATTCCCCAGCGGAGTATACAGATGTTCCTAAGCAAGCATCCCCGGCCATCTTAATATAAGATTATTCCCCGGTGGAATACAAGACACCCCAGTGGAGCCATTCCCCAGTACAGTCCAAAAGTTTCCCCAAGAGAGTTGAATTATCCTCCCTAGTAGATTCTGGAAGCTTATCCCCAGTAGATTCTGGAAGCTTATCTCCCGCAGAGCACGAACGCGTCTCCCCGGCTTTGTTCAAAAGTTATTCCTCACCAGAGCTTATAACTGGGTTATCCTCAGCTAATTGCCATGGAAAGATCGTCCTCGGAGAAGCTCTTCCTACCCACAACGGAGTTCATCAGAATCCTCAACAAAACATATCAACGGAATCCCCAGCGGAGTTCTCATCAAAACCTCAGCGAAGTATCTCTTCCCACAGAGTAATTCCCCGCAGAGTAATCTCTCCAACAAGTTTATTCCCCGACAGAGTCATCTTCTCCTACCGATTTATTCTTGCAACCATTATCCCCAGCGGAAACGAAGAACTCTACTCTTCAACATCAGCCTAGGATTCAAACTCCCGGCATTCGTCAAGGATTTATTTTCCCAGAGAAGAATACATTCATAAACATCACATCTTCATACATTATAGCATGCATACGCATCATATAACACAAATCTCATTTATTTTTGAGAACATCTTAAAATCATGCAGTTCATGCATCATGACATTGCATACGACTAATACTTTGCCTTTTCAGAAAAAAGTCAATCAAAAGATGATTACCATCTACCTTTACAGTTCCAGATCAACACCGGTAACAAAGCCAGTAAAATTCTGTGGACGACTGATCGTGGGTTAATATCTGAAACCAAACAGGACAATTATCTACTTGATCATCCTCAGGCAACCCTACACCGGTTCCTTTTCTTTCAGAAGAAGTCTTACACGGGCTCATCAACAGGCAACCCTACACCGGTTCCTTCTCAACCTCAGATGTAGTTTCACACGAACTCATCATCAGGCAACCCTACACCGGTTCCTTCTCAGGAAATTTCAGAAGAAGTCTTACACGGACTTATCATCAAAGTAACCCTACACCGGTTCCTTTTCTTTCAGAAGAAGTCTTACACGGACTTATCTCAAAATGACCTTACCCCGGTTCATCAAGAAGTTTTACACGAACTTATCTTGCAGTAACCTTACCCCGGTTCCTCCAGAAGTCTTACACGGACTTATCTCAAGATGACCTTACCCCGGTTCATCCAGAAGTTTTACACGAACTTATCCTGAAGTAACCTTACCCCGGTTCCTCCAGAAGTCTTACACGGACTTATCTCAAGATGACCTTACCCCGGTTCATCAAGAAGTTTTACACGAACTTATCCTGCAGTAACCTTACCCCGGTTCCTCCAGAAGTCTTACACGGACTTATCTCAAGATGACCTTACCCCGGTTCATCCAGAAGTTTTACACGAACTTATCCTGCAGTAACCTTACCCCGGTTCCTCCATAAGTCTTACACGGACTTATCTCAAGATGACCTTACCCCGGTTCATCCAGAAGTCTTACACGGACTTATCCCAAGGTAACCCTACCCCGGTTCCTCCAGAAGTCTTACACGGACTTATCCCGAAGTAACCTTACCCTGATTCCTCCAGAAGTTTTACACGAACTTATCCCGAAGAAACCCTACACAGGTTCTCTCTCTCCAGACGTAGTTTTACACGGACTTATCATCAAAGTAACCCTACACCGGTTCCTTTTCTTTCAGAAGAAGTCTTACACGGACTTATCTCAAGATGACCTTACCCCGGTTCATCAAGAAGTTTTACACGAACTTATCCTGCAGTAACCTTACCCCGGTTCCTCCAGAAGTCTTACACGGACTTATCCCGAAGTAACCTTACCCCGGTTCCTCCGGAAGTTTTACACGAACTTATCCCGAAGAAACCCTACACAGGTTCTCTCTCTCCAGACGTAGTTTTACACGGGCTCGTCGTTAAAGAAACCCTACACAGGGTCTCTCTTCCCAAAGATGCAGTTTTACACGGACTCGTCATCAGAAACCCTACCCAGGTTTTACTTCTTCCAGGATGCAGTTTTACACGGGCTCATCATCAAAGTAACCCCACACAGGTTCCCTTCTCAAACTCCAGACATAGTTTTACACGGACTCGTCATCAAAGTAACCCTACACAGGTTCCTTCTCCATTTCAGATGCAGGCTTATACGGACTCATTATCAGTAAACCCTACACAGGTTTCCTTCCTCCAGAGATGCAGTTTTACACGAGCTCATCATCAGTCAAACCTACACAGGTGTCCTTCTTTCCAAGATGCAGTTTTACACGAGCTCATCATCAGGCAACCCTACACAGGTTCCCTCTTTCAACTTACAATTCAACAGACCACCTCCAGATGGCATCTATAAGCCCATCCACCTATCAACAGTCTCCAAATGGCATCTATAAGCCCATTCCCGACAAGGTTCTATCACATCTCCAAATGGCATCTATAAGCCCATTCCCAATAAGGTTCAATCACACCCCCAGATGGCATCTATAAGCCCATCCTCCTATTCACCATATCTCCAAATGGCATCTATAAGCCCATTCCCGACAAGGTCCTGTCACGTCTCCAGATGGCATCTATAAGCCCATCCTCCCATCCACCATCTTTCCAAAATGGCATCTGTAAGCCCATTCCCGCTATCACACTGCTGATATTCTACTATGTGAGTGCAAATTTCTGGGCACTCTAGTGTTCAATCATCTTCCACCTTCGGATCACGAAAGGCACGCTAACCAATCTACATCCTCAGGTCTAAGAAGATTGAACAGGGGCAACTGTTGTACCCCAAAATTTTCCCTCCCATATTCTTCAAAGTTTTGACAAGCATCATCTCAATTTGCTCAAGTCTACTCAAGGGTTGCACAGTTCAAACACCCTCCTAAGCCAGTCAAATTAGGGTTTTGGTTCTTGCAAGGAAGTTGAGGTTTTCAAGGGCTCAATCAAGTCCCATATGCTCATATACATTGTCAAGCACCTACATGTCAAGTTTCAAGGCTCACAAGGTCAAGTTGCACAGTCAAAAACCCTAATTGCTTCACAATCAACTGTAGGGGTAAAATGGTCATTTGGCAGTCAAAAGTCAAAATTTTTGGTCAACATCTTATTTTGAAGCCACAATCATCATTGGATCAAATCTTGATCATGATTCCACAAGAATGGCTCAAAAATCATCAAGATGCAAAAGTTTCCATTTTTGGACAACTGAAAAGTCAACTGTAACTTGACCAAGGCATAACTTTTTCATGGTTCATCATAAAAATCCCATCCAATTCTCATCTTGAAGGGGATGACATTTCCTACAACTCATCTTCACATTCCAAGTCCAAGAAATGCTCTCACAAAAAGTTATCAATTTCAAAATTATAGGTCATTTTTAAAAGTCAACAAAAAGGCATTTTAAGTCAAAGACCATAACTTGATATTGGTAAATCAAAATGACATGGGACCAAAGGCATTGGTTAGAGGACTTCAAGACCTTTCCAAAATGTCCAAGAACATGTTCATATGATCAAAATTGAGCAAGATATGCATTGGAGAAGTTGGGAAATTTTTGTGAAATGGCAAAAGTCAACTATCCTTGAAACTTCAATTTTTGACAAAAGGGCCCACTTTTTTCCACTTGATTCAGCCTTGTCATTCCACCCACGTGTCCCATGATTAATTTCAAGATTAAACATTAATTTTTCTATTTTATTTAATTTTTATTGATTTAATCCATTTTAAATCCATAAAATTCAAATAAAATCAAAACAATTAATTAAAGGGGATCTTTGTGGTTTGAATGACCTTTATATGCCATTTACTAGCTGCCAAATTCGTGCAAGCTATTTTTTGTACACAAAATTTTGAATTTGTGCCAAGATGTCCAGATACATGTAAGCATGGAAAGGGAAAGTTTTGCAAATTTTGGAAGCTTTTTAATTTGTTGGATTTTGGTTTGAAAGCATGGCTTTATGGCTTGGATTCTTGCCTTATTTATTTGTCCCCTCCATCTCCTCTATAAATACAAGCCATGAGAAAGCATTACAGACAAATACACAGCCTAGAGAACGCCCCAAAATTGCAAAAATTTCCTTGAAGTTGTCAAGCTCGAAAGACCTGATCTAGCCAGATTCAACTACTTCCAAGCACTCCATCAACATCCCAGGTCCCCCAAATGCTTATTTCTATTTTTCCATAATATGTTCCTGTGCAGGTTTCACAAAGGCTTTCCACCATGTGCATCAAACGATCATGCGCCAAGTGGCCTCAAAGATCAATCCAGGGGCTATGAGATGCTGGATACCATGCTCCAAGTCAAAGCACGTGCAGGCAATTCCTAAAGTCAACAAAGGCTTAAGCTTATTGGGCCATATTGCTTCCTCAAACCTCCATACCTGGGCCAACACCCCCATGGTTCTTTCATATTTTCTTTTGTTTTCTTTTCCTTTTTTATTTTCTTTTAACTAATTATTATTATTAACTATTATTATTATTATTTAATTCATAGATAATTATTTTCATAAACAAAGAAATAAAAAAAAAACTAATATTTTTATTATTCTTATTTATTAATTTCACTTTAATTCATTGTTTTGTAATTAAATTATAATTAATTAATTAGTTTAATTAGGCAATTTTAATCTTTTTTTTAATAACTAAAATAAATTTAGAATTAGATTTTATTAACTTTTAATTTTAATTCCTTTTTATTTTATTTCATTAAAAACATAAAAACACAAAAATATCATTTTCTTAATTAATTAATTAATTAGTTATTAGTTTTAATTTCATTAATTACAAAAAAGGACAAAAAATTCAATTCTTTTCTTAAAAGGGTCAAAACCCTTAGGAGAATTTTTTTTATTAATAACCATGTATTAAAATAATATTTTGTAAATAACCGGGTTTCGAAAAAAATTACGCAAATAACCATGTTTGAGATGGCTCCACAAAGGAGGAGCCATCTCAATTGGTGCATGCACCTCCTTTTTTAAGGGAGGCGCCATCTCACTTGGCGCCTAAGTGCTTAGGGCATGCCCTAAGTCAAGTGAGATGGCGCCTATGTACAAAATTAGGGCAAAAAAAATTTTTTTTTTATTTTCTTTCCTGTGCGTTGCCTATTAGACAGAGATCAACAAAATGGATTTTTTATTTAACAAAAAATAATTACATTCAACTGTTTTACATTAAAAGAACAGTAAAAAAAATGGATACAAAAAATACTGGGAAAAAAAAAGATACATCAGTGATCCCCCGGAACCCGGTAATGACCCCCGGTTCCGCATCCCCGTCCTCGCCTTTCTCTTGCTGGGTGCCATCGCGTTTCCTGCTGCGGCAAGGTCGATGGCCCAGCGAAGTCAATGCGATCCGAATCCATAAAATCAGTAAGATCTCCATATCTCGAAGATCCGCTCTGGTACAGTCGGTTACCCATACCCTCGAAGTTTGGTCGGTTCCCGATTCTTTCTTTCGCGCGTATTTATTTTCTTATTTTATATTTATGTATCTGTACATAGTATGTAATAGTTAATTAGGGATTTTTACCGCTTTATTTAAATTCTCGCACTTATTTACCAAATCGGGTTTTTGTCTTTTGGCGATGTATAGACCCGCGCCTTGTAATAGTTAGATTTACATTTCCGCAATTTATTTTCCGCACTCCTAACTGTTAAAAAAATGCATGAAAGAATGTATGTAAATAAAATTAATCCGTAGCTCACAAATAACATGTACAAGATAAAACATTAACTGAAACACAACACACAAAACACATGCCACTTCTAGGGTACGCCTCACTGGTTGCCTCGACGTGGTCATCAAGTATAGGACGTCTTAGAGGTCGCCCTTCTGTCTAAGATCCAGTTGCCTCGAAACGGTTGCCTCGAATAAAAGGATCTAGCGCATTAGGGTTACTTCTAAGATGTCCTACCATTGCTTTGGTGACCACACTGTCCCGATAATCGAATTGATCCAAACACCTCCAACAATGGTGCTACCTACCTCTCAATGGTGGGATAACACTATCTAAAGGACTCTTACACAACCTAATTCCTTAGAGTAGGTAGATTCTCATGGGTACTTGCTCTCTCAAAAAACAAACAAAATACTTTTCGCACCTACACTTTCTAAAAGTTTTCAAACAAATTTTTCATACACTCTTGAGGACAGATACAAGAGTTACTTAGAAATTTTTCAAACGAAATTTTTTCAAAACCCACACACACTTGAAAAGCAAACAATTTTGAAAACATAAGAGCAAGTACCTAAGAGCCCGTGGATAACCACGGATAGAAAGGGTGCTAACACCTTCCCTTTCTATAAATCTACCTCCCGAACCGAGAAACATTCTCAAAGAAGGAATTTTGCTGTGCTTTTGTCCTTTCCATATTGGAGAACATAAAAGACGGTGGCGACTCTTGCTTACCGCGACATTTCGCGAAACCAGCTAAAAAACAGTCAGTTCTATTTCCACCGATCACAACAAATAAAATACTTTATAATACATTTAAATACACATTTTTCTCAACTTGTAAATAAATTACAGATACACTTACACTTACACATACATAATACACTCACATTGATACATTATGCATTTGCTTATTCTTGTATATTTGATACATATTACATTTGATCGCAATTCGATTTGGTTGTAATTATTTAAGTCTCATCCCCATTTGTGAATTTGTACCCCCACTCCCGGATACTTATTTGTAATAGCGTAGACTTTAAATTCTTGCAATTTATCGCTTTCAAATATACCATGGTTAGACCTAGGGTTTGCATGTACATAAAATCAAGCGCTAGATAACCTAATACAAGACAAATATATGAAATCAATACACAATCACACTTGCACCCCTAGGGTAATCCCACATGTTGCCTTCCAAAATGGGCCATGCTTGCACGTCGAGTTTCTTTGGCAAAACAATTCAAATGATCATAAGTCCCTCGATGACGCTTTCGAAAGTTGCCTATCAAAATGATCATAGTCCCTTCAAGCAAATTGCCAAAGACACTTGGCACCATTGCATTCATAGTCCATACGATGAACCGCGCCTGTCCCGTTAAAACATCCTAAACGCAAGATTGTCCACCAAATACAATGGTGGAACAAAATTGTCAAAAGGGGGTTAAAACATAAGAAAAACCTTTGAGTAAATTTAGGGGTAGAAAAACTCTTAGTTACTTGATCAACTTGCAAAAACACTTGCCTACTTTTCAAAACCACACTCCACAAACACTTTCAAAACAAACTTCCAAAACATTTGAAATATCTTTTCGAAAAGATACACACCTTTGTAAAACATTCGAGTAAAGAATTGTTACAACGATTGCCGAAACAAAGGTGTCTATTTCAAAACATTTTCAAAACACACACACACACACACACACACCATTTTCAAGCAATCAAAAATCAAGGCAAGTGATCTAAAACCAAGTAACTAAGAGCCCATGGATAACCATGGATGAAAAGGGTGCTAATACCTTCCCTTTTCATAATCTACCCCCCGGACCCACGAAACATCTCAAAAGGTTTTTCCTGTGCTTTTTTAACCTTTCCTTTAGGATAAAATAAAAAGTCGATGGCGACTCTTGCTCAACCGAAACATTTGCGAAAACAAACGCAAAACCTCAAGTCAGTTCTCCCACCGTATCACCAGAACTGGCGACTCTGCTGGGGAGAAACTTAAAAGTGGGGTTACCTTAGGGTTTAGATCACCTTTACATTCTTGCTTTGATTGCCTTGATTGATTTATCTTTTGGGTCCTTGTTTGGGTTTGTTGTAAATCCTACACCCGGATTTGGGGCACCTTTTTAGGTAAATAGCAATAAAACTGTGAGGGAACTGTGCGGGGTATACCAACATGGTTGAAGCAGTAAGCTATGTTAGTGTGACATATTTGTGAGTACCGGTAACCCTTGAGTTCAATCAAGGAGAGTACGGGGCCGTTGAGTGATATCGTGAAGCACTAACGAACTCTTAGAACCTTACTTGACCATCCTAGCCTTTTTAGGGGTAGTGAGATGACCGACTTTGGTGCAGTCCGAAGTTGGTAGATACTCGATACTACACTCATTGAGGATTGTTTTCTTGGAATATTTTGGTCGCCAGTTAAGTGGCTAAACCAAAACAATGAACACAGAAAATAATCCAATGATATTGAGCTCCTTAGAACCCGATCTCTATTTTAGGACAGGATGAGCCAACTGACTTCAAGAGGGTACTTACCTACAAACCCCATGCAAGCCTAAACCTAAGGACTTGTTTGCTTTGTGTGAATATGATTGCCTGTATATACACTTGCTTGTTTTGCATGCATGTACATAACATCATGACATCATACCATAGCATTTTCAATAACCATTTCAAGGATCTCGAGGGTTCTTTTGATGCAGGGTTACGTTGAACCAGACGTCTACCAAAAGGCAAGGGGTTTCTCCTCTAAACAAATGCCAACCAAAGATCAAGTACAACAACTTGAATCAGGGGCTATGACCCACTCGACATGGTGAGCTTGATTCTCGTGGAAAGACATCCACCAGTGCACAGTTCTCCAATCAAAGATCAAGTGCAACAACTTGAATCAGTGGTTGTGACCCACTTGACATGGTGAGCTTGATTCTCGTGGAAAGGCACCCACCGGTGCAAAATCTCCAATCAAAGATCGAAGTTCAACCTCTAACATTCTCTTGTGTTTACCCCAAGAGATCCTTGAAAGCATGCACCCACGTATCATGCATTGCATCTTGACGATCTTTCCTTTTTCAGGTTTCCTTACTCTCATACTGTTTATTTCAGTAAGAGATGGCTCTAGAAAGGACTGTCAAGGATATCCAGGACCAGACTGCTCAGCTGCAGGAAATGTTCTTAAACCTTTCATTGGGGCAAGAAGAAATGAAAGCTCTCCTCACAAAGGGCTTGGTCCAGGAGACTTCAAACAATGCCAGGAGTGATCAGCTTGCGGAGCTGCAGTTTGATCTGGCAACATTGAGGATCCAAGTGATGGGGCAGTTAGTAGGCCAGATGGCTCTCATCCAAGACCTGTCTCAAAGACAAGAGGAACTCAGAGTTCTCGTCCGCCAACTGCTTCAAAACAACCAACTGGGGCAAACATCTGAGGTTGAAGAGCAAGTCGCCGCTCAGCCTCCATCCACTCAAGAAGACAAGGGGAAGGCTCCTTTGCTTGCTTCAGGGTCACAAGCCCAGCAACAACCTCGCCAGCGTCAATGGGGTAATCAGCGTAAACAAGAAACGTTGGGAAGACAGTTCATAGAGACTGACATACCATCATCTCTGATTCTAGAGCGCTTGTTGGAGGTCAATCTGACTGCTTTGAGGGATCCTATCCGGAACCCAAGTACCTCCGCTCCTAACTATCATCCCGATGCATTTTGTGTTTACCACTCCTATAGCCCGGGACATGACACCGACGACTGTTGGGCCTTGAAGAACAAGATTCAAGATTTGATCGACATTGGAGTGCTGAGGTTCATGACAGATGGCGAGATGAAGATCTTTCGTTGAGGGGTTCCCCACTTGAAGTGACGAAGCTCAAACTGAAAGACTTTTGCTTCATTTGAATTTTCAAAGTTGTAATTTCTTTTGTTATTCAAACAATTATCTGTTGATGTTGAACTCTGTTTCATTAATGCATTACATATGTTTGTCTTGAATTCATCCATTCGTTTTCACTACTCTTATGCTTTCTTTATTATATTTAACTGCAAGCCTTTAGAGGGAGGATGACGAAACAATACCATAATCTCATACAGTATGCTTTTGAACAGACCTTGCTGATGATGTACAGGCATTTCTTTCAATTCCCAAACACTGGAGTTATAAGGAAGTTAATCCCTAGTCAACCCCTTCGAGCCAAAGAAGTAGGAGTTTTCTGTTCTAAACAATCGAAACCTTTGATATAAACCTGGGGCAGGGTAGTATCTCAGTTAATTCAAAAGAAAATGCGCATTGAAGTCGCAAACTCTCAGTTCGTAATACAACAAACAACGACAAAGAAAAGCATTCCCTTGGAATCAAAAGACAGTGACGGTTCTCTATCATATAGACAGTCATTATCTCTCAAAAAAGAAAAAGCCCACTGAGCCAAAACCTGTAAAGGAGGCTTAAGAAAGTTGGGGCATCCCGTTGACTATAATCTCAAAAACGGGAACAGTCAGGCAAAAGTTAGGGATAACAAATCAAAATCAAAATAGAGAGGTCATTACAAATCCTCAACAACATGAAAAATGTTGCAAAAGAAAAAGGAGATGATGACTGTCTCCTAAATTCAATTGGTGAACCATCACCCAAAAGGTCGTTTCAAACTCAAAACAGAGTGCGATGCATAATTAACTGAGCTTAGGGTTGAAGGACATCACGAAGAGCGGGTGGGTACAAATATACTTTGATCCGTTTGTCCTTTGTTTCTTAAACCGTGAACCAGGCCGCGTTACAACCCTTCAAAGGTCCTAATTGAAGCATGGGTTAGTTCGAAAGCATACTGTTACAAAAGGTATCCTGACTCCTGTAAGGCTTTGCTCTAAAATCTTGTGTTAACTTGTCTTACAAAAAGTTTTCTGCTAACAAACGCATTTTTCAAAACTTCGAGACAAACATAAAACGTTGCATTGCTTGAATATCACTGTTTGCATTTGACTATTTGTTTGACAGCGAAGAAATTCATACAGCGAATGTTCGGAGGAACGAAAACTCTCTCAATGAACAAAAATCACTTCAAAAGGATGACACTTCCAACGACAAGTCTCCTATCAACAAGGGGCATGACATATCACTATCCAATTAACCTGGGGCAGTCCAGTCAAGGTTTCAACAGATCTTTCAAAGTTCAGTTAACCTGGGGCAGTCCAGTCAAGATTTCAAGAAATCTCTCAATTGCAGGGTAACCTGAAGAGACTCCTTCATCACCACTTGGGGAATTCGAATGTCAAAAGTGTTCAACAATTCCTTCATCACCTATTGGAAGATACGGTCCAGATGTGCTCCAGACACGGTTGCCATTCTGTCACCTTTCTTAAGTTCCAGATCAACACCTGTAACAAGCCAGGAAAACATTTGTGGACGACTGATTGTGGATTAACACCTGTAACAAGCCAGGAAATCATCTACATCACCACTTGGGGCATTCGAATGTCAAAAGTGTTCAACAATTCCTTCATCACCTGTTGGAAGATACGGTCCAGATGTGCTCCAGACACGGTTGTCATTCTGTCACCTTTCTTAAGTTCCAGATTAACACCTGTAACAAGCCAGGAAAACATTTGTGGACGACTGATTGTGGATTAACACCTGTAACAAGCCAGGAAATTATCTACATCACCACTTAGGCCATTCGAATGTCAAAAGTGTTCAACAATTCCTTCATCACCTGTTGGAAGTTACAGTCGTCAAAGACCAAATTCTCACAAAATTCAAGTTATGAAGCCCGGATTTGACCGGATAATATCTTGATCTCTACAGCACATTGTGAAGACCGGACTACGACCGGATAACAGTGTCAGATTACCGCAAAGCCTGGATTACGACCAGATAGTGGGATCTCCTGAATTCAAGTTATGAAGCCCATATTTGACCGGATAGTATCTTGATCTCTACAGCATATTGTGAAGACCGGACCACGACCAGATAACAGTGTCAGATTATCGCAAAGCCTAGATTACGACCAGATAGTGGGATCTCCTGAATTCAAGTTATGAAGCCCGGATTTGACTGGATAGTATCTTGATCTCTACAGCACATTGTGAAGACCGGACTACGACCGGATAACAGTGTCAGATTACCGCAAAGCCTGGATTACGACCAGATAGTGGGATCTCCTGAATTCAAGTTATGAAGCCCGGATTTGACTGGATAGTATCTTGATCTCTACAGCATATTGTGAAGGCCGGACTACAACCGGATAACAGTGTCATACTACCGCACAACCTGGATTGCGACCAGATGATGGTATCCCCAGCGGAGCTAAAACTTCTAACTATCAATCCCCAAGCAGAGTGAAGATTCTCATTTTCATCTCCTCACAGAATATTCGAATATTCTCCAGTGAAGATCTCCTCAAGATAGGGATTCCCCAGTAGATTGGCATACAACCCAAGCTCCGGATTCCCCGACAGTGGTCCCGGGACTTCTTATGATCAAAGATTCTTGCCTTCCCCAACAGCAGCCAAGGAATTATTTTCCCCGGCAGCAGTCAAGATTCTTCTGTCCCCAGTCATCCAGGATTTATCTATCCTCAGCAAGATTAGCTCATCAG
Organism: Vicia faba; assembly: GCA_948472305.1. Lineage (NCBI taxonomy): Eukaryota > Viridiplantae > Streptophyta > Magnoliopsida > Fabales > Fabaceae > Vicia > Vicia faba. The sequence continues at coordinate 304,941,351 of OX451735.1, read as the reverse complement.
CTTACATACGCAGTCATCACATTTATATCATAAACATTGGTGTAACATACATTGCATCATGCATCATGACATTGCATACAACTAACCCTTTACCTTTTCAGGAAAAGATCAGTCAACAGACAAAGATCATCATCTTCTGAGATTCTTTCTAGAAATAGTTCAGACGTGACCCGGACACTGCGACATTCTGATACTTATTCCAGATTCACTCAGAGATAGTTCAGATGTGACCCAGACACGGAGACATTCTGATACTTGTTCCAGATTCATCTAGATGCAGTTTTACACGGACTCATCATCAGGAAACCCTACACCGGTTCCTTCTCCACTTCAAGACCTCTGAAAACAGTTTATGGATTCTTCCCAACACCGGATGTTAATCTATCACTTGTTCAGATGCAACTTTTGAAAACATTTTACGGACGCTTCCCAACAACGGATGTTGCTCTATTGCTTATTCAACTCCAACTCCTGAAAACAGTTTACAGATTCTCCAAAACATGGATGTCAATCTATCGCTTGTCCAGACCCCCAGTTCAGAGATGTTCCAAAACATGGATGCCTTTCTGATACTTGTCCACTCACCAGTGACATACAGTTCAACAATCACCTTCAGATGACATCTATAAGCCCATCCTCCTCCAGACATTTCCAAATGGCATCTTTAAGCCCATTTCCAGATGGCATCTTTAAGCCCATCCCCCGACAAGATTCTGTCACATCCCTAGATGGCATCTTTAAGCCCATCACCAAATGGCATCTGTAAGCCCATTTGCCTCCACCATCACATCACCAAGTGCAAATTTTAGGGCACTCTAGTGTCCAATCTCCTTTTACCCTCGAGTCGCGAAAGGCAAACTTGCCAATCTAACTCTTCAGGTCTAAGAAGATTGAACAGGGGCAACTGTTGTACCCCAAAATTTGCCATTGTTTTTTCCACAAGAAATCACAGCCTCGAGCGTTCCCTGATTTTTCAGACTGGTTCAAGAATCGGTCAAACAGACTTTTCTCGTCAGTCAGACAAAATTAGGGTTTTCATGGCTCTGGAACAGTTCACACAGTTTGTTTAGGGTTTGGTTGATTTTGGCTCAGGTTTTGATCAGGCAGACGCTTCTTTGACTTTTAATCAAGAATTAGGGTTTTTATGCGCGCAGAAAGAATTAAGTCTACAGTACTTTTCACTCTGGAATATGGACTGAGGTTTCTGACTGGGAGCTTGCAGTGTTTGATTGAATCATTAAGAGAAAAGACATTTGGGCAGTTGTTGTGATTGACTATGCATTGCTTTGGATTTTTGAAGCGCCAGGTTTATTAATTGATCAATGCTGAAACCACAATGTTTATTTAATTGTTTATTTATTCTAAGTTAAGATAATTGGAATTTATTTCCATTTATTATAATTTAAGAATTATAAATAACAAAATAAATAATTGAAAAGAAGAAAAGGAATTAACTGATAAAAAATGGATTTTATTCATCTTTAATTATTCGTTACAATTGTTATTTGAATACAGTATTTATTTACGAAGTATTCATAATAATAATTTTACAATAATTCAAAGTAAAATAAAACTGTCCTAAATATTCCTAAGTCTTCATCTTCCATCCATTGCTACCTCTGCTTCGTTTGATTTTATCTGCAAAAAAAAATAAGAAACAAAAGAAAGTCAATTGCAGATAAAATAAATAAAAGGCAAACAATTAATTTGGGTTCATCATTAAAGGCAACTGGCCGGAATCAGTTCGCCCTCTCTGCAAATCACGGGATTTCTCCCGGTTCACAAAGAGGGATGGAATGTCTTGCAATAAAGTTTGAAAATGCACAAAAAGTTACATACTGCATAATTCCAAAAGTTCTAAACCAAGGATAGAAAACAAACAGCATGCCTAACCAAAGTCCAAATTGGACAGCAAAATGTCAAATTCAAACTATCCAAGATATCCAAAAAAAAACTGTCAAAGATATCCAACAAGTACCAAAGGCTACTCAAAGCTTTCAAAAGAAGATATGGAAAGATATCAAGAAGACATAAAGTATGCAGAGAAAACATGTATTGCAAGCAAGCAATGTAAAATATCATCATTTTCCAGCAGTGTCTTTTCAGAACAAAGTACAAACATAAACATTATTTAATGCTTTAACTTGTACTGGAGAGAGAAAGAAATAAAAGAAGTGCAGGCTTACTGGCTTTAGGCATAAAGAAATATAAAACAAACTGTCATGAACATGAGAGGAAGAGGCAGAAATCACAAACAAAACATAACTCAGAACATAAAGCCCCAAGCCTGAACTGTCAAGCCTTAGGACTCAACCTGTGAAAAGCCATAAAAATAACACAAAATGTCAAGCAAGCTTACAACCTGCTGATGCCCCAAGCCTGAACCTGTTTTCAAACATAAACAAACCCAAAACTTGAAGTTCCAAATCTCCCATAAACCTGAAACCTGTGATTTCAAACCAGACAAACACATAACCAAAAAACACAAACTCAATACTCACAAATCATCAAAGGCCAAGCCTAATCTGCATAAGCCTTTCAAGCTTCAAACAGCAAACCTGTAAGCACACTAAGCTTCACCTGTCCAAAACCTGCCTGAAACCTAAATCAGAACATCAAACATACAAGCCCTTTTCAAGACAGTGTAAAGCCTAAATCCTACATAATTCACAGAAGCCAAAGGCCTCCCAAACCTGAACCAGCGAACCAGTAAACCAGAAAAAAAATCCAAACATACCAAAGCCCTCAGAAAAGTTTCATCACTGGGCTAACAACAACATCATCAAAACATTCAAGGTATCAAAACATTCAAGTATAATCATATCACAACTCAGAATAAGCATTCGAGCAAAGAGAAGAAGAGAAAAAAGGAAGTCATACTAGGTTTTCAGTTTATACATCACAAAACCTAAGAAGCCAAATACGAAATACCGGTTCTTCCAGCCAAAGGCCAGCTCCACCGCTTCCTCTGCCTTGGCCGCCTGAGCGCCTCCAGATCCTTTCCTCCTCCGTCTCCAAGAGGTAGTATAATTTTCTTCCCTTCCCTTTCATACCTCAAACATAAAATCAAAACACTTAATCAGAACCAGTAAACTAAACATGCAAGATGTATAAGATTTGAAACTCTAAATGCATTAAAGAGAAACCGTCACCTTTGCGTATCTCTACTGGAGCGGTCCATGGAGGGAGGAAAACGGATGATGGCGTGGTGGCCCTAGGCGGAGGGTCTCGATTCAGTGGCCTTTACGTTGAGGAAAATGAAGAAGGAGAACAAAGCAAAGCGACGACGGCACCGTTATCTCACAAACCCTAAAGCTGATCCCAAATGAAACAAACTATGACAAACCCTTTCAAACTTGTGCCAAGCTTGGGCCTTGCCCCGTTCCAGCGCTTAAGCCCAATGATCCAACACCCCCCACGTGCCTCTGCCTCGTTTGGGCCATTTAATTTCCCTTAGCCCATTTTCTTTTGCATATAAACTAACATTTTTACCTCAATTTTGATCAAACTCTTTCATTTTCTTTTTTTATAAATCTTGTAAGTCCACTAACCTTTTTATTTATCTTTCTAGTATAACTAAAAATACCTTATTTCTTTTTATAAAAATTTCTTTACTTACATGAACTTTAGGTTTAAATAGATTAATAGATTTTTTATCTTAAATTTCTTTCCTATATATATAAATCCTTTTATACACAAAATTACTAATAAAAAAACATTAACTTTTCTCTTAAATTTGAACATTTTTCTTTTCTTTTTATGCATAAAAATACTAAATACAAATACATTAATTTTTAATACATAAAAAATAAGAATTTAAAACATTTTTCTTCTTAAGATTAAAACTTTTGTTTGTACATATTAACAAAAGATAATAATACTTGACAAATAAAATACTTTATAATACATTTAAATACACATTTTTCTCAACTTGTAAATAAATTACATATACACTTACACTTATACATACACAATACACTCACATTGATACATTATGCATTTGCTTATTCTTGTATATTTTATACATATTACATTTGATCGCAATTCGATTTGGTTGTAATTATTTAAGTCTCATCCCCATTTGTGAATTTGTACCCCCACTCCCGGATACTTATTTGTAATAGCGTAGACTTTAAATTCTTGCAATTTATCGCTTTCAAATATACCATGGTTAGACCTAGGGTTTGCATGTACATAAAATCAAGCGCTAGATAACCTAATACAAGACAAATACATGAAATCAATACACAATCACACTTGCACCCCTAGGGTAATCCCACATGTTGCCTTCCAAAATGGGCCATGCTTGCACGTCGAGTTTCTTTGGCAAAACAATTCAAATGATCATAAGTCCCTCGATGACGCTTTCGAAAGTTGCCTATCAAAATGATCATAGTCCCTTCAAGCAAATTGCCAAAGACACTTGGCACCATTGCATTCATAGTCCATACGATGACCCGCGCCTGTCCCGTTAAAACATCTTAAACGCAAGATTGTCCACCAAATACAATGGTGGAACAAAATTGTCAAAAGGGGGTTAAAACATAAGAAAAACCTTTGAGTAAATTTAGGGGTAGACAAACTCTTAGTTACTTGATCAACTTGCAAAAACACTTGCCTACTTTTCAAAACCACACTCCACAAACACTTTCAAAACAAACTTTCAAAACAAACTTTCAAAACATTTGAAATATCTTTTCGAAAAGATACACACCTTTGTAAAACATTCGAGTAAAGAATTGTTACAACGGTTGCCGAAACAAAGGTGTCTATTTCAAAACATTTTCAAAACACACACACACACACCATTTTCAAGCAATCAAAAATCAAGGCAAGTGATCTAAAACCAAGTAACTAAGAGCCCATGGATAACCATGGATGAAAAGGGTGCTAATACCTTCCCTTTTCATAATATACCCCTCGGACCCACGAAACATCTCAAAAGGTTTTTCCTGTGCTTTTTTAACCTTTCCTTTAGGATAAAATAAAAAAGTTAGTGGCGACTCTTGCTCAACCGAAACATTTGCGAAAACAAACGCAAAACCTCAAGTCAGTTCTCCCACCGTATCACAACATCTCTTGAGCCTTGAACAAGATCTTGTACTGCACACAATATCCACCAACTTGAGGGGCCAAGAGCATGAGGTGCAGGCTGATAGATAGCCTGTACAGGCTTGTCTTGCATCATGGTTTGCTTTTTGCTTCATATACAAGAAACATGTCAAAATTCACATAACTGGAACAACAGATAGAACCAACTCTTGCAAGCTTTTGAGACAAATTTCACACATTGCATTGAACCTAAAACACGAGCCTTTGAGTCCTGAAACCTCCCATAGCACAAAATCACCTTCCATTGGCAAAACAGGGCAGCTTCTACATCTTGAGTTCTATCTCACAAGTTGCTCGTGCATTTTGCCCCAAACCTGTTCAAACACCTTCCATATAACCTATCCAAGCTATCCCAACCCTTAAACACTGACTGTAACTCCATTTGCAAGGTTTACCATTTTTTATTTCAGCTTGTGCAGGTTGATTTCTACAGGCTTGTTCAAGCACATTCAAGGCAAGCTAGGCATTAGGGAAGGTCAGAGGAAGTTCAAGCAAGCTCCCAAACATCTCAGGCCTCACTGAAAAGCTCCACATTGCCATACACGAAGTCAAATGAAACAGGTTTTTGTCAACTTCCTATCTCTCTATTTAGGAATCATTAGACTTAGGTTTGTGAATAAAAAATGTGGTATTCATAGCCATGAAGCTGTACATATGCTCAGTTTTTATTTAAATTAAGTGTGTTAAGAGAATTTGATCCATGAACTTCCTGAAAAAATAGGTTAGGATTTAGGGCCAGAGAAATTATCTCTGGTCTTTGAGAGTTAGAATGAGTTCTTTACATGGTTGGATTCGTCTTAAAAAATGCTACAACTTTGATGTTATAGGTTTTTGCATTAGAGCACGTATGCAGGTTGTTCATGTTTGAAGCCAGACGCACGCAATTTTGAGACAAAGGTTAAAGATGAAGTCTGGTGGGTTGGGCTTGGTTCTGGCTCACTATTGGCACCCCCTTTTTACTGATTGCACCCCCTGGCCCATTTCTTCATATTTTTGTTTTTTTTTCATTTTGTTTTCATTTCTGATTTTATTTTCTTATTTTTCAAACATAAAAAATATCAAAAAATATTTTATAAATTTTCACTTTTATTTTGTATTTTATTTTTATTTTTTCTAACATAAAAATAATTTAATTAGTATATACTTTTATTTAATGAAAACTTGAAAATAATATATAATAATATTATACCTTTATTTTTATTCTTTATTTTATTTATACTCAAAAAAATATTGTTCTAAATATATCTTTGTCTTATATATATTTTATTTTATTTTTATTGTACATGACTAATATATTTAATATATATATATTCCTACTTTTATTTTATTTAATAAAAACTTGAGAATAAAAACATAAAAAATATTGTACCTTTATTTTTTATCATTTATACTTAAATAATATTTTTTCTAAATATATTTTATTTTATTTTATTTTTGTATATACATTATTTTATTGTACATAAAAAATATATAATATATATTTACTTCCTTAAAAGAAAATTAGGGTTTTTGCCCTTAATAAAAAAATAATCTTTTTTTATTTCTTTCTTTTTTATTAAATATTATATTTTTACATATATAAAAATAAACAAAACATTTTTTGCATATTCATAATATTTTACATATTTATTTATTTGATCATTTAAATATTTGTCTATTTATTGATTTGTACCATTATTCAATTTGGATGTAATAGTAAATATTAGGGTTTTATTTCTTGCAAATATTCCCCATTCAAAAATCGTATCCCCCTTCCCATATCAAATGTTGTAATAGTGTAGATTTATTTTACGCATTTATGCTTTCAATTATGCCATGTTAGAGATTAGGGTTTGTATGCAAAAAAATCCAAAATCAAACAAATAGCTTGACTAATGCAAAGACAAAAAGCATGTAAAATGACAACACAATGCACACATGCACCCCTAGGGTTTCATCCACTTGTTGCCTTTAAAAAGGTCATGTTATGCATGTTGAGTACTTTGGCAAAACAAGAACAAAACAAAAGATCATAGTCCCTCGATGATGCTATCTTGGTTGCCTATACACAATGATCTAGTCCCTCAAAAAATTTGCTAAAGATACTTGGCAATATTGATATCATGGTCAATACGATGACCCGCGCCTGTCCCGTTTAACATCCTAATACAAGGTTGTTTACCAAATGCAATGGTAAAACAACACTGTCAAAAGGGTTAAAAATGTGTAGGAAATACCTTTGAGTAAAATAGGGTAGACAACTCTTAGTTACTTGATTAAAACTTGCAAAACATCCTTGCTATTTTCAAACACACCTCACGACACAATTTCAAAACATTTCCCAAAAACAAACTTTCAAACTTTCAAAACATTGAAACATCCTTTCAAAAGTCAAAAACACCTTTGTATACATTCAAACAAGAATCATTACAAAGGTTGTCACAACGATGGCCTCTTTTCAAAACATTTTTCAAAAACCACACACAAAGCACCATTTCAAACAATTGAAAAGCAAAAGCAAGTGATCTAAACAAGTAACCAAGAGCCCGTGGATAACCATGGATGAAAAGGGTGCTTGAACCTTCCCTTTTCATAATCTACTCCCCGAACCCAAGAAAACATCTCAAAGGTCTTTCCTATGCTTTTTGACCTTTCCTTTGGATAAAATAAAAAGTCGATGGCGACTCTTGCTAAACCGAAACATTTGCGAACAAAAAACGCAAAACCTCAAGTCCGTTCTCCCACCGTACCACACCTACGGACTGTGTATGTAACTATAAGTCTGAATTTCAGAAATCAACACAACACAGGATAAATACGATTAAAGACCATGGATCAACAGGATTTGGCCCTCTGATCATCATGGTGCCCTTTATTTAGGCTAATTGTTCTTGTATTCAAAAACCCTAAAAATGCAAGGTAAACCCTAGCAATGGCAGATACGCGTATAGGCTTCAAAAATAAAATAAAATTATACAGTCATGTTGCAAACATCTCAAACATCACAAATATATCAATTAAACGTGCTAATGATGCAGGAATTAGGATAATAGATTTTGAGAGAAAAAATGCAAACCGTGTGACTTACAGCTTGCGTTTCTTGATGCTTCATACCTTGCAACTGATTGGGATGGCTTCAGTGCATGCCCAGGATGCGATTGCTGGCCCTAAATTTCTTTGAAAGGTTTTGTGGAGTGAAAACCGAGTCACACTTTTTGCAAGAAATTTGGAATTTGTTCTTTCTCTTTCGCGACTGCTAGCCCTTGTTTCATGCTTTGTTCTTGTTCATTATATATCCCTCAATGAATTAGGGTTGCAAAACAGATTGGATCTTGAAGTTTTAATGAGATTTGATTTGATTTTTTAGCCATATGCAAACTTTCTAAATTGAGCCAAATCATCCCATTTTTGTACCAATCATGCTTGATTCAATTTTGTCTTCATATCTCAGCATAATTTGATTGAGATCGTGTCATAAAATCATATCAAAACATATCTTTGCTATTATTTTTCATTTATTTGATTTAATTCAAATTTTAATTAATAAAAAATCAAAATAAAATGAAAAATGAAGCAAATAATGCGTGGGTGAATATTTGGGTCGTGGATCATATTATAAGTGAGGTGCAAACATAAAAAGTTGGGCCCATTTGGCAAAAAATTTAATTTTGAGCCCATTTGACTTTTGGCAATTTTGCAAAAAAGGTCATCTTTGACAAGGCATATCTCTTCCAATTTTAACCCTATAGAGGTGTTCTTTGACTTTGTATAAATCTTAGGATGTCCCCTAAGCAATCCTTTTGGTCTCATTTCAATTGGATCTTCCATGTCCATGTAAGAAGCTTTGACCCAAAAGGTGTTTTTTGTTGACTTTTCAAAAGGACCTACAATGTCTGAATTTATATCTTTTTATGAGTGCATATTTTGAACTTGTGGGGTGAAAATTAGTTGTATGGAATTTTATCCTATTCAAAATGATCCTTGGATGGAAAATTTCTGATAAAATTATATGGAATTTATGCTTGGTCAAAGTTTGGTTGACTTTTCCTAAGAAACCCTAATTTAGCAACTTTTGGGTTTTGATGAATTTAGGGCATTACTTGAAGAACCATGATCAACCCTTTATCAAATTATGGATATAACTTCAAAATTTTGATGTTAACCAAAAATCTTGAAGTTTTACTGTATGTGGGCCACAGTTGACTTTTGACCTAATATAATCGATTCTCAAGCATATGAGCAGTTGACTGAGAAAACTTCTTGTGCAGTGCTTGAAATTTGACATGGAGGGTCTTGAGAACATATTAGGACCATAGAGAGCATATGAGGTCTTTGGAGTTCACCTATGTTGACTAAAATGGAAACCCTAATTTGAGACACACTGCCTTAGGAGAGAGTTTATCTGGTCAACTCTTGGGTAAACTTTCGCAAATTGAGGATCTTTAGGAGTATGTATTGAGTAAAATGAGAGGGAAACTTTTGGGGTACAACACCAATCATCACATTAGCTTCCTAGGAACTTTAGGAAGCTAACCCAATCACTGGAACTCATCAAAAGTTGCTCAAACTCAAAACACGATACCATCTTGCAAGGTGAGTTTTCTGACTTTTGAACTCTTCATACAAGCAACATTAGTGGTTTATTTCTGGATAAGAAATGTAGATATCATTGTCCTGAAGCTAACCATGTCCTTAGATTTCATTATTGTTGCTTGAGTAGTTAGAACTTTGAATCTGAACCTCTGAAAATAATTAGGTCATAATTTGGTACTTTCAAAAATTCTCATTCATCTTCGATTTATAGATCATGATATTTATATGGTTGGATTCGTATGAAAAAATGGAGCAACTTTCATGTTTACATTTTTTATTTTTGTTGAAAAATGAATGAGATACAAGTGGTTTGGCTGGAGGTTGAAGATAAAGTTCAATATTTAGGACTTGTTTTGTATTATATATTTATCATTTCAGTTATATTAACGGATGTATAACCACCCCAGTGGTAAGGCAGCGCGCTGGTAACCAAGAGGTCGTGGGTTCAACACCCAGCACGCTGTCTTTTGCATATTTCACATTTTTTTGACATTTTTGTTACAGGAAGCGTTTGGGCCTTCCCCTCCTGGGCATTACATTTTTAATCACTAATACCCCCCCCCCCCCCCTGTTTGCTCACACCATGCAGCTCATATACCTTTTTTTATTTTCTGATTTCCAAACAAAAAAACATCATTTGGGCCAGATTCAAAAAAAACTATTTTTCTAACAAACCTCCAAAATTTATTTTTAACCTCCCTGACTTTATTATTTTTATTTTGTTTTTATTTAAACTTTTATTATTATTATTACTATTATTATTATTATTATTATTATTATTATTATTTTCATTAATAAAAAATCCAAAAATATTTATATTTTATTATTTATATTTATTTAGTTTATTTTCTTCATAAAAACTAAAAAGAACAAAAACATTTTTTTCATTTAATAAATTAATTTCTCTTTTTTTTATTCAAGAAATATTTAGACTAGGGTTTAACTATTATATTATTTTCTTGTGAATAACATCAATTTAGAACTTAAGACTTTTATTTGATTAATTTTATTTACTAATTAAATCCACAAAAACCCTAAAAAACTTGTTTTCTTTAAATTAATTTTTTTTACTAACTTAGTCTTGATTTTTCTTATTTTCAGTTAATTATTTTATTTTAATTAATTAGGTTAAAAAACCCTTTTCATGAAAATCAAACAACAATCACATTTCTTTTTACATTTAGATTCTTGCATTTTTACTTATTCAATTTTGTATATTTATTCAAATTCAATATGGTTGTAATAGATATTTAGGGTTTTAATTTCTTGCAATTCCCCATTTGTAAATTTGTAAACCCCCTCCCCTAAATGATGTAATAGCTTAGTATTTTTATTTTTTAATGTTTTATATATACAAATGCTAGTAATTAGGGTTTGTATATGTTGTACCCCAAAATTTGCCCCCTTATTTCTCAAAGGATCACCCTGGACCCTCAGGTTTGTTCCCATACAATTTTAAGCCTTGAATTACAAATTTTCCAAGAAAGTCATTCACAAGGGCAAAATGGTCATTTGCATACTAAAAAGTCAAACTTTGACTTTTGGATCAAAAAATCAAGTTCCAAGAATCATATTTCATCAAGGAATGGAGTTTGTTTCATCAAGAAATTCAAAAGTCAAAAGTTACTTTGATAAAGTCAAATTTCTAAATACTTAGAATTTTTCTAAGTGTTTAAGAAATATGACAAGCTCAGAACTTCTGATCAGATTATCACCATGATGCAAGTTGATTCTGGATTAACTTCTAACACAACAGTTATGGACTCAAACAAGATCTGAAACATTACAGAACAAAACTTCTCCTAGAAATGATGGGATTTCAAGTTATGACTCCTCAAAGACACGTCCATGAAACTGAAGCACTCAGCAAATTCTGGACAGTTCCAAGACAGAGTTTGGTTACAACTTCTGGGTCAGTTTTCACAAAGATTCAGTCATAGTTTGCAAGGGTAATTCAAAAAAGATTTACAAAGCATGTTGCAAGCTTCCTGGAAAGTCTAAGAGCTCCTTCAGAACATGCTGGAGCAAGGAGATACAAAGATCAGAAGTTGGATGTTTATTCTAAATTATGCTGAAGCTAAACCTCTGACCCAGAATTAAGAAATGATGCAAAATCTCACATTGCAGGATTTCTGGTTTGATAAATCTCATCATCATTTACTGCTCACAACCATTTTTGAGTCTTTATACATAAAAATTTCCCCATGTGTGGCATAGGAGTACCTTTACTGTCTTGGAAAAGAAAACTTTTGTACAAAAATGTGCTGGGCCCATACGTTGCTTTTGCTTTTGAGGTTACCTTTCCTTAATTCCTGCTTACAAATCTAGCTTAGGCGCTGCTAAAACTGCTAACCACCATACCTATTTGAATTTACTTCAAGAGCAAGTCAGCGCCTAGCTTATGATGGTGGTGCCCACTGACCTCTCCAAGCTACGAAAGCTTCGCCTATAAATTAGACTTTATTGGCAACTGTAAAAGGGGTGGAATTTTTTAGAAAGAAAAAAGCCTTGAACCCTTGCTAAAATTCCAAGAGTCCAAAACTGCAAATACAAAAATACAAAAACCTGTTAGTTTTTTATTCTTGCATTCAAACTCCATTTTTTTTCCTCAAGTATTTTTTGACCAAAACCATCCATACATTTTCTGATATACATTTAGAAACCATCCTAACTTCTGTGTTCAGACTGTAACACATTCTCCGTCCATATTCACCTCTAGGAAGTCATAACTTTACCCCCTTGGTTATTCCAGAATTTCTATAATCATTCATAGCCCAAGTTGAAAGCTTCCAGCCTGCTGAGTACGTGAAGAAGCTATTCAGAACATCACTAGAGTTCATAACCAGACTTCAGCTCACAGAGTATTTTCCAGCTGCAAGGTAAGCTTTTGCTGACTCTCATCATATTACTTAAGCAATGTCAGATTTGCATGTTCAAAAATACAATGTAGACATCACGATTCTGATGTTGTACGCCTAAGTAGGGAGTAAATTAGTTTAGAATTTCTTAAGGAAATTAGGATTAGCAAATTCATGCTTGCTTCTGATTTATAGTTCTGATATTTCTTGTTTCTGAAACACTATGAAACCTGCCATAACTGTTATATACGCATCTTCTGTTCTGTTGAGAAATGACTAAGTTACAGATGTTCTGACTAGCATGGAGAGGGAGACTAAGTTCTGCTAGTGGTATTAGAACTTATGAAATCTTCTTTTTTCTCAGCGGACCCAGAACTTCTGACTTTACCTATTTCTACTAATATGATTTCTGTTTTTGCAGCACGCCAAAGTCAAAACTTCTTATCTCTTTTAATTCAGCAATGTGCTGATTCTATTTTTTTTCTTTCCTTACTATTTTTTGCTATCGCTTCTTTTTTAACTAATCAAAAACACCAAAAACATTTTACATTTTGCACGCTTTATTTTATTTCTTAAAACAAAGAGATCAAAAATATTTTCTTAAACAAAACTTATTTCTTTTCTTAAAAAAAACAAGTCCATTTCACATTTTCTTGTACATTCTTACCCATTCAATATGGTTGTAATAGTAACTTAGGGTTTAATTTTATTTGCAACCCCCATTTGTAAATTTTTACACCCCATCCCCAAGTGATTGTAATAGCATAGAATATTTACCTTCCGCAATTTATCGCTTTCATATAAATGCTAGTAAAATAGGATTTGAATGGGAAGATAAAAACAACAAGTAGACAACTCCTAATCAAAGACTAAATGTATGCAAATCAAACACATTATTCACACATGCACCCCTAGGGCTACCCCCACTTGTTGCCTAAAAATGGTCATTTTATGCATGTGAGACGTCTTAGCAAAAACAATCAAATACAAGATCATAGTCCCTCGATGACGCTTCGAATGTTGCATTATAAATGATCTTAGTCCCTCAAGAAAAATGCTAAGATATCTTGCAACATTGCTAATCATAGTTATACGATGACCCACGCCCGTCCCGTTTACATCCAAATATAGGGTTACTTAGCAAATCAATGGTAAGATAACAATGTCAAAGGAAAAGAAAATGAACGAGAAAGACTTTTGAGTAGGTAGATTGCTCCTAATTACTTACTCCATTTCAAAACAAACACATACACTTTCAAACATCTTACAAAATTGAAAACATTTTCAAAAGATCGACATCTTTGTATACATTCTTACGAACGAGAATCATTACAAAGATTGCCTAAACAATTTCTTTTTTACAAAATACTTTCAAAAACCACATCAAGCACAATTTCAAACAAAAAGCAAGTGATCTAGCAAGTAACTAAGAGCCCATGGAAAACCATGGATGAAAAAGGTGTTAATACCTTCCCTTTTCATAATCTACCCCCCGAACTCAAGAAACAGTCTCAAAGGTCTTTCCTGTGCTTTTTCACCTTTCCTTTTGGATAAAAGAAAATTCAGTGGCAACTCTTGCTAACCGCAATATTTGCAATCAAACACAAAACACCAATTCAGTTCTCCCACCATATCACATAACTAGCGACTATGCTGGGGAGTATTCTAAAAGTGGGGTTACCATAGGGCTAGATCACATTTACTTGCTTTCATTGTTTGATTTGTATGCTTTACTTTATGGTTCTTTGTTTGGGTTTGAAATCCTCTACCCGGATTTGGGATACATTATAGGTAAGTAGCAATACATTGTGGAAACTGTGTGGGGTATACCGACATGTTCTAAGCAATAGCTACGTTAGTGTGACATATTTGTGGGTACCGATAGCCTTTGAATTAATCAAAGAGAATACAGGGCAGTTGAGTGATGTCATGAAGCACTAATGAACTTTTAGAACCTTTACTTGACCAACTTGCCTTTAGGATGTAGTGAGAGGATCGGCTTTGGTGCAGTCCGAAGTTGGTAGATACTCGATACTACACTCATTGAGGTTTGGTTTCTTGGGATATTTCGGTCGCCATTAAAGAGGCTTGTGCTGAAACAATAACCAAGGAAACAAACCAGTGATATTGAGCTCCTTAGATCCCGGTTACTATTACTATGACAGGTTTGAGCCAACTAAACTTCAAGAGGGTACTTACCTATAAAACTCCATGCAAGCCTAAACCTCTGGATTTTTTTGCTTTGTTTGTATATACATACTTGTATATAACATCATGAACATCATAACATCATACACATTCACTAACCATTTCAAGGATTTTTTTGGATTCATCTTTGTCTTGTTTTGTAGGATATGGATTCACTTCGCAGGAAAACTATTCAAGTCAACCTTGTAAAGATACCTCCACAACTTAAGAAGCTAGCTTCAAGGATTCCTAAAAACTCTCCATTCACCGAGAGACATGGTCGCCTACTCAACTTGGTCACCTCCAACAGAGATGAGGACATGATGAAGGTGCTCTTTCAGTTCTTTGACCCCTTACACCATTACTTCACATTTCCCAATTATCAACTTGTGCCTACTTTGGAAGAATTCTCCCGACTCTTGAGGATTCCTATTCCCAACCAACTACCTTTCAATGGTATGGAAAGAGACCCAAAGCCAGAAGAGATTGCTCAAGCTCTACACTTGCACTCATCTGATGTCACAACTCATTGGGAAACAAGGAGTGGTGTCAAAGGTTTCCTAGCAAGGTTCTTATTTGGGAAAGCCCAAAACTGTTGGAATTCCTTGGATTTGCAAGCCTTTGAGGAAATTGTGGCTCTTCTCATCTATGGGATGGTTTTATTTCCAAATTCTGACCAACTCATAGATATGAACGCCGTCAAAATCTTCATATCCCGCAACCCGGTGCCTACATTGCTAGGAGAAATCCTACACTCTTTTCACACTCGCACAATGAGGAAAAGAGGTGTCCTTATGTCTTGCACTCCTCTCTTGGAAAGAGGTTTATTTCGCATCTTCCCCCATCTGTATTAAAGAACAAGCAAGGTTCAAGGTGGTCACAAAGGTTGATGATGCTCAAACATTCAGACATTCATTGGTGCTCCCGATCCATGGAGAATGTTACTATTGTCGACCATTGTGGAGAATTCCCTAATGTCCCTTTACTTGGCATTAGAGGAGGCATCACCTATAATTCTTTCTTAGCCTTAAGACAGTTTGGTTACGCCCGAAGGGATGGTCCGCATGAGATGCTGATTCAAGGTTTGGTATTTGACTACGACAACGACGATCAAGGTCTTCGCCAGAGATTTATCCGAGCTTGAAGGATGTTGACAAGGTAGATAGCAAGACTTTGGGGCATAAAAATTCCATACCTCTTGAGTCTTACCTCAAATGGGTACGAACTCGCACTCAGAGTCTTATGATGCCTTACCCCTCCATTCTCCCGGTAATCTTTGAGCCTGTCATGGAAGGAGATTTTCCATACACTATCCGACATCCTGACATGCCCACCTCTCTTTAATACCTACAAAGAGATTGGATACAACTCAAGGGTGAGCGAGATACTTTTGAAGTCCAATTCTACGCAAGCGAGAAGAAGGTTTTGGAACTCACTGAGCAACTTCATGAGGAGAGGAACTTGAATGCCTACATTGCACCAAAGAGGATGTGTACTACCTTTTTATCTTAGAGTTTTTGTATTATTTTTCCCAAGAAGGCATTGATGTACTCAAGCTTTAATCTATTAATATGACGTGTGTTTCCTTTTTGTCTAAAACAATTTTGAATCTTAAAATCCTTGAAAACACTGCATATGCATTTATCATTCATCATAACATAAGCAGGTTTCTTGCAACAAGTCTCCTCATCTCTCTACTGTTTATTTCAGTAAGATGGATCTCGAGCAAACAGTGAAGGACCTCCAAGCTCAGAATGCACAGTTTCAACAGTTATTCTTGACCCTAGCCAAAGGACAAGAAGAGTTGAAGACTTTGTTGGCTGAGGAGAAGAAAAAGAAGACAAAGAAGATAGTCGGAGTTCTAAACATGGGAAGAAGGTTCCAAGGGCAGAGAAGAAGATCCCTAGACTTTGCAACAACATCCGGTGATAAAGATAACCAAGATGGGAAGGGAAAGGAAACAGTTGTCCAGTCAGAATCAGAAGAGGAGGAGGAAGAAGAAGACTATTCTGAAGAATAATACCCTCCAGCTGATGACAAGTATAAACATCTCGAAGAGCGGTTGAGCGCAATGGAAATCCAAAAAGTTCCTGGGTTGGACTTTGAGGAATTGGGTTAAGTATCGGGGATTGTCATTCCTCCAAAATTCAAAGCACCTGTGTTCGCAAAATATGACGGATTTTCATGTCCTAAAATGCATCTCCGGTCTTATGTGAGGAAAATCCAGCCCCATACCGTTGACAAAGATTTATGGGTACACTTCTTCCAAGACAGTCTGTCTATAACTCAACTTGATTGGTTTTATCAGTTAGAAAGAGCCAATGTTCATAACTGGGAAGATCTTGCTGCATTCTTTTACAAATAATATCAATACAACGCTGATCTTGCGCCTACCCGTACTCAACTCCAAGGTATGGCCATGGTTTCCAATGAAGGCTTCAAAGACTATGCACAAAAATGGAGAGACTTGGCTGGAAGAGTTCAACCTTCTCTATCTGAAAGAGAATTAGTAGACATGTTTTTGGGCACCTTGTCTGGTCCCTTCTTCAATCACCTAATTGGGAGTTCATCGACAGGTTTTACTGAACTGATATTGACCGGAGAGAGGGTAGAAGCCGGGATAAAAAGTGGAAAGATTCAAAAAGATGCATCCTATGCTGCTGTCAGGAAGCCGTTTATCAGAAAGAAAGAAGTGGTTGCTATTTATCCTCAGAGAAATCAAGATAGGGCCGAACGCCATCCAATGGTGGGGGCTGTTATGATTTCTAAACCTGCGCCTGATCAGCAAAGAAACAACCAACCAAGGATGGAAAGACCAGTCAGACAATTCACCAGAATTAACATGACCTTATCTCAAGTATTTCCATATCTGTTAAGATCCGACTTAGTGACCTTGAAAGAAGATCCGAAGAATCCTAACACAACATCTCCTCACTATCATCCTAATTCCCGTTGTGCATACCACTCTGAGAGTCTCGGCCATGACACTAACAACTGTTGGGCTCTAAAGAACAAAGTACAAGACCTCATTGAAGCCAAAGAGATTGAATTCGATGCACCCGAAAAGCCAAATGTCATTTCTGCCCCTATGCCCAAACATGGCCATAATACCAACGCCATTGAGGAAGATATGTTTGTTACTTCAGTTAATGACCCTATGACTCCACTCCTGACAATCAAAGAGAACTTATTAAATGCCAGTGTATTCCCAGGCTGCGATAAAGGTTGTCATTTCAGTTTGTCCTCACCAACCAACTGTCCTTTGTTGAAAGCAGGCGTTCAGTGCCTAATAGATAACAAGGAAATTTTGTTTGAAAAGACATCTATTCCACCTGTTCCTCTTAATGATGTGTCTATCATTAGCATTTCCGCCAATTCTTCCAGGGTCTCCACCAAAAGACCCGTTAGAATTACATCAGTTCTAAAAGCAGCTCCTTTGATAATTACAATACCTGGACCAGTCCCGTATTCGTCAGACAAAACCATACCATGGAATTATGGAGGGAATGTCTACTACCACGATGTCAAGCAAGACTGGTTAGCTACCGAAGATTCAAGTTCTGAAAAAGTTGACTCTGATATCAGTAATATTGCAGGGACTAGCAAGATTACCCGAAGCGGAAGGATATTCTCTCCAGAAATTTCTCCCCCAAAAGCAGTTTCTGGACCCGTAATCATTCATGTCGTTGTCGCTCCTCCGAAGGTTGTTCTTAGTCCTACAATCATCTCCACTAATACTCCAACTGACAAAACTATTACGACTCCTATTATCACTCCTACTGACACTCTTGCTGACAAGTTAACCGAGACTCGAGGTAAAAGTATTTTGATTGAGCCTGTCCGGACGAAGGCTCAATCAGCGGTTATCCCTGAGACCTCCTGGAAAGAGATGGAAGAAATTCTAAAGATCATAAAAAGGAGCGACTACAATTTAGTCGAGCAACTGGGGCAAACTCCATCAAAAATTTCCATGCTGGCTCTACTACTATGTTCCGAGGCTCAAGCAAAAGCCTTGATAAAGTTCCTTAAAACTTCCCATGTACCCCAAGAAACATTTGTCGATCAGTTCCAAGACTGCGTAGCCAGCTTGACTGCAGATAATGGGTTAGGTTTTTCAGATGTTGATTTAACGCCAAGAGGAAGGAAGCATAATGAGGCATTGCATGTCTCAGTGGAATGCAGGGGCACAACTTTGGCTCATGTTTTGGTGGACATTGGGTCGTCTCTGAATGTATTGCCTAAAAATGCTCTTGATAGGCTTGACTGTGAGGGATTGACATTGAAACCGAGCAATATAGTAGTGAGAGCCTTTGACGGCTCAAAAAGGATGGTGCATGGGGAAGTGGATATCCCCATAAAGGTTGGAACCCAAACATTTGATTCAACTTTTTATGTAATGGATATCCGCCCTTCATATTCCTGCTTGCTAGGCCGACCATGGATTCACAATGCTGGCGCTGTTACTTCTAAGTTGCACCAAATGCTGAAGTATTTGATCTTAGGGAAGATTATCACCGTTCATGGAGAAGAAGAGTATATGATCAGCCATCTCAATTCCTTCAGATATGTGGAATTAGATGGTGAATTTATTGAAACTCCATTCCAACACTTTGAAGAAGTCCCGCAAGATGTGGCAGTGACCAAGGCAATTCCCAAGATCACAAGGCCTCCGCTTAGGATGTCATCTTTGAAGGATGCCAAGGTCATAATAGAAGAAGGTGGGTGCACTATCTGGGGACAAATCCCGGATATCCCATACAAGTCAGACAAGTTTGGCCTGGGTTTCACTTCAGGTGCTCAGAAGGTTGTACGCCGCACTCGTGCTAGAGGACCACCCCTAAAGATCAGCAACCGTGAAGTCAACGCGGTAGAGGATGATGAAGATGGATGCAACCTGGAGAATTGGATCTTCCCAACTTTCAGTGGAGGGCTCAGCAATTGGGAGGCTAGATACTTTGTCCCGATCACTTTTATCTCACAGTAATTTATCTTTACATTTTGTTGGATCTGTAATATTAAAACAATTCAGACTCTTAAAATCTCGTGTCTTACCTAAGGCACAATGGTCCATTTGCAAGGGTTATTATCTAATTTCCATATGACATCAATGAATCATGGACGTTTTGCATACAAACTTTGTGCTCATTGTTTTTCTTTTTTACATTTTCATTCAAAGATAGTTATACCCGTACACACACTCACACTGCAGGTCTACATCCATTCGGGATCCCATGGATAACGGTTCTGCTATGGATTTTTGTTACTCTGAAAATCTAATATACCAAGCTGAAGACGAAGGTGAGGAAGATTGTGAAGTACCAGGGGAACTTTCCAGATTACTACTGCAAGAAGAGAGAACCATTCAGCCTCACGAGGAACCCGTGGACACAATCAACCTGGGTACCGAAGAAGACAAAAGAGAGGTCAAGGTGGGTGCCAATCTAGAACCAAGTGTCAAGGAGCGTCTGATTCAGTTGCTACACGAGTATGTTGAGGTCTTTGCCTGGTCGTATGAAGACATGCCAGGACTTGATGCAGATATTGTGGTTCATCGTCTACCTACAAAAAAGGATTGCCCACCAGTAAAACAAAAGGTATGTCGCATGCGACTAGATATGTCAGAGAAGGCTAAAGTTGATGTCATGAAGCAATTCAATGCTGGATTCTTGGCCGTCACCTCTTATCCTCAATAGGTTGCCAATGTTGTTCCCATGCCCAAGAAGGATGGCAAGGTATGAATATGAATGAACTACAGAGATTTGAATAGGGCAAGCCCTAAGGACGATTTCCCACTTCCTCACATTGACATCCTAGTTGACAATACTGCACAACACAAAGTGTTTTCCTTCATGGACGGTTTCTCAGGTTATAACCAAATCAAAATGGCGTCAGAGGATATGGAGAAGACAACCTTTGTCACACAATGGGGCACATTCTTCTACAAGGTGATGCCATTCGGACTGAAGAATGCTGGGGCAACCTATCAGTGTGCCATGGTAGCTCTATTTTAATACATGATACATCACGAAATAGAGGTCTATATGGACGACATGATAGCTAGATCTCAAACTGAAGAAGAGCATCTTGATCATTTACAGAAACTGTTTGAGAGATTAAAAAATTACAAATTGAGGTTGAACATAAATAAGTGCACATTTGGAGTAAGGTCTTGTAAACTCCTAGTCTTTGTCGTCATCAATAAAGGTATTGAAGTAGATCCTGCCAAGGTGAAAGCTATACAAGAGATGCCTGCTCCTCGTACTGAAAAGGAAGTCAGAGGATTCTTGGGACGTTTGAACTACATTACCAGATTCATTTCTCACCTGACAGCTACCTGTGAACCAATCTTCAAACTAATGAAGAAAGATCAAGTAGTCAAATGGAATGATGAATGCCAAACTGTTTTTGACAAAATCAAAGAGTAATTACAAGAGCCTCTTGTTTTAATACCACCAGTCGAGGGAAGACCATTGATCATGTATCTGACTGTTTTAGAAAATTCAATGGGGTGTGTGCTGGGGCAGGATGATGAGTCTGGCCGAAAAGATCACGCTATTTATTACCTGAGCAAAAAGTTTACCGACTGTGAAACAAGATATTCACTGCTCGAGAAAACTTGTTGCGCTCTGGCATGGGCTGCTCACCGCCTAAGACAGTATATGCCGACTCACACTACCCTATTGATATCTAAAATGGATCCAGTAAAATACATCTTCGAGAAACCTGCACTCTCTGGGAGAATAGCGAGATGGAAGATGATCCTAACATAATATGACATACAGTATACTACCTGTGATCAGTGGAAATAGAACTGACTGTTTTTTAATGCTGGTTCGCGTTTGCGTTTCGCAAAATATCGCGGTAAGCAAGAGTCGCCACCGTCTTTTATTTTCTCCAACAAGGAAAGGACAAAAGTACAGCAAAATTCCTTTTCGAGATGTTTCTCGGGTTCGGGAGGTAGATTATAGAAAGGGAAGGTGTTAGCACCCTTTCTATCAGTGGTTATCCACGGGCTCTTAGGTATTTGCTCACTATGTTTTCAAAAGTGTTTTGCTTTTCTTATGTTTGTGGGTTTTGAAAAAAGTTTTGTTTAAAAACTTCGATTTAACTCTTGTATTTGTCCTCAAGAGTGTATGAAGTGTTGTTTGAAAACTTTTGTTTGAAAATTGTAAGTGCAAAAAGCAAAACACTTTTGAAAACATAGTGAGCAAATACCTAAGAGCCCGTGGATAACCACGGATAGAAAGGGTGCTAACACCTTCCCTTTCTATAATCTACCTCCCGAACCCGAGAAACATCTCGAAAAGGAATTTTGCTGTGCTTTTGTCCTTTCCTTGTTGGAGAAAATAAAAGACGGTGGCGACTCTTGCTTACCGCGACATTTTGCGAAATGCAAACGCGAACCAACTTTAAAAAACAGTCAGTTCTATTTCCACCAATCACAGAACTGGCGACTCTGCTGGGGAAGAGATGCTTTGCTGAGATTTTAACGATAACTCCGTTGGGGATTCCATTTATAAGCTCTGTTGGGGATCTTGATGATGAACTCCGCTGGGGATAGAAAGAACTTCGCTGGGGATGGTCTTTCAGTTGCAACTTGCTGAGGATAACCCAGTTAGACTCTTGCGGGGATAACCTCTGAATATGGCTGGGGAGATACATTTGTATTCTGCAGGGGACAAGCTTCCAGAATCTACTGGGGAGATGATTCAACTCTGGAGGGGAAGCTTTTTTAGACTGCGCTTGGAAATGGCTCTACTGGGGGTATCTTGTATTCCGTCGGGGAACACTCTTATATTCCGTTGAAGAATATTAAGACTGCCGGGGATGCTTGCTGAGGAATATATGTATACTCCACTGGGGAATATTAAGACCTACTGGGGATACCCAACTTTTTCAGGACTGATGGTAGACCAACTCTGCTTGGGGGAGAGTATTGTTGATCCGTCCATGATTGCAGGTCTTAGTGGGGAGAGCTACCATTACTGTCTTACTCTTGTGGAGTGAAGGTATCTTGGTCATATTCTTCAGCCGAACCTACCTTGGTGGACAGAGCAACTAGATCGCTTAGACAATTCTTATTGCCCCTACTTCTGATATCACCCGTAATTAGTCCTTTGTTTCGTATGCAAATATTTATGAACAACAATTAATGTCAAATGCATATATCAAAAATGAACATTGGACGTTCTTTGCAAAACAAAATAGTAAAGGAAAAATAATTTTGCAATTTGTCTAAAAAATGAGCTTGTATTGATTTTGAAATTTTCCTGTAAATAGGCGTTTTTGTACAAGAGGCTGACGTCCTAGTAACAGAACGCTGCCGAACAAATAGAATTTATACAATTTGTGAAAGGAAAACAAAACAGTTATGTGAATAATCCCACTGGGTTCCAACTCTGCTATCGCCTTTATGTCTTCAAGAATCTCATCACTTTTCTGCTTAGTTGGAGATGAATCTGATTGATTGGTGCCGTCTGAGCCTGATTGTCGATACCGAAGTCTAGATGCGGGGTGATCCAATGAGACATAGTGTTACGCTTATCCCTAATTTTTTCCTGGACCGCCCTTTCGGGTTTTCAGTCCACCGGGATACCCATTTTTGCCCAAGCCGCCTTTTCAGGTTTTCGACTTGCCGGGTGTACAGATTTTTTTATATTTTCATCCCTTATTTTTGCCCGAACCCTTTTGGTTCGCCGGGAAGCCCTTATTTTTGCCTAGGCCAGTCGACCTAGCGGGTCTTTAATCATGTGTAGTATCTTTTTACTATGTCTGCATTGGCGGGGTGAGGAAGGTCGTCACCATCCATGGTGGTTAGAATCATTGCTCCTCCTGAGAAGATGTTCTTAACCACAAATGGCCCTTCGTACGTAGAGGTCCATTTGCCCCTGGGATCACTTTGAGGTATAATGATGTGCTTAATTACCAGGTCCCCGACTTGATACTCTTGTCGTCTAACTTTCTTGTTAAATGCCTTGATCATCCGTTTTTGGTACGTCTGACCATGACAAATAGCAGTGAGTCTCTTTTCGTCGATTAGGTTTAGTTGATCAAACCGGGTCTGGATCCAGTCTTCTTCGCTTAAACCTGCATCCTTCATGATCCGGAGAGAGGGTATCTGAACTTCAATGGGCAAGACTGCCTCCATGCCATATACCAAGGAATAGGGTGTTGCCCCTGTTGATGTCCGTGCTGAGGTACGGTACCCATGAAGAGCAAATGGTAACATCTCGTGCCAATCTTTGTAGGTCATTGTCATCTTCTGCACAATCTTCTTAATGTTTTTATTAGCTGCTTCTACAGCCCCATTCATCTTCGGCCGGTAGGGAGAAGAGTTGTGGTGTTGTATCTTGAATTGTTCGCAGAGCTCAGTGATCATCTTGTTGTTCAGATTGGTACCATTATCCGTAATGATCCTCTCTGGTACACCGTATCGATAGATCAGGTTGTGCCGAATGAACCGTGCCACGACATTTTTGGTTACGGTAGAAAAGGAAGCTGCTTCAACCCACTTCGTAAAGTAATCAATTGCTACCAGGATGAAGTGATGCCCGTTGGATGCCGTAGGTCTGATCTCGCCGATCATATCAATGCCCCACATTGCAAAAGGCCAAGGTGCCGTCAAGACGTACAAAGGAACTGGAGGAATGTGCACCTTATCAACATAGATCTGGCACTTGTGACATGTCCGAGAATGCTGATAACAATCGGCTTCCATTGTGGACCAGTAATATCCTGCCCGAAGGATTTTCTTTGCCATGGTATGTCCACTGGAATGAGTTTCGAAGGTACCTTCATGCAGCTCTGCCATGATCCTTTCTGCTTCAGTCTTATCCACATAACGCAGTAAGGTTGAATCATGATTTCGTTTGTAAAGAATGTCATTGTTGAGGAAGAACTTTGCCGCGAACCTTCTCAGAAAATTATTATCACTAACAGACGCGCCCTCGGGGTATTCTTGAGCCTCAAGGTACCTCTTCACTTCATGATACCAAGGCTTTTCTGTTACCTCTTCGGTCTCAAGATCGCAGTAATGTGCAGGTTCATCCAATTTCCAAATAATGATTCGGGGAGCCTCGTTGTCCCATTTGACTTTGAACATAGAAGACATCGTAGCTAGCGCGTCCGCCAACTGATTCTCCTCTCTTGGAAAGTGTTCAAAGGTTATCTCCTCGAAATGGGGAAGCAATGTCAATACATACTCCTTATAAGGAATTAGATTTGGGTGTTTCTTATCCCACTCACCTTTGATCTGACTGATCACGAGAGCGGAATCTCCGAAGACACTCAGAAACTTGATCCTTAGGTCAATTGCAGCTCGAAGACCCATGATGCATGCTTCATACTCCGCCATGTTGTTGGTTCAGTTAAAACATAGTCGGGCGGTAAGTGGAGTATGAGAGCCTTTAGGAGATATGATCACAGCGCCAATGTCGTTACCCAAAGCGTTTGAAGCTCCGTCAAAGTGCATAGACCATCGGGATCCTTCCTCAGGTCCTTCATCCGGTCCAGGTATTTCACAATCAGTCACTACCATGATATTCTCGTCTGGAAATTCAAAGTTCATAGATTGGTAATCATCCACTGCCTGATGTGCCAAATGGTCTGCCAACACACTTCCCTTGATTGCTTTTTGAGTCGTGTACTGGATGTCATATTCAGTCAAGATCATCTGCCATCTTGCTATTCTTCCGGACAAGGCAGGCTTTTCGAAGATATACTTGATTGGATCCATCTTTGAAATCAACAGAGTAGTGTGAGTCAGCATATACTGTCTTAGCCGGCGAGCAGCCCATACCAAAGCGCAGCAAGTTTTCTCGAGCAGTGAGTATCGGGTCTCACAGTCGGTAAACTTTTTTCTAAGGTAATAAATAGCGTGCTCTTTTCGGCCAGACTCGTCATGCTGACCCAGCACACATCCCATTGAGTTGTCCAGTACTGTCAAGTATAAGATTAGAGGTCTCCCTTCCACCGGTGGCATAAGAATGGGTGGCTCTTGGAGATACACTTTGATTCTTTCGAAAGCGGCCTGACATTCATCATTCTAACGTACTACTTGATCTTTCTTCAGTAGCTTGAAGATTGGTTCACAAGTAGCAGTTAGGTGTGAGATGAATCGGGAAATGTAGTTCAGCCGTCCTAGAAAGCCTCTGACTTCTTTCTCTGTCTTGGGAACTGGAATCTCTTGTATGGCTTTCACTTTGGTAGGGTCCACTTGAATAACTTTGTCACTCACGACGAAGCCTAGCAGTTTTCCAGATCTCACCCCGAAGGTGCACTTGTTCGGGTTTAGTCTCAGCTTGTACAACTTCAACCGGTCAAACAGCTTCTGTAGATGGTCAAGGTGTTCCTCCTCAGTTTGGGACCTTGCAATCATATCATCGACATATACTTCAATCTCATGATGGATCATATCATGAAACAGAGCAACCATGGCACGCTGATACGTTGCCCCAGCATTTTTCAACCCAAACGGCATGACCTTGTAGCAAAAGGTACCCCACTGAGTAACAAAAGTGGTCTTCTCCATGTCCTCAGGAGCCATCTTGATTTGATTATAACCGAAGAAACCGTCCATGAAGGAGAATAACTTATGTTGCGCAGTGTTGTCAACCAAAACGTCGATGTGAGGCAGAGGGAAGTCATCCTTAGGGCTCGCCCTGTTCAAATCCCTGTAGTCAACACACATTCTGACCTTACCATCTTTCTTCGGCACTGGAACCACATTGGCAATCCATTGAGGGTAAGAAGTTACTTTTTGAAAATCGGCGTCAAATTGTTTCATAACCTCAGCCTTGATTTTCTCGGACATCTCTGGACGCATACGGCGAACCTTCTGTTTTACGGGAGGACAGTCTTCCTTGGTAGGCAGGTGATGAACCACAATGTCGGTATCCAACCCAGACATGTCTTCGTAAGACCAGGCAAAGATTTCCACGTAGTCATGCAACATCTGAATCAACCGTTGTTTCACACTAAACTCCAGATTCGCACCAATCTTGACTTCCTTCCTGTCTGTCTCAATACCCAGATTCACTATTTCCACTGGCTCCTCATGTGGCTGAATGGCCCTCTCTTCCTGGAGTAGTAGTCTTGCAAGCTCACCAGGAACTTCGCAATCATCTTCACCTTCGTCTTCGGCTAAGTTGATCGGATTTTCGAAGTCATAACTGGAAGTAGCAGAGTCGTTACCAGTGAGATCCAGAGTGGATTAGGACCTGTATATGTGAGTGTGTGTAAAATAGCTATTTTGCAATATATAATAAAGAAAGACAAGGAGCGCAAGATTTGAAATGCAAAAAACGTCCAATGCTTTTATTAATGATATATGAAAACGACACACAAAAGCCCTTACAAATGAAGCCACGGTGCCCCGGGTAAGACACCGGGCCATAAAGTTTCACAATATTGTCTGTTACAAATTCAAAACAAAAGAGTTCATTACTGAGTAACAAAGGTAATAGGGACGAAGTCTTTCGCTGTCCAGTTGTTTGGTCCATCATTGGTTGTAGGGTAGATCTAGCTGTTGAATTCCGATTCCTCCATGTCGTCTTCGATGGCATTTACTCCCGAGTTGCTGATGAACACCGGAGGTCTTCCAATCTTTGCACTACGAACAGCCCTCTGAGCTTCTGCAGTGAAACCCAAACCAAACTTGTCAGTCTTCTGAGTGAAATCAGGAAGTCGGCCCCAGTTTGCACACTCACCCTTCTCAATAACAGCCCGGGCATCCTTTAAGGAAGCCATCTTCAAAGGAGAATCTTCAATCACAGTCTCAGCTAATTCCAGTGTCTGAGGAACCTCTTCAAAGTGTTGAAATGGAGTCTCAATGAATTCCCCATCCATTTCTATGTATCGGAACGAGTTGAGGTGGATGAACATTTATTCTTCCTCCCCCTGTACTGTCACGATCTTCCCTCTGACCGGGTACTTCAACTTCTGATGGAGTGTGGAGGTCACAGCTCCAGCTTTATGGATCCATGGACGGCCCAGCAAACAAGAATAGTACAGTCGAATATCCATCACGTAGAATGTAGAATCGAAGACCTGAGAACCAACTTTGATTGGAATATCGACTTCACCATGCACCATCCTTTTAGACCCATCAAAGGCCCGGACAACAATGTTACTTGGCTTTAGCTCCAACCCTTCACAATCCAACCTGTCTAGAGCTTTCTTGGGCAAGACATTCAATGAGGAACCAGTGTCAACCAACACATGTGCGAGAGTAGTGCCCCTGCATTCGATGGAGACATGCAGGGCATCGTTATGGTTCTTCCCTTTAGCTGTCAGATCAGCGTCAGAGAAACCCAAACCATTATCAGCAGTTAAGTTGGCCACACAATCGGTAAACTTATCAGCTGACGTCTCTTGTGGCACATGGGTCGTCTTCAGGAAGGTAATCAGAGCCTTGGCATGGGCCTCTGAACACAACAACAGTGATAACATAGAAATCTTGGAGGGGGTTTGCCCCAGCTGCTCAACTACATTATAATCACTATTCTTGATGATCTTAAGAATCTCTTCCATCTCCTGCTTGGAAGCTTCAACATTGATTGTCTTTGGTGCCTCCGTCTGGGCAGGCATATCAGTGGCTATCCCTTTTCCCCGAGCATCAGATGACTCGGCAGCAGGGGTAGAAATAGAAACTTGATCAGGAAGGGAAGTAGGCATACTTGCAGGTGTGATGACAATAGGTCTCTAGATAGTTGGTGGCGCAATATCTGGTGAGAAAAGTCTACCGCTGCGGGTGACTTTGGCAGGCCTGATGATGTTGCTGACGCCGGTATTAGTATCAAACTCTTGCTTAACTCCAAGCACATAAACATCTTCCCCATAGTGCCACGGGACAACTTTGTCAGAGGTGTAGGGAATAGGCCCCGGAACAGTGATGATTATGGGTGCAATCTTCTGAACATGCATAATTTTGACAGGCTTCCTCGAGGGAGCCTTGGGAGAATTGTTGAAAATGGTGACAATGGAAACTTCTTCAGTAGGGGTGGCAGGAACAACAATCTTCTCAAACAGGATTTCCCTATTATCCATCATGTTTTGGATGTCTGACTTCAAAGATTGGCAACCAATAGGTGAAACAGAACACAGATGGCAACCTTCACTACATCCCGGAAATAAACCGGCTAGCAACAGGTTCCTCTTGATGGTCAACAGCAGGGTAACAATATCATCCACAGAGGCTACAAACAAGTCTTCCTCTACAGCATTTACTCCATGTTTGGGCATGGGAGCAATCACAACATTGGGCCTCTCAGGCGCCTCAAACTCAATCTCTTTTGCATCAATCAGGTCTTGGACCTTATTCTTCAAAGTCCAGCAATCATCTGTATTATGCCCCGGGCTCTCAGAATGATAAGCGCAGCGGGCGTTGGGATTGTACTTTGGAGATGTAGTATTCGGATTCTTTGGGGGTTCCCTTAGAGTCACCAAATTGGTCTTCAGCAACTGTGGCAATATCTGGGACAAGGTCATGCTGAGACGAGTGAACTGCCTTCTAGGTCTCTCACCCCTTTGTTGGTTGTGATGCTGAGGAGCACCAGCAGGTTTTGAAATGACCACCGCGTTGACAGCTTGGCGGTGTTCACATCTATTTGGTCTCCTTGAACCATAGACAACACTAGATTCTTTCTTGAACGGTTTCTTCTCAGTGCTCGATGAGGCGCCCTTCTGTATCTTTCCAGCCTTGATACCAGCTTCGATCCTCTCACCAGTCAAGATAAGGTCTGTAAACCCGGCTGAAGAGTTTCCAATCAAATGGTTAAAGAACGGACCAGATAGGGTCCCCAGAAACATATCAACAAGTTCACGGTCGGTTAAAGGTGGCTGCACCCTTCCAGCAAGGTCTCTCCATTTTTGAGCATACTCCTTAAATCCTTCACCCATCCCTATTGACATACCCTGGAGTTGGGTACGCGTAGGAGCAAGGTCGGAATTATATTGTTACTGCTTATAGAACGCAGTAGCCAAATCCTCCCAATTACGGATACTGGCTCCATCCAGCTGATAGAACCACTCGAGTTGAGTCCCTGAAAGATTGTCCTGAAAGAAATGGATCCACAAATTCTTGTCAGCGGTGTAAGGCTGGATCTTCCTTACATATGACCGGAGGTGCAGCTTTGGGCAGGAGGCTCTGTCATATTTGGCAAAGGCAGGTGCCTTGAATTTATGGGGAATCACCACCCCAGAGGATAAGCCTAGGTCTCCAAAGTCCAAACCGGGCACATTCTGTATCTCCATGGCGCTCAAGCGGTCCTCCAACTGTTTGTACCTATCCTCAACAGGAGGATACTGTTCTTCATCATGATATGTCTCGTTGTCGAAGACCAAGGGGCTAGGAACCCTTCTCTCTTGTGGACTGTCTTTCCCTACAGATGAGGTGGTCAGCTCAACCTCATTCTTCAGTCTGTTCCCAAATCTGCATCCAGTGTTGAACAAGACGGTCCTCTTCTTCTTCTTCTTCCTCTCTTTCAGAATCAGAGTCTTCAAATCCTGTTGACCCTGGGCTAGGCTCATAACCAACTCTTGGAACTGGGCATTCTGGGCCTGGAGGGCCTTGATAGCTTGTTCAGTGGAAGGTTCAGTAGACATGATGATTGCTGAAATAAACAGCGAAGAAGATAAGTGACCTGTAAAAGGGGTACCTGTGATGCATATGATGAAATGAAATGCGTATGATTTATGTTTTCAAAGACAATCGGGATTCAAATTTGTAGACAAAAAAGGAAACACACTATATTAGATTTAACTTCGGAATTTAAATTGTTCAACAAATTTCCCTTAGGCGTTACAAGAATGAAAATACTGAAAAGTAAATAAAACCGTGAAAGAAATCCTCAAAAGTTCATCAATGTTCCCATGGCCTCTTCTTCTCGGTGCGGATATAATCATTCAGGATCCGTTCGTTCTCCAATTGCTTAGTCAGCTTCTGGATCTTCTGTTCCTGTTCATTGAACCTTTCCCGGTAAGAATTCCGTTCTTCCTGTAGTTGCGCCCAAGACCTTTTCAGTGTGCCAACATCAGTGGGCACATGAGGATGGAGAATAGTTGGAGAAACCCCGTCTTTATCAGCAACTTCAAGAGTAATAGGCCTGACAGCTTCGTAGGGAATACCTAACTTCTGAGCACGGATACGGACCCATTTGAAATATGACTCCATTGGCAGAGAAGTTTTTGGTCCCAACTCATGTGGGTCAGATTTGTGAACCCTATCCTAAGCCTTGATGAATCTATGACGCAGCTCGTCGCTATCTACCTGAAAATCAAAGACAATATGAGGTATCAACATCTCATGAGGCCCTTCTCTTCTGGCTCTTCCAAACTGTCGGAGAGCTAAACATGGGTTATAAGAGATTCCTCCACGGGTTTCGATCAATGGAACATTAGGATACTCTCCACAACGATCAATGACGGCCACCTCATCTAAGCCTCTGAGAGTCCATATAATGTCTTTATCAGTAAGAGACATTATCCTATGAGCCCAGCCCCTTCCTTCTTTGTTCTTCAGTACGAACTTAGGGAGGTGCGAAATAAACCACCTCGCCAATAAAGGAGCACAGCACAGCAAAGTTCCCCGTCTTCGGGCAGTACGAGTATAGAGCTGATAAAGGATATCACCCAAGAGAGTGGGTACAGGGTTCCGAGAGATGAAGATCCTTATGGAATTAACATCAATAAAGGTGTCAGGATTTGGAAACAATACCAGACCATAGATTAAGAGAGCCAGAATGTCTTCGTACGCCCTGAAGTCTAAGTCATTCCAGAAACAATTAGCTTTGCCAACCAGAAATTTAGCCAAAAAGCCCTTAACTCCACTTCTAGTCTCCCAATTAGCCATTACTTCTTCTTTGGTCAGGTGAAGGGCTGCAGCAATCTCTTCAGGCCTAAGAGTCCTTTCCCAACCAGTGAATGGAGTTTGTTCCAAAACAGGGATACCAAGCAACTCAGAGAATTCTTCCAGGGTAGGGACCAGCTGGAAGTCTTGAAAGGTGAAGCAATGATATAGCGGATCATAAAACTGGATCAGGACACTTATCAGTTGTTGGTCCCACTTTGAAGTGACTAAACCGAGAAGAGAACCATACCTCATGATGAAGGAAGTAGTGTTTGGAATCATGTCAACCAATTCTTTAAGCAAAGTAGGTGGTTGAACAAAGTTGAGCCGGATAGTATTCCTACGCATGGGCATCATGATATCCTACAAAACAGAGCAAAGATGAAACCTTCTTGTCTTTGAAATGGGTTAGTCCTTATGCAGGATGCATGCAATGTTATGATGTTATGATGTCATGGTAAAGGCATACCACAAGTATTCATAAAAGGCAAACATGGTAAAGGCACACAAGTCACACAAAAGGGCCCTTAGATTTCAGGATAGCCTGAAGTTTAGGTACTACCCTCTTTCAGTTTCAGTTGGTTAAGACCTGTCCTAGAAAATAGTAACCGGGTTCTAGAGGATCTCAATATCACTGACTACCCTCGATCGGTCATAATTCTAGTTTAGCAACCTTTTCTTGCGGTCGGAACCATCGCGAGAGTTTAGTCTCAATGAGCATAGCATACTGCTACTGTTCTATGGACAAGTTGGTCAATTTAAGGTTCTAAGGTCAGTTGGTGCTTAATGACTCCTCAGAAGACCCATATTCTCCTCGTTCTAACACAAGGGATATCGGTACAGACCAAGGTGTCACACCAACGTAGCTACTGCTTCATCCGTGTCGGTTTACGCCGGACAGATCCCTCACAGTTTATTGCTACTTACCTAAAAAAGGGTATCCCCAGATTCGGGTTAGGATCTATAAAACTCCGATGCAAACCTACAAAATTAAAGCATACAAGGCATACAATTGAAAACACAAGTGATCTAGTCCTAAGGTGCACCTCACTTATAAAGTCCCCAGCAGAGTCGCCAGTTCTGTGATCGGTGGAAATAGAACTGACTGTTTTGGAATGCTGGTTCGCGTTTGCGTTTCGCAAAATGTCGCGGTAAGCAAGAGTCTCCACCGTCTTTTATTTTCTCCAACAAGGAAAGGACAAAAGCACAGCAAAATTCCTTTTCGAGATGTTTCTCGGGTTCGGGAGGTAGATTATAGAAAGGGAAGGTGTTAGCACCCTTTCTATCAGTGGTTATCCACGGGCTCTTAGGTACTTGCTCACTATGTTTTCAAAAGTGCTTTTCTTTTCTTGTGTTTGTGGGTTTGAAAAAGTTTTGTTTGAAAACTTCGATTTAACTCTTGTGTCTGTCCTCAAGAGTGTATGAAGTGTTTGTTTGAAAACTTTGTTTGGAAAGTGTAAGTGCGAAAAGTATTGTTGTTTTGAAAGAGAAAGTACTTGAGAACCTCTACCTACTCAAAAGAAATTAAGCTGTGTAAATGTTCTTTAGACAGTACTATCCCACTATTGAGAAGTAGGTAGCACCGTCGTTGGAGTTTTTGGGTCAATTCAATTATAGGGACATGTGGTCACTAAAGCAATGGTAGGAGGCATTAGCGATAACCCTAATGTCTTAGATCATCTTTTATCGAGGCAACCGTTTCGAGGCAACTTTGATCTTTAGACAAGAGGGCGACCTCTAAAACACCCTATACTCAATGACCACGTCGAGGCAACCAAGTGAGGCGTACCCTAAGAGTGGCATGTGCAAGTGTGTCAGGTTCCAGTTTATGTTATCTTTGTACATGTTATGGTGAGCTACGATTAATTTTAATTTAAGAGAGATCTTGACATGCATAGCCTAGTTAGCATACATCTAACAGTTAATAGTTGCGGAAAACAAAACTAAGCTATTACAAGGCGTCGGGTATTTACATCACCAAAAACAAACCCTTGGAAAAGTAAATTGGAAAATTAAATAAAAGCGATAAACATGTCCTAATTAAAGCTATTACATCCTCGGAGCAAATACAATTATATGAATCAAAAATATGAATCAAGAATAATCACACGCGCGAGAAAAATTGAATCGGAGAGTTTTTAGGGTTTTGACCATTTTTTGAGAAAGAAAGAGATTTTTTTATCATTTTGTATTTAATTAAATTAAACCTAGACTAATTAGTTAATTAAATAAAAGAAAGATTTTTTTGAGTTTTTTATGTTTTTTAAGGGAAAAAATAAAAGATGGTTAAAAATTATTAAGAACCCTAATTCTATGTTGATTTTAAATTATTGCAAAAAAGTGAGAATTAACCTAATTAAAACTAAATTAGTTATGTTAATATTTATTTACAAAAAAAATAACTAATTAAATTTAATAAATAAAAATATTATATTTTTTATGTTTTTCTGAATTTATTATGAAAATAAATATTAATTTGTTAGTGAAAATAATAATTATAAAAAATAATTAAATGAAAGAAATAAAAAAGAAAAGAAAAGAAATAAACTTGAAGGGGGTGTTGGGCCCAATTCTGGAGTGATAAGAGCAATCCTGAAGCCCATTATGCTTCCAGCCTGTTTGACTTTTCCAGTTATCCACGCATATGTTGACCAGGGAGTATGGTGAGGACCCAGCTTTGGCCATTGGATCTAATTTGCTGGCCATCTGGCGCTTGGAAACTTGAGACATATGGTAGAACATCTCCTGGGCATAGCATGCGAATACCTGAAGAGAAAAAATTAAATAAACGTTTGGGGGACCTGGGATTCGAACCCAGGTCCCAATACTTCCAGGCCAACGCACCAACCACTCCACTACGCTGCTATACTTGTTATTGAAATAAGTGGCAATTATTATATATAAAAACCAATCAATATACTGTAAATTAAAAAAAAATAACGCGCGCTTTTCAAATTGGCCAATGGGATGTCAACACATCATCGTCTTCAACCTTTTTTCTGCACAATTAGAATCAGATAGCAGGGGGTTTTAACCCCCGCTACTTCCTGCAAGGAAAAATAGCGATTAGAAGCACAGTGAATATAAATGTTTCGCGAGGTGTAGGTTGTGTTCGTCTTGGTCTCACGATTTCAGTCATGTATCTCACTAGTCCCAATTTTTCCTGGATTGAAAAGCCCCATTTAAAAGCTCAAGAACCCTAGAAATTCAGTCATGGTATCTTTTGATTCAGGGCGTTGTAGTTCAATTCAATCATGCCATTAGCTTTGTATGGTCTCTAGCAATGCAAAACAATCACAAACACATGTTAAATGTGCATGAATTAAGATATATAGTTTTGAATCAAAAGTGCAAACCGTGGGACTGTATGTGACGATTCTTTGAGCTTTGGTGCGTGAATTCGATTGCAAATCGTTCCTGGAACCTCCTACAATGTATTTGGATGGTCAAAGCGCCTTGAATTGGCCTAGAATGCAAGAACATGTTTTCACTTTTCTTGAAATTTCTTGAATTTGACAGGGTCGTTTCTGCAGCTTTTTCACGTGTGTTAGGGTATGGTTAGCTTGCATACATATAGAAGAATCAAATTAGGTCAAAGTTTTGGATCCAATCCATGTGCATTGATGTTTAAATCTTTGATTGAAAATCAAATATTCTTGATTTTTCATGATTGAACAATGTTGCCAAATTTGGATTTTTTTTGTATCTTTGACTTGTGCACGAATTTGCCAGCATGTTTTGATCATATTTGCTTCACAAATTGATTTAAAAAACAAATCTTCTATTTTCTTATGGTTTAAATTAATTAAATGGATTAATATTAATTAAAAATCCAATTAATCAATAAAAATAAGAAAATAAATCCAATTAATCTTGATGGGTCGTGCATAGGTCATGGGTGAAGTTTCAAGAAGAGATTTGAGGCCCATTAGCAAAAAGAAGGTGTTTTGAACAAAGTTGACTTTTGCAAATTCATGAAAATTTCCCAACTTCTCCAATGCATATCTTGCTCAATTTTGATCATATGACCATGTTCTTGGACATTTTGGAAAGCTCTTGAAGTCCTATAATCAATGCCTTTGGTCCCATGTCATTTGGATTTACCAATCTCAAGTTATGGCCTTTGACTCAAAGTGTACTTTTGTTGACTTTTGAAATTGACCTATAATGTAAAAATTGCTAACTTTTAGTGAGAGCATTTCTTGAACTTGGAGTGTGAAGATGGATTGTAGGAAATTGCATCCTCCTCAAAATGAGCTTTGGATGGAATTTTTCTGACAAACCATGAAAAAGTTATGCCCTGGTCAAGATACAGTTGACTTTTCTACTGTCCAAAAATAATAACTTTTGCACCTTGATGATTTTTGAGCTATTCTTGTGGAATCATGATCAAGACTTGATCAAATGATGATTGTGAACTCAAAATAAGATGTTGACCAAAAATTCTGACTTTTGACTGCAAAATGACCATTTTGCCCTTGCAGTTGACTGTAGATCAAATGGAGCTTTTGATTGTGCAAATTGGCACTGTGAGTCTTGAAACTTGGCATGTAGGTGCTTGAGAATGCATATAGGCCTATGAGACTTGATTTAACCATTGAGAACCCCAACTTCCTTGAAAGAACCAAAACCCTAATTTCAGCTGGCTTAGGAGGTGGTTTGACTGTACAACCCTTGAACAATTTTAAGCCATTTGAAGATTATTCTTGACAAATCTTGAGGAATATGGGAGGGCAAATTTTGGGGTAAAACACTACCCAAAAAGCAATAAAGTTCAGTGTACTAGCTGATCACCTTTCTCACCAAGCTGTAGAAGACTACCAGTCCATGAAGTTCGAATTCCCAAATGAGGACATCATGATGGTAAACGACTATGAAGAATTCAGACCATATGACGGACCTGGACAAGGATCCCGATGGACCCTGGTTTTTGATGGGGCATCTAACGCACTCAGAAATGGTATTGGTGCAGTACTCATATCTCCTGAAGGATGTCATACTCCTTTTACGGCAAGACTCTACTTCAATTGTACAAATAACATGGCGGAATACG
The DNA here is from genome assembly GCA_948472305.1 of Vicia faba. Classification (NCBI taxonomy): domain Eukaryota; kingdom Viridiplantae; phylum Streptophyta; class Magnoliopsida; order Fabales; family Fabaceae; genus Vicia; species Vicia faba. The sequence continues at coordinate 304,904,723 of OX451735.1, read as the reverse complement.
AAGCGTGCATCTTTGGTCTCAAGGCTTCCATAGATTTGGGGATCAAATCTTTGAATGTATTCAGAGATTCAACTTTGGTCATTAGCCATATCAAAGGGGAATGGGACACCAAACACCCTAACCTTATCCCTTACAAAGAACATGTTTTGACGTTGCTCCCACATTTTGAGAAGATTACCTTCGAGCACTTCCCGCGAGAAGAAAATCAGCTAGCCGACGCACTAGCCACAATGTCATCTATGTTTAAACTTAAATGGGATGATGAGGCTCCCCGGATCACCATTGAACGAATGGATGAACCAGCACACTGTCACAAGATTAATACTGAAGAAGTAGTGGACCAGCCTTGGTTTCACGAAGTCAAGAGGTATCTCGAGGCTCAAGAATATCTAGAAGGAGCTTCAGTAAACGATAAGAAGTTCTTAAGGAGATTCTCTGCTAAATTATTCCTTAGTAATGGCATTCTTTACAAACACAACCATGACTCTGTGTTACTTCGGTGCATAGACAAGGTTGGAGCTGAAAGAATCATGGATGAGTTACATGAAGGCACTTTTGGCACCCATTCCAGTGGGCATAAGATGGCAAAGAAAATCCTACGGGCATGCTATTACTGGTCTACCATGGAAGCAAATTGCTATCAACACTCTCAAACCAGCCATAAGTGTCAGATCTACGCTGATAAGGTGTACGTACCTCCAGTCCCTCTGAATGTCTTAACGGCTCCTTGTCCCTTTGCTATGTGGGGGATTGATATGATTGGGGAGATCAAGCCAATAGCCTCCAATGGACACCGCTTCATCTTAGTGGCCATTGACTATTTTACAAAATGGGTGGAGGCAGCTTCTTTCGCTTCCGTTACCAAGAATGTTGTCGCTCGGTTCATCAAACAGAATCTCATATGTCGTTACGGTATCCCGGAGAGGATCATTACAGACAATGGTACAAACTTAAACAACACTATGATCACCACCGTGTGCGAGCAATTCAAGATACAGCATCATAATTCTTCCCCTTACCGGCCAAAGATGAATGGTGTTGTTGAAGCGGCAAATAAGAACATCAAAAAGATCATACAGAAAATGACATTCACATACAAAGACTGGCATGAGATGCTACCATTCGCTCTCCACGATTATCGTACCACATCACGCACTTCAATCGGGGCAACTCCTTACTCTCTGGTATACGGCATGGAGGTTGTCTTGCCTATTGAGGTCCAGATCCCCTCTCTGAGAATTATGAAGGATGCATGGCTGAATGAAGAAGATTGGATCCAGACTTGACTTGATCAACTAAACTTAATTGATGAGAAAAGGCTTATTGTTGTCTGTTACGGTCAAATGTATCAACAATGGATGATCAAGGCTTTCAACAAAAAGGTAAGACGCCAAGTGTATCAAGTTAGGGATCTGGTTATCAAATGTATCATATTGCCGCAAGGTAATCCTAGGGGAAAATGGACTTCTACATACGAAGGACCATTTATAATCAAAAACATTTTCTCTGGTGGAGCAATGATCTTGACCACCATGGATGGTGACGACCTGCCGCACCCTGCGAACGTAGACATAGTCAAAAGTTATTACGCATAAGAGACCCGTTAGGTTGACACACCTAGGTAAAACGAGGGCATCCCGGCGAATCAAAAAGGTTCAGGCAAAAATTAGGGATAAAACAAAAAATATATGTACACCCGGCAAGTTGAAAACCCGAAAGGGCGGCTTGGGCAAAAAAGGGTATCCTGGTGGACTGAAAACCCGAAAGAGCGGTCCAGGCAAAAGTTAGGGAATTAAAGAGTATGACTATGTCCTGTTGGATCACCTTACGGACAAGCTTTGGCTTCAACTGACAAACTCATAGGTTCTGATCAATTCAATCATCTTCGGACAAGGCAACAAATAGACAAAATGCTCGGAGATACGGAAGCTATAGCAGAATGGGACCCCATGGGATTATTACACATAGCTATCTTTTCTTTGTATAAAAATTTTCATTTTTACGATAGAATTCTCTTACTAGAATGTTTGTCCCATTGTACAAAAATACTTACTCAATGTCAATACAAAGATATCCCTTTGAAAGTGCAAAACTATCTGTTTTTCTTTACTCTTGTGTTTTGTTTACAAAAACGTCCAATGATTTATTTTTGAACATATGCATTTGAACATAATTACTGTTTACAAATAAACAAAATTGGAAGACAGTCGTTGATGGCTTTAAGAGGAAGGGAAATCTCTCTAAGCTATTTCCATGAAATCCCCTACAGTGTGCAGTTTAATCCCCAGTGGAATAAAACTTCCAATTCTCACTCCCCGGTAGAAGTCGCCAAATTTCTCAGGATTCCCCAAGCAGGATTTTTCAAGTAGTACATAGCATTTACCTTACAACAAAGTTTATTTATCTAAGGAGAAATTCATCAACACTTAGACTTCACAACATTAAGACTTATATTCCATATCCTCAGCATCAGTCAGGGATTTATTTTCCCCAATCCAATAGCAGTACAGCAAATTAGCTCACATACGCATACATCACACCCATATATCATAAACATTGATGACACGAATGCATTATGCTATGCATTTCATACAACATAACATTGCATATTAGCTAACATTTTACCTTTTTCAAGATAAGATTAATCAACAGCTACCATTAACAATGTTCAAAGTCTTCAGATACGCTCCAGACACGGATTCCATTCTGATACTCATTCAGATTCAACTTTTGATACAGTTCAGATACGCTCAAGACACGGACGCCATTCTGATACTCATTCAAATTCAACTCTCAGATACAGTTCAGATACGCTCCAGACACGGACACCATTCTGATACTCATTCAGATTCAGCTCTCAGATACAGTTCAGATACGCTCCAGACACAGATGCCATTCTGATACTCATTCAGATTCCACTCTCAGATACAGTTCATATACGCTCCAGACACGGATGCCATTCTGATACTCATTCAGATTTAACTCTCAGATATAGTTCAGATACGCTCAAAACACGGACGCCATTCTGATACTCATTCAGATTTATCTCTCATATACAGTTTAGATACACTCCAAACACAGATGCCATTCTGATACCCATTCAGATTCCACTCTCAGATACAGTTCAAATACGCTTCAAATACGGATGTCATCCTGATACTCATTCAGATTCAACTCTCAGATACAGTCAAGATACGCTCCAGATACGGATACCATCCTGATACTCATTCAGATTCAGCTCTCAAATACAGTTCATATATACTTCATATACGTATGCCATCCTGATACTCATTCAGATTCAACTCTCAAATACAATTCATATACACTCCGGATAAGGATGTCATTCTAATACTCATTTGGTTTCAGCTTACAGATATGATTCAGTAACCTTTCTGGATGGCATCTACAATCCTATCTCTAACAACTTTCTATCACCTCTCTAAATGGAATCTTTAAGCCCATTCCCTCAACCATCACATCACCAAGTGCAAATTTCTGGGCACTTTGGTGTCCAATCATCTTCCACCTTCGAGTCACGAATGGCAGAATCGCCAATGTAACTCTTCAAGTGTAAGAAGATTGAACAGGGGCAGCTGTTGTACCCCAAAATTTTCCCTCTCATTTCTCAAAGGATCACCCTGGACCCTCAGGTTTGTTCCCATACAATTTCAAGCCTTGAATTACAAATTTTCCAAGAAAGTCATTCACAAGGGCAAAATGGTCATTTGCACACTAAAAAGTCAAAGTTTAACTTTTGGATCAAAAAAATCAAGTTCCAAGAATCATATTTCATCAAGGCATGAAGTTTGTTTCATCAAGAAATTCAAAAGTCAAAAGTTACTTTGAAAAAGTCAAATTTCTAAATACTTAGAATTTTTCTAAGTGTTTAAGAAATATGACAAGTTCAGAACTTCTGATCAAATTATCACCATGATGCAAGCTGATTTTGGATTAACTTCTAACACAAGAGTTATGGACTCAAACAAGATCTGAAACATTATAGAACAAAACTTCTCCTAGAAATGCTGGAATTTCAAGTTATGACTCCTCAAAGACACGTCCATGAAACTAAAGCACTCAACAAATTCTGGACAGTTCCAAGACAGAGTTTGGTTACAACTTTTGGGTCAGTTTTTACAAAGATTCAGTCAGAGTTTGCAAGGGTAATTCAAAAAAGGTTTACAAAGTGTGTTGCAAGCTTCCTGGAAAGTCTGAGAGCTCCTTTAGAACATGCTGGAGCAAGGAGATACAAAGATCAGAAGTTGGATGTTTATTCTAAATTATGCTGAAGCTGAACCTCTGACCCAGAATTAAGCAATGATGCAAAATCTCACATTGCAGGATTTCTGGTTTGATAAATCTCATCATCATTTAATGCTCACAACCACTTTTGAGTCTTTATCCATAAAAATTTCCCCACGTGTGGCATAGAAGTACCTTTACTGTCTTGGAAAAGCAAACTTTTGTACAAAAATGTGCTGGGCCCATACGTTTCTTTTTTTTTTGAGGTTACCTTTCTATAATTACTGCTTACAAATCCAGCTTAGGCGCTGCTAAAAATGCTAACCACCATACCTATTATAATTTACTTCAAGAGCAAGTTAGCACCTAGCTTATGATGGTGATGCCCCTTGACCTCTCCAAGCTATTAAACCTTTTCCTATAAATTAGACTTTATTGGAAACTGTAAAAGGGGTGGAATTCTTAAGAAAGAAAAAAGCCTTGAACCCCTGCTAAAATTCCAAGAGTCTAAAACTGCAAATACAAAAATTCAAAAACCTGTTAGTTATTCATTCTTGCATTCAGACTCCATTTTTTTCCTCAAGTATTTTTTGACCAAAACCATCCATACAGTTTCTGATATACATTTAGAAACCATCTTAACTTATGTGTTCATACTGTAACACATTCTCCATCCATATTCACCTCAAGGAATTCAGAACTTTGCCCCCTTGGTTGTTCCAGAATTTCTCTAATCATTCATAGCCCAAGTTGAAAGCTTTCAGCCTGCTGAGTACGTGAAGAAGCTATTCAGAACATCACCAGAGTTCAGAACCAGACTCCAGCTCACAGTATTTTCCAGCTGCAAGGTAAGCTTTTGCTGACTCTCATCATATTACTTAGGCATTGTCAGATTTGCATGTTCAAAAATACAATGTAGACATCATGATTCTGATGTTGTATGCCTAAGTATGGAGTAAATTAGTTCAGAATTTCTTAAGGAAATTAGGATTAGCAAATTCACGCTTGCTTCTGATTTATAGTTTTGATATCTCTTGTTTCTGAAACACTATGAAACCTGCCATAACTGTTATATGCACATCTTCTATTCTGTTGAGAAATGACAAAGTTGCAGATGTTCAGACTAGCATGGAGAGGGAGACTAAGTTCTGCCAGTGGTATCAGAACTTCTGAAATCTTCTTTGTTCCCAGCACGCCAAAGTCAGAACTTCTGATCTCTTTTAATTCAGCAATGCGCTGATTCTATTTTTTTTTCTTTCCTTACTATTTTTTTCTATCGCTTCTATTTTAACTAATTAAAAACACCAAAAAAAATTTACATTTTGCATGCTTTATTTTATTTCTTAAAACAAAGAGATCAAAAATATTTTCTTAAACAAAACTTATTTCTTTTCTTAAACAAAACAAGTCCATTTCACATTTTCTTGTACATTCTTACCCATTCAATATGGCTGTAATAGTAACTTATGATTTAATTTTATTTGCAACCCCCATTTGTAAATTTGTACACCCCATCCCCAAGTGATTGTAATAGCGTAGAATATTTACCTTCCGTAATTTAACGCTTTCATATAAATGCTAGTAGAATAGGATTTGTATGGGAAGATAAAAACAACAAGTAGACAACTCCTAATCAAAGACTAAATATATGCAAATAAAACACACTATTAACACATACACCCCTAGGGCTACCCCCACTTGTTGCCTAAAAATGGTCATGTTATGCATGTGAGACGTCTTAGCAAAAATAATCAAAATACAAGATCATAGTCCATCGATCACGCTTAGAATGTTTCCTTATAAATTATCTTATTCCCTCAAGAAAAATGCTAAGATATCTTGCAACATTTCTAATCATGGTTATACGATGACTCACGCCCGTCCCGTTTACATCCAAAGATAGGGTTACTTACTAAATCAATGGTAAGATAACAATGTCAAAGGAAAAGAAAATGAACGAGAAAGACTTTTGAGTGGGTAGATTGCTCCTAATTACTTGCTCCATTTCAAAACAAACACATACACTTTCAAATATCTTACAAAATTGAAAACATTTTCAAAAGATCGACATCTTTGTATACATTCTTACGAACGAGAATCATTACAAAGATTGCCTAAACAGTGGCTTCTTTACAAAATACTTTCAAAAACCACATCAAGCACAATTTCAAACAAAAACAAGTGATCTAGAAAGTAACTAAGAGCCCATGGAAAACCATGGATGAAAAGGGGGCTAATACATTCCCTTTTAATAATCTACCCCCCGAACTCAAGAAACAATCTCAAAGGTCTTTGCTGTGCTTTTTCACCTTTCCTTTTGGATAAAAGAAAAGTCGATGGTGACTCTTGCTAACCGCAACATTTGCGATCAAACGCAAAACACCCAAGTCAGTTCTCCCACCATATCACAGTATGGAAAGACATAAAATCAACAAGTAGAAAACCCTAATCAAGACAAATCAAGCATGTAAACTAATACACTTGCACACATACACCCTTAGGGTAAACCCACTTTGTTGCCTTACAAAAATGTCCATATTATGCATGTGAGATATCTTAGGAAAAATAAGCAAGAAATACAAGATCATAGTCCCTCGATGACGCTATCCATGTTGCCTTTCAAAATGATCTTAGTCCCTAAATAAAATGCTAAGATATCTTACAATATTGCTAATCATGGTTATATGATGACCCACGCCCGTCTCTTTTACATCCAAAGATAGGGTTACTTACCAAATCAATGGTAAGATAACAATGTCAAAGGAAATAGGAAATAAACAAGACAGACTTTTGAGTAGGTAGATTACTCCTAGTTGCTTGCTCAATTTCAAAACCAAAAACATCCTTGCAATTTTCAAAAATATCACACCAACACTTTTAAAAACATCTTTCAAAATTGAAAACATTTTCAAAGGATCAACACTTTGTATACATTCTTACAAACGAGAATCATTACAAAGTTTTCCTAAACGATGGCCCCTTTTCAAAATACTTTCAAAAACCACACAAAGCATATTTTCAAACAAAAGCAAGTGATCTAGAAAGTAACTAAGAGCCCATGGAAAATCATGGATAAAAAGGGTGTTAATACCTTCCCTTTTATAATCTACCTCCCGAACTCAAGAAAATATCTTAAAGGTTTTTCCTGTTCTTTTTAGCCTTTCCTTTTAGATAAAAGAAAATTCAGTGGCGACTCTTGCTAAACCGCAACATTTGCGATCAAACACAAAATAACCAAGTCAGTTCTCCCACCGCGTTACACTCTGTCTCTACTATCTTGATCAAATATCCTACACTTATTCACCGGCTCAGGAAGTTGACGAATCTGCAGATACCCAATACCTTACTTGATCTCTGGACGCAGTCCATTCTCAAACTTAATGCACTTCGACACCTCAGTTATTTGAATGTTATAGTGCGGACAAAATTTCACTAGCTCCTCAAATCTAGCCGCATACTCAACAACTGTTGAATTTCCTTGCCTCAGCTCAAGGAATTCGATTTCCTTCTTACCATGCACATCCTCCGGAAAGTACTTATCCAGAAAAGTATCTTTGAACACAGCCCAAGTAATCTTTGTGCCCAGAATCTCCATCCTCTGGCGCGTATTATTCCACCAGTCTTCAGCTTCTCCCTCCAGCATGTGAGTACTGAACTACACCTTTTGGTCTTCCGTACAGATCACCACTCGAAAAATATTTTCAATACTCTTCAGCCATTCCTGTGCATCATCAGCATCGTGCCTGCCCTTGTAGATCGGTGGGTTGTTCCTCTGGAATCTTCCCTAAGCACGAGCCTCATCATCATCCCCTCCATTCTGGTTCTATTGTCCATGTTGGTTCTGCCTTGCCTGAGCCATGACTTCCAAAGCATTAGCAATCGCGTTATCATTTCTTCCTCCATCCATAACTTTGTGCGTAGACAACCAACATTAGAAACATCAACACATCGATGGTATTCAGATACTAATCAATTATCAGGGAATAGACATCATATAAATCCTGGTCGGATGAACCGACCTGCTCTGATACCACTAATGTAACACCCTTCTAAACCCAACAGAATATTCATAATTATTTAAAATAATATCAGAGTAATATAACAAAAGGGAGTCACATTTTATTCATGAAATAATCATATGTGCTAGTCTCACTCTGTAACACGGGTTTTCAAAATTATTCATGACACATGTGTGATACGGTGAGAGAACTAACTTGGGTGTTTTGCATTTTATCGCAAATGTTGCGGTTAAAAGGGAAGGTGTTATCACCCTTTTCATCTATAGTTATTTATGGGCTCTTAGTTGCTTGCTAGATCACTTGCTTTTGTTTGAAAATGTGCTTTGTGTGGTTTTTGAAAGTATTTTGAAAAGGCGCATTCGTTTAGGCAAACTTTGTAATAGTTCTCGTTCGTAAGAACGTATACAAAGTGTTGAGCTTTTGAAAATATTTCATGTTTGGAAAATGTTTTGAAAGTCTTTTTTGAAAGTGTTGGTGTTTGTTTTGAAAATAAGCAAGGATGTTTGATTTGAAAATAAGCAAGCAACTAGGAACAATATACCTACTCAAAAGTATTAGTTCATTTCTTCCTTTCCTTTTATATTGCTAACTTACCATTGATTGGTAAGAGGCCTTATCTTTGGATGTAAAGGGACGGGCGAGGGTCATCGTATACTCATGATAGCAATGTTGTGAGGTATCTTAGCATTTATTTTTGAGGGACTAAGATCATTTTGAAAGACAACATTTATAGCGTCATCGAGGGACTATGATCTTGTATTTTGATTGTTTTTGCTAAGACATCCCACATGCATAACATGACCATTTTTCAGGCAACAAGTGGAGTTAACCTTATGGGTGCATGTGTGAATAGTGTTTGATTTACATGCTTGTTTATCTTGAATTAGGGTTTGCTAATTGTTAATTTTAGTCTTGCCATACAAACCCTAATTACTAGCATTTATATAAAGCGATAAATTACAGAAAGTAAAATTACTAAGCTATTACATCATTAGGCGAGGGGGTGTACAAATTTACAAATGGGGATTTGCAAGAAAATTAAACTTAATTATCTATTACAACCATATTGAATATTGTACGAGAATTAAAAAAATATATATAATATACAAAAAGATAAATAGAAAATAAATGATTTTTTGTTTGGTTTTCATGAAAGGGTTTTAAGCTAATTAAAGAGAATGATTAATTAAAATTAGGTAAAATTTAACCTAAACTAATTAAGAAAAGAAATTAAGTTTGAAATATTTTTTAGGGTTTTCATGAAAAAGGTTTTAAGTTAATAAAAATAAAATGAAAATTAATAATTGAAGGAAACCTAAATTTTAAGTTAATTTTAATTTAACAGAAAATAATAATTAAACCTAAATCCAAATATTAATTAATTAAGAAAAAAATTAATTTATTAAAAGAAAATGTTTTTGCTCTTTTTGTCTTTATAAAGAAAATAAAATAAATAAGTGTATATAATAAATAAAAATATTTTTTATATTTTTTTATTAACAAAAATAATAATGATAATAATAGTAATAATAAAAAAATATTAAAGAAAATATAATATAAACTATAAAAGAAAATAAATAAAATGAAAAATAAAAAAGGTTTGGGTCAGGTGTGCAAAAGCAAGGCAGGGGGTTAGAAGCCAACAAAAAATACCAAGCCCAATGATCTAGGGTCCAGGCGCTGTTGTGTGACAAAAAAAGATAGAAAATGTGAAAAATAAGGAAAAGTGGCAGCGCTGGGGCTTGAACACACGCCCTTAGCATGAAATGCACGCTGCCTTACCACTGGGGTGGCTATACATCCATTAACTTAAATGAAATAATAAATACATAAGTCATGTCCTGAATACAACTTCATCTTCAACCTCCATCCAGAACATCTGCAACTTCACCATTTCTCAATAAAAATGAAATATGCAAACATGAAAGTTGTTCCATTTTTTCTCATGAATCTAACCGTATAAATAACTAAAGCTATAAATCAAAGTTTAATGAGAATTTCTAAAAATACCAAATTCTGACCTAATTATTTTAGCAAGTTCAAACTCAAAATTCTCACTACTCAAGTAATATAAATGAAATCTATGGACATGTATAGTTTCAGGGCAATGATGTCTACATTTTATCTTCACAAATACAAGTCTAACAATGCCTAAATGAGAAGATAGAAGTTCAAAAAATATACCTCAAAACTGGAAATCGTGAAATGAGTTTGAGCTTGATTCAAGGTGCTGCAATGATCAGGTTAGCTTCCTCAAGTTCCCAGGAAGCTAATGTAATGGTTAACTTGAACAATGGATGGCTGGAATGGCTTGGAGAACTCAACCTGCAATGCTCTGTTTTTGGTTATGGAGTTTGATGCAAATGGTGTTACAGTCGTGTAACAGGGACATGGATGAGTTGTATTTGGTGTAAGGAAGCTTTAGGAACTAAAAGGCCAAATAACGCACGAGGGAAATATGAGTTACAAGTCCAAGGTCAAACACTGTGCAACAATAGAGTTTTTGGGCAATTTCTGATTTGAGGGAGTTTGGGAGAGTTTCAGGGTGTTAATGCTCGTCTCTTAGCTCACAAATAGTGTCTCTATTTATAAGCAACAAGTTTGGAGGCTTGTTCTTGATCAGAATTCAAGATCAAATGTTTAAACTCAACATGTGATTTTTTTGAGAAATCCAAGTTTCAAAGTCGTGTGTACTTGTTAATGTAGAGTGGTTATGCTTTAAACAAACTTGTTTCTGAATTTGTAGATGGAGTGTGATCAGAGGGAACAAGTTAGAGGCTCAAGAATTGACTTTGTGTATAAATATTGCTTTTAAAGGAATGACATTCTTCACTTTCTTCCCAAAATGGCAATGTGAATTGGATAAAGCTTAAACCACTTAGATTATAGCTCAAAAGTTTCATGAACATGTCTTCTTAAAATCATAACTTGAAATCCATGAATTTCTAGAAAAGGTTGTGTTCTATTATGTTTTAGATCTCATTGAGATCTATAACTTTCATGTTGGAAGTTTCCTTTGAATCATCTTTCATCATGGTGTAAATTTGGCTCAAAGTTATGAAAAAATATGAATTTTCCAACACTTAGAAAAATTTCTAAGTTTAGAAATTTTGACTTTTCAAAATGAAATCTTGAATTTTTGATTTCTTGATGAACAAGTTTTATATTTTGACATGCCTTGATGAATTGTGATCTTTGGGACTTGATTTTGACCAAAAAGTCAAAGTTTGACTTTTTAGTGTACAGTTGACTTTTCATTATATGACTGAAATTTAACTGTCGATCAATGGAACTTGAGGAATGTTTTGAGCCATGTAATTAGGTAAAAATGAATCATTTTAATCCTTTAGATCATGCCTCAAACCAATAAGTCATTTGCTAGGTCAAAAAATCAGAAATTGCACCTTCTCAATCAAAACCCTAATTTTGACCATTTTGCCCTTTTGATGATCTGATCAAATTTCTTGAGGAATTATGATCCAAACTTGATAAAATGACATATATGAGTTCATAATGTTGATATGGACCAAAAATTATGAAGTTTGACTGTAAATTGACCACATTTGACTTTTTCCCCAATACAGCTGATTTTAGGTCAACTGATCAATTGACTGGGCAAAAATGTGATCCAAGACTTGAAACTTGACATGAGAAATCTTGAGGGTCCAAAATGATCCATGAAAGTCATATGGGGAATTAAAAGTCCATTTGTCCTTGTGCAAACTCAAACCCTAATTTTCAGTCATTAGTGCCTAGGGAGGTGTCTTGAGCTGATCAAACTTTGTGCAGTCTTGAACCAAAGGAGATCTCGTGAGAGATTACTTAAGGAATGAGAGGGAAAATTTTGTGTTACAAAAGCTGCCCCTTTTCAATCTTCGTAGACCTGAAGAGTTAGATTAGCAGATCCGTCATTCGTGACTTGAAGGTGGAAGATGATTGAACACTAGAGTGCCCAGAAATTTGCACTAGAAGATGTATAGGGAATGGGATTATAGATTACATTTTGAGGAATGATGGTAAATACTGGTAGAAGTATCAACATAAATATTTGGTCGATTTATACTAAAACTTGATGTTTTACCTGTGGAAAAAAGGTTAGTAAAATGCAGATGTGTGCATGATGTTCATAAGATGTGGTATTATGCTAAATGAATTTTGTATGTATATGCTATGATGTATGAATGTGGGATGCATATTTTCCCAGGAAAATAAATCCCTGACTGCTGTTGAGGAATTTTGAAAAGCTGAATCCCATATTGTTGTTGGGGGTTATCTCTTGAATGTCAGTTATTATGTGGTCGGATCCAGGCTTCAAAACTTGTTAGGCTAAGGACGTCAAATGCTATCTGGTCGAATTCCAGGCTTTACGGTAACTCACTGGGGAAGAATAAATTAACTGTTATCTGGTCAGATCCAGGATTTGCAGGGGGAAAAAATTTAGGGAGAGTGTAGTTAAGCTGCTATCTGGTTGGATTCTCAGCTTCACAACAACCTGTTGGGGATAAGGAAGTTAGTTGTTATCTAGTCGAATTCCAGGCTTTGAAGTAACTTTATAGAAAGGATGAAGTTGAACTAATATCTGGTCGAGTTCCAGGCTTCACAGTAACTTGAAAGGGTAACTACTATCTGGTCGGGTCCAGGCTTCACTATAACTTGCTTGAATAGACGAATTTGAATTGATATCTGGTCGGATCCAGGCTTTACATATTTTTAGGTGGATGAAGTTAATTGTTATTTGATCGGGTCCAGGATGCATAATAAACTTGTTTGAAAAGATATAATTGAACTGATATCTAGTCGGATCCAGGCTTTACAGTAACTTTCTGGGAAATTAGTTGTTATCTGGTCGGATTCCAGGTTTCACAACGAACCTCTGGGGGGAATTGCTATATGGTCAGATCCAGGCTTTACAATAACTTATTTGAAAAGATGAAGTTGAAAACTGATATATGGTCGGATCCATGCTTAACAGTAACTTATTGGGGTAGAGGAAAACTCTACTGGGGAAAAGAAGTTAAACCTTGGTCTGGTTGAATCCAAGTTCTTCTACATCTTTGGAGAGTTGAACTATTATCTAGTCGGGTCCAGGTTTCATAGTATTCTGAAAGTAGTACTATTATTTGGTCGGGGCCATGCTTCATAGTATCTGAAAGGCTTTCACTATCATCTGGTCGGGTCCAGGCTCTATAGTGACTTGAGAAGTTGACTATTATCTGGTCGGGTCCAGGCTTTATAGTGACTTAAAAATTATACTAATGTCTGGTCGGGTATAGACTTCATAGTATCTTTTGGAGATAGTAAAGATTTTGTTGACAACTTCACTGGGGATTAGGGGTTGTGGCCCTATTATTTGCAATAGTATGAATAACAAACTCAAGCTGGAGAGGATAAACTCAGCTGGGGAAGACAGACTCGGCTGGGGAAGATGGACTCAGCTGTGAAGATAGACTATGTCGGGGGAAATCTAACTCAGTTGGGGAGTTATACTACTCGTTGTTTGATGGGGAAATAAACCCTGTTGGGGAAATAAACCTCGTTGATAAGTACTTGATGAACTGCTGACGAGGTGAGTTCTTCTTCTTGTAGGATCAGCTTAGCTGGGGAGAAAGCTGCCAAGAGATTGAGACTCTGGCTGGAGATTGGTTTATTGTAATTGCCTTGTGGGGATAATGCTAATGAAATAACTCTGTGGGGGTATTCCATATACATTAAGAGATTCTTATTGCTTAGCAGGACACATGTGCCAAATAGTTTTAATTAAGTTCATATGCATATGTTTGTTCAATTTTAGTCATTGGACAAGTTTGCATTCAAAACAAATACAGAAAGTTTGAACTTCAAAGTATATTTGTATTGATATTTTTCCCATGAATAGGCGTTTTTTGTACAAAGAGACGGAGATCCTAGTAAGAGGAAATCGTCGAAAGGAAAACAAATATTTTGAAAAAAAAAACAAATAGCCATGTGGAAGTGATCTCATTGCCTTCCAACTCTACTATTGCACCAATGTCTTTGAATCCCCTTTTCGTTGATAGAAGTTTATTAGATTTATCTTGGACCGTTTGAACTCATACCTTGGTGATAAAGTTGACGTGTGGTAATTTCATGGGACATAATCATACGCTTTTAATCCTTAACTTTTTCCTGGACCATCCTTTCGGATTTTCAGCCCACCAGGATACCCATTTTTTCCCAAGTCGTCCTTTCGGATTTTCAACTTGTCAGGTGTACAATCTTTCACATATATCCCTAATTTTAGCCCAAACCTTTTGGTTTGTCGGGATGCCCTTATTTTGCCTAGGTGTGTCAACCTAGCGGGTCCCTTATGCATAGTATTTTTAACTATGCACGCGTTTATAGGATGTGGGAAGTCTTCACCATCCATGGTAGTCAGCATCATGGCACCGCCAGAGAACACTCTCTTGACAACAAATGGCCCTTCATTGGTGGGAGTCCATTTTCCCCTGGGGTCGCCTAGTGGCAAAATGATGCGCTTTATCACCAATTCGCCAGCTTGATATACTTGAGGCTTGATCTTTTTGTTGAAAGCCTTGATCATACAGTTTTGGTACGTCTGACCATGACAAACAGCAGTCAGGCGCTTTTTGTCGATCAAGTTCAATTGATCCAATCTGATCTGAACCCACCTGTCTTCGCTTAGGCTTGCCTTATTCATAATCCTTAGTGAGGGAATCTGAACTTCCACTGGCAAAACAGCTTCCATGTCGTAGACTAAAGAAAAGGGAGTTGCCCTAGTTGATGTTCTAGCTGAAGTGAGGTAGCCGTGAAGAGCAAACGGTAACATCTCATGCCAGTCCTTATAGGTTACTACCATTTTCTGCACAATCTTCTTAATGTTTTTATTGGCCACTTCGACTGCGCCATTCATTTTAGGTCTATTTGGAGAAGAATTGTGATGCTTGATCTTGAACTGAGTGCAAAGCTCGGTGATCATAGCATTGTTGAGGTTAGTCCCAGTGTCGATGATGATCCTTTCGGGGATACCATAGCGGCAGATAAGGTTATGTTTAATGAATCTGGCTACCACATTCTTAGTGCCTGAGGCAAACGAGGCGACTTCGACCCATTTGGTGAAATAATCAATAGCGACCAGAATGAAGCGATGTCCATTGGAAGCGGTGAGCTTGATTTCTCCAATCATGTCAATGCCTCACATTGAAAATGGCCACGAAGCGGACATGACGTTCAGAGGGATAGGAGGCACATGGACCTTGTCAGTTTAGACTTGACATTTGTGACAAGTCCTAGAGTGTTGATGGAAATCGGTCTCCATTGTTGACCAATAATAACCAGCTCTTAGGATTTTCCTGGCCATCGTATGTCCGCTTGAGTGAGTGCCAAAGAGACCATCGTGCATGTCTTCCATTATTTCCTCTGCCTCCTTCTTGTCCATACATTGGAGTAGAGTAGAATCATGGTTGCGCTTGTACAATATTCTGTTGCTTAGGAAGAATTTGGCTGAAAATATTCGTAAGAACTTTCTATCATTGATGGATGCTCCCTCGGGATAATCTTGTGCTTCAAGATATCTCATCAATCCATGGTACCATGGCTTTTTCGTGTCAGTGTCAAGCTCATAGAAGTGCACAGGCTCGTCGAATCTCTCAACCGTAACCAAAGGGGCTTCGTTGTCCCATCTGACCTTGAACATTGAAGACATGGTTGCCAAGGCGTCAGCCAACTGATTTTCTTCCCTAGGGGAGTGTTCAAATGTGATCTCTTCCAAGTAAGGAATAAGAGATAACACAAGTTCCTTGTAAGGGATGAGATTAGGGTGTTTAGTGTCCCAATCTCCTTTTACTTGGCTAATCACTAGAGAGGAATCCCAAAACACATTCAAATGTTTGATCCTCAAATTGATGGCAGCCTTCAGACCCAAAATGCACGCTTCGTACTCAGCCATATTTTTCGTGCAATTGAAGCATAGTCTGGCAGTGAAAGGAGTGTGGAAACCTTCAGGAGAGATGATCATAGCGCCAATTCTGTTACCCAAGGCGTTGGAAGCCCCATAGAAGACCATAATCCATCGGAATCCTTGTTCAGGTCCGTCATACGGTCCAGGTTTCACACAGTCGGTTACTAGCATGATATTCTCGTCAGGGAAGTCGAAGTTCATGGACTGATAATTATCAATAGCTTGATGAGCCAAATCATCTACTAGTATGCTTCCTTTGATGGCCTTTTGCATAGTGTATTGAATGTCGTACTCAGTCAAGATCATTTGCCATCTGGCTATCCGTCCGGAAAGGGCAGGTTTCTCGAAGATGTACTTGATTGGGTCCATCTTAGAAATCAACAGAGTGGTATGAGTCAACATATACTGCCTTAGCTGGAGAGCAGCCCATGCCAGAGCCCAACAAGTTTTCTCGAGTAGCGAATATCTGGTTTCATAGTTGGTAAACTTTTTGCTCAAGTAATAAATAGCATGCTCTTTTCGGCCAGACTCGTCATGTTGGCCCAAAACACACCCCATAGAGTTCTCTAGTACTGTCAAGTACATGATCAAGGTTCTTCCTTCAGCCGGAGGCATGAGAATAGGAGGTTCTTGCAGATACTCTTTGATTTTGTCGAAGGCGGCTTGGCATTCATCATTCCATCTGACTACCTGATCTTTCTTCAAGAGTTTAAAGATTGGCTCACAAGTAGCATTCAAGTGAGATATGAAGCGGGCGATGTAATTGAGACGGCCCAAGAATCCTCTAACTTCCTTTTCAAAGTGGAGTACATGCATTTCTTGGATGACCTTTACCTTGGCAGGACCAACTTCAATGTCTTTGCCACTGACAATAAAACCTAGAAGCTTTCCAGATCGTAAACCAAATGTGCATTTGTTAGGGTTCAACCTCAACTTGTACTTTTTCCACCTCTCGAATAGTTTGTACAGGTGATTGAGATGTTCATCTTCAGTTTGTGATCTAGCAATCATATCATCCACATATACCTTTATTTCATGATGAATCATATCATGAAACAAAGCTACCATAGCCCTTTGATATGTTTCCCCTGCATTCTTCAATCCAAATGCCATGACCTTGTAACAAAAGGTGCCCCATTGCGTAACGAAAGTTGTCTTCTCCGTGTCTTCGGAAGCCATCCTTATCTGATTATAGCTAGAGAAGCCATCCATGAAAGAGAAGACTTTATGTTGAGCAGTATTATCGACCAGGGCGTCATTGTGAGTTAGAGGGAAGTCATCCTTGGGGCTTTCCCTATTCAGATCCCTATAATCTACGCACATACGAACTTTTCTGTCTTTCTTTGGCACTGGCACCACATTTGTAACCCATTGGGGGTAAGATGTCACAGCTAGGAATCCTGCATCAAATTGTTTCATCACTTCAGCTTTAATCTTTTCAGACATGTCAGGCCTCATGCGACGAACTTTTTGTTTGACAGGAGGACAATCTTCTTTTGTTGGCAGACGATGAACTACGATGTCGGTATCCAACCCTGGCATATCTTCATACGACCAAGCAAACACTTCTACATAGTCATGCAACATCTGAACTAACCTGCTCTTGACACTGCTTTCTAAGTTAGCACCAATCTTAACCTCTTTCTTATTTTCCTCGGGACCTAGATTAATGAATTAAAATGACTCTTTGTGCGGCTGTATAGCTTTTTCCTCATGTAATAGAAGTCTGGCTAATTCTCCCGGTATTTCACAATCTTCCTCGCCTTTGTCTTCGGCTTGGTTAATTGGACATTCAAAATCATGGTCGGCAATAGTAGAGTCATTAGCAATGAGATCCAGAGTGGATGAGGACCTGCAAGAGTGTGTGTGTGTGTGTGCATGTAAGATACATGGCTATTTTGAAAAATGTATTTGAAGGAAAAGAAAGATAATGAACACAAAGATTTGAATGCAAAAGAGTTCAATGATTTGTATTGAATGATCATATGATTAGATGAACATAAATAAAACCCTTGACAGGTGGACCAAAGTGCCCCGGGCCAGGCACATGGCATAAAAGTCATTGTTTAAATATTACAGACAAAATGTTCTTGAATTAAAAGAAAGCAGTAAACAAATGACTACTCCTCAATGAAGGAGATGGGCACGAAGTCCATTGCATGCCAATTCTTCAGCTTTGTTGTAGTAGGATACACCCAATCTTAAAATGCAGCTTCTTCATTAGAATCACCTATAGCATTGACCTCATGGCTGCCAATACGGAGAGGTGGCTTTCCTGCACGAGCACTCCTCTCTTCCTTCTGAGCCTTGACGGTGAAACCCAAACCAAACTTCTCCTCTTTGAATAGGATATCGGGGAGTTTCCCCCAAGTATCACAGCTTCCTTCTTCAATTGCAGCACTAGCATCACTGACTGAAACCATCTTCGGTATGACCTTAACAGCTTTGGACTCATCAAAGGAACAT
The DNA here is from genome assembly GCA_948472305.1 of Vicia faba. Taxonomy (NCBI): domain Eukaryota; kingdom Viridiplantae; phylum Streptophyta; class Magnoliopsida; order Fabales; family Fabaceae; genus Vicia; species Vicia faba. Next base: position 304,886,060 of record OX451735.1, on the reverse strand, counting down.
TTGGTAGAAACAACCATTGGTGGCACAACTTCAAAGGCTTGACACAGGGTCTCAATGAATTCTCCATCCATCTCTACGTACTTGAAAGAGTTGAGGTGGCTTACCATAAACTCTTTGTGATACGGTGGCAGAACCAGATTGGTTTTAGGAAAATGCTGGTTTGCATTTTGCGTTTGTGTTCGCAAAATGTCGCGGCAAGCAAGAGTCGCCACCGACTTTTATTTTATCCAACTGGAAAGGAAAAAAGCACAGAAAAATTCCTTTTTCGAGATTTTGAGTACGGGGGGTAGATTATAGAAAGGGAAGGTATTAGCACCCTTTCTATCTGTAGTTTTCTACGGGCTCTTAGGTACTTGCTCATCATTTTAAAAATTGCTTTTGTGTTTGTGTGTTTTGAAAAGTTTTTGTTTTACTTGGTTTTAACCCTTGTATCAGTCCTCAAGAGTGTTATGAAGTGTTGTTGAAAACTTTGTTAAAAAAAAGTGTAAGTGTGGAAAAGATTATTTTGAGCAAGTACCTACTAGCATCTACCTACTCGGAAAAAGAGTGTTTCTGTTCTTGTTTCCTTTAGACAGCGCTATCCCACTATTAATGAGTAGGTAGCACCGTCATTGGAGTTGTAAGGGTCAATTCGAAAGGGACGTACGATCAATAAAGCAATGTTAGGACGTCTTAGTAATAACCCTAGTGTCTTGAGATCAATTCGAGGCAACATTTCCGAGGCAACCTTTCTGAGGCAACATTTTCGAAGCAACATTTTCGAACGGGACACTTGATCTTTGTTTAGACAAGAGGGCAACCACTAAAACACCCTATACTTAATGATCATTTACCGAAGGCAACCGAAGTGAGAGTATACCCTGAGAGTATACCCTTGATTTCAGTTATTATCTTTGCACATTTAGGGTTTGCTAACCATTTTAAAATTAACATACAGTCTTGTCATGCAATCCTATTATCATACATCTAACAGTTAATATTTGCGAAAATTAAAATGCGATAAATAAAACTACGCTATTACAAGGCTTCGGGGAGGGGGATTAATTACATAACCAAAAACCCGTAAGATGATAAATAAAAGAAAAATCCTAATTAAACTATTACATCCCATGAGCAGTTACATTAATATTTGCAAAAAAAATAATAAATGCGGGCGATGAAACGAGAACGAGAAAATTAGGGTTTTGACCCCCTCTAAACCTAGTTGAAAGTAAAATCATATTTTTGTTGTTTTTTATTATTTTGAGAAAATGAGATTTTAATTGAATAAATACAAACCTAATTACTAATTAATTTAAATTAAGAAAAATAATTAATTTGTCCTATTTTTGTATTTTGTTATTTTATGAAAAGAAATAAAAATATAATCAAGAACAAAACCTAATTTTCTAATTGATTTTAAATTATTTACAAAAAGGTTAGAATTACCCTAAAATTAAATTAAACTAATTATTAAATTAAATTTGATGAAAATAATACCTAACTCTAAATTTGTGAAAATTGATTTTATGAGTTTTGTAAAAAAAGAATTAATTTTATGTTAGAAAATAATTAAAACAAAATAAATAAATAAAAGAAATATAAGAAAATAAAGAAAATGGGCCTGGTTTTGTAGCAAGAAGGGGGGTCTAAATGGCAAATCCTAAGCCCAATAACGCCTAGCCCATTTGACTTTCTAGATCATGTGTTGCAAGCTTGACTTGGGCATGTGATGGACCTCCATGAATAAGGCGTTGGATCTAGACATGTTGGGAATCTGATGGTTGAAAGTTGGTAGTGCATGGTGGACTTATGGGGCGCCTATGTACCTGATCATATAATGCAAAATAATATTGACAAATATGGGGACCTGGGGATCGAACCCAGGCCCTTTGGCTTTTCCATAACAATGCTGACCATCTGAGATGGCTTGCCTTTGTGTATATGGAACAACAAATAAATGTTATAATGGAAAAACAAAATAACAATTACAAAATGCGCGAATTTTGAATAGGCGAATCTGGGAGTGCCACGCCACCCTTCTTCTTCCTCCCTCCGTTGGCAAAAGTTAAGCAACTTTTACCTACGGACAAAGGGTGTAAGTATAACCCTTGTCTATTCCAAAACCTCATTCCTGCATGATAAATCAATACTAGTAGTACCAATCAGCTCGTTGCAATCTCACGAGCATCATGGTACCACTCTCCATGGCTAATTATTCCTGCAAGCAAAACCCCTAAAAACGAAACTAAAACCCTAATCATGGCAACTTTGTGTATGGTTAACAAACATGCAATTAAGTATTATCATTAGCTTGCAAATGTTTCAAGGATTCAGAATATGTTCATAAAATATGCTAACAATGCCAGAATTATGAGATACGATTTCAAAAAAACATGGAAGTCGTGGGGTACTTACAGCGTGTTTTTAGGCACGAAAATGCTTGCTAATTATTGGAATAAGGTCCTTGGATGTCCAGCAAACGAGTGGTGTGCCTGAAATAGCTTTAGGAAGCCTGGAACTAGGAAATCAGATTGCCACTTTTCTATGAAATTTTGAGATTTGTTCTTCTCTTCTCACGCTTTTGGTCTGCACTTGTTTTTGGTCTGCACTTGTTCTATATGTACCCTATAATGGATTAGGGTTACAAATTTGCTTCAAATATTTTTCAATTAAGATGATTAAATCATGATTTGATCCTTATGCAAATCTTTCCAAATCAAGACAAATCTAATATTTTTGTGTCCAAATGAAGCTCGCACGATTTGATTCTTCTTCCAGCTGTATAAGAGACCTAAACATGCACAAAATCTCAAGCTTTGATTAGTTTTGATATTTTCATGATTTTATTTTGATTTAATTGAAATAAAAATCAAAATAAATGACAAAAATAAAATAAAGACAAGTGGGAAGGATCATGGGCCGTGGGTCATGTTACAAACTCAATGCAAGCATAAAAAGTTGGGCCCATTTGACAAAAATTGTAATTTTGGCCACTTTTGACTTTTGGCAATTTTGCAAAAAATGTCAACTTTACCAATGCATAACTCCTTCAATTTTTACCCTAGAGATGTGTTCTTTGACTTTTTAGAAATCTCAAGATGTCCTATAAGCAACCCTTTTGGTCTCATCTCAATTTAGTCTTCCATGTTCATGTATGAAGCTTTGACAAAAAAGGTGTTTTTGTTGTCTTTTCAAAATGACCTATAATGTCCAAATTTATATCTTCTTGTGAGGGCATATTTTGAACTTGAGATCTGAATATGAATTGTAAGTGATTGTATCCTCTTCAAATGAGATTTGGATGGGTCATTTTTGATAAAGTGTGAGAAAGTTATGCTTGGTCAAAGTTGAGTTGACTTTTCCTACAAAACCCTAATTTAGCAACTTTTGGGTTTTGATGAATTGTGAGCAATCCTCGAGGAATCATGATCAACCCTTGATCAAATGATGAATAATACTTCAAAATGAGGATTTTGACCAAAAATCTTGAAGTTTGACTGTATGTGGGCCATAGTTGACTTTTGCCCTAGCATAGTCGATTTTCAGGCCTTTGAGTAATTGACTGAGCAAATTTCCTCTGCAAGGCTTGAAACTTGACATGGATGATCTTGAGAACATATTAGGACAATGATGAGCATTTGGTATCCTTTGGACTCAAGTACCTTGATGCAAACTGAAACCCTAATTTGAGGTTGACTGCCTTGGGAGAGGGTTTGTCTGGTCAACCCTTGGACTTCCTTGAGCAATTTGAAGACCTCACTTGAAATGTATTGAGAAATATGGGAGGGTAAATTTTGGGGTACAACACTCTTCTTCACCAAAGATGGTGACAATTCTTCCCTTGACAGGATACTTAAGGTTTTGATGGAGAGTTGACGTTACTGCCCCAGCTTTATGGATCCATGGGCGACCCAACAGACAAGAATAGGCAGGACGGATATCCATAATGTAGAAGGTGGAGTTGAAGATTTGTCAGCCTACCTTGATTGGAAGATCTACTTCCCCATGAACTGTCCTTTTTGATCCATCGAAGACCCTCACGATGATATCACTTGGTTTCAAGATTAAACCTTCACAGTCTAAGTGGTCTAACGTCCCCTTGGGTAGTATGTTAAAAGAAGAACCAGTGTCTACTAGAACACGTGCTAAGGTGGTCCCCTTGCACTCGACAGAAACATGTAGAGCTTTATTGTGGTTCTTCCCAAGCGGTGTTAGGTCAGCATCTGAAAATCCCAAGCCATTATCAGTCGTCAAGCTAGCCACGTAATTCTCAAATTGGTCTGTTGTGGTCTCATGGGGGACATGAGCCTTTTTCAAGAATTTGATTAATGTCCGAGCATGGGCATCGAAACAGAGTAGAAAAGATAGCATAGAAATATTATAAGGGGTTTTCCCCAACTGTTCCACAATCTTGAAGTCACTCTTTTTTATTATCTTCAAGATCTCGTCCATCTCACAAGAGGAGGGTTCTTCATCAACAACGTCCTTTATGGGTACTTCTGTCACGACAGGCTCAATAACCTTTTCCTTCCCTCTTGTATCGGCACTTGGCTTAGCGGCAGTGATGCAGACGGGTGTCTTTGTAACAACTGGTGGTGAGATATTGGGTGAAAATATTCTCCCAGTTTGAGTTACCTTACTTAAGCTAGTTATGTTACCAACATCATCAGCTTTTTCTTCTTCGATCCAAGCGTCTTGTTTTATCCCATGGTAAAACACTTCGGCACCATAGTTCCATGGCGCTGCCTTGTTTGAAGAGTATGGAATTGATCCGGGATTGGTAATTATTAAGGGAGCAACAATTGGTTCATTTGAATTCCTGATAGGACCCTTGGAGGAGATCCTAAGAGGTTTGTTTAAGATAGTTATAATGGAGAGATCTTCACATTTATCATCCATACTTTTGACAAGCGGGGTCTTCTCAAATAGGATCTCGTGGCTATCCATCAGGCGTTGAATGCCTTCCTTTATCCCTTCGTATCCATTGAGTTGTTTAGTACAACAAACACATTCTTTTACACAGCTAGGGAAGATCCTAGCTTTTAACAGATTCTCTTTGATGATATTCAGCGGAGTAGTCAAGTCTTTAACAGAGGCAACAAAAATTGTATCTTCAACAACATTAATACCCTTGTCATGCTTCAGCATAGGCACGGTGATTACATTCAGATTTGGAGGAGGATCAAATTCAATAACCTTGTTATCAATCAAATCCTGGATTTTGTTCTTCAAGGCCCAGCATTGGTCAGTCTCATGCCCGGGGCTACTTGAGTGGTAAGCACACTTGGCGTTAGGATTATACTTTGGTGAAGAGGTATCAGGGTTGGCAGGAGGATCGCACAATGTCACCAAATTAGCCTTGAGCAAGTTTTGTAAGGCTTGAGATAATGAAATGCCTAACCTCGTAAATTGTCTTCTTGGAGTTTTAAACCGTAGATGGTTTACAGATGGTCTTTGAGTAGGAGTTGGATTAGAGATTCAGACAGCATTAACAGACGGATGATCATTCTTCTTGGTACGGGCCCTTACCGCGTACACAAAATTGATTTCCTTCTTTGCAACAAAAGGTTTCTTTACAGGATTGGAAGTGGAGGCAGATGCCATGGAAATATTTCCGCTTTTGATGCCTCTTTCAACTCTTTCACCGGTCAAGATTAGCTCGGTGAAACCAGAAGAAGAGCAGCCAACCAATAGATTAAAGAAAGGACCAGATAAAGTTCCCATAAACATGTCAATATTCTCCCTATCAGTCAAAGGTGGTTGAACCCTACGGGCGAGGTCTCTCAACTTTTGTGAATATTCTTTAAATCCTTCATTCTTCCCCATTGTCATATCTTGCAACTGTACTCTTGTTGATGCCAAGTCGGTGTTATACTGGTACTGATGGTATAAGCCAGTAGATAAGTCTTCCCAGGCATTGATACGGGAACCATCCAACTGGTAGAACCATTCTAGTTGTGTTCCGGTCAAGCTCTCTTGGAAAAAGTGAACCCAGATTTTCTTATCAGTGATGTACAGCTGTATCTTGCGCACATAATATTTCAGGTGAAGTTTTGGACATGAAACTCCATCGTACTTTGCAAAGACTCGTATTTTGAATTAACGGGAATGACAACCCCAGAGATCAAACCCAAATCATCAAAATCTAAACCGGGGACGGCTTGGATATCGACGACCTTCAATATGTCTTCTAACTGCTTATACTTGACATCGGCGGGTGGATACTACTCGTCAAAATAATCATCATCAGACGCTTGATCATTAACACAGTCGGCCTGGGTACTTTTAACCTCACCAATATGGTTCTCGTCTTCCTCAGAGGAGTCTTCCACTACCGGGATCTGACAGACTTGCTCTTTGAACCTTTTGACCATGTTGACCAGAGCTCTCTTCTTGGATTTCTTCTTAACTTCCAGCAATGCCATCATATCTTGTTACCCCTTGGCTAGGGCCTGTATAGTCTCTTGGAATTGAGAGTTTTGTGCCTGAAGATCCTTCACAGTTTTCTCTAGATCCATCTTGCTGAAATAAACAGCATAAAGATAAGGAAACATGTTGTGTGAAAACATGTCATGTTATGATGCATGGAAGATGTATATGCAGATAATTTCAAGGATTTATGAAATTTAAATTTGTATAGAAAAAATAATGAACAAACATCAATTTTCATTAATTAGTTCAAAAAGATTACAATATGCCGCTTGGGCTTACAAAATAACTCTCTAAGATAAAAAAAGACTGAACGCATCCTCTTCGGTGCAAGGTAGGCGTTCACAATTTTCTCTTCTTGTAGCTGCTTTGTAAGCTCCAAGATCCTCTTCTCACTAGCATAGAATTGAGCTTCGAAAGTATCTCGTTCTTTTTTTAGCAGAATCCAACCCTTTTGCAAGTCTTCAAGAGAAGTAGGCATATCTGGATGGAGGATAATGTACGAGACATCTCCTTCAACCACGGGTTCCATGATGACTGGTAAGATGGAAGGATAAGGCATCACAATTTTCTGAGCACGAGCTCGTACCCACCTAAGGTAAGGCTCAAGGGGGATATAATTCTTGTGTCCCAACGTCTTGCTATCCATTTTTCTTACCATCCTCCAAGCTCGTATAAACCTCTGGTGGTAGCTTTAATCATCGCTCTCATAGTCGAATACCAATCCTTGGATGAGCATCTCATGAGGACCATCCCTTCGGGCATAACCAAACTGGCATAAGGCTAAGAAAGGGTTGTAAGTGATACCTCCCCTAATTCCAAGCAAAGGGACATTAGCGAATTCTCCACAACGGTCGATGATAGTAACATTCTCTAAGGATCGAGAACACCAATGGATATCTGAATGTCTGAGCGTCATCAACCTATGAGACCACCTCAAACCTTGCTCGTTCTTCAACACAGATCGGGGAAGATGTGAAATAAACCATCTGGCCAAAAGAGGAGTGCAACACATGAGGGCTCCTCTCTTCCTTATAGTGCGAGTATGGAGAGAATGTAGGATATCTCCCAACAAAGTAGGCACCGGATTATGAGACATGAAGATTTTTACAGCATTGACATCTATGAGTTGATCAGGGTTTGGGAACAAAACCATCCCATAGATGAGAAGGGCCAAGATTTCCTCAAAAGCTTGTAAGTCCAAAGAGTTCCAACAATCTTGAGCTTTCTCAAACAAGAACTTGGCTAAGAATCCTTTGACACCACTCATTGTTTCCTAATTAGTTGTGATATCAGATTGTAGTGCTCGGGAAATCTCTTTAGGTCTTGGATCTCTTTCTGTACCGTTGAAAGGTAGTTGATTAAGAATAGGAATCCTCAAGAGTTGAGAGAATTCCTCCATAGTAAGCACAAGTTGATAGCCGAGAAAGGTGAAGCAATGTTGTAGAGGATCAAAAAACTGGAAAAGCACCTTCATCATATCTTCATTTATGCTAGAGGTAACCAAGTTTAGGAGGAAACCATGTCTTTTGGTGAATGAAGAATTCTTAGGGACCCTTGATGCTTGCTCTTTGAGTTGAGAAGGAATTCTTACGAGATTGACTTGAATGGTTTTCCTGCGAATAGAAGTCGTGTCCTATAAAACAGAACAAAGATAAATCCCAAAAATCCTTGAAATGGTTAGTGAGAATGAGTATGATGTTATGATGTTTATGATGTTATGTACAAGTAAGCATATACACATAATACAAACAAGTCCTTAGGTTTAGGCTTGCATGTAGTCTCATAGGTAAGTACCCTCTTGAAGTTTAGTTGGCTCAAAACATGTCCTAGAAATAGTAACCGGGTTCTAAGGGACCTCAATATCACTGATCTTTCTTGTTGGGCATGGTTTCAGTGCAATCCTCTTTCACGACGACCTAAATATCCCAAGAAGTCCGATCTTAATGAGTGTAGTATTGAGTATCAACCAACTTCAGACTGCACCAAAGTCGGTTATCTCACTACTTCCTAATGGCCAAAGTTGGTCAAGTAAGGGTTCTAAAGTCAGTTAGTGCTTCATGATACCACACAGTGGCCCCGTATTCTCCCTGACTATTCAAGGGCTACCGGTATCCACAAATGTGTCACACTAACGTAGCTATTGCTTAGACCATGCCGGTATACCCTGCACAGTTTCCACAACGTATTGCTACTTACTTATAAGGTATCCCAAATCCGGGTAGAGGATTAGAACAAGCCTGTGATACGGTGGGAGAACTGACTTAAGGTTTTGCGTTTGTGTTCGCACTTGTTTCGGTTTAGCAAGAGTCGCCACTAACTTTTATTTTATCCAAAGGAAAGGTCAAAAAGGACAGGAAAGACATTTGAGATGTTTTCTTGGGTTCGGGGGGGTAGATTATGAAAAGGGAAGGTGTTAGCAGCCTTTTCATCCATGGTTTTCCATGGGCTCTTAGTTACTTGTTTTAGATCACTTGCCTTTGCTTTTCAATTGTTTGAAATGGTGCTTTGTGTGTGGTTTTGAAAATGTTTTGAAAAGAGGCCTTGTCTAGGCAACCTTTGTAACAATTCTTGTTTGAATGTTTTACAAAGGTGTTTGTCTTTTGAAAATATGTTTCAATGTTTGAAAGTTTGTATTTGGGAAATGTTTTGAAATTGTGTGTTTTGAAATTACAAGGATGTTTTTGCAAATAATCAAGTAACTAGGAGTTGTCTACCCTACTCAAAGATCTTTCCTACACATTTTTAACCCTTTGACATTGTTGTTTTACCATTGTATTTGGTAAACAACCTTGTGTTTGGATGTTAAATGGGACATGTGTGGGTCAAACTTACAATCATTGAAAGCAACTTGTGGTACGCTCTAGCATTTTTGTAAGGGATGAGATCATTTTATCGAAGGCAACATTGAGGGTCATCGAGGGACTACAATCTTTGTTTATCGAAGGGTCATTTGCTAGAGTGTCGCATATTCGAGGGACATGATTATATTTACGAGGCAACAAGCGAGGTTACCCTAGAGGTGCGCGTGTGAGAAGTGTGTTGATTTCAAGTTAATTATTCTTGGATTAGGTCATCTAACGATTGATTTTTGAATCTTGTCATACATGCCTAATTACTACACAGTATATCGAAAGCAATAAATTGCGGGAATTAAAAGTCTATGTTATTACAAAAGTATCCGGGAATGGGGGTACAATTATTACAAATGGGGATGAATCTCATAAGAATAACAATGTCCAAATATTACAACCAAATCGAATTGTTGTGCGATTCAATATGAAGCTAAGACAATTAAAGAAATCAATAAAGCATGAGATGTATGTATTTACTTGAAAAGGGATAAATAAAAATCTATTCTAAAAAATATTTAAATTTTTTTATTATTATTATTATTCTATGTATTTTATTAATCATGTAAATAAAGAAAAAAAAGTAAACTAATTTAAATGTTTTTTTTTTTGGTGTTTTTATTAAGTGTAAGAAAAATTAATTTTAAAAAAGGATTAATTTTACAAAATGAAGTTTTAAAAATCATTAGTATGTCATTAACACAAAGAAATAAAACAAATTAAATTAAATTAAAACAAAAACAAGTAAAAATGGGCCTAAGTGAGCTTAAAAAAAACTAGGCCCAAAGATACATTTGCCAATGCTGAAACAAACAAGAAACAAGGCCAAGATGGGGGGGGGTGAGCCAAAAAACGTATGTATGGGCTTAAGAAAAATTGGCCCAATACATTTTGTTATTTCATTTCTGATTAGGGTGGATAAGGAGATTAGGGTTGACAAGGGGATTAGGGTTTGTGGGTTCGTACAGGGCGGCGCCGTACCCTTTGTCCCTCTCACATCTTTCCCTCATTCATCTTCCTCACTCTATCGTCCCTATCGCTTTTGATTCATGAAGAAAATGCTTTTCTTTAGGTTCTTGATTTCAATCTGATTTATACTTTTTTCTGGGAAAATGTTTTGAAATCGATTTATCAAAAGGGGTCTTGAAACGCATTCGATCTGATCTTCCACCACCCTCACGTTGTCGGAGCACTTTCACTCTCACATCCTCTCAATGATCAGCGATTTTGCTTTGAAAAGGTATGATTCGGTTTTTTGATTTAACAGTTTTGTTGTTTATGTTTTGCTCATGTTTAGTTTGTTTAACCTATTGTGCTATATGTCTGAGATGCAGTAATGATTTTAAGGGATACGAAGTGGTCATACCTGTGGGATTTTTTCTATGAAAAGAAGAGGAAAGGTGAGATGGAAAACGAAGCTCCCTGGTGGCCGGAGGAGTGAGGTGGAAGAAATGATGAAGAACGCGTGCTATCTGGTAATCTTTTCTTTCCCTTGACCTTTGACTAAATGATGATGATGATGCTTCTGAAACTTTGTTTATTGTTGGTTGATGATGATGATTGCTTCTGAGACTTTGTTTTGTTGTTGGTTGATGATGATTATTGCTTCTGAAACTTTGTTTTGTTGTTGGTTGATGATGATTATTGCTTCTGAAACTTTGTTTTGTTGTTGGTTGATGATGATTATTGCTTCTGAAACTTTGTTTGGCCAAATGTTCTGAGTTGTTGAAAATGGATTTACAGCCCTGATGCCCTTTTGATAGTCCTTTGGTTTGGGAACTGGTTTTGGTAGTTTGGTATGATTTTGTGGTTATGGTGATTGGAGATTGATGGCCCTGTTTCTTTTGCAATTTTGGTTCTGCAAGTTTTGGGTTTGAAAATGGTTTCAATTTTTGGTGTTTTGACTGTTTTGGTTTGATAACAGATTTGGAGGTTTGTAAATGGCTATGCAGGTTTTGAACTTTCTGCAGTTTTTGGATTTGAAAGCTTTTGTTTTTGTTCTTGTTATAGTTGTGGTTTTTGTAGGTTTGGAGTTTTTGTTTACAGTTTGGCTGTTTGTGAGAGGTTTGGGGTTTTTGTTTACAGTTTGGCTGTTTGTGAGAGGTTTGGGAGTTTTTGTGGTTTTGCCCTGTTTGAAACTGTTATGCAGTTTTGTTATTGTTGATGTTTGTTTGACAGTTTTGGGTAGGCTTGTTTGTTTGACAGTTTGGTTAGACTTGTTTGAAACTGGTTTAACAGGTTTGGGTTGCTTGAAGCTGGTTTAACAGGTTTGGGTTGCTTGAAGCTGGTTTAACAGTGAGTTACAGGTTTTGTTGTTCTGCAGTTTGAATGTGGATTTTTTGGAAGTTTGAAAATGTTTTGATGGTTTTGGTATTGTTGCTGCTTGTTTGACAGTTTTGTTATCAAAAAAATGCCCCCCCCCCCCCTCTTCTTACCGTTTTATGGTATTATATCCTAGTTGCTTTTGTTTTACAACTTACTTGTGACAGTTTTGTGGGCAAGATGGCCAAGTTATACCTTTCCACCAATTTAGGTGATATCTCTCCTCTCTCAATGATAAAAGCAAAAATGCTTTTTTCACTTTTTTCTGAAAAGTTTGCCCAAATTTCTTGGAAAATGATGAAAGGCTAAGAAACAAGCCCCCTTGCTTGTTATTTGGTTTACCATACTGCTTTGTACTTTTTTTTGCTATTTTTACTTGCCATGTTGCATTGTACTTTGTTTTGCTGCATTGTTTAGTTACTTTGTTGCAGTCTGTACTGTTCAGTTACTGCATTGCACTTTGTTTTGTTTAGTTTGCAATGCTCGGCCTTGTTGAGTTTGCCTTGTTCAGTTTGGCTTTATTCAGTTTGGCTTTGTTCAGTTTGCCTTGGGCAATTTGTGCGCCTGATGAGTTACTTGCTTGTAATGCTTGCATTGTTGTTGCTACTGTCTAGTTGCCTTGTACTTTGTAATGCTTGCACTTTTATTTTTATTTTTGTGAACCAAGAAGAGCAATCTTCTTGTGATTTTCAAAGAGAAAAATAAAAACGTGATGAAATGAAAATAGCCCTTTGATTCCAAACGGAAAACTTTAATGATGAACATTTTTCTTTATTTTTTGGAATTTTTATTTATGTTCAATTAACTGTACTAATCCCTTTTTTTTGTCTTTCTTTCATGTGAGCGCAAATTGGATGGTGGCAAAGCAGAGAAAGCAAGAGACTTTGTAGCAAGCATGGAAGCAACGGAAGCTTAGGCTTAGATTTTTCTTTGTAACTTAGAGATATTTTCAATCTGTTGTATTAATTTATTTTTCAAGTACGATAAGTTGTAAAACCTAAAGCATATGAATAATAAATTGTTTTTGTAACAACATCTGAAATAAATGAAGAAAGTCTTTTCTGAGATAATCTGACATCCAAAATAATCCATTACTGTTAGTAACTTGTAATTCTTTCTTTGCATCTATACTAATCGTTTAAGATTCCTGATTAAAAATAACTGAAACTGCATTCTAATAATTCCAATCCAGATAACTTAAACTCCAAGTAATCCAATAACTCTGTAATCTTATAACCTTGCAACTGTACTCCAGTCAAAACACGCACTTTTTCCAGTAAATTTAAGAGAGCCTGAAAATATGTGACAGCCAATTGACTTTCTGAGAATTCAGTTTCTTATGAGAAATGTGAGAAAAACCCTAATTCCTGATTTACTGCCGTAGGAGAAAATCTGTCTGATCGATTCCTGAGCCATTCTTGGATATTTGAGAAACCCTAGGGTTGTGCTTTCTATGAAAAATGGGAGGGAAAATTTTGGGGTACAACAGCTGCCCCTATTCAATCTTCTTGAACCTGAAGAGTTAGATCGACGAGTTTGTCGTTCGCGACTTGAAGGTAAAAGATGATTGGACACTAGAGTGCCTGTAAATTTTCACTCGTCAACATATAGTTGAGGGAATGGGCTTAAAGATGCCATTTAGAGATGTGACAGAATCTTGTCGAAGATGTGACAGAATCTTGTCGGAGATGGGCTTAAAAGATGCCATCCAAGAATGTTTGTTGAATTGTATGTTGTAAGTCGAAAGAATGAGTATCAGAAATGTATCTGTGTCTGGAACGTCTCTGAGCTGGGGATTTGAATAAGAAATAGAATAGCATCCGTGTCTGGAGCATCTATAAACTGTTTTCTGAACTTTGAATATGAATAAGAAAATAGAATAGCATCCATGTCTGGAGCATCTATAAGCTGTTTTCTGAGATTGAATCTGAACAAGCGATAGATTAGCATCCGTGTCTGGAGCATCTCTAGGTTGTTTTCATGATCCTTGAATTTGAATAAGCAATAGATTAGCATCCATGTCTGGAGCATCCGTAAACTGTTTTCTGAGGCTGAATCTGAACAAGCGATAGATTAGCATCCATGTCTGGAGCATCCGTAAACTGTTTTCATGATCCTATACTGGTAGCTTGTTGATCTTATCCTGAAAAGGGTAAAATATTAGCTGAAACACAAATTTATGTTGCATGAAATGTATGATGTAATGTATGTGTTTTATCAATGTTTATGATATATGATTGTAATGTATGCAAGCTAGTTAGCTGTCTTGCTGAGGAAAATAAATCCTTGATAGCTGGAGATAATAAAATCTTTGGCTGTTGTTAGGGAAAATAAATCCTTGACCACTGTCGGAGATTCAAAATCTTTGACTGCTGAAGATGAGAAATCCTTGCTGACTGCTTGGGGATAGTGAATCCTTGGCAACTCGTAGGGATTATCAAAACTTTGACAACTTCCGTGGGGATTATACAATGAGAATCCTTACTCGGCTGGGGAATAAGGGAAACTCTGGAGATCTCTACCGAGAATCACACAAAGGAAAACCTTGATCTGCTGGAGAATAAGGAAGACTCTGATGGCTTCTGCAGAGAATTAAGAATGAGAATCTTCAATCTGCTAGGGGAATTTGCATCCTTGGGGACTTCATGCTGAGGAGCCAAGAATGAGAATCTTCGATCTGCAGGGGATTAAAAAAATCTGACAAATTCATGCTGAGAGTAAAGAAGGCTCTGGAAACTTCACTGGAGAATCGAGGATGAGAATCTTCATTCTGTTGGGGAGTAAAAACTCTTTGGGGAATAGCTATATTGTTGGGGAGTAGCTATCCTGCTGGAGAGTAAGCTCATGACTCTGGGGAAAAGCTTATTCCTGTTTGGAAGAAGTTCAGGAGTTTAGGTTGTATGCCACTTTAAGAATGTGAATCTTCATTCTGTCGGGAATATCAGGAGCTTGGGTTGTATGCCACTTTGAGAATGAGAATCTTCATTTTGTCGGGAATATCAGGAGCTCGGGTGTATGCCAATCTACTGGGGTTTCAAGAATGAGAATCTTCATTCTGTTAAGGATATCAGGAGCTTGGGTGTATGCCAATCTACTGGGGTTTCAAGAATGAGAATCTTCATTCTGTTAAGGGTATCAGGAGCTTGGGTGTATGCCAATCTATTGGGGTTTCAAGAATGAGAATATTCATTCTGTTAAGGGTATCAGGAGCTCGGGTGTATGCCAATCTTCTGGGGTTTCAAGAATGAGAATCTTCATTCTGTTAAGGGTATCAGGAGCTTGGGTGTATGCCAATCTTCTGGGGTTTCAAGAATGAGAATATTCATTCTGTTAAGGGTATCAGGAGCTTGGGTATATGCCAATCTTCTGGGGTTTCAAGAATGAGAATCTTCATTCTGTTAAGGGTATCAGGAGCTTGGGTGTATGCCAATCTTCTAGGGTTTCAAGAATGAGAATCTTCATTATGTTAAGGGTATCAGGAGCTTAGGTGTATACCAATCTTCTGGGGTTTCAAGAATGAGAATCTTCATTCTGTTAAGGGTATCAGGAGCTTGGGTGTATGCCAATCTTCTGGGATTTCAAGAATGAGAATCTTCATTCTGTTAAGGGTATCAGGAGCTTGGGTGCATGCTAATCTTCTGGGGTTTCAAGAATGAGAATCTTCATTCTGTTAAGGATTAACTGTTATCTGGTTAATCTTTAGGCTTCACAGTGTCTTGTACTGTTATCTGGTCAACATCCAGGCTTCACAGTAATTTACTTTCTATCTGGTCAAAATCCAGGCTTCAGAAGAAAATCAAATGGTTATCTGGTCAAAATCCAGGCTTCCTTTGATTTTGGGGCCTACTAATATCCGGTTGAATCCGAGCTTCAAAGTAATTGGCCGAGTAAACTACTATTTGGTCAAAATCCAAGCTTCATAGTGTACCTCACTGTTATCTGGTCAAAATCCAGGCTTCACAGTGTTCACTTCCTATCTGGTCAAAATCCAGGCTTCAGAAGAAAATCAAATGGTCATCTGGTCAGAATCCAGGCTTCCTTTGATTTTGGGGCCTACTAATATCCGGTTGAATTCGGGCTTCAAAGTAATTGGTCGAGTAAACTGCTATTTGGTCAAAATCCAAGCTTCATAGTGTACCTCACTGTTATCTGGTCAAAATACAGGCTTCACAATGTTTTGTATTTTGTTAGAATTTGTCTGCATCTTTAATGAAAGGTAAAGGTTAGTTGTATGACATGTATCAAACAATGATGTTCTCAAAATAAATGAGATTGCGTTGTATGATGTCCTGATGTATGGATGTGTAATGTTTTTAAGACGACCTCTCGTTGGGGAAAATAAATCCCGACTTGGTGATGGAGAAAAGAGTTGAATTCTTCGTTTCCGATAGTGAAAAGTCTGGCGACTTCAATGGGAAAAATTCTCAGTAACTCTTGAGGTCGACTTAGCTGGGAAGAGATTATCAAAGATTGAAACTCTGGCTGGGAGCCATCTTATGAGAAGGATTTTAGAAGGATTTTTCACTGCAACAAGTAGCGAGTGTTTATGGCTTCGCCAGGAAATGTTTGATTGTATGTAACACTTTGTTGGGATTGACGTTCAATGCCCCAAGTGACGGTGATGGAGATTTTCCCCTGGCTATTCTGCATTTGAGAGATTTCTTGAAATCTTGATTGGACTGCCCCAGGTTTATTGGACAATGCTATGCCATGTCCCCTTTGCTGATAGGAAATTTTTGCAACGGAAGTGTCATCCCACTTGAATCGATTTTGTTCACTGAGAGAGCTTTCGTTCATCGGATATTCACTGTGTGAATTTCTTCATTGTCAAACAAATAGCCATATGCAAACAATGATACTCAAATAATGCAAAGTTTATGCTTGTCTTGAAATTTTTAAAAAAATGTGTTTTTTAGCAGAAAACTTTTATAAGAAAAAATTCAACTCAAGATTTAGAGCAAAGCCTTAAATGAGTCAGGATACCTTCTGTAACAGTATGCTTTCGAACTAACCCATGCTTCAATTAGGAATTTTGAAAGGTTGTAACGTGGCTTGGTTCACGGTTTTAAGAAACAAAGGATAAAGGCTCAAAGTATATTTGTACCCACCCGCTCTTCATGATGTTCTTCAGTCCTAAACTCAGTTAATTGTGCGTTGAACTCCAAATGAGTCTGGAACGTCATTTTGGTGATGGTTCAAACAAGTTGAGTTTGTTGGAAGGCAGTCATTTTTGCAACATTTTTTATGTTGTTGAGGATTTGTAGTGACCTCGTTCTTTTTTTTTATTTGTTATCCCTAATTTTTGCCTGACTGTTCCTATTTTTGAGATTACAGTCCGCGGGATGCCCCAATTTTCTTAAGCCTTCTTTGTAGGTTTTGACTTAGTGGGCTCTTCTTTTTTAGAGATAATGACTGCCTATGTGATAAGGAACCATCACCGTCTTTTTGATTCCAAAGGAAAGTTTTTTCACGTCATTCATTGTATTATAAGATGAGAGTTTGCGACTTTATCGCGCATTTGAATTAACTGAGAGACTACCCTGCCCCAGGTTTTGATTAAAGGTTTCAATTTGTGTTAAAATAGAAAAATTCTACTTCTTTGGCTCAAAAGGGTTGACTAGGGATTATCTTCCTTATAAATCCAGTGTTTAGGATTTGAAAGAAACGCCTGTACATCATCAGCAAGGTCTGTCCAAAAGCATACTGTATGAGATTATGGAATTGTTTTCGTCATCCTCCCTCTAAAGGTTTGTAACTTTTAGCAAGAGTTGAATGTCATAAAGAAAGTAGAAAGCATAGTTTAAGTATAGTGAAAACGAATGGATGAATTCAAAACAAACATATGCAATGCATTAATGAAACAAAGTTTGACATTAATAGATAATTGTTTGAATAACGAAAGAAATTAGAACTTATAATTCAAATGAAACAAAAGCCTCTTTGTCTAAACTTGTCACTTTAGGTGGAGCGCCTTCAGCAGAAGATCTTCATCTGGCCATCTTGTGTGAACTCCAGCACTCCTCTGTCAATCAAGTCTTGGGTCTTATTCTTCAAAGCCCAATAGTCATTTGTATCATGCCCCAGGACTATTGGAGTGGTATGCACATAATGCATTGGGATGAAAGCTAGGAGCAGAGGTATTGGGATTCTGAAGAGGGTCCCTTAATACAGTCAACTTGACCTCCAACAAGTGTTGCAGTACTTGAGATAATGGCATGTTAATCTCAGTGAAGCGCCTTCCAGATGTATTTTGCTTACGCCGATTACCCTGTTGATGCTGGTGAGGTTGTTGTTGGGCTTGTGACCCTGAGGCAAACTAGGGAGACTTTCCCTTGACTTCTTGTCTCAAGGGAGGCTGAATGATAACTTGATCCTCAACCCTAGTTGTTTGCCCCATTTGGTTACGTTTGCCTAGATGAAGCTTGTTGATGAGGACCTTTAGCTCCTCTTGTCCTTGAGCCAGGTTTTGAATAAGAGCCATCTGGCCCACCAGTTGTCCCATCATCTAGATTTTCATTGTTGCCATCTCAATCTGTAGCCCTTCCAACTGATCATTCCTGATGCCCCTTGGATTCCCTGTGACCATTCCCCTTGTGAGGAGAGCTTTCACTTTTTCTTGTCCCTATGACAGGTTCAAGAACATTTCTTGAAGTTGAGCATTTTGGGCCTGGATGTCCTTGATAGTCTTCTCTAGAGCCATCTCTACTGAAATAAACAGTAGGAAAATAAGGAGACCTGAAAGGGGGAAACATGTCATGATACGATGCATTATATGTGGATGCATGTTTTCAAGGATCTCTCGGGGTAAACACAAGAAAATGTTAGAAGTTGAACATCTTTGATTGGAGAACTTTGTATCGGTGGACGTTTTTCCACGAGAATTAAGCTCACCATGTCAAGTGGGTCATAGCCCTTGACTCAAGTTGTTATACTTGATCTTTGACGGTGTTTGTTTAGAGGAAAATGAATCCTCTTTCCCGTCTGGTTCAATGTGCCCCTGCATCAAAGACCCTCGAGATCCTTGAAATGGTTATTGAAAATGCTATGGTATGATGCTATGATGTTATGTACAAATATGCGAAGTAAGCAAGTTTATATACAAATAACCATATTCACACAAAGCAGACAAATCTTTAGGTTTAAGCTTGCATGGAGTTCGTAGGTAAGTACCCTCTTGAAGTTTGGTTGGCTCAACTTGTCCTAAAAAATAGTAACCGGGTTCTAAAGGAGCTCAATATCACTGGATTGTTTCCTTGTTCATTGTTTCAATTTAGCCTCTTACAGGCGACCGCAATATTCCAAGGAAACAAACCTCAATGAGTGTAGTATCGAGTATCAACTAATTTTGGACTGCACCAAAGTCGGTCATCTCACTACATCCTAAAAGGCCAAGATGGTTAAGTAAGGTTCTAAAGTCAGTTGATGCTTCATGACACCACGCAGAGGCACCATACTCTCCTTGATTCAACTCAAGGGTTACCGGTACCAACCAAAGTGCCACATCAATGTAGCTACTGCTTCAACCATGTCGGTATACCCCGCACAGTTCCCTCACAGTTTATTGCTACTTACCTAAAAGGTGTCCCCAAATCCGGGTGTAGGATTTAAAACAAACCCAAACAAGGAACCAAAAATGTAAAGCATACAAATCAAACAAGATAAGCACGTAAAGGTGATCTAAAACCTTAAGGTAACCCCACTTTTATAATATATCCCAAGCAGAGTCGCCAGTTATGTGATACGGTGGGAGAACTGACTTGAGGTTTTGCGTTTGTGTTTGCACTTGTTTCAGTTTAGCAAGAGTCGCCACCGACTTTTATTTTATCCAAAGGAAAGGTCAAAAAGCACAGGAAAGACCTTTGAGATGTTTTCTTAGGTTCGGGGGGTAGATTATGAAAAGGGAAGGTGCTAGCACCCTTTTCATCCATGGTTTTCCATGGGCTCTTAGTTACTTGTTTTAGATCACTTTCTTTTGCTTTTCAATTGTTTGAAATGGTGCTTTCTGTGTGGTTTTGAAAATGTTTTGAAAAGAGGCCTTGTTTAGGCAACCTTTGTAACAATTCTTGTTTGAATGTTTTACAAAGGTGTTTGTCTTTTGAAAAGATGTTTCAATGTTTGAAAGTTTATATTTGGGAAATGTTTTGAATTTGTGTGTTTTGAAATTAGCAAGGATGTTTTTTGCAAATGATCAAGTAACTAGGAGTTGTCTACCCTACTCAAAGATCTTTCCTACACATTTTTAACCATTTTACATTGTTGTTTTACCATTGTATTTGGTAAACAACCTTGTGTTTGGATGTTAAACGGGACAGGCGTGGGTCAAATTTACAATCATTGAAAGCAACTTGTGGGACACTCAAGCAATTTTGTAAGGGACGAGATCATTTTGTCGAAGGCAGCATCGAGGGTCATCGAGGGACTACGATCTTTGTTTATCAAAGGGTCATTTGCTATAGTGTCGCATATTCGAGGGACATGATTGTATTTCCGAGGCAACAAGCGAGGTTACCCTAGAGGTGCGCGTGTGAGAAGTGTGTTGATTTCAAGTTAATTATTCTTGGATTAGGTCATCTAGCGATTGATTTTTGAATCTTTCCATACATGCCTAATTCCTACACAGTATATCGAAAGCAATAAATTGCGGGAATTAAAAGTCTAAGCTATTACAAAAGTATCCGGGAATGGGGGTACAATTATTGCAACTGGGGATTAATCTCATAAGAATAATAATGTCCAAATATTACAATCAAATTGAATTGTTGTGCGATTCAATATGAAGCTAAGACAATTAAAGAAATCAATAAAGCATGAGATGTATGTATTTACTTGAAAAGGGAAATAAAAATCTATTCTAAAAAAGATTAAAAAAAATTTTATTATTATTATTCTATGTATTTTATTAATCATGTAAATAAAGAATAAAAAAAACTAATTTAAATGTTTTTTTTTTTGGTGTTTTTATTAAGTGTAAGAAAAATTAATTAAAAAAATGATTAATTTTACAAAATGAAGTTTTAAAAATCATTAGTATGTCATTAACACAAAGAAATAAAACAAATTAAATTAAATTAAAACAAAAACAAGTAAAAATGGGCCTAAGTGAGCTTAAAAAAAACTAGGCCCAAAGATACATTTGCCAATGTTGAAACAAACAAGAAACAAGGCCAAGATCGGGGGTGTGAGCCAAAAACCGTATGTATGGGCTTAAGAAAAATTGGCCCAATGCATTTTGTTATTTCATTTCTGATTAGGGTGGACAAGGATATTAGGGTTGACAAGGGGATTAGGGTTTGTGGGTTCGTACAGGGCGGCGTCGTACCCTTCGTCCCTCTCACATCTTTCCCTCATTCATCTTCCTCACTCTATCGTCCCTATCACTTTTGATTCATGAAGAAAATGCTTTTCTTTAGGTTCTTGATTTCAATCTGATTTATACTTTTTTCTGGGAAAATGTTTTGAAATCGATTTATCAAAAGGGGTCTTGAAACACATTCGATCTGATCTTCCACCACCCTCACGTTGTCGGAGCGCTTTCACTCTCACATCCTCTCAATGATCAACGATTTTGCTTTGAAAAGGTATGATTCGGTTTTTTGATTTAACAGTTTCGTTGTTTATGTTTTGCTCATGTTTAGTTTGTTTAACCTATTGTGCTATATGTCTGAAATGCAGTAATGATTTGAAGGGATACGAAGTGGTCATACCTGTGGGATTTTTTCTGTGAAAAGAAGAGGAAAGGTGAGATGGAAAACGAAGCTCCATGGTGGCCGGAGGAGTGAGGTGGAAGAAATGATGAAGAACGCGTGCTATCTGGTAATCTTTTCTTTCCCTTGACCTTTGACTAAATGATGATGATGATGCTTCTGAAACTTTGTTTGTTGTTGGTTGATGATGATGATTGCTTCTGAGACTTTGTTTTGTTGTTGGTTGATGATGATTATTGCTTCGGAAACTTTGTTTTATTGTTGGTTGATGATGATTATTGCTTCTGAAACTTTGTTTTGTTGTTGGTTGATGATGATTATTGCTTCTGAAACTTTGTTTGGCCAAATGTTCTGAGTTGTTGAAAATGGCTTTACAGCCCTGATGCCCTTTTGACAGTCCTTTGGTTTGGGAACTGGTTTTGGTAGTTTGGTATGATTTTATGGTTATGGTGATTGGAGATTGATGGCCCTGTTTCTTTTGCAGTTTTGGCTCTGCAAGTTTTGGGTTTGAAAATGGTTTCAATTTTTGGTGTTTTGACTATTTTTGGTTTGATAACAGGTTTGGAGGTTTGTAAATGGCTATGCAGGTTTTGAACTTTCTGCAGTTTTGGGATTTGAAAGCTTTTGTTTTTGTTCTTGTTATAGTTATGGTTTTTGTAGGTTTGGAGTTTTTGTTTACAGTTTGGCTGTTTGTGAGAGGTTTTGGGTTTTTGTTTACAGTTTGGCTGTTTGTGAGAGGTTTGGGAGTTTTTGTGGTTTGGTCTTGTTTGAAACTGTTATGCAGTTTTGTTATTGTTGCTGTTTGTTTAACAGTTTTGGGTAGGCTTGTTTGTTTGACAGTTTGGTTAGGCTTGTTTGAAACTGGTTTATCAGGTTTGGGTTGCTTGAAGCTGGTTTAACAGTGAGTTACAGGTATTGCTGTTCTACGGTTTGAATGTGCAGTTTTTGGAAGTTTGAAAATGTTTTGAGGGTTTTGGTATTGTTGTTGCTTGTTTGACAGTTTTGTTATCAAAAAAATGCCCCCCCCCCCCTCTTACCGTTTGATGGTATTATATCCTAGTTGCTTTTGTTTTACAACTTACTTGTGACAGTTTTGTGGGCAGGATGGCCAAGTTGTACCTTTCCCCTAATTTAGGTGATATCTCTCCTCTCTCTCCTCTCTCAATGATAAAAGCAAAAATGCTTTTTTCACTTTTTTCTGAAAAGTTTGCCCAAATTTCTTGGAAAATGATGAAAGGCTAAGAAACAAGCCCCCTTGCTTGTTATTTGGTTTACCATACTGCTTTGTACTTTTTTTTCTATTTGTACTTGCCATGCTGCATTGTACTTTGTTTTGCTGCATTATTTAGTTACTTTATTGCAGTCTGTACTGTTCAGTTACTGCATTGCACTTTGTTTTGTTTAGTTTGCAATGCTTGGCCTTGTTGAGTTTTCCTTATTCAGATTGGCTTTATTCAGTTTGGCTTTGTTCAGTTTGCCTTGGCCAATTTGCGCGCCTGCTGAGTTACTTGCTTGTAATGCTTGCATTGCTGTTGCTACTGTCTAGTTGCCTTGTACTTTGTAATGCTTGCACTTTTATTTTTCTTTTTGTGAACCAAGAAGAGCAATCTTCTTGTGATTTGCAAAGAGAAAAATAAAAACATGATGAAATGAAAATAGCCCTCTGATTCCAAACTGCAAACTTTAATGATGAACATTTTTCTTTCTTTTTTGGAATTTTTATTTATGTTCAATTAACTGTACTAATCCCTTTTTTTGTCTTTCTTTCATGTGAGCGCAAATTGGATGGTGGCAAAGCAGAGAAAGCAAGAGATTTTGTAGCAAGCATGGAAGCAATGGAAGCTTTGGCTTAGATTTTTCTTTGTAACTTAGAGATATTTTCAATCCGTTGTATTAATTTATTTTTCAAGTACGATAAGTTGTAAAACCTAAAGCATATGAATAATAAATTGTTTTTGTAACAACATCTGAAATAAATGAAGAAAGTCTTTTCTGAGATAATCTGATATCCAAAATAATCCATTACTTTTAGTAACTTGTAATTCTTTCTTTGCATCTTCACTAATCCTTTAAGATTCCTGATTAAAAATAACTGAAACTGCATTCCAATAATTCCAATCCAGATAACTTAAACTCCAAGTAATCTAATAACTTTGTAATCTTATAACCTTGCAATTGTACTCCAATCAAAACACGCACTTTTTCCAGTAAATTTGAGAGAGCCTGAAAATATGTGACAGCCAATTGACTTTCTAAGAATTTAGTTTCTTCTGAGAAATACGAGAAAAATCCTAATTCCTGATTTACTGCCGTAGGAGAAAATCTATCTGATCAATTCCTGAGCCAATCTTGGATATTTGAGAAACCCTAGGGTTGTGCTTTCTAGGAAAAATGGGAGGGCAAATTTTGGGGTACATCAAAGCCCAAACAAGAAACCAAAATGTAAAGGAAAAAAATCAAGCAATGAAAGCAAGTAAAGGTGATTTAGCCCTAAGGTAACCCCACTTTTAAGATTTTCCCCAGCAGAGTCGCCAGTTCTGTGATACGGTGGGAGAACTGACTTGGGTGTTTTGCATTTTATCACAAATGTTGCGGTTCGCAAGAGTCGCCGCCGACTTTTCTTTTATCCAAAAGGAAAGGCTGAAATGAAAAGGAAAGACCTTTGAGATTATTTCTTGAGTTCGGGGGGTAGATTATGAAAAGGGAAGGTGTTATCACCCTTTTCATCCATAGTTATCTATGGGCTCTTAGTTGCTTTCTAGATCACTTGCTTTTGTTTGAAAATGTACTTTGTGTGGTTTTTGAAAGTATTTTTAAAAGGTGCCTTCTTTTAGGAAAACTTTGTAATAGTTCTCGTTCGTAAGAACATATTCGAAGTGTTGAGCTTTTGAAAATACTTCATGTTTGGAAAATGTTTTGAAAGTGTTTTTTGAAAGTGTTGGTGTTTGTTTTGAAAATAAGCAAGGATGTTTGATTTGAAAATGAGAAAGCAACTAGGAACAATCTACCTACTCAAAAGTATTAGTTCATTTCTTCCTTTCCTTTGATATTGCTAACTTACCATTGATTGGTAAGAGGCCTTATCTTTGGATGTAAAGAGATGGGCGTGGGTCATCGTATAGTCATGATAACAATGTTGTGAGGTATCTTAGAATTTCTTTTTTAGGGACTAAGATCATTTTGAAAGACAATATTTATAGCATCATCGAGGGACTATGATCTTATATTTTGATTGTTTTTGCTAAGACATCCCACATGCATAACATGACCATTTTTCAGGCAACAAGTGGAGTTAACAATAGGGGTGCATGTGTGCATAGTATTTAATTTACATGCTTGTTTATCTTAAATTAGGGTTTGCTATTTGTTGATTTTAGTCTTGCCATACAAACCCTAATTACTAGCATTTATATAAAGCGATAAATTGCGGAAAGTAAAATTACTAAGCTATTACATTATTAGGGGACGGGGTGTACAAATTTACAAATGGGGATTTGCATGAAAATTAAACCTAATTATCTATTACAACCATATTGAATATTGTACAAGAATTTAAAAAAAAATATAATGTACAAAAAGATAAATAGAAAAGAAATTATTTTTTATTTGGTTTTCATGAAAGGGTTTTAACCTAATTAAACAGAATGATTAATTAAAATTAGGTAAGATTTAACCTAAACTAATTAAGAAAAGAAATTAAGTTTGAAATAATTTTTAGGGTTTTCATGAAAAAGGTTTTAAGTTAATAAAAATAAAATGAAAATTAATAATTAAAGGAAACCTAAATTCTAAGTTAATTTTAATTTAAAAGAAAATAATAATTAAACCTAAATCTAAATATTAATTATTTAAGAAAAAAAGAAATTAATTTATTAAAAGAAAATGTTTTTGTTCTTTTTGTCTTTATAAAGAAAATAAAATAAATAAGTGTATATAATAAATAAAACTATTTTTTATATATTTTTTTATTAATAAAAATAATAATGATAACAATAGTAATAATAAAAAAATATTAAAGAAAATATAATATAAACTATAAAAGAAAATAAATAAAATGAAAAATAAAAAAGGTTTGGGTCAGGTGTGCAAAAGCAAGGCAGGCGGTTAGAAGCCAGCAAAAAAGACCAAGCCCAATTGTGATACGTTGGGAGAACTGACTTGTGGTTTTGCGTTTTATCGCAAATGTTGCGGTTAGCAAGAGTCACCGCCGACTTTTCTTTTATCCAAAAGGAAAGGTGAAAAAGCACAGGAAAGACCTTTAGAGATGTTTTTGAGTTCGGGGGGTAGATTATGAAAAGGGAAGGTATTAGCACCCTTTTCATCCATGGTTTTCCATGGGCTCTTAGTTACTCGCTAGATCACTTGCTTTTGTTTGAAATGTGCTTGTGGTGTGGTTTTTGTAAGTATTTTGAAAATGTAACTTTGTAATGATTCTCGTTTCTATAAGAACGCAACAAAGTGTTTGTTTCGAAAATAGTTCAAAGAGGTGTTTGTGAAATGTGTTTTTGAAAGTGATTTTGAAAAGGGTTTCCTTTGTAACGGCTCTCGTCTCTATAAGAACGCATACAAAGTGTTTATCTTTTTAAAATGTTTCAAAGTGAGAGTGTTGGTGCATAAAATGTTTTTGTTGTGAGCAAGCGAGTAACTAGGAGCGAATCTACCTACTCGAAAGGTCTTAGATGTGCTTTTCCTTCTCTTTTAGATGTTGTTATCTTACCATTGATTTGATAAGAAGCCCCATCGTTGAATATGAAGGGACAGACGCGGGACGTTTGAATAGTCATATAAGGCAACATATGGGACGTTTTAGCAATGTCGTTTTAGGGACTAGATCGTTTACCGAAGGCAACATCGAGGATCATCAAGGGACTAGGATCTTTTATCGAGGGTCTTTTGATAAAACTCCCATGTTCGAGGGACATGACAATTTTTCCGATAGGCAACAAAGCGAGATTACCCTAGAGGTGCATGTGTGAATGATGTGTTTGATTGCATGCGTTTAGTCTTTGATTAGGGTGGTCTACTTGTTGGTTTTATCTTGCCATACACTCTAATTATTAACATTTATGAAAGCAAAAAAATGCGGAAAATAAAGGTCCTACGCTATTACATGCTTTTTGAGGGATGGGGTATACAAGTGTACAAGTGGGGGTTGCAAAAAATAAAATTCCTAATTATTACAATCAAATTGAATGAAAATAAAAGCACAAAGTCAAAAGAAAAATCAAAATTTATGTTGTCTGGTCTGTCACGGGCTATGTC